>CM046664.1:12480382-13080382 GCA_025594165.1 Tamias sibiricus
CGGAGCTCCGCGGCGTCTGTCTCCCCACCCACAGCCATGGGTCCCTGTCTCCCTCCCCTGGCCCGGCTGAGACCTCCCCCTGCTGTCCAAGCACAGTGGCCCAGGGGAGAGGGCGGGAGGACACTTCAGGTCTCAGGAGAGGACACAGCCCAGCCTGCTGGGGGCAGAGGGGTCCTGGGGCGCGGGCAGGGCTGCCAGGTATAATTAGCTGGAGCCCCAGCAACTTGGGGCTCTGTGCCCATTCACGTCAGCACCCTTCTCCGGGCCTCCGTCTGGGACGCCAGGGCAGCAAGGTCCTCTCCAGCTGCCGACCTGGGACTGCAGGCGCCTGTGGCCCCTCCCTCCCCGCGCGGCCGGGGCCATGGCCACGGCCATTACCATTAGGAAAACTAATAGTGACCAAAAGTCCGTCACTGTTAGCTCGATAATAACAGAAGTGATAATGCCATGGTTATTGTTAAAAACACCCTTTTTGAGTGCGGGCTTGGGCGCGAGTACTTGGCAGGGTAGTTTTAGGCGGGTCCCCTCGGTCGATCCACCCAACGGCACTGGGTCAAAGGTCATGTTCTGCTCAAGAGCTCCAACGTAGCCCAGGTTTTCCAGCTACTCTGCTGCGTCCTTCCGTCCCCTCCACCCACCAGACGCCAGCAACTTTGAGTACCAGGCTCTTAGCCAGGACTCTGAGAGCCACATCCACTGGCTCTTGACCCCCAGATACCCTTGTCACTGGGGGGTATGCAGCCTCGCAAAGCCCCTGACTTGGGAGCATTTGAGTATTTGGTGAAGAGGCTGGATCTCACGCACCTGGGCCCTCTCGGGATGGGCGTGCCTTCTGAAGGCCCTTCTCCAAGCCCAGCTTGAATAACAAGCCCTGCGCACAAGTACTCAGGTCCACCAAGCATTTATTGAGCCCCTGCTGGATACAGCGGGCTGCAGTCGACACTCTACAAAAACACACAGAGACGTGGCAGCTCCTCCAGAGGCCTGGTCTCCGGGGCAGGAGGCCGTGTCCTCCCCGATGCAGAGACGCCAGTCGCTTTTGTGGTAGGCCAGCGGGAGCACCCAGGCCTCTCTTCTCCCACGGGGGAGAACCCACAACTTTCCCACACAAGGACACGGAAGGCAACATCTGCCATCAAGGAGAGAGCCCACTGTCCCCTGGTGACTTCAGGACTCTGCGTCACTGGGGGAAGATGCACAGAAGGCCAACCGATAAGAGCCGCCCAGGCCCCGCTCTATCATTAGAACGCGTGTTTACGCAGACAGGCTGGCTCCCGGGCATTTAAAAGGTCAAGAATCAAGGGCCCAAGAAGGCAGAGGCTGGGACTCTCTGATCACTGGGCATCTAGGGACACGAGTCGCTTTCTAGATGCACCTGCAATGGGCTTCGTCCTAGAGAAGAATGCGATGCAGTTGTCACAGGCCAGCCTCACCAGGGAATGCTCTTTCTCACCAGCCACAGATGGGCGGTGACCTTTGGGTTCAGTTGGAACCTTGCCTGATTCACTTTGACCTTGAGGAAACTTCTCTTGGAAAACCCGCTTTAGGGAAACAGAGGCCACGGAGGGAAGGGAATTCTGCCGTCGTCCTGGAACCCTCGGGGTCCTCCTGAGTACTTCTTACCCCAGCCAAGTAGGACGGGACTCCGGCATTAAAAGTACCGACTTTTTAACTCACTTCAGGTGCAGACTTTGCCCATGACGTTCTACGTGTGTTGTCTCATGTGACACAAGGACAGGAAGAGATACCTCCCTGGATGCCTGTGTATCAGGTGCAGGTCAAACCACTCACGTTATCCAGGTGGGGCTGTGGGGGAGCTGGGATTTGAACCCAGGTCTCTCTGAGTCCCACAGCAATGGGAACAAAACAGGTGTCAAGTCAGGGTGCGCCCGTGGGGCCGGGAGGGGAAGGGCACGGTGTGTTCTGTTTGTTTTTCTCAGCACGCTTCATGGGAGAGGGTGCCCAACTGGTTGAACTGGTCAGACTGGGAGTGATACTGTGGCAGGCTTAAGGATGAGTCACAGCATTTATAGCTGGTGCAAAATACAGAGAGAGAAACTGGTTAGCTGGTGTCTTCGGAGAAACCATCCTTGGTTTATAGAGATGGAAACCCAAACACAGGTTGGAAGCACCCCACTTAAATAGGAGCTATGAATACCGGGCTTGCTTTTCCAAATACTGGCAAAAGCAACAACAGTAAGAATAGCAGCCTCCAGTTTAATGAGCAGTTACTATGCTTCACGTGCTGTCTGGGTATTTTATATGCATTGCACGGTTCGATCTTCATTGAAGATTGGGTAAGTAGTAAGGCTCAGAGAGGCTGTGCTAACTGCCTAAATCACACAGCTTAGTAAATGGCAGAGATAAGATTTTAAAACTTACCCAGCCTGGCTCTGGAATCTGAACTCATCACTTCCAGGTTCTGGGGTCTCTGTAGAATACCATTTATTCAACAAACTTGATTGACCGCACACAGGGTTCTGGATTAGCAAGACCCCCGCCTATTTTAGTCAGCTTTTTCGTTACTGTAACAAAAAGACCTGGTGAGAACAATTAGAGGAGGAAAAATGTATTGGGGCTCATGGTTTCAGAGGTTTCAGCCCAAGTTGAGGCAGAAGGGTGTGGCAAAGGAAGCAGCTCAGGATGTGGTCATCAGGAAGCAGGGAGAGCTCTGGCCACCACCACCGAGGACAAACTATAAACTCAAAGGCATGTCCCCCTCCGGCCCCCCCTCCTCCAGCCACACCCCACCTGCCTACAGTCACCCCCCAGTTAATCCATATCAGGGGTTAATGCACCCATCGGGTTAAGGCTCTCGTACCCCCATCATTTCACCTCTCAACGCTCTTGTCATGTCTCGCCCGTGAGCTTTGGGGGACACCTCCCATCCTAACCGTAACGCTGCCTACCCTCCATGAGCTAGGCAGTGGTTCCAAAAGACAGATGGCTTCATACAGCGTAAAATGCTTTCATGGAAGACGAAGCAAATAACGTGGACAGTGGACCGAAGGAAGACTCGCGAGAGTGCTCTTAGCTGCGTTTGGAGCGTTCCGCGGAAGTGGCCTCCGACAAACGAAGGTCAAGGCCTTCCAGCACAGGGCAGAGCAAGCCTGGAGGAGGTGCCAAGCTTGGTGGGTCATTGGAGAAGGAGAAATTCTAATGGGCTCAAGTCCGGGAAGGACCGTAGGAGTCACCTCACGGCTTCTGCCCAGGAATCCACCCAGGCGCCTTCTTAGAGTCTCTTGTGAGCCTCCAGGTTCTTGGCCAGGGTTGGGTCTCACCCGAAAGGTCCACAAGACCTTTGGGTCTCCTTGACAGGATTCAGGTCCTTGGGGCTATTGGGCGGAGGACCTCAGTTCCCAGCTGGCCGGTGGCCAGAAGCCACCTCCAGCGCCTGGTCTCACGGGCCTCCCCAATGTGGTGACTTACTCTATGGACACCAGAGTCTGCTGGCGAGACGGCAAATGCAATCTTAGGGAACGTAAGACAGGCAAGTGACAGCAGTCACCTTCTCATATCCCATGGGTTAGAAGGTCGCAGGTCCTGCCCACGTGCAAGGAAAGGGGACTGCATGAGAGTGACCACCAGGGTGGGGGGACCCCTGGGGACTGTCCTAGAGAAGGCCAACCAGCACTGGCTGGCAGTCCCCACCCCCCCACCCCCCAGCCCCCTGCAGCAGAGCTGCTCTTCACACGGGCTCCAGCGTGGTAGGCAAGCCCAGGGGCCCACCTGGGACCTCGCTGGGCAGAGGACGTGGTCTCCGTGCCGTGTCCTCTCTCCTGACAGCAGACTGAACTCTGTTTACAAATACTTGTCATAAAATGAAGGCATCCCACTTGAGATTAGGCAGAACCTCACAGACGTCAGAACAACCGTGAGCCCAGCTTACACCTCCTCCCTCAGCAAGAGTTTACTGAACATCTACTTAGGGCCAGGCACAATTCCAGGGATTGGACACACTGCGGTCAATAAAATAGAAAGCCTCTGGGCACACACAGCCCACAGTCTGCTCTGGACCAGGAGCAGGGCTGGGGAGACGCACAGAGTCAAAAAACATCACATTTTCTGCTATGTGAATGATGTGTCCCGTGGGGCCACGTTATACATTTAAACGTGAGATTTAAAATCCATACTTTTTTTTCCCAAATAGAATTACTTTTAAAGGTTTATTGACAATTCCAGTAACTATTGCCTCAGCAGAACCCGGTATTTCCAAGTAGAAATGCATGTCTTAAAGACTCTGAGGGTCTTCGTTGAGGTGGTCATTACATGGCATATAAATTTGTCACAGCCTGCTATGACATTTGGATCACATACACTTTATTGCATGTAGGTTATAGACACAATAAGACAAAAAAAAAAAATGGGAAAACAGATTAATTGCAGGAAAAAAAAAACCTACCTAAAAATACCATGCTTTAAGTTTTCCTAATTTATTAGTATTATCAGCACATCACAATTTTCTGAAAATATTGACTATAATTAGTCACTCTGCTGAAATAAAAGCAAGAAAATAAGAGTCTTAATTTGGAATATACAGCTGTCTGAGAATTATGTTTATTTTATTGTTCACCCTAACATCACCAGCTAATTAACTGTATGTCAAGTATCATGCAGAAATGATTAAACTCTCATCTTTGATATATTTTGCTAAACTTCAGTTATAATCACCTATTATAAATATATAACAAGTATATATTTATGCATGACAAATATATTGTAAATATATATTCATATATAATAAATATATTATAAATATGTATTTTCATATCATATATAAACATAATACAATATACATTTTGTTATATGTCATATTTATATATATTTATATATTCTTTATATAATAAATGTACATGACAAAATATACTTATATATACTTATATATAACAAAATATATTTATTATAGAAAAAATATATAATATATAATATATTATATATATATATATATAGTTGGGTCGGGTACATAGGAGGATTAGAGGAACACTATAATGGTCAAAGGAGCAAGGGGGGAAGGGGGAAAAAAGAAAAAGTGGTTGAATAAGATGGATATCATTATTCTAAATGCATGATTGAAGACTTGAATGCTACGAATACATTTTGTATACAAACTGTTTTGTGTAAAAAGATGCTCTATATGGGTAGTATGAACTGTAATACATACTACTACTATAAATAAAAATTTTAAAAAATATGTTTTTATATTATGTATTATATTTATATATATCACATAAAATATATATCATAATTATCATAAAATATAAAATATCATGAAAAACATATCATATAGATATAAAAATATCATAAAATATATCATATAATTATATAATCATATATTATAATATTATAATATAATCTTTTTAAATATTTATTTGTTTTAATTGTACACAATTAATTTTTACGTGGTGCTGAGCATCGAACCTGGGCCATGCACGTGCTAGGCGAGTACTCAACCGCTGAGTCACAACCCCAGCCCTAATCTTTATATTCTAAGTTGTTATATATGACAGCAGAATGCATTATAATTCATATTACACATATAGAGCACATTTTTACATATCTCTGGTTGTACACAAAGCATATTCACACCGTTCGTACCTTCATACATGCACTTAGGGTAATGATATCCATGTCATTCCACCATCTTTTTTTTTTTTTAACCCTTGTTCCCCCTCTCTTCCCCTCCCTCCCCATTGGCCTTTCTAGTGTTCCTCTATTCCCCCTATGCTCCCCTTCCCTACCCCACTGTGAATCAGCCTCCTTATATCAGAAAAAACATTTGGCATTTGGATTTTGGGGATTGGCTAACTTCACTTAGCATGATATTCTCCAACTTCATCCATTTACCTGCAAATGCCATGATTTTATTCTCTTTTATTGCTGAGTAATACTCCATTGTGTGTATACATTATATATATAATATATAGTTATATAATATATAAATATAATTATATAATATGTTGTAATATCATACAATAATATAATCTTTCACACACATAAATCATTTACTTTGCTGCCATGAGTCGTGCGTCAAGATTGGAACCCAGGACGCACATGTTGATTTTTGCTGTGCCATTTAAGTCCGAGACAGCAGCCGTGGCCTCCCGGCACTCTTGCCCAGGTGGCCTGCCAAGTTGGCTCCCAGCAGTGCTAGAAAGAGAAGCCACAGGAGTCACTAAGCCAATCCCCCTTCTGCCCTGACCGTGCTGGGGCCTGGGGCGAGGCACTGGCGCCCAGCCACAGTTTCCTCCCCTGTGAAATGGGGCTCAGGAGGTCCCAGCTCTGCAGGGACCCGGGGAGGCCTGGGGACGTCCCCGAGACAGCGCGCCGTGACCCAGGTAGCGCAGGGCCTGACAGGGAGGCGCCCACAGCGCAGCCACGCTCTGGGGCAGCTCTGAGGGAGGGGCCGGCAGCCCGGTGGGTTTCCTAGACGGCGGGGTCTGCTCGGTTTCCACCCTGGCTTTGCGCTGGTTTCATCTTGGTTCAGCGCCCAGCACCTGCCCGCGCCTTCCAGGGCGGCGCTGCGCAGGCGCATCATCTTCTCTATTAACATCTACACAAAGGTCCCCGAGGCGGGGTGCGCCCCCACCTGCGTGCCAACCAGCGCGATTCACTCTCCCTAAAGGGACTCCAGTCACCTTTGCAGAAAACGGTCCCCGAGCCCCTTCTCTGAGCTGGCACGGCAGGCACGCATGGGAGGCTGAACAGCATAGAGCCATCAAAGCCACCGGGGTTCCAAGTGACCTTTGGGTAGCTTAAGTACGCCTGCCACTTAGAGGAGGAATAAGCTATGCGTAAGGCAAAGCGCAGAAAACCAAGGCCGACTGCAAGAGGATCCCGATGAGGCTGGGAGGGCGAACCTGCAGGAGCGGCCTCTGGAGCCCCTGGCAAAGCAGGCAGCGACGGACCACCAACGTCCAGGTTCACCAGGACCCAGCCGCGGCTCTCGGGGCGCGCCCGCCCTTCTGGTTCGTGCACTCCAAGACTCTGAGGGCTGCGGGCTCACGGAGCCCGTTCACCTGGAGAATGCAGAGACCGAGGCTTAGCACAGGGGCCCAGTCTCTCCAGGTGACTCTAGGTCACCCGCGTGCCAAGAGCTGAGATTTCACCCCTCTGGATGACCGTACTCAAACTCCAAAGTACCCTTTGCCAACTCCAAATAAAGTTTCATTAAGATTACAAATAAATCAGCGATTGAAGTATTGCCAATGAAATTTGTAGAATGCAAGCTTCCTGAGGCTAAGGGGGGTTTCTGGTTTTTCTTGTTTCTATTCTGTTCCCTACTGGGACCTAGGACCCAGGTGGCAGCCAGCAAGCACACCAGACACCCTCAAGGTGTTCCTGGGATGAGAGGTCAAATCCGTTGTTGTCCCCCGACTCAAGAGGCGCAGGGGTCAACGTGGAGTTAGATGGGCTCTATACCCAAGACAGTGCCCCCTGTGGGGGACTGAGTCACAAAAATAAAAGATCACGGTGCCCAATGTAGGAAGGCTGTGAAGTGACATTACAGCTCCTCCATCAACAGTCCTAGAGACACAGACGGCCCCTAGGAGTCTGGCAGCTAGAAGAGGCCATCAAAAGAGACCTCCCCTAATGCATTCCCACGAGTGGCCTGCGTTGCCTGTACTGTGCCTTCCCCGGGGGATGCTTACCCGGCATCTGAAGCTTTCTGTCCCTCCCACACCTTACACCCAGCCATGCGCTGCCTCCTCCAGGAAGCACGCCTTGCTTTCTCCTGCACAGAGTCCATCTCTTCCTCTTGTCGTTAACGCCCTCGCAGACCTGGGGACTTTGTTCAGATGCTGCTTGGACATGGGGACCTTCTCTGACCCTCTGGACAAGGCTGGACTTTCCCACTCCCCATATTTTTTACTCTCATCGATGGAGTACACTTTATTCATGATCTATCGCCTCCCTTTGGTCAGCCATCTCTGTGAGGACCAAGAACTTCATCTGTCCTGTTTGGCCAGTGTAGCCGCAGAGCCTTGCGCAGTGTCTTTCATGGAAAAATGGAAGGATGGAGTGGGTTGGATGGATGGATGGATAGATGGATGTAGGGTTGGATGGACTGCTAATGGATGGAGGGTTGGAGGGACTACTGAATTGGATCGTGGATGAACAGATGGATAGATGGTTGGATGATGGATGGGTCAATAATCAATGAGTGAGTGAATAATGAATATGTAAATTAATCAGTGAACAATGAATGAAAATTAATGAATCAAAGAATGTTTATGCTGTTGAATTTACTTCTCCAATACAGGACAACGCAGAGGTTCAAAGTGTGGTCTCTAGCGCCAAGACACCTGAGATCACATCGCGGGGCTCTCTGCCACCTCCGTGACCTTGGGCAAGCTGACGCTGACATCCCTGAGCCTCCGTTTGGTTCCGCCATCTCCAAATGAGAACAATCCGCCTCACAGGGCTGTTGTAGCTCGAGCACCTGAAGTGCTCGGTAAAGCCCTGGACCCCTCGGGGACTCGGGGACCAGTGGCACCCAGGGTTCTGATGCTCTTGTACTTAGGAGAAGAGTGGTCAGAGTCACGTTTGCAAAGCTCACCAGCACCCAGCACAGCATAAACATCTCGAAAATGTCGAATCGGTAAATGGATATTCTTTTTTTTTGTGGTACCGGGGATTGAACTCAGGGGCACTCCACCACTGGGCCACATCCCCAGCCCTTTTTTGTATTTTATTAGAGACAGGGTCTCACTGAGTTGCTAAGTGCCTCGCCATGGCTGAGGCTGGCTTTGAACTCACGATCCTCCTGCCTCAGCCTCCCAAGTGCTGGGATCACAGGCGTGCGCCACTGCGCCCGGCTTCGGTAAATGGATATTCTAAACTTCAAAACTATGGAAATGTCAAAATATGCCAGTGTCATTAAAGGAAGCTGAAAAGACGTGACAGCTAATACCATACCTGATGTGGGTGAATTCTGAGAAGGACACTGTAGGGTCCACTGACTACCGGTAGAGGACAAGGGGAAAGGTCACACCCACATTCAATGCTCTGAAGCTGGTGATGGTTGGTGCGGTCACATGGGAGCTGTCCATAGTCTCTGCACACACCCACTGAAATATTTAAGGGCAAAGGGCCACTGGCCCTAAATGGTTCCCCCAAAGTTATGTACGAGAGAGAAAAGGGAAACCTGACCCAGGTAGGTTATTAACAGGAGGCATGGGATTTGGTTTTTTTTTTTCCCCTGTTCTTATTCTTGAAACTTCCTTGCTTGAAATTATTCCCGAATAAAAAGATTTTTGAAAAACTCCGAGACAAAACTGGAGCCACAATGTGGGATGGGTTTTCAGAGCGTGGCTACGTCTGAAAAGCAACCTAGAGAGCCGACGTCCAGTAGGGAGTCAGCTGCTGCATCTGCAGCGGAGGCCAGTGCAGGAGTCCCCATCACGGCCTCAGGACTGACAGCACTGACCAAGATGGCGCCCGCCATTGGTAAGCCCAGATGCAGCCTCAGAATCCTTCTTAACACAAGCACTCCCTATCAGAGTCGGCCCTCTAGGTGAAAGAGCTGTGGGTGAGAGGCTATTGGAGCCACCAAACCCTACCAAAACTTAGACCCGATGTGATCTTAGTGAAAGGTAGTACTCCATGCGCGAAGCAGCTTAGTAGTGAGATATCTCTGAGCTCTGACGCTTTCCCTCCTGGACAAGATCCTCCTCCTCCCCATCCTCAGTTTCCCCATCTATAAGAAAAGACGAGCCACCCCCAGGCTCTTGTGGGAACAGGCCGAGGTAATGACCGTGAGCATCTTGTACCCTCTACAGATAAATTATGTGGTTATTGTGATCATGATTATCAACATCATCATCTCCTCCCTCCTCATTCTTTGCAATTACTCCAGCTAATGGAGGCCTGGTCCTCTTTAGAGGGTGGAGAGCCGCCTCTGCCCAGAGCATTTCCAGCTTGGGTATTTCAACGACCCACAAACCTCCCCTGCCTTGAACCTGAATCATGCGGGCGTTTCAAGAGAGCAGTTACATGTCCATTTCCTTCGGTTATCAGCGAAAGGTTAAGTGCCCGGGGCCCTCGGCCCCAGATGCCACCCGGGCTGGGCCCATCTCAGGTTTCCATTATGAGCTGAGTTAGAGGAGCCCGGCCCGCGGGTTCACTCTCCGGCCCTGGCCCTCTAGCTAATAGAACCTCAGCCACTCTCTCGAGCGCAGAGCACTCTCCCCGGGCACAGCCAGCCAATTTAAACGGCACTCACGGCTGTGTCCGCAGGCCACGGGCTCCCGCGTACTGAAAGAAGCAGGAGCAATAAAATCTATTAGGTCTCCTTTGTCCCATCTTGTCGTGAACTTCTAAGAAAAAGGCACTAAGGGGATCAGTACCCAGAAAAACCTTCATAATTGTGGCTTCCACACAGCGAATGACTCCAATTACCAAGGCAACCAACCAATCATTCTGGTTAAGGGCAGAGGGAGCTTAGTCCAAAAGAGGCTGTTTGGAACTTCTATTGCACTATAATCAGAGAGGAACCAACATTTTAAAAGGCCCTTGTGTAAAAACAGAAGGGAGGGCCGGGGAGGGAAAGAGAAGAGGGGGGAAAAATTAATTTCCTCTCATTTCCTGCCTGCTGCATTGATTGCGGTCCAGAGGCAAGATGGGGCGCTGGACCCTTGCACCTGGGGCCACAGAGCCGCCAGCTGAGCCAAGGCTGCTGCCTCGTGCGCCGGCGTTTATTTATTTACTTCCCCCTCTGGACCCGCATCCGCAGCACAGATCTCCTGAAAGACCCACAAAGGTATCAGTAAAAAAAAAAAAAAAAAAAAAATCTGTAAGGACCCCATAGAGTCTCGAACTATCTCCTGGTCCCATGAGAAGGCCCCCCGCACATCCTTCTCCCCTTTGTGGCTAGTTGGGCCAGGCCATTTGATTACCCAAGCCGTCTGAGTCTCCTACGGATCAGGGAAATGTTAGCACGGTGGGTGCCGGGGACCACCCGGAATTCCCAGTGCTTTTCCATCTTTGGGGGATGCAGCTCCCAGACAGCAGTGGAGACCAGCCTTTTCCTTCCTGGGCTGTGCGAGGATCCTGGGAGGGACGGTTGCTTTGGGAAGCGAGGGTCTGTGGCTCGGTCTCCATGGTCTTAATCCTGCATCCTGAGACCCCTGCCTTGGGGGGCCCCTCTGCTGTGACCCCTGCCTACTCGATCGCCCAGCCCAGGTTTGCTGCTTTTCCTAGGAGAATTCCCAAAGCTTCCCAGTGAAGTAAGAGCTGCCTCGTCCGTTGGGGAGCTCCCTAAGAAGGGGGTGAGAAGAGAGGTGTGCCCCGCTGAAGAAATCCTTTATTCACTCAACAAACCCAGGGCAGGCACTGTCGCCTAGCGGCGGACTGGAACAGACTCCTGTGGCTCTTTTCCATGAGAAGAGTCAGTGATTCTAGATCTATCAAGAAAAGAAAAATGAAAAGAGAACGGATAATGGTAGCCCCAGGTGCACTGAGCCCTTGCTGGGTGGGGCCAGGCCGTGTGTTAGACCTCCCTGAAACCCCCAGGACAATATGATCAGCCCAGGTTCCAGCAGGGGTTTAATCGAGGAGGGTTTAGTAAAGGCAGTTTTCACAAGAATAGGGACAGGGTTCAAGGACCAAGCACAGGACACTGAAATGGCTGGAGCCAGACATAATGGGGACCCATTTCCACCCTCGGCCAAATGCAGGGGAACAGTCTTCCTGGAGCCCAGAGAGGGCTGGACCGTGGACGGAAACCACCTAGAAGATGTGGCCATGGGAGGGACACGGCAGGTCCCCGAACCTCATCTGGCAGAAGGGAGCTGGGGAAACACACTCCCCAGTCCTCTCCCGGCCCTCAAGCCTCCCGCCGGGGGCCCTCCCCACGGCAACCCCGAGGTGCAGTGCGTGCATTCAGCCCCCCAAACCACGGAGCACCGTGAGCAGGGCGAGCAGCCGCAGAGTGGGAAGGAGCAACCAGGGACCAGCCCCCATCTCTGCGCCATCGTCCGCGACACTGAGTCCCCGAGAGAGGAGCAACTGGCCAAGGTCGCCCCATCTGCCGGGGATGGCCTGAGAATCTGAGCATTTGCCCTTCGCGAAGTTCTATCTATATGGGGACACGGGACTCCCGGGACGGCGACACCAAGAGAACTAGCAAGCACACAGGGGCCAGGACGGCGGTTCCCAGGCGCGGGTTACAATGCAGAACCTCAGACCCTCCGTCCAGGGATTCCGCCCACGGTGGCTCAGGCAGTGTGGTGGAGGTGTCACGCTACTGACAAGCCCCGGAGGTTCTGCGTGGGGGCTCCAAGAAGCTCACTCCGAACAGCACTTGTCCACGCACACACAGGCGTGGGAAGTGGGTGGACGAGAAACCTGAGGACAGACACAGCACTGCTAGAGGTAGCAACAGCGTCAGCCACATGAGACCATCAGAAGAGGAAGGTGGCCATCTCCCAGCTGCCGAGGGACCCCACCCAGCGAGATCCAGAACGTTCTAGTTCTTCAGTCTAATTGTCCAGATCGAGTCAACCAAGACATCCCTGTTGAGACATCTCCGTATTTGCGGCATATTCCTGGATGTCTCAGAGATCCCTGGGGACCATCAGCAAGCTTTTTGGGGGTACCTGGGACTCAGGGGCGCTCGACCACTGGGCCACATCCCCAGCCCTTTTTGCATTTTATTAGAGACAGGGTCTCCCTGAGTTGCTAAGTGCCTCGCCATGGCTGAGGCTGGCTTTGAACTCATGATCCTCCTGCCTCAGCCTCCCAAGTGCTGGGATGACAGGCGTGCGCCCCCCGCACCCAGCAGGAAATCTTGGAATGAAAATTCTCACAGAGCATCCTATAGCTTGCCTGGAATTGCATCCCTTGGGTTTCAGAACACTGCCTGACTCAGGTGGATTCTCAAAAAGCATTTGTTGAGTAAAAAAGAAAATGAATAAAGACAGCCACAGAGAAATCACTTCTTTCTCAGGGCAGAGAGAGCCAGGTAGAGATGGAGGGGGAGGAAGAGGGTTTGATTACGAGAGCTACCTGGACACAGCCGTGTTACCTGGACACAGCCACTGAGGTGAACCTGCCACCAGATTGCCAGGGAGCTGGTGTGGCCTGCTGGGGGAAGAGCTGCCGTGAGAGCCAAGGCCCCCAGCCAAGAGCCAGGACCAGCTGCCGGGTACGACAGGTGAGCAAGGTCCCCTCGGACATCCCAACCCCAGGCCAGCTCCCAGCCGGCTGCAGCCCCAGCCAACACCACCCAGCACAGAAAGGGCATCCCTGCCGGACCCTCCACAAATCACACCCTGGCGAGAATAAATGGTGGTTGTTTAAGCCACTGCCTCCTTGTAAGAGACAACGGAAATCATTCCCTTTAAACAGCCACCCCGCAGAAAGAGTTCCCGGCTGTTGGTTTAGAATCTGATCCATGCAAATCAGTGATTCTTAGTCCTGGGGTGGATTGAGGGGGTGGGGGGGATGGGAGGGAACACCTTCCCTACAGGAGAAGGAGGATCACACCTTTCAGGGTGGAGGGTTCTGACGGCTGGGGAGAGCTGTCCCACACACCAGCAAGAGCAGCTACATGAGCCATTTTTTTTATTGTGACATATAATACACATAACGTGGAATTTAGCATCAGAACCGTTTCAAGGTGGGCCTTCCAGGGACACGAGGTCTATTCATAATGCAGTGCAATCATCAGCAGGGTGAGGTTCCAGAATGTTCTAATCACTCCGAGAAGAGCCACCCCAGCCCTCCTCCCCAGCCCCCAGCAGTCACCCTCTGCTTCCGTCTCTGCGGATTTACCTATTCTAGACATTTCGCATCAACGGAGTCACATGGCCCACGGCCTTGCCCGGCTGGCTTTTCTCCCTTGGCACGGGGCTCTCAGGGTGGGTCTGCGCTGTAGCATGAATCACGTCACTGTGCGGAGAGACCACGTCGCCTCCCTCCATTCTCCAGCTGATGGACATTTGGGCTGTTCCGACCTTCTGGGCACAGTCTCACCTAGCCTAGTGGCTCTCGACTCAGGGTGACTGTACCTCCCCGAGAAAGTGTTCCAATTGTCACAAATGAGGCTCTGGGCCGGGGAGGGGGGGTCTTGGTTCTCAACGCGGCTCCTCCTCCAGAGTAACAGAGACCAGAGACCAAACACCAAACACCACACAGCGCCCAGGACAGCACCCACAAGAACCTTCCAAAGCCGGGCACGGTGGCGCACGCCTGTGATCCCAGCACTTGGGAGGCTGAGGCAGGAGGATCGCCAGTTCAAAGCCAGCCTCAGCAGTGGCGAGGCACTTAGCAACTCAGTGAGACCCTGTCTCTAATAAAATACAAAAAGGGCTGGGGATGTGGCCCAGTGGTCAAGTGCCCCTGAGTTCAATCCCTGGTACCAAAAAAAAAAGAACCCTCCTCCAGCCCCAAAGTCCACAGTGACGAAGCCCCGATCTAGCCCAGCTTCCTCCAGCTTCATTGGTAGCTCGGGGTCACACCAAGCTTAGCCGTCGGTGGGACGTCTTCAGAGCCCCCAGTCTCCAGAAACCACCTCCCTGCCATCTCAGGGAGATGGTGGCCAGTTTAGAAACGCGTGATCCTTTTTTAACACCCACCATTACCAAGAGGAAAATCAAAACAAAACCCTCCAAATCAATTGCGGGGGGGGAAAAAAATAAAAGGATATTTCTGATGTTTTTCTAGGCTTTTCATCCTTTTTAAAATGCGGGAGGCGGGGCGGGGGGGCCGGCGGGGGTCAAGTGGCAATGGAGGAATAAAATCAAGTGTTCAAAAGCTCAGCGACCCAAAGTCCACGGAAAATCAAAACAAGCCCGGCTCTCAGTGTGCGTAATTACAGCTACAATCAAGTAATGAAAGGTTTATTAGTTTAATGTGATTCCATCAAGTACCAAAAAGCAGGAAGGAGTGGGAAAAAGAAAGAAAATGGATATGAGCAAGGAGGGGAAGGTAGACATGAAAGAGGAGCAGGAGAGGGCAGAGAGGGCGAAATTAAGATGCATCTTTAATTAAACGGTCCCTCCAGGTGTCACGCTGGAGTTAGCCCAGGGGTGCAGGTCTGCAGACCCCAGTAGCTCCTCCAAACCACGGGCCTTAGTCACAGATAACGTTTTATACTACCTGGTTGGCCTTGCTTGGGGCCACGGGGGTTCAGCAATGAATAGAATAGACAAAATCCCTCGCCTCTCATCCCTGAAGCCTTTTATGTTTAAGTGGGGAGAACAGACACTAAATGAAATATGAAGGCAAATGAAATGCATGTGGAGAAAAACAAAACAGGGAAGGGGAATAGGCAGTTACAGGGATCGGGAAAGGTTAGAATTTTGAAGCAGGTAATCAAGGAAGGGGTGATAGTTACATCAAAACCAGAAGAAAGAGTGAGCCAAGGGCAGATCTGGAGGGAGAGCATTCCAGGGAAAGCACAGGCAAATGCCCTGCAGCAGGATGTGCCTGTAAAGGAATAGCGAGGAGGCTGGAAAAGAGCAAGGGGTCACCAGTGGGAGACAAGGACGGATTCTCTAAGGTCTTGCAGAATACACGAGGCCCTTTGGCTTTCACCCTGAGTGAGAAAGAAACCATGGTAGCTCTGGTTCACTGCGAGATAGAGAAGAGTGAGGCTGGGAGTGAGGTGACACCAGAGAGACACGTAGGGGCCACCACTGAAGGAGGCACCCCCTCGGAGTGCACAGGGTCTCCCTCACCTCTGCAAGGCCAGGCCCTGCTATGCAGAAGCTCGGTGGACACCCACGACCCCATTCCAGAAGGCCTGTGGACAGAGGGCCTCCAGGTGCAGGCAGCCGCCCCGCCAGGGCCACGCCCCTCCAGGGCCTCGCCCCGCCCCGCCAGGGCCCCCCCGCCCCACGCCCCGCCAGGGCCACGCCCCGCCAGGGCAGACGTCTTCTGCCGTCGGGGAAACAGAAACCAAAACCGCCTGGAGACGCACGTCACTCCAGACAGAAGGGCAGCCACCAGGACACGCTGCTGATCCTGGACGTGGGGAAGAGACTCCCAGACGCTGTCGCCGGGACGTGGATCGACACGGCCACTGCGGGAATCAGCGCGGAGCCCCCTGAGAAAGCGCAGAACAGAACCACCATGGGGCCCGGCTGTGCCGCCCCTCGACCTGCACCCCGAAGAGTTAAAGTCGGCAGCCGGTTCACGACAGCCACGCCAGGGGCCGGGGCGGCCTTGGCGGCCCCCACAGCGAGTGGGGAGGGGACGTGGTGTCGGCCACAGGGAAGAATGGCCGCGTGTCACTTACGGGCTGGGGGGGGACGTGGACATGGTGTTGAGCAAACTCAGCCATCCTTAGACAGAAAAGCTACCTAGGTCTCCTCTCATGTGTGGAAGACAGAGGTAAAAAATAATAATAATAATAATAATAATAATAATAATAACGGCGGGGGGTGGGGAGATACCACAAAAATGGGAGGGCGGCCACTGGGGTGGAAGAAGAGGGCCGGGGGAGGGCAGAACAGAGGGTTGGGGGACACTGGGGCTGGGATGATCAAAGGACATCTTTATGTCTCTACAAAAATGTCACAAAAAAAAATGTCCCATTGTGTATCATTCATGTGCACCGATTTTTTTTTTTTTTTTTAATTCAAAAGAAACGTCTCCGGGCGCGCGGTGGCGCACGCCTGTCATCCCAGCCCTTGGGAGGCCGAAGCAGGAGGATCGCGAGTTCAAAGCCAGCCTCAGCCATGGCGAGGCACTGAGCGACTCAGTGAGACCCTGTCTCTAATAAAATACAAAAAAAAGGGGGGGGGGGGCTGGGGATGTGGCCCAGTGGTTGAGTGCCCCTGTGGTTCAATCCCTGGTACCAAAAAACTAACTAAATAAATAAATAAAATAAAAAAATAAAAAGAAATGTGGGTTTCATCATGCAGTTATGGCAAGGCCAAGAGGCAGGGAGATGGCTGCCTTAACCAGGGAGGTTTTCAGTCACAGGTGGAGTGAAAGAGGCGGAATGGGTGGAGCAGGAGGGAGGCGACTTGAATTGGATCAGCGGCTCTGGGTGCCGGGGCTGCGCTGATACCCAGCCCTGGTGTCTTTTTTTTTTTTTTTTTTTTTTTTTTTTTTTTGGTACCAGGGATTGAACTCAGGGGCACTCAACCACTGGGCCACATCCCCAGCCCTTTTTTCTATTTTATTTAGAGACAGGGTCTCACTGAGTTGCTAAGTGCCTCACCATTGCTGAGGCTGGCTTTGAACTCGCAATCCTTGGTGTCTTTAAGGCAGGGGGACAGCAGTCCAAGTGTGAGGGTCAAGAGGGAAGGTGGCTGGGGTGTGCACTAAGGGGTTTCGCATACGAGGTGCCTCCGCAGTCCGCTCATCTCTTATCCCTGGGCGTTAGCTAGTCCCGGTAAGAGCAGGACCTGCGTCCAGGTCAGAAAAACCCCCAGATGTCAAAGCAGGAGAATGAAAAGGAACACTTAGTACAAAGCGGGCCATTCCCAAAGGCCAGCCCACGAAGGGAGCTACGAGGCCGGACCCCCTTGCCCAGCGGGGACATCTCCAAAGGAGTCTGGTCAGGTTTTTTGTCACTCTGACCAAAATACGCAACAAGAGCAACCTAGAGGAGGATCAGCTTATTTGGGGCTCACGGTTGCAGAGGTCTCAGTCCTTCGTGGGCCAACTCCATTGCTCTGGGCCTGAGGAGGCAGATTGGCATGGCAGAGGCCCAGTGGAGGACAGCTGTGGAGGACAGCCTGTCGGGTCATGGTGGGGTCAGGAAGCAGCAGGTGGGAGGTGCTGTGGGGAAGACCCCCAGCCACGCCCCCCGCCCCTCCGCAGTCACCCCCATCAGCCATTCCTACTCTCGGCACCTCCTCACTCACCCTGGAGCACCCCTGCATCACCGGGAGCTTGGGGGGCGACTCAGATTCAAACACAAGACGGTGGTTTTGCTCTAAAGGTCCTCTTGGGGCCGCTGGGCAGCCCGACTCTCCTCTGCCTGCTGTGGCTCCGTCCCCAACCTTCCCCAGGGCACGGCCCAGGGCGCTCTGCCTCAGGCCTGCCCCTTCCTGAGGAGCAGCCCAGGGCAGCCTGGGAGGAGGCAGGGCGACCTCACCCCAGCCCAGCGGCCAGAGGGCAAGCTGGCCCAGAACAGTTACCCCGCCCACGCAGCCTGGGCCTGTCCCCAGGCTCTCTCTCCCTGGCTACCATGCCTTCCCTCCAACTCTCTCTCCCCCCCCATCCATCCCCCCCCCCGCCCCGGCTCCTTTTTTAAATTGTGAAGTATAACACACAGACACAAAAATGCACAGGTCACAAGCACACGATAAAATAAAGTACTCACCCTGGTGGAGAAATAGAACTTTGGCTGCAACCTCCCGAGCCCCCCCCGCCATTCCACCTCCCAACCAACCACTATTCCCTCTTCTCCCCAAAGGGAAACTATTGTCTAACCCAAGTTCCAACACTCTTATTGAGTTTGGCTAGTTTCTGGATTGTGTGTACATTTGCCATAGAGTGTGTGTGTGTGTGTGTGTGTGTGTATCTCCATTTGTGTGTATGTGTGTGTACGTGTGTATGCACATGTCTGAAATTTGTCCATGCCGCTGTGAATAAGAGCATTTGGTTCACTTTTTGTGGCTGTATAGTATTCCACAGTGCACCCGTGATAGCCCATTCTCCGTTCTACTTCAATGGACATTTGGCGTGTAGTAAAAGAAATTTCCCTGAACAACCAGTAAGCACGTGAAAAGAGATCTGTCATGGTCAATTACCCGGAAATGTCACTCAAAACCAACACGGAGGCTACTATATCCCCACGAGAATGACCACAGTTAAAAAGTGAAACCATATCAAGTGTCATGTCTCTGCCCCACTGAGGGGTAACCAGCTTGCTAGGTGCAAAGTCAACTGTGATCACCGAAACCAAAGGAAGCCAAGGAGGGCAGCAACCGGCCAGAGACTTCCCGGCAGCAGTGCAGGTCTGCCATATGGGCACAGAGGCCAGGGCCCCTCCCAGCCCCTTGGTGCCTCCCCGGACCCACGAGTGCTTCTCTCCATCAGGACAACCAACCCCAGCACAGGGGGCGGCCCCTGTTTTGACCTCAGCACCAACTGAGGAGCAGGCACTGGGGTGCCCCTCGTGGAGGGGGCTGCCGTCTGGGTCCTGAGACCTTGGCGGGGTGGAGACCGTCACAGCTCCTTGACGCACGGCCTGACTCTGAACGGCGCCGGGTCTCCTCCGGGTCTGGTTGTTTGGATAGACACCCAGATGGCTTTCCAAAAACTAAAAGGAAGAGGTCACAGGGATGGGCACTGAAATCCAAGCCGTCTGACAGCAGGGCTCCAGGTGTCCTGGAGATTTCTTTCCTTCCTCCTCCTTCTAATCTAAATCCTGCTCCCAGACCACCCAGAGACTGGGGCGGCTCTCCTGTGCCCTGATCCTTTGTGCGCTTCTCAGTTTGTGGGAGATGACTGGACACGACTCGTTCACAGTCCCCACCACCGCTGGCCTCTTCCAGTCGCTGGCATCTGGTTTCCTGCGTTCAAGGTCCTTCTCTTCCGGTCACGCCACCCTGCCCTGTTCCCAGAGAAGGGGCGTGGACACAGAGCCGGGCACACGCCAGCAGCCACCGCCACCCAGGAGGGGAGACCCCAAGAGGGGAGACCCCAGACCCTCTGCTCTGTGTATTGACAGCGGCAGGAACTGGATGTCAGCTCCATGAAACCAGCCAGCTCCGCGGTGTAGACGGGTAGTCTCCAACCCGGTTTTGTGGTGTTCATGGAAAGCCCTTCCTTTCAAACTCAATTTAAAGCAAGCTTCGGAAAGGATTCCTGTTCTGGAAAAGAGACGCTTTCCCCTTTCATCCTCAAAGGAAGTCCTGGAACACCCTGCCTGGAAACTCCGTGCCCCAGGAACGCGCATGGAGCCCCCGGTGTAGACCCCCTCTGCGGGCGGCACCGGTGGGATGATCAGGTCGCCTGTGGGGGGGGGGGGTCGAGTTTCTCTCCTGCCTTTTTGGAATCTGAAATTCTCTGTGACAAACACGTCTACCTGGGCCATAGTAAAGCGGCCGGGGTATTTTAAGGAACGCAGGGATTTGGTCTGCGACGCTCCTCACACACGCGCTGCCCCCACACACGCTCTGCCCCTCACACACGCGCTGCGCCCCGCACAGGCGCTGCCCCCCGCACATGCGCTGTCCCCCGCACACGCTCTGACCCTCGCACACGCGCTGCCCCTCGCCCACGCGCTGCCGCTACACACACACGCGCGCTGCGCCCCCACACGCGCTGCCCCCACACACGCTCTGCCCCTCACACACGCGCTGCCCCTCACTCACGCGCTGCCCCCCGCACACGCTCTGACCCCCGCACACGCTCTGCCCCCGCACACGCTCTGCCCCTCGCACACGCTCTGCCCCTCGCACACGCTCTGCCCCTCACACACGCTCTGCCCCCCACACACGCGCTGCCCCTCACACACGCGCTGCCCCTCACTCACGCGCTGCCCCCCGCACACGCTCTGACCCCCGCACACGCTCTGCCCCTCGCACACGCTCTGCCCCTCACACACGCTCTGCCCCCCACACACGCGCTGCCCCTCACACACGCTCTGCCCCTCACACGCGCTGCCCCACACACGCGCTGCCCCCGCACACGGGCTGCCCCCACACACGCGCTGCCCCTCACACACGCGCTGCCCCTCACGCGCTGCCCCTCAACACGCACTGCCCCTCACACACGCTCTGCCCCTCACACACGCGCTGCCCCTCACACACGCGCTGCCCCTCAACACGCGCTGCCCCTCACACACGCTCTGCCCCTCACGCTCTGCCCCTCACACACGCTCTGCAGCTCACGCTCTGCCCCTCGCACACGCTCTGCAGCTCACGCTCTGCCCCTCACACACGCGCTGCCCCTCACACACGCGCTGCCCCTCACACACGCGCTGCCCCCCACACACGCGCTGCCCCCCACACACGCTCTGCCCCCCACACACACGCTCTGCCCCCCACACACGCGCTGCCCCTCACACACGCTCTGCCCCCACACACGCTCTGCCCCTCGCACACACGCGCTGCCCCCCGCACACGCTCTGCCCCCCGCACACGCGCTGCCCCTCGCACACGCGCTGCCCCCCGCACACGCGCTGCCCCTCGCACACGCGCTGCCCCCCGCACACGCTCTGCCCCCCGCACACGCGCTGCCCCCCGCACACGCACACGCGCTGCCCCCCGCACACGCGCTGCCCCCCGCACACGCGCTGCCCCCCGCACACGCGCTGCCCCCCGCACACCCGCTGCCCCCCGCACACGCGCTGCCCCCCGCACACCCGCTGCCCCCCGCACACGCGCTGCCCCCCGCACACGCGCTGCCCCCCGCACACGCGCTGCCCCCCCGCACACGCGCTGCCCCCCGCACACGCTCTGCCCCCGCACACGCGCTGCCCCCCGCACACGCTCTGCCCCCCCGCACACGCGCTGCCCCCCGCACACGCTCTGCCCCCCGCACACGCACTGCCCCCCCCCCACACGCTCTGCCCCCCACGCACCCCCCCGCACGCGCTGCCCCCCGCACACGCGCTGCCCCCCGCACACGCGCTGCCCCCCGCACACGCGCTGCCCCCCGCACACGCGCTGCCCCCCGCACACGCGCTGCCCCCCGCACACGCTCTGCCCCCGCACACGCGCTGCCCCCCGCACACGCTCTGCCCCCCGCACACGCGCTGCCCCCCGCACACGCTCTGCCCCCCGCACACGCACTGCCCCCCGCACACGCTCTGCCCCCCGCACACGCGCTGCCCCCCGCACACGCGCTGCCCCCCGCACACGCTCTGCCCCTCACACACGCCCTGCCCCCACACACGCCCTGCCCCCACACACGCCCTGCCCCCACACACGCGCTGCGGCATCGACCCCATCTGTGGGTCCGCTGGACCGGCGTCTGCCGAGGGCTTCGTGGGTACCGGGCGTCGGTTTTGGCATTGAAGACGCAGCGGTGGCTCCGCTCACTGCCACTCACCGGGGGCTCACCTGTGGACTCTGTGTCCCCCTCCCCCCGCAGCCTGGAGCCCTGAGGGTCAGGGGTCGAGGACCCAAGTGGACACTGCTTCTGCCCAGAGCACAGTCACAATCCCGCGAAGCTCGACCTGGTCACTTTGGGCCAAAAGGGGTGGGGGGAATGTGGTCCCCATGCTGGTGAAGGTGACCCACCCCGATCGTCCCGACACCATCGGGTTGGAGCCCAGGTGACTCTCTGGGGCACCTCCGGGTACCCCCACGCCTTGGAGTCACTGTGAAAGGGCACAGCCCCCCCCAGCCTGGCGGGGACACGGGACCAGGGCTCGATGGCTCTGGGGTGGCGTCTGGAGGGCCCCACTAGGCCCCCCCAGCCGAGCAGAGTGGGAGGGGAAACTGCCAAGGGGGCGGAGGAGAGAGAGGACGAGGGTGGCCTCGAGGCCAGCTGCAAGGGTGGGGGCTCTGGTGCGCCCCACTACCTTCCTCTTGTACAATGCTTCAGAAATCGTGACCAGCCAGAATCTGGGAGAAGCAGGTGGCGCCATCCCTAGGGGTGGAGCGTGGGCGGCGGGGCGGACCCTCCTCTCTGGAAGGCCCAGGTCCCCGCGGCGCTGCTGGCTGATCACAACCCACAGACGACACTTCCTCCAGGTAGTTGTCCCCAGCCAAGTTGGAGACACCTCTCCCAGAAGGCTAAGCTTCCCTCTTGTCTCCATGCTGTTTGGTGTTTATTAAATCTACAGAAAATATACAGTAAGAGATGCAGCGATTCAATGCACAGTTCTGTGGGTTTTTATGAATGCTGTCCAATGCCACCCACACCCCCAGCCAGTCACCCACCACCTGCTGCCCCTTGCAGTCCATCCCAACCTCTGCACAGTCCCTGCTCTGATATTTTGTCTCTTCTTGAACTTCACCTATAATAGGAATCGTGCAGTATGATTTATTTTTATTTTATTTTTTTTAGATGTTGATAGACCTTTATTTTATTCATTTATTTATATGTGGTGCTGAGAGTTGAACCCAGGACCTCACACATGCTAGGCAAGTGCTCTTTCCACTGAGCCCCAGCCCCAGCCCCAATATGATTGACTTTGCAGCTATCCTCCCTCCGTTAACAGGGGCCTTGAGATCAATCCGTGTCATTTGTATCAGAACCTCATCTCCCCGTGCTGAGGAACATTCAGCCATGCGAGCATACAACCGTCTATTTATCTTTTCTTCTGTGGATGGACATTTGAACGGTTCCAATTTATAGCCATTATGGATAAAGCTGTTATATAAACTCTTGTATAACATTTTTTGGTAAACCTATGTTTTCATTTTTCTCGGGTAGATGGGTAGGAGTAAAATGGCCCAGTGATAAGGGCAGAGGGTGGTGCGTGACTTAATATTATGAGAAGCTGCCAACGAATTTCCAATGTGGATGCACCATTTTACTCCATGTTGAGAATTCTAGTTCCTCCGCATCCTTGCCAACACTTGGTGTTGTCAGATTTTCTAATTTAGCCCATTTGGGTGAGTGTGAACTGATATCTTGTGGTGTTTATTTGAACTTCCCTAATGGCGAATGGTACTGAGCACTTTTTCAACTGCTTAGAGGTCACACGGGACTCTCTTCTTCCAAAGGAATCTATTCAAGACTCTGCCTGATCATCAAGTTATCTTATCAATTTGTGGGTGTTGTTTGATATTTTCCAGGTACAATTCCCATGACACAGATGTGTTGAGGGTATTTTCTCCTGATCGGATTGTATTTTCATTTTCCTTAGGGGGTCTTTTAGTGAGCAGGATTTTTTTTTTTTTTTAATTTTGATGAAGTGTGATTTGTCTATTTTTTTTTTTTCTTTTGTGGTTCGTGTACTTTGGATCTTTTCTAAGAAATCTTTTGCTTACCCTCAAGATTGCTAAAATATCCTCCAATATTTTCTTCTAGAGATTTTTTCCAGTATTTCTTTTTTTTTTAAGTTGAAGATGGACACAATGCCTTTAATTATTGATTAATTTATTTATTTATTTATTTTATGTGGTGAAGAGCGAACCCAGTGCCTCACACGCACCAGGCAAGCGCTCCGCCACTGAGCCACCACCCCAGCCACTCTCGTAGAGGTTTTCGTAGTCAAACTCACATCGAGGTCTATAAACCTTTTCAGATATTTATGTGTACAGCAAGATATTTTAATATCTTCAGACTCTTATCTAGTTGATCCAGGGCTGAGGGTTGAGAAGCTGTTTCTAAGGGAACCAGTCAGGGCCTTTGCTGGGAAACCACGCGCGGGCGGATCTCCCTCTGGATTCGGGGTTGTGTCCTGTCTGTCTAGTTGTCTCATGCTGAGGTCATGCTCTGGCTTAGCTGTTCTCCTTGCCCTACCAAGTTGTCCTCACCTTGCTGGGCTTGAGGGAACTGCCTTGCTTGATCACCTGAGCAACGTCACCATCTCAGACTCTGCTGCCAGGTAACTAAAGCAACAAGCCGCAGACACGCAAGTGAACAGACGAGACCACTCGTGTGCCGGGTGCTGCGAGGACTGAGATCAAACATGGCGAGACTGTGGAAAGCCACCGGCTTGGTGATCTTAGCTGGTGACAAAGCCTCTCCCAGGAAGTGACATTTCAGTTCTGAATGATGACTCTACGTATATATAGGGTTGAGGTGCGGCAAGAGGAAATAGTAGAGTCCAGACAGTCCAGGAACTGAGTGGTCAGGATGCTGGACGCATCTTCGTTATTGAAGCCATGAAGATGATGATGAGAGAGAGAAAAATGTAAGCTGCCTGTCGTGGCTAGCCACAACGCCGCGGGAGGAAAACTCTCGGAGGCAGAGTAAAGATACTACTACTTTTACTTCTACTTTCTTAGAGAGAGCTTAGAGAGAGAAAGAAAGATTTTTCTTCTTCTTAGAAAGAGCTTAGAGAGAAAGATTAGAGATAGCTTTTTCTTCTTCTTCTTAGAGCTTAGAGAGAAAGATAGAGCTTTTTCTTCTTCATCTTCTTAGAGCTTAGAGAGAAAGAGAGAGAGCTTGAAAGAGAGAGATTTCTTCTTTAGAGAGAGAGAGAGAGCTTAGCTTTTAGAGCTTCTTTCTTCTTTGTTCTTTCTTCTTTCTTCCTCGGGAGCCTCTGCCTGACTCTGACCAGCCATTACTTCTTCTATCTGGTTTCTCTTCTGTAACCGCTCTGCCTACGTTCTGGCCGCTCTGATTCTTTTCTTCTTCTCCGACCCGAACTCTTCTTCCGACCGAGCGACTGCATGACTGACTGAATGAATTCATTCTTCTCCTGACTCCGACCGCTTTCACCCGGTTATATACCTTTAGCTTTGCGGGTGCCTCACGTGCATTTACAGGTGCGTCACATACATACTTATTATCAGGTGGAACTTATGGCTTCCAGCTGACCGCAATAGCCATCTCCCTAATTGGGGCTCCTTCAGAAAAATTCACTGCTACACCAAGCAGGAGTTTATTGAAAAGTCCTTCAAATGAGCTGGGATTTCTTAAAGAAGAAAGGAGTGAGGATCATTTCAAAGTGTCCACAGGGAGCAAGGAAGATATTTCTCCATCTCCAGTTCCCTGGGAAGAAACCACGTCCTCTGGAGAGAGGATTATAGGGGGAGGTTCCCCTCAGGGAGCAGAACCTGAGGGGATATTTCTGAGGAGGTGTTTGGGGTGTAGACAAGTGTGTTGATCATGGGTCTTGAGCTTCACAGAGCACAGTGCTCAGAGAGATGTGGAAGTTCGAGTCTGATCAGGGGATGTGAGGACCAGGGCAGAGGGGGAATCCTGTGGGTGTCAGTGTGTTGGAGGCTTAGACTTCTGGCATGTCCGTGGTGCCTGGGCTTGGTCCTGAAATGAACGCACACAGTGTTTGATAATTTCACAGACATCTGCTGAAGACTGTGGCAGCCAGCAGCATGTAGTCATTAACCACTGACACCCTTCCCATAGCATTCCCTAAGTGTCAAGGATCCATGTACAACATTAAGGACGTGAAACCTGCACATTTCGGGCTATTTACATAGCAATTGTCTTTCCGCTAAGATTTGAAAATTTTGTTTAGAAAAGAGAAAACCTTAATATGGTTATATCTTTAACACCCCTCAAACTAATTTAATCACTTTATTGAAATAACACGGTCTTCTAAAATGATCTGGAGTGCCGGGCCACATTTGGGGACATGCTACTTCATGGTATTTCAGAGTCATGTCATAGTCTGTGTGTCGCTACTGCTATGTGCTAGTCGTTGGGCTGCAGACACCATGATGAGTCAGCAAGGAACCTAAACATGGAGGGAGGGGTAGAGAGAAGAAGCCTGATGACCCCCGTACATTGTGGTAAGTATTATGATATGGGTGGTGCAGGGCATGAGAGAAACCCACAATAGCAAAAGGAAACCCTAGATTTTGGAAACACCACGTGAAGGGTACATCCATGCATGCCTTCTGGGAGGCCTGACATAGTTGGATTTGACATAGTTCTCAAGCTTGAGTGTGTAGTAGAATCACCTGTGAGATTTGTTAAAATAGATTCCTGAGAAATTTTGTTAGAACACAGGCTTTCAAAATTTCTTGAGGGTGTGCCTAGGTGTGAGTTTTCCTTCATTCCTTATGCTGAGAACTGGGTAGGCCCTTCACATCAACAGTAATGTGTTTCATTTCCTTTATTTTTTTTTGTATTATTTTTTTGTTAACTGCCAACTCTCCATTCCCCATCCCCTTTTTTCTTGCTAGAAACTTTACGAGTCAGATGCTGAACTGACTGGATTAATTATCTCATGTTCTTTTACTCCTATTTTATTCCCCTCTCTTCATATTTTAATTCTACTTTCTGGAACTTTTTCTCATTTTTCTCTTCCAATTCTTCTAATGGATAGTTCCTCCTTGGGTATGAGGTGCATGTGTGTATTTCCAAGAGCTCTTCACTGTTCCCAGTGTTCCTTTTATAGCTTCCAGTTCTTGTTTCATGATTTTAAAGATTTCATGATTTTCATTATGATGTTTATAGAAATTTTCTTCTATCTCTTGGACTTCCTGAATCTTTTGAATTCCATTTTTCTTCTGGTTTGTTAGTTTTGAGCTCTACCCATCACTGTTAAGGATGATGTACCCCAAAACAAATTGCAAGTTCAGTATGTTTAGGAGGAGTTTTTAACATGTGGGCTTCACTGAGGGCCAGTCAGGGAGCAAGACGGCTCTTTCACTGAGAGACACCCTACGGCACTTCTGGGGGCCTTTCTCTGGGATGCTCATGCTTCTCAGAGAGGATTTCTGGCTACTGGTATGGACACCAAGAGAGGGGTGAGGACCGGGGTTTTCCTGTCATCATGAAGATTTCTACTTGAATCTTCCTGCTTCAGTTCTATGTTCCCCCTCCCATCTATCATCCCCTGTCCCAAGAGCCAATTTTTGTCCCCTGGGGGATGATATAGCCCTATTTCCATGAAAATGCATGGGTTAGACAAAGTCAGGAACAACCTACAAGAAAATGGCAATGACCATCTCTCCCCTTCCCAAAGTGGTGCTGAGCAGAGAGCTCGCTCTTAACCGTGAACCCTCTTCGACGCCGTGAGACCATCTCCAAGCCAAGTGTTGCCCATTCAAAAATTAATTTTAAAAATGTAAAAGCATCGTCACGATCACTTGGTGAGAGAAAGGAAATTTGTTGCTCGCCAAAGGAAAAATGAAACAGAAAACACGCCAGAATCAAAGATCATCTTTCTCCATAAAGAGGTGGCGACTTTACAGTGGTAAGAAACGAAATGTACCATCATGTTTTCAAATGCAAAAGAAACATCCATTTTGTGATATTATATTGCATGTGATTGTCTTAATAGAAAGTTGCTATGTGGAGGAATTCCTACGTGGTGTAGGTGGAATTAAAACTCATCCAGTGTATTCTGGCCAATTATTTTCATCAGATCATTGTTCAAAAACTGACTTTCCCCACGGTGGTGGGACACACTGGCATCAACACCCACACTGATCTTTCAGAGTCTTGACTTTTCTGGGCAAAGCGAGAAGAATTCAGGAACCAATCCTATAATCTCTGACTACTCTCCCTGCCTTCTTCCTGCAGAAAAATACAGTGGCTACAGGTCCCAGCCAGCGAGTGTTACTGTGAATACCTATTCCTTGAATTGATTTATTAAAAAGCAAGATGAAATTCACATACCACTGGGCACTTTACAAGCCCGTTAAGGGCCCCAAACAGCCATGTGAAGTAGACACTCCATCTACCACTTGACAAGGGAGAAAATTGAAGCCCAGAGTAGTTACATGACTTGTCTGAGAACACACAGCACTTAAGGAACAAAGACAGACTTAAAGTCCAGCTCAGCCAGATGGCTAGTCTAGGAACTTGGCATGCATTTGGTAGCTGCTCACTTAGTGTTGATTGTCCAGGAGGACAATTATTCCCAGCACACCGGCTGAGGGAAAGGAAGAGAGACAGTGATTCCAGCCTAAATCTGTTCATGCATTGGGTTTAGGAACAGGGACAGCCACTGGCCGGCCTGAGACTTGATGCTGGTTACAGCAGACAACCCCACCCAGCTAGGTTTCTCCCCAAATGCAAACCTGTCACAGAGTCCTGAAACCCACCCTAAAGAAAGAACTCAGCACCGAGGGTCCACAGGCTTGAGAGCAGGCAGGTCCTTTCGAAGATGGACGCACGCCTTCAAAACCTAAGTAGGCCGGCCTGCCTGCCAGTCCTCTCCACCTGGCCCTGAGCCCGAAACCAGTTCTGAAAATATTAAAACGTAGCTGCTAAGCTGGGCGATTAGAGAGAGGCAGCCTTCTTATCTCAGGCAGGAGATCTGGAGGTGGCCCTCCTGTCTGACCTGTAACAAGATCCCTCCTGGACAGGAGGCAATCACAGTGAAAGCTTTCAGCCTAGAGAGTCAGGGAAGAGCAAGCAGCTGGTCAGGGACCTGCATGCACCTGCCGGGCCTGTGGCGCTCAGCCCTCTGCAGTGCATAGGCCAGGGAGGCTACTAAGGCAGGTGGAGGGATGGCTGGGCCCATTTCACAGATGGGCCTCGTCGAGTCTCGGAGGAGCAACGTGTGACATGACAGAGCCGTCCCTCCATACCCGTGGGGGATTCGCTTCAGGACCCCCACAGACACCCAAACCTGCAGGTGCTCGAGCCCCTTGTGTAAAACGGCCTAGGGTTTGCACAGAACTTCCGGCGTCTGCCTGTAGACCCTACACCATCTCTAGAGGACTTAGGGTATCCATTTACAATGTTGGTGCTATGTAAGTAGCTGCTGCTGTGTCTTGTTCAGGGGATAATGACAAGGAAACAAGGTCTGTCCTTCAAGTTTGGTACAGATGCGATTGTTTTCTCCTGAACATTTTCAATTCACTGTTGGTTGACTCTGCTGGTGTGGAACCCGGGGACACAGAGGGCCAGCTAGACTCCTATAAGAAGTGCCCAGTAAGACACCCAGGACCCCGGGCATGGCCAAGTCCTCCTGCAGACAGGTAATGTCCTCTTGCTATCGCGGTCACCTGTCTGGCTGGCCTGCCGCCCCTCTTGGAGCTGGCCCAAGGTGGGCTGAGCCGGAGCTGATGGCAGTTGAACTGTCGGTGGCTCACAGGGGTCGTGGTGGGCAAACGTGCCCCCACAGAAACCAGCCACCACAAAAACCCCAGTGGCCCCTTTGCCTGCTCCGCCCGGAGAGCTGGCTGGTCGTGTACACGGCAGGGCGTGGGGTAGAGATGCTTTGGGATGGGAGCCAGAGAGGCGGATTCCCTGTCCCCGGAGCCTCTGCGTCCCCAGCTGGAAAATGGAGCTGCCTCGGAGGGGCGCTGACAGAAGAGTGCGGCCACAACAGAACACCCAGCACTCCGGCCCCTGATGCAAGCGGCACCTGATGATGGTCTCCCAGCCCCGGAGGCTGGAAGGTCATGATGGAGGGTCAGCAGGGCTGGTTTCTCGTGAGGTCTCTCTGCCTGGCTGAGCCGCACCCTCCTCACTGAGTTCTCTCCGTACATGTGCAGAGAGAGTAAGAAAATCCTCCTCTTCTTATAGAGCCACTCACGCCATCGTGGGGCCCCACCCTCCCGGCTCCATCGAATCCCGCCTGCCTCCCAGAGACTTCATCGCCACGGATGACACGTTGGAGGTGGGGGCTTCCGCATATGGGTCTTGTGGAGAACAAAATTCCGTCCATAGCAACATCATTCTTAATCACCAGTCTCCCAGCTAAGAAGTACACAGGGGACAGCTAGTTTGGTCTTCTAATTATAAACCCAACCCCCAAAGAAATCTCACATAGCCTGGTCCCAGGCATTTTCCCAAGCCCTCCCTTCCTCCTTAAATGCCTCCCCTTCCTCTCCCTGCCACTTACTTCTCCCCGCCCCTTCCTGAGGGAGTCCTGTTCCTCTTTCAAGACTCGCCTCAGGTGTCCCTGTCCCACACAGGCTTCCCTTCAGGAGGAAGGAAGGTCCGCCCTTGTTCAGGACAGGTGGACTATTTGCATGGCCCGTCCTCGGCTCCAGGCTAAGACTCAGGCTCCAGCTGGCCAGATCCCAGCCTAGAGCTCCTCTGGGTGACTTTAGACAAGACAACTGGCCTCCAAGAGCCGTGATCTGTCAAAACACTTCTCAGAGGTACTGCAGGCATTAAACAAGGACAACCCCAAAATGCACACAGCACAGGGCTGGGAACTCACCCAGCCCCTGAGAAGCAGTAGCTGGGACAGTCATGTGTCCCTTGCCAGTGGGGACAGGTTCTGAGAAATGCGTTGTTAGGTGGGGTCAGGTGATCAGATGATTTCGTTGTTGCACAAACATCACAGCAAACACTTGGACAAACTAAGATAGCTGCCACGTCACTAGGCAATATAATCTCACGAGACCACAGTCATATAGTCAGTCCACTGTTGATCAGGACGTCTATGCCATACATGGCTGTATCTTTACTGAAGACAAGGTCCATTTCCTCCTCTGGCACCACACACACACACACACACACACACACACACACACACACACACAGTGTTTAGAAGAGACCTTCAAACCCAGGGAATGCCTAGCATGTATCTGTTGATGAATGGCTAGTGATGGAAGACAGCAGAGGTGAATCATAGCCAGAAAGACAGTGCTCCAAGACACCTGTGGCGCACCTCCCACATGCAAGAAAAGCACCCTGGGGAAAAATCATGAGAAAGAGATGGTCCAGAGAGCTCAGAGGTCAGGGGAACTCTGCAAAGAAACAATTGGGAGCCAGCTCCCAGCCATCCCATGGCCAACGTGCCCTGAGACTCGACTTCCTCAACGGCGACGACGAGGAGAGAAGTCTCCATGGGATGGTGTGAGCATCAGATCAAATAATACTCATAATAAAGAGCCAGCACAGAGGGTGACATCATCAGGAACCTCTAGTTCCTTGGAGTCAAAGACTCAGTGCAAGAATGGTGGGAAATAAATCGGGGCCTCTGGCCTTCCTTGTATTCAAGGGGGGAAAAGGAGGGTTGGGAATGCTTGCATGGTTAGGAAATGTTTGGCTGCAAGTAACACACTGCTCAGGGCTGCCTTAAATAGTGAGGTTTGGTTTTCCTGCAGAACAGGTCTGAAGTGAGCCGTCTGAGCTGTTCTGCAACTCAGGGATATCAGAATTCTGGATTCACATTGTTGCCATTCTCTAACCTCAATTCATGGGTTCAGGGCCACCCTCACCTGTCAGCCTCCAAGAGCAGTAGGGAGTGGGGAGGTGGAGTATCTGCCAGAATCCCCCAGCAGAGCTGCCTTGAGTCCCAACGGTCAGCACTGGGTCACATGGCCACCTGCTGCCAATGAACTGAGTCTACCACGACTGCATGGAGACTTCTGCTAACTCACCCCTGGAGCTGAGGTCACTCGTCCTAGAGACTGGGGTGGCCCCTTGCCCCACTAAACAATGAGTTTCTTAGCAAGAACCAAGAGGAGGGGGTGGTGGTGCCTACTGTGATCTTCTTCTCTGGGATGCACACACAGGGCACAGAGGATCCCTGTCCCCTTCCCCCAGGTCAACAGTGAAGGTCAATGGTGGCTTTAGGTGATCAGATGCCTACTGTGTGGCCAGCCCCATCCTGACACTGTGGGAGGTGCAGGAGACACAGCCCCAGCCCCAAAAGAACAACGTAGTCAAGTCATGCAGACAACACACACACACACACACACACACACACACACACACACACCTTTCTAAAGAATGGAGTCCTCATTTGCTCCCCAGGCCTTGAAGAGTGGGCAGGGCTGGGGGCAGTGGGAAAGGCAGGCACATTCCATGCAAGGAGCCCAGGTTGGGCAAAGGCAGGGAGGACATCATGATCCTGACCAATTTTTTCCACAATGAAAAGACTTCCACTGAATGGCAGGGTCTGTGCTGAATGCCAGACACAGAGGACAGCACCCCAGTCCCCGTCACAAAGCACTCATGGCCCTTTGAGCAGCCAGTGCATTGCAAACCCCACACAAAGCAATCACCAGGACGGATGCGTTGCTGTAAAACAAGTGCCCGCCCAGGCCCTGGCTCCAGTAGGTTCAGGGTCAGTGGGGTGCAAGAATACTATGCCCCCCATAAATGCATACTATTGTGACTTGTCAATCAAAAACAGTAGAGGCGGGTGCGGTGGCGCACACCTGTCATCCCAGCACTTGGGAGGCTGAAGTAGGAGGATCATGAGTTCAAAGCCAGCCTCAGCAATGGCAAGGCACTTAGCAACTCAGTGAGACCCTGTCTCTAATAAGATACAAAAAAGGGCTGGGGATGTGGCCCAGTGGTCAAGTGCCCCTGAGTTCAATCCCCGGTACCACAAGAAAATAAATAAATAAATAAAAAATAAAAAAACAGTAGAAACACACAGAATGCTAGGTTCCAGTGGTGGCTCAGCCACAAACGCTCTGGGTAACGCTGGGCAGTCCCTTTCCCTCTCGGGGCCTCAGCTCACCCATCTGTAGAAGGGGTGCCTAGAGCTCTGTGGGCCACAAGACTGTAAGGGGGTGGCTCCCAGGTGTTGCTGCACATTAGAAATAAACTGGGAAATTTCTAAAAGTCTTGAAACCCTGGTCAGATCCCAGGCTGATTAGATCACAGTCTCTGGGGGGTGGGAGCCAGGTATCAGCACCCCCACCCCCACCCCCGCTCCAAGATTTCCAGGTGATTCCAACAGGCAGCGAATTTGGGGGACCAATTTTCTGGCCTCCTGGGATGTGACAGCCTAGGACCGAATATGAAGCTAGTAAGCCAAAACTTAAATATTCAGAATAGGCAGATCCACAGAGACAGGAAGCAGATCAGTGGTGGCTAGGGGCTGGGAGAGGGGAGAATGGATACAGGTTTCCTTTTGCAGATGGCTCAGAGGGTTGCACAACACCAATGTGTGCTGAACACCACGACCCTGGACACTGTAAAATGCTCAAGTGATCAACTCTGCGTTATTTGTATTTTACTAACATTGTTTTTAGAAAAAGAAAATTAGAAATTACATTTAAAATAGGTTGTGACTTTCAGAAAGTCAGAACTTTTCGATCAAGCAGGGGAACACACGGGCTATGAGCTCAGCTTCTGGAAGCAGTCCTGGGTTCAGATCCCCAATCTGCAACTGCTGTGTGATCCTGAGTATATGACCTCACCTCTCTGATCCTCTCTCCATGCTTCTGTTAAATGGAGGTAAGAAAAGCCCAATGAGTAACCATGGGGCTCAAATACTAAATGCATGTCATAAACTTCTCAGTGAGTGAAAGTCACCATTGCTCTGAGCCCACATAAAAGCGTCCCCCAGGGATTTATGGATGCCGAGAACTCGGCCCTAGAGAGAAAAGGGACTTGCAGACCAAGGCCCCAGCGCGGTTCCTGGAGGCCACTTCCAGTGCCAATACTGACTCGGCGCGGCCCTGGGGGCGGGACTCAGGCTCCCACCTGGCGCTGCAGGCGGCCACACCCGCCGCCCAGCTTTCATGGGCGCTCGGGTGGCTCCGGACGCCGCTTTCCCAATGGCACAGGTGACGCCAGCGCCCGAGCTCCTGGCTTCCGCGGGGGGGCGGGGCGATGGATGTAGCCGCCGCCAGGTGAGGCCGCCGCCAGGTGAGGCCTCCGTTCTCCTCTTCTCGGTCTGTGGCGACACCTGCTGGCCGTCCGCGGAAGTACACGTCTTCAGCGCCGACCACCTGGGCGAGCCAATGAGTTACTTACTGAGCACCTACTTTTAAAAGTGTGGCGCTAGGTGTCCGGGATTCGCCCTGCCCCAGCTCTCCAGGAATTTACAGATGACGGGGAAACGAGGACGTGCAGAAATGAAGCTGAAAATTTTGCACCATGCGCCCTTCAAAAGTGATTCCAATAGGGAGTAATTTTCGTTTAGGAGGTCTCCGCAGATTGTCTCTGGGATGACCAGGACTTAAAAGAAGCTAAAAAAAGTCTCTTGACGGAAAGGGACAGAACACTCACAAACAGCAGGGGTCTTGTGGGCCAAGGCCTTGGGTAGAAAGGAGGCTGGGTATTTAGAAATTAAATAAACAAGGAAACCAGTGTATTGTAGGAAAAGGGCAGAGAGATGCGATGTGGAGGGGAAATGACTTGCCTTTCCTTACAGAGTTAGCCAGTGCCAAACACATCTAGAGCACGCCCAGGTCAGCTTCATGCCAAGTTCGTGCCATCAGTGCCCACGAATCCATTAATTCATTCAACAAGCATTTGTTGAACAGCTATTATGTGCTCAAGATCATGCTAAGCCTGAAGCGTGTAAGGGCAAATGAGCTGGAGTCTTGGAGATGCCTCTAACCTTGTGAGAGCTTGTGAGAGCATCCAATCAGACTAGGGAAACTGGAAGTGTCCTCTGCCCACAGCTCCTACGACTCTCCCCACCCAACTCCCCAAGATAAGCACGGAGGAATGAATGTGGAATGGTAGAAATGTGAAACAAGTAGAGCCAGTGCAAGAGATATTTGAGCGCTCTTCAAACCATGTCATGGGAATGGGGTATGTTGACGTTCCCTGTCCCCACGGAGATTCCATTTTTATAGAAATGAAAATTTAAACCTCCTTGGGATTGAGTTGGAATACGGAACGTGACCTCTACAAAGCTTCCAGAATCCCAGTGGCCTCAGGGAAGCTTGGGGGCCGTGTCTTGCTCACTCACAGAGGCTCACTCCCCATTCTCAGACTAAACTTCTGCAAGAGGATCTTCAAAACACAGCTGCCCAAATCAGTCTCGAGGGGCTCAGGTGCCCCTGCCACTGTCACCATCATAGGTGGAACCTGGCTGGGGCAGCTGGACATGATTCTACACCCACAACTGGGTCATGGGAAGTAGATGAATCACACACCCTAAGCCAGCATTTGAGTGTGGGGCTGGGACACTCTCCCAGGGGTGAGCATCTCTTAGAAGGGGCAGGTTGACGTTGAAATACGTTATTTCAACCTTGTGGGATAAGAGGCTGATTCCAAGCCGGGCACGGTGGCGCACGCCTGTCATCCCAGCACTTGGGAGGCTGAGGCAGGAGGATCGCGAGTTCAAAGCCAGCCTCAGCCATGGCGAGGCACTTAGCAACTCAGGGAGACCCTGTCTCTAATAAAATACAAAAAAGGGCTGGGGATGTGGCCCAGTGGTCCAGTGCCCCTGAGTTCAATCCCTGGTACCAAGAAAAAAGAAGAAGAAGAAGCTGATTCCAAGGAAGCGCAGCAGGTGGTGGGATTCAACCTACCTGGAGGAGTCTCCAGAGAGAGGTGCCCTGTGAACCACAGGCTGTCCATCCACGTCTCTGGTGCAGAGGGTCTCAAAGTAGCACCATCCTGAGCAGCAGCGTTACCCCCTGGGGACAGGCAAAGTCTGCATCCTGTTCTCTGGGTAGCCCCCAGCAATCCGTTTCGACCTCCCTGCAGGTGATTCTGATGCACCCTGAAGATTGAGAGCCTCCGGTCAAGGGCGGGAGCCTACAGAACCTTGATGTTGACCAGCAGGTGATTCTCAGCCTTCTGAGAGGCTGGGATGGGCAGTTTCATTGAAATCACTGATCTTGGGCTGGGGTTGTGGCTCAGCAGTAGAGCATTCGCCTAGCACGTGCGCGGCCCGGGTTCGGTAAACATAAATGCATTGCATTGTGTATAACTAAAGCAAATAAATAAATATTTTAAAAAAAGAAATTGCTGATCTTTCTTTCCTTCTTTCTTCCTTTCCTCCCTCCCCCCCTTCCCTCCTTTCCTTCTTTCCGTCCTTTCTTCCTCCTTTCTTTCTTTCTTTTTAGATAAAGGAAAAGGAAGCTTATTGCTTTGCTAGCAAAGGAGAAACACAGGGGGCTCCTGTCCCAGAGGCTGTGATTCTACCCATCCGCAGGAACAGGGGGCTTTCATGGAGGTGATTCAGAGGCTCCATTTCACCTGTTCTCCGTTGCAGCTGTCATTCAGTTGTTAGCTTGGGAGTTAGTCGTCTCTGAGATCTTCTGGTACCATCCTCCAAGTCTGGATGACTTGGTGCCTATGGTGGGGGTGTGCTCAGGGGCAGATGAAGCTGCCTAGGATGGGGAAGAAAGGTGACCTGTAGAAATGGAACGTAGACTTTGACCGTGGGAAGTGTCACAGTGGTCTGCCGTATGCTTTGAATCTTGCCCTTGCTGCTTGGCCACTGCACCTGATTTTCTTTCTCTCCCTGTTCCTCCCTAATCTCACCCCCTCCTAATCTTAGGGGGAACAGGGTCACCTTTCTTCCCCATCTTAGGCAGGTTTATCTATCCCTGAGCACACACCCACCCTAGGAACCAAGTCATCCAGACTTCGGGGATGATACCAGAAGATCTCAGAAATGACTCTCTCCCAGACGGACAAGTGAATTTCAACTCCCATACAGAACATGTGAAATATAGTCACCTCTTTAAAAGCCCCCTGTTCCTGCTGAGGGGCAGAATCACAGCCTCCGAGACTGGAGTCCCCAGTGTTACTCCTTTGCTAGCAAAGCAATAAACTTCCTTTTTCTTTTTTCTCCAAACAGTGTCCTTGTTATTGAATTGGCACTGGGGAGAAGGACAGAGCTTTTGGCAACACTGTTACATTTTCCCACTGTCAATTTCTACATTCCATTTCTATGGAAAAATGGGCGACAACATCTCCAAGCTGCTTCCTGCTGAAAGAGGGTGAAGTTGGGGGAAGTAACCCCAAGTCTTTGTTCTCCATCAGGTGGGGAATGGATAATTAAGGGTGTCCAGCATCAGAGCAGTCCAGAGTTTCACAGTAGCAGATGACCCATGACTGGACAGACAGACATAGGGCAGGGATCATGCTAAGACAATAGTAAACAAGAGAGCAAAGCACTGCTCTTTTGTAAATGATTACTGCAAAAGCAATTAGTATTTCAGCCAGCCTCAGAAAACCATGAGGACAGTAACTCATGGTCATATCAGTAAAAACCAAGTTGAGCTTATCAAGGTAAGAGGTTAGGAAGATTTGTAGGTCTAGAAGATCAGGTCAAATTAACTCGGGACAAACTTGTGACTCTCGAGTCCTTTGTGATCATTATTATTAGACACACACCCACACAACAATCCTTCCCTTATAGCTTCAAACTTTACTTTTGGTAGGGCTGACACAAGTGTATATCTTGAAGTTACATTAAAAAAAAATTGTTTTTCCTTTTAAATGTCCAGGTAGGACTGTGCTTTGGCTATTCTCCTGCCAGTGTTTAAGAGCAAGTTGGTCAAGACTGACCTTGTTCCTATCTTATCTACTCAGAGATCACTCTTCTTGGGGACGTATGCGAAGCCTCCTGGTTCCTTTAACTTTCCTCTACTGTTGCTTCCTGACTTGGAGCAACAATGCCGCGGGAGAAAAACTTGGAGACAGAATGAAGATGAAAGAAGGTTTTTTATTCTTCGGCTTTAGCAATCTCTCAAAACTCTAACACTGGCTCTTTCAGCAACCTCTCTGACTCTTTACTTCTTCTGACTACTGACTCTTTACTTCTTTACTTTACTTTTACTTTCTTAGAGCTTAGAGAGAGAGAGAGCTTCTTCTTTCTTCTTTCTTCTTCACTTTCTTTTACTTTTACTTTCTTAGAGAGAGAGAAAGAGAGAGAGATAGAGAGAGAGCTTCTTCTTTCTTTTTTCTTCTTTCTTCTTCAGCAGCCTCGGCCTGACTCCGACCAGCAACTATTTCTTCTATCTATGGTTTCTCATTTCTTTCTCTAGCTTCTTCTGACCAAACTCTTAACCGCTCTGACTCTTATTTCTTCTTCTGACTACGTTCTGGCCGCTCTGACTCTTTTCTTTTTCTCTGACCCGAACTCTTCTTCCGACCGACTGAGCGACTGAACGACTGACTGAATGAATCCCTTCTGACCGCTTTCACCCCGGTTATATACCTTTAGCTTTGCAGGTGCGTCACTTGCATTTACAGGTGCGTATGATTATTATCAGGTGGAACTTATGGCTTCCAGCTAGCCGCAATAGCCATCTCCCTGATTGGGGCTGCTTCGCTCTACCAGTGGTGCCATTGGCCAGGATGGGTCAGGGTCTGGATGACCATACGTGGCTTCTCTTGGAAGCATCAGGGACATTTCCCTCTCCAATGACCCTCCTCTTTGCAGAATGTGCACTGGTTGGCTTCCTGTTCTCAAGGGTCCTCTTGATCTCCCTGATCAGCCAATCAGGTGACTCACCAGCATTGCAGGGTCCAGAGAGAGGGTCCTGTCATTCTCTGGGTCTTGGCTGACCTTACAGGGAAAGGACCAAAATGTTGACTGCTTTTTCCTTGGCCCTTTTACTTCCTTGACTTTGGTCTCCAAGCTTTTGGTTTTAAACACCCAGCCTTGCCAATTTCCCCAGTCTTAAAGTGGGAGTAGCAGGTTATAACTTCAATGTCTACCATCTTACAGTTACTCCTGTCACTGATTCTTCTTTTCACCCAGCTTTACATTTTCTTCTTGAACCTCAGAATGCTTTCTCAATTTCATTCAGTAAGGATGTGTTTGTTCTCATGAGCAGCCGTGGGCCACACCCAGAAGCAATGGGAACAGATGTGGCCAACTGGAGAAATGGTGGCCCACCTTCCGTATGCTTAGGACTCTTCTGATTTGAACCCTTTGTTCCTGGTCACTGTAGATGGATGTTTACACACATGCACTCCTGTGGCCCAAATAACAAGATGAAATGCTGTAAGGTTTGCATTATGATCTCTACAAACTTTTGAGGTTGGTCCCAATCCCAACCCAAGTTTTGCCATCATCTTTGCAGTTTAGCATTTCTGATCCACTTTAACAAAGCTCAGAGGCAAGATGCTACACGTTTCATTTTTATGGCCATTTGACTCAGGCATATCATTAAACCTTGAATTGGAAAATCAGAAATGAGCCTTCTGGGATTCAGCAGTTGCATGCTGGAGAAACTTCTAGAGAAGTTAAGTAGGAGAATTCTCCACGGCCATGTTGTTTGTAATAGTTGGAAACATGGAAGCAACACATGTGACTGACAGAATAGATAGCTACATTGTAGTCATCTATTTAAGGGGACACCACAAACACACAGTGGGACACTGCATAGTACAGGAGCTCCCTGACTTAAGTTATTGTTCCAATAAGCCAAACTTAAGTAAAAAATACTAAGTCTAAAATTCACTATCTCCAATAAACTCACTGTAAAGTTGAAGAATCACAATTCAAACCATCATAGTTTGGTGCTATGGTTCAGGTTAGTGCCCCCCAATATCCAGGTGTGGATGGTGTGGTCCCCAGGACAGTGCTATTGGGAGGCAAGGAAATCTTCAGGAGGTGAGGTCTAGTGGGAGGTCCTTAGATGACTGGAAGTGTGCCTGAAAGGGATTGTAGGACCCCAGTCTCTTCTTCTCCTTGCTTCTTTTTTCTTGCTTCCTGACTCTTAAGGGGAGTGGTTTGTTCTGCCACATGCTCCTACAAGGTTGCTGTTCTTATCAGAGACCCAAAATGGGACTGACTTTTCTTGAACTGGAACCTCAAAAGCCATGAATCAAAATCAAACCTTTTCTCCTTCATAAGTTAACTACCTCAGGCATTTTGTTAAAGAAAACCTGACTAAAACAGTTGGGGACCATCTCAACTACAAAGCAAATGAAACAAAGCTACACATGTCAACATGGAACAGCGTTGTTTGAAGAAAGCAAACTGCAGAAGGCTGCATCTACCATATTCACACAAAGTGCAGATGACTTCAGATCAATGCATGAATTTCTCTAAATGCATACTATGTAGTAAAATGTAAAACTAGACATGAGAAGGATGATATGGGGTAACGTTTCCTCCAGAGGCAGGGAGGAAGGGATGGCGTGGGATCTGCAAGGGGAGTTTAACTGCATGTTATAACTCAATGCTTCATCTGTTAACCTGAGATGGGCCAATATTGATGCTTCATACATCTTGGTAAATCTGAAACATTTTACAATAAATGTTTCATATACCTTACTGTTTGTTCAATGATCTGTGCTCTTTTTAACACATAAGTGTCCCGTAATTTGATTTCTAAAAAATTTTAAACTTGTAGGCTAAGCCAGAAAGGTTTTTTTTTTTTTTTTTTTTTTTTTTTTTTTTTTTCTCAAATAAATAAATAAATAAGGCTGGGGATATAGCTCAGTGGCAGGCACCCCTGGATTCGATCTTTAGTACTGAAAAAAATGAGATTTTCTGCTCTTTGAAAGACAGTTTCATGGGAATGAAAAGACAAACCACAGATTGGAGAAAATATTTGCAAAACACATCTGACGAAAGACAATTACCAAGATATACAAACAATGCTTAAAACTCAACAATAATGAAAAGAAAAAAATACCTGGTCTTATAAATGGAACAAAGGCCTGAACAGATAGCTCACCAAAGAAAACACACAGATGGCAATCAGCATATGGAAAGGTGCTACACATAGCAGGTTGTGTTAGGTAGCTTTCTGTCACTGTGACAAAATACCTGAGAAAATCAGCTTAAAGGAGGAAAAATTATTTTGGCTCACAACTTCAGAGATTTTCAGTCCATGGTCTTCTAGATCCACTGTTTCTGGCCCCAAAGTGAAGCAAAACATCTTGGTAGAAGGGCATGGAGGAGTAAAGATGGTCACCTCCTGTTTCCACCACCTCCCAGTAGTCCATTCAGCTGTCAATCCGTCAATGGATTAATCCACTGATGAGGTCAGAGCCCTCATGATCAGATCACTTCCCAAAAGCTCCACCTCTGAACAGAGCTGCAATGGGGACCAAGCCTGCAAACCATGACATTCCAGATGTTCCCAATCCAAACCATAGCACATAGTCATCAGAAACATGCAAATTAAACAACAGGGTACCCCTACACTCCTTAGAATGACCCACATCCTTAGACTAGACAACACCAAGTGCTGACAGGGACGTGGAGCAACAGGAACTCTCCTCATTGCGAGTGGGAATCCAAGATGGCACACTCTCTTGGGAAGACAGTTTGATGGTTCTTACAATACTAAGCACACTCTTCCCATATGACCCAGCAATTGCGCCCGTGGTATTTATCTGAAGGAGTTGAAAACTTCTCTCCACATACTAACCAGCACACGGGTGTTTACAGCAGCTTTGTTCATAACTGCCAAACCTGGAAGCAACCAAACTGCCCCTCAGTGGGCAGATGGATAAACTGTGCCCCGTCCAGACAGTGTGAAGGAGCCCCAATTAGGGAGATGGCTATTATGGTCAGCTGGAAGCCATAAGTTCCACCTGATAATAAGTATGCACGTGACGCACCTGTAAATGCACGTGAGGCACCCGCAAAGCTAAAGGTATATAACCAGGTGAAAGCGGTCAGAGTCAGGGGAAGAATGAATTCATTCAGTCAGTCATGCAGTCACTCGGTCGCTCAGAAGAAGAGTTCGGGTCGGAGAAGAAGAAAAGAATCAGAGCAGCCAGAACGTAGTCAGAAGAAGAAATAAGAGTCAGAGCGGTTAAGAGTTCGGACAGAAGAGAAACCAGATGGAAGAAGTAATTGCTGGTCAGAGTCAGGCCGAGGCTGCCGAAGAAAGAAGAAAGAAGAAAGAAGCTCTCTCTAAGAATCTTTCTCTAAGCTAAGCTCTCTCTCTCTCTCTCTAAAGAAGAAATCTCTCTCTTTCAAGCTCTATCTTTCTCTCTAAGCTCTAAGAAGAAGAAGAAAAAGCTCTATCTTTCTCTCTAAGCTCGAAGAAGAAGAAAAAGCTCTCTCTAATCTTTCTATCTAAGCTCTTTCTAAGAAGAAGAAAAATCTTTCTTTCTCTCTCTAAGCTTTCTCTAAGAAAGTAGAAGTAAAAGTAGAAGTATCTTTACTCTGCCTCCGAGTTTTTCTCCCACGGCGGTTTGTGGCTGAACACGACAGGCAGCTTACAACAGTGGAATATTATTCACCATTTAAAAAAGAAATGAAACTTCTCTGTATGATCCCACAAGGGTGGGAATGGGTATGTGTCCGTATACAGTTATCCCAACCATAGAATGGACGACCCCAGTGTGAACTATGGGTGATGATGACAGGTTAGGACAGGTCCACGATGGTAACACATGTCCCACTCGGATGTGGATGCAGATGGTAGAAAGACAGCACAGTCGGGGGCGGAATGGGAAATCTCTGTACCCCCCTCACAATTTTACTGTGAACCTTAACATGCTCTAAAATAAATAAATGAGAATCTTTTGAAAGTGAACAAAAACAGATTTTTTTTTTTTGCCCCAGAGTGTCGTCTGCACCCCCTGATCCAGTGCTCTAGGTCCCTGGTTCTCATGGCCCCTGGGTAAGCCATTCACCTGTGAGAGCACAGGGGCTCAGGTTGGGTGGTAGAGCTGTCCTGCCCAGCAGGAGGCTCACGGTTCCCACGCCCCTTAGTCTGTCAGGGAGAGGAAGATTGACAGCCCCTGGGGAGGGTCCCTGGTTTCTCCATTCTCGATTGGCTGCCTGGTCCATGGGAGATAAAGTCACCCACCAGCCTGTCTGATGGACCCTGATGGGACCAAGAGCAGCTTCTTCCGTCCAGAAGCAAACGCCTGGGCGTTGGGAGTTAAGGGGATGGAAGGCTGCCAAGTTCCCAGCATCCTCTGCCCTCCCTCCTTGCCACAGTCTCTTGGTAACTGCGGAGGCTGGCTCAGTGGCCCGGGGATGTGATTATTTTTTTTCATACATGCTTGGAGAGGATGTGTCGTCTCTAATTGTAGGTTCTACGGTGTCCATTAGATCTTGGTTGTTAATTGGGCTTCTCCAGTCCTTCCCCGTTCCTTCTTACTTTTTGTGTCTGTTTCCTCTCTCAATTACCAAAGAGAGAGATGTTAAAATCTTCCCCTGTAATTGCGGGTTTGGGGGATAGGTTAAGTGCACACAAGTTTAAAAGTGGTTCTAGTTCCCCTCGGAATTAAATCTTTTAACATCATGGTGTAAGGCTCTTTATTTCTGAAAGTACTCTTTGCCTAAAAGTCTTTCTGCCTGATAATAATAAAGCAATACAAGCTCACTCTCAGTATTTTCCTGGCTTCTACTTTTTCATGCTTGTACTTTGAATCTTCCTGTGCCCTTCTTGTCTAAGCTGTTTCTTTGATAAACAATGTATAGCAGGTGACTATTTTTATTTTTGCTTTTAATCCAATAAAACAGTGCTTTTGTTGACATTACTGACACGTTTAGAGGTACTGTGACTGCTAACCTATTTGAATCTTAGATTCTAACATCTTATTTTTGCAATATTTATCACACTCTAATCTTTTGTGCTTTATACTCAGTTGATTAAGTTTCCTTTTTTCCCCCTTTTTGGTTTCCTGGGTGGTCAGAAGCTACATTGTGGTCCTGTTATATTAGTGTCTATACTGGAAATTTTAATGTGTTTCCTTGACTTCAGGCTAATTGTGGATCATTGAGTTATATAATCCATATCTATACCTTCCTCTCTAGTAATATGAAAACTTAGAACCCTTATTTAGATTATCCTGTGACAGCACTTATTTCTACATAGTTCATGTCCTCAAAAACACTCATTGCTCTTGTTTTACACAACTAGTGCATTTACATTTATTCATATATGTACCAACTTCTTTTCATTCTTTTTTACCATATTTTGCTGCTTCCTCTGGGATTTGATGACTTTCAAATCCATTAGTAGTTATTTCAGCTTCTCAGTTGATGAGAAGTTAAAGTACATCCATTAGTAGTAACTTTTCTCTTATTTGAAAATACCTATTTTATCCCTCATTCTTGGGTGATAGTTTCACTGGGTATAGAATTCTGGGTCATGAGCTACTGTGTTCTCAGCAGATAGAAGATAGTGACTTTTATCTTCTATTGTGGCTGTTAAGTCTTTGTTGATGATCCTTCTCTTTCCGTTTAGCAAGAGCTTTTCAATTGCTTACAATATTTTCTTCAACTTTTATGTTCTGCAGTTGTATGATAACCTGAATTAACTTATATTTATCCTGCTTGAGGATAGTTGCATATCTTGGATCTGAAGATTCATGTCTTTCATTAATTATGAAAAACATTCTTTGAATAATGGCTCTGTCAAATTTCCTCTGTTCTTTCCTGCTAAAATTCCTTATACATTCCTGTCAGAACTTATTCTATCTTCAAGGCCTCTTAATTTTCATTTATATTCTCTCTCTCTCCTCCCCCCCCCCCCCCCCCGTTTTCTCTCTTTCAGTACTAAAACTGGGACACAGGGCCCTGTGCATGCTAACATGTGCTTTAACACTGAGCTTCGTACCTCAGCCCTCTTGGGTAGCATTCTGGATATTTCTTCACATTTGTCTTATAGTTCACTAATTTGTTCTTCTTCTGTCCTATTTACTTCAAACTTACAGTTGTTCTTAAGTCTGCTTCTAAATCTTGTTTTATGCATTATTGTTAAAGCTCATATATTATTATATCAGAGATTTGTTTTTAATACTGATGTTATGTTGAAATACAGTTATCCATTCCATTTAAAATCTGATTTAACACATGTAAGACCATCACTCTAAGAAGGGATTCTGAGACTTCTATAGAGTACCCCAGATACCATGGCACAAAGAAAGTTAAGACCTTGGTCTAAAAGAAGAGTTTTTATATGTGATTCAAAATTGTTCTATATTTTGTAAGTATCAGGTTTTTGGCGTGGCAGTCCCCAGTGTTGCCAGAATAGCAACCAAAAAAAAAGCCAAAACTCACAGATGCCCAAGTGTGCCCCAGCACTGCCTGGCCCTGGGCTGATGGACAGGTCTAAAAGAATGGGGAATAGTGTCAAGAGCATCCCAAACCTTAGGTACTAAATGAGTCTGACTTACATTTAGGTTCCCTAGTGTAGCAGGACATGAGGGTTGCAATGGTCTCCTTATGGTGTGTCCCCTCCCAAAACTCATGTTGAAATTTAGTTCCCATCCTGAGATCTTAAGAGGCGGGACCAAATGGGACCTTTAAGAAGTGATTAGGATCTGCTGATGAATATGATGAATAGATTAAAGGATTACTGGGTTAGTGAGTTATCTCAGGAGTGGGTGCTATAATGGCCAGTTTGGCCAGGCATCTCACGTGACCCCTGTCTCTTGCCATGTCATGGACACCACCTCAGGATTCTGCCAGCAACAAGTCCCTCACTGGACATGGCCCTTAGACTTTGGGTCAGATCTCTGAGGCCAAATAGACCTCTTTTCTGTATGGCAAACCAATCTGTGGCATTGTATTATTAGCAACAGATAACAGACTAAGACAGGGGTGGGGACAACAGGCACAATAATAAAGACAGCTTGATAGGTTCCCAAAGGCGTTTCCTTGGGGAAGAAATCCTCCATGATTGAAAGCTGAGAAAGGAGGAAGGGTGGACTGCCCTGCTGCGACATTCCTGGGTTCATCCAGACTCCGAGAGACTGACAGGTAAGCAGTGTGACCCTCACCCTGGGGTCCAATATGGGAGAGCGGGAAGCCCAGGTTCCCAACTGCTCACCCAATCGTTAGCAAAGATAAGATGTGGTTGGTGCCAGGGCAGAGAAGTCGCTTCTAGGTTGCAACACTGCACGCACAAACTACTCCCATCCCCAGGGCGGTCCAACACCCCCCTTTTGAAAGATGAGGAAATGGAGGCATACAGAGCGCAAATAATGTCGCTCCTCTGCACCTCAGCCTGTTCCCCCGTCAAATGGGATCATAATGGCGCCAGCCTGGTCAGGCTGGTGTGAGAATTACGAGTTGGTAGACAAGAAGCACTTAACTCACTGCCCAGCATACAGTCGGTGTGATCCAGGCATTTAGCGGTTGATGTTGTTGACCTGCCACCCCAGAATCTAACCCTCACCAGCCCCCGTCCCTCTCCCACAATGCCTTGCTGTATTTCCTTCGCGACACTCACCCCTGCCTGAAGAGGACTGTCCACTCCTCTCTGTGCTGGTTGATCATGTCTGTCCCCATACACGCCGTGAGGACAGGTCCCTCATCTGTAGCCTCTGTACCCCGGACCTGGTGGCATTCCATAGATACTGGGTAAGTCTGTGAGTGACTGAGAGACCGCTGGAGGTTCGATTTCAGGGAACTCTTGCTGATCTCAAGCCATGAGGCAGCCACCCAGTGGGAATCATGGGAAATGGTTTGAAAATGCCGCACACCTCACCAGGCCCAGCATGGCTCCCGGCTACGCACCACGTCCAGCCCCGTGGCCTCCAATGGCTCCCTCATTCCTGGGCTGCATTCATTTTCTGCTTGTGCTACATGCTGCTTGGATCTTTTGATAAAACACCTATTGGCAATTTTTAATTTCCTTGATCGTCCAGGAAGGTATTTATAGGCAGGAGCTAAACTAGTTGTCAGGGTCCCCACCAAGGGCCAGGCATCCGGGAGGTGTTCAGATGAATGAGTGCGTGCGGGCGTGAATCACAGACGTCGCTTGGATAAGGTTGCCGCGTATGATATACAACATCTCGTTTTATTTGAATTTCAGATAAGTGATGAATGCTATTTAAGCATGTACCATAGTATGACACGGGATATACTTACACTAAAACTGATGTGTTATTTGAAATTCAAGTTTAACTGGATATCCTGTATTTCTATGTACTAAGGCTGACAACCTATATCAGAGGTACCTACAGCAAGTGACAGAAGGGCTATAGCCAGTGGTACATGGGAGAACAATGTGTTCTCCAGTGTGGCCTTGAAGTGCCCAGCCCAGGAAGGTGACCTCATAAAGGGACAGTGACAGGAGGCTGAGGGAGGACAATATGAAAGGGAATAGGTGCAGGGCCCTATGAGGAGGTGACCTTGGATAAGAGAAGTTCTTCGATTTCATACTCTGGCACACAGGGTTGAGCAGCTCATAGGTCCTCAAGAAAGATGCTGTCCTACTAAGTGAGATAAACCAAACTCCGAAGGTCCAGGGTCCTCTGTTTTCTTTCATATGTGGAAGCTAGAGAGGAAAAGGGACAAGAAAGGTGGGGGTGGATCTTATGAAGAGCAAAGGGGAGCTGGGCACGCCTGTAATCCCAGAGGCTCAGGAGGCTGAGGCAGGAGGATCGCGAGTTCACAGCCAGCCTCAGGAAAAAAGAAAAGAAAAGAAAAAAGAAAAGCAAGGCACTTGGCAACTCAGTGAGACCCTGACTCTAAATAAAATACAAAAAAGGGCTGGGGATGTGGCTCAGGGGTCAAGCGTCCCTGAGTTCAATCCTGGGAACCAAAAAAAGAGAGAAAGAAAGAAAATCAAAGGGAGGTCTGTAGAGGAAGGGACCAAGCGATGGAGGAGAGGGAGGGAGGGGGAAGTGCTGGGGAGCGATATTGGCCAAATTATGTGTTCTATTTTGTATTGTGTGCGTGTATGAATGTGTGACAATAAATCCCATCAGCATGTACAACTTAATGCACCAGTTAAAAATGGGGCGATGTGTTCTATCTCTCTCCCTCCCTCTCTCTCTCTTTCTCTCTCTCTCTCTCTCTCTCACACACACACACACACACACACACACACACGCACACACAGCCCATGTCACCGTCGTCCCCAAGCTCAACATACGCTTTAGGGACCAGCAGCGGTGTGAGACCCTGTGTTTGAAATCAGGACACAGCTGTCTTCCAAAATGGAAAAGCAGACAAGGAAACAAACAAAACAAACAAACAACTGTCCCATAGGTTCTTACAAAATGGTAGGATTTTCCAAATCGGGCTGTTTTGGGAAGTGTCAAGCACCCCCAGAAGCAGAGAGCAGCGTGGGGCGGGTCAGGGCGGCCCAGACGTAGCCACTGACCCTGTGCGCCTGCGGCCCCCGCGGCCGCCTGCCGCCCGCATTTCCCCTGCGTGGGCTTCTCGGCAACCCCAGACGTCGTGTCGTCCGCTCCAGCCTCACACCTCTAAGCTGCTCATGCAACCCAGGCCCCCGAGAGATGGGGACTGTGGTCCCACCTTGTTCTTGTGAGACTGAGGCTCAGAGGTGACATGCTCATCCAAAGTGACAGAGCTGCCGCGTGGCGCTCCCACCCTGCTCCCGGTCCCCTCGGGCCCTGAGACACCCCTTGTGCCAGGGGGTGCCAGGCCAAGCCACAGCAGAGCCAAGCCCTCCCTCCTCCCCGGCCCCACCCAGGCCTCTGATCCCTGCCAGGGCCGCATTCCAGAGAGAGGCAGCAGGATGGATGGGGTGTCGATGATGTCAGGGCTGGTGGGCCAGCCCAGGCCTGGGCGGGCCACGCACTGTCGGTGATGATGGGAACCAGGGGTCCTGACCCACCGCTTGGGCAGGGACCAGGCCTGGGGCTCGCTCCTTGGGGCAGCTCTTAAGGACAGGGCGAGAGCAGCTGCTACCCAGTCCCTGCACTGAGTCCAGCAACTTGGCCACCCAGATGACCTTGGCGTCATCCTCCCTCCCTCCCTCCCTCTCAGGGTCTCAGTTTGCTCATCAATAACAAACAAACAAAAGAGATTGGATGGTTGAACCAGGGCAGGGGTCAGCAAAGATTTTTTGTAAAGGGCAAGATAGTGAATACTCTAGACTTTCAACTCTGCTGTGAGGCAGAAAAACAGCCACGGACAATACCTAAATGAATCAACCTGCTGGTGTTCCAATAAAACTTTATTGACCAAAACAAGTGGGGGGGCCAGATTGGACCCTCAGGCTGCAAATTACTGACCCTTGAGCTAGAAGATCACTAAAGGCTCTTTGAGCTCTGAAAACTGTGTGAGAAGCTCCGTACTAGGGTTCACAAACTCTGATAACATGAATGAATAAGTCAAAGGCCAGCACAAGGCATTAGGGAGTGGTAGGGAGTGTGGCAAATTGAACAGCCCATTCCTTCCCTAAGAATGGGTGGGGCATGGCCTCTAGAGGGCTCCATTCATCACTGCCAGGTGGTGATGCAGACCCACCTGCTCCCAGATGTAACTGATCATTAAAAAAAAAAAAAAAGTGACAAACGTCCTTTTAAAAAAATACGGATCACCTGATTTTGAAATGTTGGCTTCTCAAACTGTTTAAAACACTGCAAAGTCCAAATTCCATCACACACAGCAGCAGGCCCCGTGGGGCCCAACAACACCCCTTTGCAAGCTCTGGCCTGCCTTTAGAGGTTTTCTTCCTCTTTGGAAACTATGATGGTAACTTGCAAAAGCACAGAGAGGCTGTGGGGGTCTCAACCTCAGTGTGCTGTTCTGTCCCCAGCACTGGGCAAGCCCATAGACGGATGGAAAAGTAGTGAGCTTGAAAGGGGAAGCCCCCCAGCCCAGGAGCCTTCGTGAGCCCCCAAGGGCCTAGCCCAAGCATTTTCCCTGCACGTCAAGTTTTGAGCGTGACCTGTCAGGCCTCTGGGCCTGTGATGTGCAGGGACACGGAAGCTTCTCCACCTGGGAGGGAAGTCACAGGAACAGCCCTCCAGCAACCTGATCTCAAGTCCCGGGAGGGTGGGCCGGCTCAGGCCCCCCAAGACCTGGGAACCACCCAGAAAGGCCTAGGAACCTCCCCGCTGGTCTCCGAGGGCACGAGGAGAACAGGAGCGCCTGGAGAGAGAATGTGGGGAAGCGGAGAACGCGGCCCTCGTGAGCTGCGAGCAGGGCAGGCGCCTCCCCGGGCTACACCGCAGCCATGAGCAGCCGTGTCCCGGTTTTCGTTTTCTTTTAAAAGTAGATTTATTAAGGTAAAATTCATACTCAAAAACTGTGCCCACTTTGGTGCGGCCAAAAGGACAGTACTTCCCCAGTGTTTTAAAACAGAATGACCATCTCATCCAGACGTTCCGCTTTTGGGGACTGGCCCAGAAGAATGGAAAGCAGGGTCTTGAAGAGCTATCAGCACACCCAGGACCGGAGCAACGCTGTTCACGACAGCTAAAGGCAGCCCGAGGGTCCGCGGAAGATGAGTGGATCCACAAGATGTGGCATATCCATGCAACGGAATATTACTCAGCCTTAAAAAAGGAAGACACTTCTAACCCAGGCTACAACATGGGTGGACCTCGAGGACACTAGACTCAGTGAAAGAAGCCAGGAAAATGCTGTGGAATTCCACTGAGGTAACTAAGATTCCTATAAGAGTCAAGTCATAGACACAGAACGTAGAATGGAAGTTTCCAGGAATGGGAGAAGGGGGAAGGAGTTAATATTGGATGAGTGTGAAATTTCTGTTTTGCAAGGTGAGAAAATTCTGGAGCCTAGTTACCAAACATGGTGAATCTAGTTAAGACGACGGAACTGTACTCTTAAAAAGTGGTTAAGATGGAGCTGGGCACGGTGGCGCACGCCTGTAATCCCAGCACTTTGGGAGGCTGAGGCAGGAGGATCACGAGTTCAAAGCCAGCCTCAGCAATGGCGAGGCACTTAGCAGCTCAGTGAGACCCTGTCTCTAAATAAAATACAAAAAAGGGCTGGGGATGTGGCCCAGTGGTCGAGTGCCCCTGAGTTCAATCCCTGGTACCACACACACACACACACAAAAAAAAAAGTGGTTAAGATGGTAAATTTTGGATGCTCTATACTTTTAACAGCTAAAAGTAAAAAAAACTTAAAAGCACCAGTTTGAGTGTACGTTTTTCCTTGTGCTTTGACAAATGTTAATGTCACCCCGACCACCCCAGAAATTGCCCTCAGGGCCATCTACAGTCTACACTGTTTTTAAATGTCTTCTTTTATTAAAATTTAATTAATTTTAAATGGACTGGTATCCCCACTGCCCTGGGATCTTTCCAAGCCCAGGCCACAAGGAGCTGTTTTACACCCAGGGTCTCTTCCTGTCCCTGGGGGCCCCACACAGGCCTTTACCAAGGTGTCTGGTGGTGGGTGGCGTGAGGGAACCACAGGAAGGACTTCTCAATTTCTAACCAGTTGCTCAGGTATTGAAAACGGCAGCATAAACCTCCCCCCCCACACACACACTGGCAATGGCCGGTCCTCTGCTCAATCTTCTATGCACTATGAATTTGCCAAGCCAGGTTGCTCTTCAAAGCCACCCTACACTGAGCTACAAGGTCCTACCTGGAGTCTGTGCCCTGGGGCTGTCCACCCAAGCAAAGGCTCCCTGGTGGACCCTGCCAGCTCTCCTGAATGTTCCCGGCATCTCCTGCTTTCAAACTCTCTGACTTTGCCCACAAAGATTTGTCAGTGAAGGCTGCCCCCTGGTGGAATCTCTGGGACATAACCAAATACGTCTGCCCTTCTGTGGGTTTTGGTAGAATCTGTTGGATCCAAAATATTTGAGGGAGGAAATAAACTCTCAGTGGAGATGCAGAGGATGCTGCCTTAACCAAGGGATCAAGGTGAACATCACCTGTGATGACCCAGAAACCTCAGGACACTGAGGAAGGTGCATATCTTTTGTGATGTTCCGGGCCCACAACGTATAGCTGCAGTTCAACCCTGAGAAAACATCAGAGCAGCCCAAGCAGAGGGACCAAGCTATGATAAAATAACTGAATGGTCTAAGGTCGCGGAGAACAAGGGAGGACAGAGACGTGACAAGCTTTGGTCTAAGTCAGAGGGCGCTGGACCCAATTGTATCCCTGTCCCGCTCTGTTGCCTTAGACAACTTGCTTGCCCTCTCTGGGCCTTGGTGGACTCCTGTTACTCACTCACCACCAAGAATCTGAAAGGAGTGTTCCGTGAAGAGCAGGTCGCCCCCACTTCCCCAGCCACCTTGGAGTGCGTGTGCTGCAGAGTGTGGGAGACAGAAGCAAACCTGGAACCCTCCTGCACTGTCCTTAAAGAAAAGGGGACAGCCAGGCGTGGTGGCACATGCCTGTCACCCCAGCACTTGGGAGGCTGCAGCAGGAGGATCACAAGTTCAAAGCCAGCCTCAGCCATGGCGAGGCACTAAGCAACTCAGTGAGACCCTGTCTCTAATAAAGTACAAAAATGGGCTGGGGATGTGGCCCAGTGGTCGAGTGCCCCTGAGTTCAATCCCCGGTACCAAAAAAAAGAAAGAAAGAAAGAATAAGAAAAGAAAAGGGGACAGCGGAACACCATGTCCCTGAGTGGCCCTTATCTGTTCCCCCAAACCTCACTAAACTAAGGGAACAATTGTGGAGGACCCGGGCTGTGTCCTGTGTGCACTGGGAAAGGGCAGGCCGGGGTTCTCTGTGCAGAGCCACTTTCCTGCTTGCCCACAGGGACGGCTGCTCCCTGGGTGCCAGTCAGACAAGAGAGGTCACTTGCCTAGCCTAAAGCCTCTCTCCGTGGGGACTGGGGCGGGGCCGAGGGCACTGTGCAGAGGGTGTGTGTCCCTGGTCCTGCTGGCCACACTGGACAGAACCCCAAGGGAGAGAGGAGGCGCTGCTTGGTAGAGCACCTGGAGGGACAGGTGGCCTCAGCTCCTCACCACTGGACTTTCTGGTTAGAGTCAGTGAGGCCTCTAGCCTCCTCCACCGTCCCCAGGAAAGAGGGTGCCCCCTTGCTGGCCTGGCGGATGAAGAGGCGCCCCCTAGCGTGTTTGGGAGAGGAGCCCGGGAGGTGCCCAAGACCAGGCCACCATGAGCCTCCGGCTCCTGGCAGGGACGCTGGACTTGGTGCAGCCACTCGGAGCCGAGGACAGGCAGGAAGACCAAGGGGAGAGCCGGGAGTGCTGTGAGCCCAGGGGGAGGCCCGTGGTGGACGGCGGAGGCACCCAGCAGCGGGCATCGAGGGTTTGGCGATGAAGCCATCATCCAGGACACCCGAGGACACCGAGGACACACTCCTGGGGCAGCTGGAGCCCTGCAAGAGTCCTTCAGGTCCTGGATCTTTAAGGCCCGGGACAGACCAGGTCAGGCCTGGTGGGAGACCTCGCAGGATGGGAGGGTTGGGGTGGGACCAGTCCCCTGCTGCCCCTTGGTTTTCTGGTGGCCGAGAAACATTCCAGGCAAAGGCCTGGTCAGCAAGGCCAGGGTCGCGCCGCCGTCCTTCCCAGGTCCCGGTGCTCCGGGCTCACTCTCAGGTCCACTTCTGCCGTCCCTGGAGGGGAGAACCTGCCACCTCGCACGCAGCCTGTGCCCCAGGGCCACGCTAGGGCCAGGGGACAAAGTCCCCGGGCAAGGGCAGGCGGATGTCAGCGGCCCTGAAGCTGGCGGGCAGTGCAGGAGCCGCCTCCCGCGCCCCTCCCCAGGGCAGGGACCAGGCCCGCTCATCTCATGTCCACTGGCAGTGTCACGCCTGTCCCTGTTCTGTGGGCTCTCATCCCCCAAGGCACCAAGGCTGTGTGGCCTCTGAAACCTCCAGCCCTGCCGCCACCGAGGGCCTCTTCCCTGGTAAGAGAAGGAGCCTCCAGCCCTGGCCTTCGCGGGTCTCGGCTCCCCCGCCCCCTCGGCCGCAGCTGTCCTTGCCCCTGTCCTCCACGGTCACTCATGGCTGTCGGGTCAGGAGGCCCCCGGCCTCGCCGCCTCGCCCGCACCTACCTGACGGCCGGGCCTTCCGCAGGCTGCCCTCGTGCCCTCCGCCCCGGCCTGCCTTCCTCGGCCTCCACGTCCACCCTTGTCGCACAGCCGCGCCAGCGCTGTCCCTCCGGCCTCTAGCGAGCTTGGGGGACGCTCAGCTCCGTGCCGCCCAGAAGCCTGGCCGCGGGCGCACCTCGGAACTGGCACCTTGCCCTGCCCGCGGCCACCTCCGTGGGTCCTGCGGTCCCATGGCGAGCAGGCTGCGCAGCCCGAGGCTGGTGGCTCCCACCCCAGGCTGCCCGGGTGGCCTGTCCCCTGCCCGTGGAAGCTGTGGGGCTGGTGGGGACGGGCCCTTCCTGTGGCCAGAGGAGACCCGGTGCCCCTCAGAAGGCCGAGTCGCAGGGTGACAGGCCCGGGCCGAGCGGAGGAGAGGAGGAGCTCGGGGAGGAGAAGGGTCTGAAGCAGGGCGGCGGGTGCTGTGCCGGGCGGCTCGGGGCAGGGCCTCTGGCAGGGATGGGAACAGGATCTGCCGCAGCCACCTGGGCCCTGAAGGACGGCTCCTCTAGCGGGAGGCCACCCCGCGTTTCACGTGGCCACCGCGGCCAGGCGCAGGGGGGCTCCGTCCACTACCTGCCAGAGTGCGGGCCACTGTGGGGCGGTCAGTGCAGGTCCCCAGCCGCACCTGCTGGTGGGCCCGAGTCCAGGGTGGCCTGGAGACTGAGGCTCACCGGTTCTTGGAGACCAAGGGTTAAGGTGCTGCCAAGCGGTTAAGGAAGACTCGGACTGTGTCTGCTAGTCAGTGGCAGAAGTGATGGACGGCTTAGCCGGGACAGAACTGGACGTGGGGCAACTGGTGGCCACTGGCTGGGGACACAGCCAAGCAGATAGGCAGAGCATCTGCACTGGGGCTGGCCGGCCGGCGCTGCCCATCCATCTGACCTCCGCCCACGGCCAACGCCCTGCCTCAAGGGGGGGGGGACTAGCATGGGCTCCTCCCCCTCACCAGGCCCCCGCCACCTGTCACTCTCCACACATGTCGGGGTTCTGTGTATCAGGTACTGGACGGTGAGGCAGACCCCGTGCGAAGGTGGCTTCCACATTTGCTGAAGCCTGTGACAAGGGGTGCTGCCTGCAACAGCAGAACGGATGTCCAAGGAACAGGGGGACAAGTGGAAACTTCTGCCCCAATGGGCAGGTGCCTCTGTGCATGGCGGAGCCCGAGTCACCTCCGTCACCTCCTGAGGGAACAGGTGGCCAGAGGTGATGGTTCTGTTAGGATGGGCACGAGAGCGAGAAGAAGAGCTTGTAAATATTTGCGGACTGTTCAAAGGTGATCATTGACAAAATTAGGAAATGGAGGTTTCTTTCCAGAACGTTTTAAAAGAAAAAAAAGTAAATGGCAGAGTCCACACACCCCAAAAAAGCAAAACTGAAGAATAAAAGGAAGCAAATAAATATGTGTGTATTTATAAAAATTGGCTGACAAGTCAAAGTGTAACACAGAACAGAAAATGCAAATGGTAGAAATCACCCTATTCAAATAAAAATTTTAAGAAATAAAATGCAACAAGTTGTATGAAGAAATACGCCAAACACAACATGACAAAGGCCGAAAATAAATGGTTGGTCAAAAATATAATACTGGAATTCTAATCAAAGGAAAGAGGGATGGCAATATTAATATCAAAGGATAATTTAAAGCAAAAAGTATTATGCGAACAAAGGGTCACTGTACAGAGATAAACATTAACAGATACATCATTAAACCTTTATGCACCAATAACGAAGTACAAAGGGGAGAAAGGACAGACCAAACTTGCAGTGGGAAATATTAACTCCTGCCATCTGCCCGTGACGGAGCTCGAGTCCACATGGGCACAGAGATATGGAAAATATGCTCAGAATTCACTGATACAAAATCTTTAGATACAAAATCTTTAGATACAAAATCTTTAGCGTACCGTCCAACGCGTAGCCATTAGCCCCACGTGGCGGCTGAGCATCTGGAAATGTGTGTATGAAGTGAGGGACTGATTACTACATTTCATTTGTTGAAATTTAAACCTGAAGCCAAGTAAAATATTTTTTAACTAAATTCAACTTTTGTTTTCGTAGAATTTCATTTTACTCTAATCACTGAGAATTTGACATGCCAATGTAAATGTGCTGTAAATTTCAAACTGAATTTGAAGACTCGTTGCAAGAATGCAAATGTGTGCATTGATAATTTTTATGTTGATGTTATGTTGAAATATATAATAAGAATTTGGACATGTTGGTTGAAATAAAATGCTTGTTAAAATTAACTTCCCCTGTTTCTTTTGGCTCTTTTAATATGGCTACTAGAAAATATGAAATTACATTTATGGCTCACTTTACACTTCTGTTGAACAACACTGCCCAAGAGGGCACACTTTGTTTTGAAGGTTTCAGAGAATGTTTGCAAAAAAACAGACCATTACTAGATTACATGGGAATAAGAGAATAAATATTCTAGTATGACAGACTTTTTACTTTAAACTTCAAAAGAACTCTTTAAAAAAAAAAAGTGGAACGAAATAGAAATAAAAAATTAAGAGTGTAAACATAAAATGAGAACATTAAACATAAAAACTTCTAGGATGTAATCAACTTAAACATAAGGCCAGATCAATAATCTCTATACCTTTTATGGTCGGCATCTCTGAGAACCTGATCCAGACCCTCTCTCTAGAAAATGCAAGTATGTGTATATGATTTGAGGAGGGCCTCACACTTCCAGAAGCCCCCAGGATATAAATGCTGATATTATCAAAAGTGAAAATAAATTAAGCAGGCAATTAAAATTCAAGGAACATGAAACAAAACTCTCGAGGAAAAAAATAGCAAGACAAAAGACAGAAAGAAAACAGCAGAACTATCAAATCCATGAGCTGTTTCTTTGAAACAAACAAACAAAAAAAATCATACAAAACTAAACAGGCAACTGCTAGGGAAAAAAATCCATCAAGAAGAAAATGTATAAATATTGTTAGAAATGAGGAAGAGGATACTTCAGCAAAAACCACAGGTTCAAAATTCAGGGAGCACTCGGCACAATTGCATAGTAATACTTTGGAAAAACTCAACTTTTTCCTTGTAAAATTCTAAATTAATAAAATTGACAGGAGAAATAGAAAACATGTATCAACAGAAAAAGGAAAATAAATTTCTGTATTTTTCCAAATTGCTTCCTCCAAAAGCAGCAGAATCTGGCCAGAATCTGATGAATTTGCTGGGAAATTGTTTCAGATTTTTGAGGTGCTAATAGTTCTAATCTCTGAACAGTATCATCAGTATTTTACGAATATTTCCTGGATGCCTACTCTAAGCCACATACAGTCCTGGCCTAACATAAAGACACTGTCATGTAAGATAACACCTCTCCATTGTTATAGACTATGACTGGAAGTTCACCAGCTCATCTTGTGAAGCAAATATGTCAACCCCTACACCTGGTAAAACTTTCTCAACTTTGCAGTGATACAAGAAATACCTACAAAAATTATTGATGTGTATATATATATATAATTACATCCACATTGTCTCCTCTACAATTAAAAAACCCACGTACTTAAAAGGATCAGACAGGGAATTACTCATGTAAATAATCATATAAATTAATAAGAAAATCAAGAGCCCTAAGTGAATAAAATATGATTTAAATAAGACCGCTAACTTGAAAATGCTTATTGAAAAATGTTCAAGCTCAAATTAAATAAGACAACAATTGCTATTTTACATGTTAAATTGATTTTCCCTGCACAGCAAACATTTCCTTGTGTCAGAACTTTTTCCCCCTCAGAGCTTCTGGTCCTCGCTTATGGTGGCCAGTTCTCCTATCGCCTGGCTTTATGAAAAGGGTAGACTGAAACATGCCTAATCCACTGGCAAGGTAACAAAGGCTTAAAATAGGGTCGCTGCCGAACCCCTCTGCCTGTTGTAAATACAGGGGACTTCCTCCGCACTCTGGGACAGACTTGGTCTGACCTCTGTCAATAACAGCCCAGACCACACTGTTTTAGCAGATTATTAAAACATAACGTGTATTTCTCACTTCCCTGATTGTTGGGGGCGGGGGAGGGAGGAGGAGCGGTGGAGTGGGTCTGTCCCCAGTGTCTGTCCTTGGGTCTTCCCATCTCATGGTGACTTAAACTCATGGAGAAAATAAAGTGTACAGAGGGAAATGAGTCTTATACAGCCTCCTTCCGAGGGTTAGAGTTACTTCCTCATCAGCTTCTTTCTTACCTGCTTCTTTACTTCAGAGTTCTAGTCAGAAGCAGTAAGTGTCAAAAAATATATATATATATTCTTTTAAAACTTGACCTGAGAGCTTTGAGCCAAGTGAAGGAAGGCTGGTACACGTGGTTCCAAGCAGAGCTGGATGCCCCGGGCAAACGTGACATCCCTGTAATTACCTAGCACGACAGAATTTTCTATGAGTGTCCCATTAGGTATTAATGACATGAAATAATTACTGTTAGAGTGATCTTTTTGTCAAGGGGATATAAACAAGAGCATCGTTTAACACCAAGATAACACAGTAATACGTTAAAATCACATCTTGATGGGATTCTAGCATGTGGTGAATCCAAAAGCCAAAGATAAGTGGCTTGAATGGTATCCAAGACAAGCAGCAAAGATGGTTTTGAGTGTGTCCTGGGCTCCAGCAGTGGGTCTTATGAGAAGTCTGCTTTTAAAAATTTCCATTGACAAACTGCACTGAAATGATTTTTTATTGACTCTTTGATAGGAGTTGGAAACAAATTCCTTGCCCCATGATTTCCTGAAGAACAGGAACATGAAGGACGCTATCCCATGGTTGGAGCAGATGGACTGATGTGAAGCAGAACCTGAGCACTGGACATGGCCAGAGGCTGCTGGCTCGTGCACCAGCTCAAAATCACATCTAACTGTCCAAATGTTTCTGCATTCAACAAATAACTTTTCCTACCTCAGAGAGATTTGGCTATGGTTGCTGAATTGGTACAGACAGTGGTAGCTGTGAAAATCTTCCCACTATAAGTAGAACCAACACTAACTGCTGGGTAAAGCACCAGCCAACCTATGAGCCAAGTATCCAAGCTAATGGATGCCTGTAAAATATCACCTAATTCTGATTATTTAGATGATGCAAGAATCATCTGACCAGATTACATAGGATCTGGGAAATGTGTGGTTCTTTAGGGATTCTTTTGGCAAGCAGAGTTGCAAACACTGTACAGAACCACCAGTACAAGGCAGTGATGATCCGAAGAGATGGAGATGAGCACTATCTTCTAACCGAAACTTTGGCCTCGTTTTTCTTTCTTCAATGTTACTATCACAACATGGACAGCTTTTTAGTTTGCAAAGCATTTCTCAAGGGATCACCCTCGTCCCTCGGTCATGGAAGAAATAACTGGAGCTGACTTCTCTCAATGGTTTTCTAAATTTAGACAACGCTCTGCCAACTTTAAGTTATGCCAACTCCCAGGGTTTATCCATTTTCAGTGAGAGATTCCACCAGGGCAGGACACGGAATCAACCCTGAAACCCCTTCTAGAATGAGTGGTTTTTCCTAATGGATGGAAAGAGCAACAGAGTGGATGGTGTGCAGTCAACAAGGGACTTGCCCGTGTGTGGTGTGCCAGATGGCAAGCTACTGTCATCAGTCTGCAAATGAGCAAAACAGCAAGAGAGACATGGCTGTTATTTCAAAGGAAAATCAAAAAGAAACTGACTGGGACTGGGAAATGAAAGGAGGCAGAATATGTACATAGCCTTGTCATTTGTTCTGGGACTGGTCGCAATCTTACAGCCTGAGACAAGGCGAGATCTGACCTACTCAAAACAGTTAGGGACTTAAATGCCAGGGCTCCTAGTTCAAGGCTGTGTGCATGTATTCGCATCTAGAAACTGATCTAGGAATGTACTTGTGATGGGAATACAAGAACACCATTTCAGAACAGCTGCCAGTGAGATTAGAGCAGTAAATTCTACGTTCAAGCCACAGTAGATACACCTTTTGGACAGGTGTAGATAATCTCATTACAAAGGCAGGATGGGAGGGAAAACAGCCACTCAAAGTTTCAGTAATTCAATAATTTATTCCTCTAAAAAAGTGTGTAAAAGTATATAGCTCTCATCCACAAGGTATATATGAATGACATTTAAAATGGAGGCCTTTTATTATTGTTTCTTTTTATCAAAGTCTTTTAGTGTACTGTACCAGCGCTATACTGTAGTTTTTTTTTTTTTTTTAAATGAACTTCACATATTTTTTGTATTCTTTCAAATTGTTTGCTATATATAAAAGAAGCTCACTGCAAAATGCTTGAAGGAAAAAAGAAAACAAAAGAAATTTCAGAACTTCCCAGAAATGTACAGCTTTTACATTTAAAAAAGTTTCTGAAATATACATACAAGCATGCTGGACAATCCCACCCTTCTCCCCTCCCCACTGCCCCTTTTTAGTTCAAACCATGGTTAAGTGTTCTGATTTCTGCAGAATTTCCAAAATTAAAAATAAAAAAAAAAATAAAATAACTTTTCACTCTGTAGCAAATCCAGGGCTTGTACATTTCAGATTAATTCAGTAAAAAACTCACAAGTAAAATAATGCATATTTAAGGGAAATATTATACAGACTTTTTCACACAGAAGTACATAATAAGATTTTTTAAAATCTATTGCCATTCATTTATTTTTGCACAAAAACGTATAAATATGTCACCAGCTTTTCTTAACTTAAAAAACTTAAATAAAAGACACCAGATGAAAACTACCCTTTGCTGCCTTTTTTAAATTTTTGTATTTTTTTTTTCTTTTTTTTTTTTTTTCCTTTTTCTGCTTAGAATTGGGTTTCTAGGGAAGAAAAGCCCCTGCATTAAAAACAGCCCATTTAAAAAAAAAAAAAAAAAAATTCAAAGTTCTGATGAATTCTGGGAAAAAAGCAACCCCAAAGTGGTAAAAGATTACAAATATCTACTTTACAATGTGTCTTCTCACCAAGATAAGTTTATACAAGTTTACAATCTTCATCATCTTATGCTCTTCAAAAGGCCTTGAGAATTTTCCTTTCTGATTAAGAAAAAATAGCACTGCAATATTTTTAAAGTCAATTTTACACTGTACACATTAGATACAAATGGTTTGATATATCAGATTTTTTTTAACCTATACATTGCGAAAGTCGACCCCTCCCCCCTTCAATTGGTGGCACAGAGAACAAAATTATCCATTTACAAGTTACTTCTCTGCTTTCACATTCCCACCACACAACTTTTTTAATATAATGTTTTAAACGTTAGATTATTTCAAGAAAAATACTTTTACAAAATCATATCAATTATTACATTTTTTCCTTTTTTTGTTAATAACCAGGACATGGAAGTCTCTTGGAAGAACTTTTAAAATCTGCATGATTCTCTCCACAGATGACAAGAGCTCAAGGCCTGGTCAAAGTGGCTCCGGGAGGCCGGTCCATGCCCGCTACCGCCCTCAGACAGAAACACACAGCAACACAAGGGTTAGAAACAGGGTCTCAAAGACAACCCTCTGGGCCTAGAAGGAGGAGTCATAAAATACTTCAATTAGCCATTAATGCTTTAAAAAGGCATTTTTTTTTTTTTTAAAAAGTCCCACCATGAAGGTTCAACTTCAAGTACTAATTTAATGGTTAAGTTGTAATATTTCTTTGAAATAATATTCCTATGGTCCAGAAAATATTCACCATATTTATAACTGATTTTATGAGCAAACACTTTCCACTGTGATATGTACATGAGTCCCTTTTGCTCTAATGAGAGGAGAGAACTGGCTTTCAATAAGAATTCACTAGAAAATATAATTCCATTGTGACTATATAAAACTAGTTAAGGTACTTGCCTCCACGGCTCTGGGCGGAGCTTGACTGCCTTGGTGTGAAAGTGTCATCCTCACGCAACGCGGGCCGCGCACTGAGCGTGGCAGAACTTTTAAAACCCAGTGTGTTCTTAACAAAATCTACTGCTGGGTGGTTATGAACATATTACTTTTTAGGCATGATCTCCCCGATTTGTTTTCACTCTTTTTCCGGCTTCTAGGACAGAGGTATGTAGTCAAAGAATCCTATGGTGGATCTGAGCTGGGTTTCAGCTACTGTACCTGGTCCTCAAGAATTAAAAAGTGAAAAGAAAGTCACAAAAAAATATGACAAAACAACTTAAAATAAATAAAACGAAGCAGTCTCCAGACCTTCTGAATCTACACACAGGTATGAAGTCAACCAAAGCATTCATGCCAATCTGGATGGGAGCATTTGGGAGACGGAGACGGAGACCCCGGGATGAAATCATGTACTTGAGCTGGTTATTGTTAGAAAGTCCCAGAGAATGGAGTTCAGGTAACCCACAGGCCATACACCGAAAACAAGAGGATTTCATCCAAAGGGCTCTGCAGCCCTCATCTTTAAACAGAGGCTGAAAACACAGACTCTTGTGCAAAAGGACACTGGTCTTTTCTGTTTTGCTCTTAAAAGCCACCGACAACCACCACTTCCTGTGGACCAGTGGCTGGGGGGGCTGCGAACACCACACACTGGCTGAAAGTCACTGCTTATGGAAGTTCCCAGGTCCATGAGAGAAGTGTCAAGGAGTCGCTGTGGTCATGAGCACTGCAGAATGAACATGTGCCTGCTGAGGGCATCACAGTGCAGGACTGTGGAGACTGGTCTGAAGAAAAGGATGTGGGCTATTTGCAAAGTATAGCAGGTTCCTCAGACCGAGGCCGCAGGAGAAGGTACTGAGCCAGAGAGAACAAGTGCTTTCCAATTAAAGTATATTCATGATGGCATTGTACAACTGAGTGAGCACCACAAAGTGGACGGGAAGGCAGGAAGTACGGTCCTGGGTGGCTGGATTGCACGTGAGCCAGGACAGTGCGTTGTACTGCTCCAAAACAAACCTGCCAAAGAGAAGACACGGGTGAGGGCAGGAGCCAGGACAAAGGCTAGGCAGCTCTCAAATTCTAACACAGCCAGATCCTGGGGTAGAAAGCCTTCAAGCTACTCTTCAACTTGCCCCAGGCACATTCACACTCATGGTTCACACTGACTCATGGTCCTCTCTCCTGCTAGACCTGCACTGTTCCTTACGGTAACCACTGGCCACAAATGGCCACTAAGCAATGAGATGAGCCAAGTCTGAAGTGAGATGTGCTGTAAGCATAAAATACACAATTCAGTGACCCAGTAGTTTAAAAAGCATGCAATATCTTGTATCAATTATAGATAAATACTTTGTATTTACTGAGTCAAATAGAAAATATTATATGATAGTACAAATTTATTAATATTTTAATTAATTTATTATTAAAATTAATGCCACTGAAATTATAATTATACAAATTGCTAAAGACTGTGCAAGAGAATACACACTTCTGCGATGCAGTTTTTAACTGTGGAATGTCTGTTCTACTCAATTTTATTTATGCAATCAATATAAATTATTTTTTCAACACAAAGCACTTTTCAATTTCAGACACAATCTCCCAACTATCCCCACCCCTGAAAACTGACTTCTTTCTTCCTCATCATGAAATGCCTTCTGTGAACAGGAAGCAGAGCAGCTGTAATTGCACACAACTATCTCAGTGGACAAAGTACATTACACTGCCTGTCCCAACACACATGGGGGACAGCAGCTCACACTGGATAATCAGACACTGCTGTATTGCACTAAAGGCAGCATCATTTCCAAGAACATCACAAATTAAAACACCCTAGAGTAAAGGAGTATCATTTCAAAATGGACAGCTATGTTGCCTGGGTTGGAATCTACCTTAAAACGTCAGATGTGGTCTTGGAGTCCAGAGGGTGTGGAACCCGTTGAGAATTCCTGGCAGGGAGAAGTTCGTCCGACTGTGCTACAGAGATGTGGTGATGTAGTGAAGCCTGGAGAAAGAACAAATATCGTCACCTTCCAGGTCCAGACAACCACAGTGCAGAAGAGGGAGGCCCCCGGCTGCCTAAGCTGATGTGCCGGAGTCCACAGAAGTGAGGGTTGATGTTATGTCTGTGAAATCTGCACCGTTCAGTAGCCCCACAATGTGGTCACAGATAAGACCATACGCTAGAGGTGAAAACAAAGCAAACTTCTGGGGCTCTTTTTCTTGTTTCATGCACCACAGTTTCTTTATAGAAATAGTCAAACATCCTCAAAAACAGTGTAATGAGGTCCCATGTGCCCCTATCACCAAGCCATAACAATTGCCACTATTTGTCACTTTTTGAGTTTGAAAATTTCCCCTTGTGTTTAATTTAAAATAAAATTTCCCTTTGCTTATCTTAAAACAAAACTAAATGTTGTATCATTTTGTCCATACATAACTGAGTAGGTATTTCTAACTGATAAAAACTTTTTTAAAAGAGTAATATCATGCACAGGAAAAATTAACAATGATTCTTTAATATCATCAATACTCAATCCAGGCACAATTTTCTCTGATAATCTCAAAAAAATTTTATTTTCCTTTTAATAATGAGCCAACCTGTCTACACATTGCAAATGATTAAGTAATGGGCCTCTTAAGGACTTAATCTATAAAAGGCCCCACAGTCTAGATGTGACTGGTTTTTATTTTGGTAGTACTTTTTAACATATTCTTCTATTTTCTAGATTTTGTATAAAACATAGTTGGATCCAGAGGGCTCAATCATTTCTGGGACTGGCGGGTAAGAATACTTCATAGCTGGGGCTAGATCCTTATAATCAGATGACATCAAAAGGCACATCTAATGTTGATTGTCCCACTTGGAGTAATATGCTCACGGGGTCAGGTGGTACCAGCACACTCTAGCCATTATAAAGTTTCGCATCAATTTGCCACCTAATGGATTTGGGATGGTTTACTTTATTAAATAAGGAAAAAATATATAATATTTAAAGGTAACATATGAATACTTGACTATTTCCCTTAATTGATGCTCTAATAGCTACAAAAGGCGACTACTATGTATTTTTGTTGTTTTTTTTCCCACCACAATTATGAATGCAAGGATTTATTTCAAGCTACTGCTACCATTATTATTTTTAATGATCTAAATGTTCTATTCTTGCCCTAGTGATTATACTGCAAGTTGGTTCCTGGGGCCTTTGGCATGATCTTAAAGACTTGTACAGGTGACGTGATGTACCAGGCACATCTTGAATACTTCTTACTGCAGACCTGCAACCAGTCATTTCTTTAGGAAACCCTGGTTCTTCTCAACTACAAATAGTATTTGGCACCACAATCCTGACAATAGAGGTGTTCATCACTGCCAAGTAGTCACTGCCCGGAAGCTTCTTCAGTAGTCAGAGCTAAAAAATGTGCATGCTTCTTTAGGTAAAAAATAATCTAGGTTCACACTAATAATTCTAATTCAAAATAAAAACAACATAGATTTTTATGTATGTGTGTGTGGGTTTTTTTTTTTTTTTTTTTTTAATGTTACCTCTTGATTTGTATGCTAAAGTCATTAGGAAAAGAAAATAGTGTTAAGTTTTTTATTTAACCTCCCATTGTTTCTTTGTGAGAATATAAGTATGTGTGTGCACTGCGATAATCTACACTCCTAGGATGATCATGCAGAAGCCATCCTCATTTTGTTATGGATAACTGATACTCCACTGCAGGGGTGCAGGACAGCTGATCCAATCAGTTCCTTTACTGATGGAAATTTAGTTTTTTTCCTAGTCTTTTTTTTTTTTTAAACATTTATTTATTTACTTTACTTGTACACAATGCAATGCATTTATGTTTACATGGTGCTGAGGATCGAACCCGGGCCGCGCACGTGCGAGGTGAGTGCTCTGCCACTGAGCCACAACCCCAGCCCTTTCCTAGTCTTTTACATATGCTGTTATAATTTTTGCCAAAGCATCTTTGGGAAAGATTTGTAAAGGTGTGACTGCCGCACCACAAGAGAAACATGAAGGGCTGCTGTCATTTAGTCTTCACACCAAGGCCTTCCCCCCAAGGTCCCAGAAAGATATACTGTCAGACCTTTGTTTTCTTGCCAATCTGTGGGCAAGAAGTTGATTTCGTTTGTTCTTTCATACAATCTGCAACAAGTAGGAGATCTTTTGTTTTTGACCCAAAATGTGTTTTTGTTTTGTTTTTAAAAAGCAAACTGGCCCTTCTCTAGTGAAGAATGTTAACAGTTCATGGCAGGAGGAAGAGGACAACTAGTTACTAATACCTTCACTTGAAGCAATGCACTACTGACCTAGAGAAGGGCTGTCCAGCTGAACTACATGTCCCTCCTACCTTTATCCTTCAGGTCCCACAAAGTATCCTACTTGGGTTAATGTGGATTCATTTCTTTGTGATTATGATGAAAATATCCTTGGAGCAGAAGTAACATGACAGAAACAGAACAGAAAAAGACTACGGTGCCTGAGACAGAAATTTCTAATAAACACTGAATCTGAGCATAAATCACTCACTCACTCCTCACAAACTTCAAATACAATGCCAAACCCACCTTTAGGAAGAGAGGGCACTGGTTCTGAGCCTGGGGACATGATGACCAAAACCACTGGGGGAGATTCTCAGCTTTGGCAGTTGACACAAAATACCCAAGGGCCAAGGGCTGCTGCTTGAGCTCCTCCGGTGCCTCTCTTGAGAGAAGACGCTCGCCCTGGCTCTGAAAAACAAGGTTCCAAAAGCACAGTCAGCATTTGTCATGAAGTTTAAAAAATCAAGTTTCATCAATTCCCTCCAGACACTGTAGTGACTATTGCCTGTCTGGTGGTATCTCACACAAACCCCCCTGGTGACTGAGACAGGTAAACAGGGAAGGCACGGTCTCTGTGGCACAGCAGTCAACTGACAAGAACTACAGTTCGGCAGAAGGTATCAGCAAACTGATATCATCAGTCAAGTAAGTCCAGATTTATTTGCTCTGGCTTTTTTTTCCGACAGAATGAAAAAATCTGCTCCAAGGCATTATTATGCAACAAACTAAAATGGAAAGACTGCAATCTTCGACAGCGAGCACGTCCATGTGCTCTTTCACAAGAAACCACACAAAACACAGGTGAGCACCTGACCACACAGCTCCACAAACCTCCTACAGGACAGTGGCAACAAACCGCAGTCTGCATGGCAGGGAGAGCACTGGATGTCCACTGTGAGAGAGCTCCCATGGGAAAGCCGTGTTCTAATTTACAACTCCCTTAATAAGAGGCTCTGTGAGAGGCTCACTATGCCTTTCTGCAGCCAATGTCCACGTCACCTTTCATTCTTTTAGCTAGCTTTAGGAATTGAAACTGTGCCTCTAGTGCAAGCAACAGTGGGTGATAAATTTGTTCTGAGGTAGGAAAAGATCCTTAATCATCAAATTATATCAATTCTGAGTGGGTTAAAAAATAAAAACTTATTGCCACCTTGAACACATTCTTTCCTGTTGGGATGTCTTAATTAGTTATTAAAGAGTGTTTAATGGTTTAGGAAAAGGGAAAGCTAAAAGCCTCATCATGGTCAGTTGGCTGCAGGAGCTCAGAACTGAAAAAGACCACCTGACTAGCTTCAGAACTGTGCTGTTTAAACTGTGACATTCAGTTAAACACTTTAAGGCTTGAGGTTCTAACAAAGGGGGGAAATACGACACACCTCTGTTTCTTAAAAAACAAATATTACACTTCAATGATCAGTTCTTTGTTAATGGATGAACTGAATGACAACTGGTATGGAAAGCCGATGCTTTTATTTCCCTCACAGATGAGGGAACTAGGAATAAGAGAGGTGGAGCAGGCTTGTCCGAGGCCACAGGGCTGGCATCGGCAGAGCTGCAGTGCAGAGCTTTCTTCTCCAGACTCAGGGTCCGTGTTCTGAGCTGCCAGGTCTCCTGCCTCTACAATTTACAGAGATCCTCATTTAACATCATCCAGTATAAATTTTGTGTTTAGGGTTCTTATTACAAGAATCTTCAGTGAAAAAGTAAGTTGTCATTAACTGGCAAATAACTTAACTACAAAGAAAATAAAGACATTTAAAAATTGATTCCTTCCAGGAGAAGTCGGAGGACAGTCTGAGGTATCCTTCCCTGGTTTCACCTGCTCTGCAACTAAACTGAGCTTTAAATCCTCATTCTCTTGACCATCCTTCAATGATTTCAGAGCTGGCAATAAAAGTTCCACCTAACAGAAACCTAATTCCTTTAAGTCCATTTTTGTGTCTAAAAGAAATGAGTGTGGGCAGGGCTGCTTATACTGTTCAGTCTAATACTAAAACATGGCTGTTTTTCTTAATCTCATAGCATTTTAAATAAATAGTATAGTACAGTGATGAGGCATGAACCATCTAAACCATCTAGATGTGAAACAGAATCAACACGAGCTATGGCAGAACCTTTTAACTTCGAACATTGTAACCTTCTAAACTTTTGAACTTAACTGTCCATCTGCCTCCAAGAGGCCTGGAATATTTAGAGGTGGAATCAACTGTAAGGCTGGTTTTGTCCTGACCGCTCTGCATTAACCTGGACACTTCTGTAACCTCAGCCTCCTGGTGGCTCTTGCCACTCCTGCAGGTGACTACAGACAGGAGCAAGTCAGGCTTTTTGCAGAATAAGCAACCACAATGTGCTCCTTAATGAACACTCATCTACTGTGGGTGTTAAATAAACAGGGCTGTCGAACTGTCCTCTTAAAAGTCACTATTCTGAGGGAAAAGTAAAAATATTTTTTAAATAACAGGGAAGCAGCAAGCAAATAAAACTAATTTTTGCTAAGAAAACAACTGCATAAAATCCTCACTTCAGGCTGGGGCTGTAGCTCGATAATAGAGTGCCTGCCTGGCCTGGTTTCATCTCCATCACCCTAAGAACAAAGTGAAACACGCAAACCCACAAAAACACCCTGCACCTATAGTAGGACCATTCTTTTGATAAAATTATGCACAATAAACAACACATTTCTTTCAAATTCCTGCTTTCTATGCAAAATAGAACTGGAGAGTTATTTTCCCACTCCTATTTCCCTGGTCCCAGAGAGCTAGACCATCAGGAAGAAAGGTACACATAGTCAAAGGATGGTCATATATCATAAGGATCATTCTCCTGAGGGTTGAGGTTGTTTAAACAACATCCTTCCAATAGCCCTTACCCGACTGTGCTGGAAGTGAGAGCCCACACCAATTCCAGAAGGAGAGCCTGGGGAAGGAACTGGGGAGGAGTTGGGAGAGGAATGGAGGTTCCCAGTCATTAATATGCCAATGTCATTGTCCATATCATCTGGGAATGGAAGGTCAACAAACATATCATCTAGAGGAGAAGGGAAAATATAAAAATTAAAAAGATGCCATATCTCCAACTTAACCAACACCATGTTTAATGAACCTATGATTAATGGTCACATGTTGTTAACAAATTACTAAAAGATAATGAGCGCATGCTTGGTGCTGCAAATGGTTGTTCTGTTTTCTTCTCCCCACTGACCTTCTGACATGAAGTTATTAACAGAATGGAGAAAAAAAGAATTCAAAACCACTCTGTGTAGCCTCCAAAGGTACATTTAAAGATGGTAAAACAGTTAAAGAAGCAATTTAATTATTAAAGTTAAAGTTGACACAATTAAGAACAAGGTAAATTCCCATCTATGCATCTAATTAGCAGCTAAAATACTGAAGACTGAATGAATGCACGTTCACAGGTGTGAACTTGCCCTGAAACAGGAGGAGGCCTACTCCAACACCAGATCAAAGCACCATATGTTTTCATTAAGAAATTCCCTCCCACATTGTAAAAGTAAGGTGCATTCAAAGCAGAAAATTTGGAAAGTATAAAAAGGGAAAAGAATTAACCATAACCCAAATACCATGAACGTTTTTGTTATGATCTTTCCCCTTTCTCATGTATTTATTATTTTATTGTGATCATGCTACATACAAAATCTGATATCCTCCTTCCTCCCATTTAACATGAGTAAATGCTGCTACCTATGAAAAAACAATGACTCTTCAAATATAGTACAAATTAATGCTTAACACTGAGCATTTCACGGTTTAAAAATAGATTTTAACAAATGCTATAACAGATATTCAAACCAAAAGCAATCCATTAAAGACTAACAAGGAGTCACTCTATAGCAAATTAGATTCCCAAGGACTGAAGGAAGGAAGGCACTACCTTCATATTGCCTGTACTTCAGCATTTAAAAGCAGATCAACAAATATTTATTGAAAAAATGGCACTATGTGCAAGGCATTATCAGGCAATTATTTTTGCCTTTAATGAAAAACAGAGGAATGTTAATTACCCAAGTGAGGAAAGTCTTTTATTTGGTCTTAATAATAGTGGGGACAAATTAAAGCTTTAAAACCAAAAAGATCCTCAACCCTCCAATCCTGGTACTATTCCACGTGTTCATCACTACACCACAGAACTACCTGCAGCAGCACACTGGCTCTGTACTCTAATTCTGTGCCTGTTGATAAAAGGGGGCTCTAACTGGTTACACAGGGGCCTCCACTCACCATTGTTAGGGCTGAACCCATCCTCGTTGGGATAGTTTGCTGGAGCCACCTGGATGGTTGATGATGTTGGGAACACCAAGATGTGTGTACAAGACGCGTCTTGAGGGGTGTTCAGCTGAGAAGACTGCATGTTCAGTGCAGTACTTCGGCCAAAAACAGAGCCCATTGTGACAGCATCTTAAAAAAAAAGAAGTGTGTCAATTCCCCTTAGCAGCAGTGAATATCCCTGGAATGAGGTTTTCAGAGGACCTGAAGGGGAGTGGTTTCAGTTTAGTGCAAATGTCATGCTGGATACACATTTAGAGTGGGGCCCAACTGTTAAAATATTCTCGAAGAATTTAACACAGAGCACACAGCTATCATAACTCACCTCATTTAACTCTAGAAAGTTTAAGATAAAACTGGATTGAGTCCAGCTAACATTTTTAAAATTACTTATGTAAGAAGCATTTCTAATAATAAATCCCCAATTTTTCTTCTCCTGTGGTTGCTCACAATAAAGCATTTGTCTCCTAAATGATAATAATCCCATAAAAATGGTACCATTCAAACAACAAATGTTATCAGACACTGAATGCTTGCTTACTACATGCCAACTTTTGTACTTAATTCCATTCATGTCATCTCAATCATTACAGCCACCTCAATGTAGCAACTGTTACCCCCATTTTATAGACAAGGACAGAAGTGCAATGAAGTTATGTAACTGCCCAAGTGGTACAGGCACAGGTAACTGGGGGCAACAACAGTCAAGGCTCATGGCTCTAAGAGCTCTCCCTCATCTCTAGACCTTCACCACTCCTCCAAATTGTGGTCAACAAAAATAATAAAATCACAAACCATTCCCCTTGGAAGAGATCAAATGGTTTCCATTACTGAGCTCAAAGTGCAATATTCTCTTACAAAGATACAATAATAGCGAGATATTCTACACGTGCTTGTGAATTTAAGTTTGAATGGACCGAACTGATATAATACCTAATTAATGAAACTGACAAGAGGAGATTTACCTGGCATCACTACAAAGGACCCCTGGGGCTCCATGGCAACCAGGCAGGCACTAAGGATAGAAGGAGAGTCTGCAGCAGAGATTCCACACATCCGGCACACATCCTTGAGCTGTTTGCTGATTGTCTGTAGTGAACATTCTCCAAGGAGGATACTCCAATCTGAAGTCAAATATCATAGTTATGATACAGTCTTCATAAACACCCCTGGTGTGACATCTGAGCTTTCTGGCAGTATTATTTGGTAAATGAATTTCCATGACTGGACCCTAAGGGAACATAGCTTTTCATATTCCCTTCCATTTTCAGTTCCTCTCCTTACCTCCTTACTACAAAGAAAATGTTACTTGACTTCTATTACACCTCATTAACACAGAAACAAAGGTCCACTATACTGGAGGCTGAAGTCCTGTCTGAAATGACCCTTGAGAGTCCCATACAGACCATGGTAGACTTAGATACTTTTAATGCCTTCTGATGATGAGGTTAGTGTGGATTGTTCTAGCCCTTTCCTCCTTTCCCCTGCTCATCAGTGCTTTTCTTTGGATAACAGGAGAGCTGGGGGAGCCTCAGTTGTGTTTACTATCATGGGTTGGTTATTACTTCCACAAAAGGCAAGCGACAGCAGAAATAAAGTGAACCTCTCTTACAACATCCAAAAGACCTCACAAACAACCAGTGAGAGCGAAGTTCTCCAGTGGTGCCACAGGGATGGTTGAAACTGAAAGCTGAAAGCACGACTTGTGACATTTGTGTACTGCTTCTGAACAAAAGCACTATGTTCAATCAGAACTCTCTTGCAGGTATGTTACTCTGGGAGGGGAAAGTCCCTTGGTCCTCTCTTTTGACCGCTACAACACCCATGAGCTATATGTACTACTCCTGAGTAGCAAACTGCTCTCACGTCACAGCCCACTGATCAAATGCCACTTCACTGCAGGCCTCTCAACTGCACATGTTTTTCTCAGACAAGCTGTTTCTTCCCCTCATGAGGAGCTGAATAGAAAAATGTTCTCATATTCCTAAGGAACCTCAATCTGAAGTGGGTGAAATAAAAGTGTCCAGGAACATGAAGAATGTATGTTTTAAAACTACCTAAAATTAGACAGATGTGAGCTTTGTGTTTCAAACCAAACAAGAAGGTAAAGGCAGTGTGAGTACTTCATCACAAGCACTATGAAGATAACAGAAATTGATAAAGCGGACTCAGAAGTCCAAAGGCTCCAATCTGACAGTGCCACAGAAATGTGATGTGGCACCAACTGCTGGTCCACAAAGGAGGGAGAGGGAGATGAGTAAATAGATCTGCAGGCGGGGTTCATCCGTGTTTGTTACTGAAAGTGCACTTTCTATCAGTCTTTGGATGGACTCCTCTAGTCACTTATGCCCCTTCTCCTCTAAGAAGAAAGAAAAGTGTGCCCCTTTGACAATCACGCCAGAGAAGTAGATGGTATTAATAATTTTCCAAAACACCAAGTGACTAGACTACTAGACTACATTCTTATCCCCACTTCTTCTTTTCTATTATGTGCTAACCTTCCCTAAGGATTAAGAATAGCTCAAAGCCTTTAAGAAATAAGATTGACTAAAAAGCAGAGTAGGGAGGAAGATAGGAAATCCGACAGAAATGAAATGATGAATCCCTGAATGTATTAACCTTCAGGCTACTGATACTAGATTCATTATGATATTCCTTAAAAAATGAAAAAGGTATATTTTATATTGGTCTACAGTATCACATATTACTAAAAGAACTTCATGTGCAACAGATGCTCAAGAAAAACTCTTATAATACATATTATGCAATATTTGTATAAACTTATATAAGCCCTGAAAATTAACTTCAAATGCAATGTTCATTGTAGGCAATGAGTTACACTTAGGTATTGCCTACAATGTAAGTTCTACCTATATCAGTGGTGTTTTATTTCAGGGATCCATGAATACGCGGTATCAATTTCTTGTAAAGAAACATCTTATACGCTTAATGCAGGGGTCAGCATACACTATGGTCTGCAGGCCAAATCCTGCCACTATTTTTGTAAATAAAGTTTTACTAACACAGTCACCCCCATTAGTGTAGGCACTGTCTATGGTTGCTTTGATGTTACAACAGCAGAGCTGAGTAGCTGCAAGTGACCATCTAGCCTACAAGTGCAAAAAATTTACTCTGACAATTGACAAAGAAACTTTACTGGCTCTAATGTACTTGCATGCAGGAAACCACTAAGCTAATTTGTGATGTAAGTTTTGCTTTGGTACAGTCCTTAGAAAAAAAATTTCTATCAATATGCATATACGGAACTTCTTACAAATGTGTCATTAATTAATAAGGTTTTTAAGTACCTGTCAAGGCCTATTCTTATTACTGCTGTAAAAACAATGTAAGTAGCTACACAAACAAGGATAGTGCATGAGTTTGGCTTATGCCAGGCAAGGCAGCTGCTAGGGGTTGGTTGTGCATTAGGCAAAGTTACTTTTAGTACTTCTTGACTGTTATGCTTATAATAAGGAATATAAGCAGTGGTAGATATATTTGGGGATACAACCAAAAAAGAAAAATCTGTTCTTTTTACCTTCCAGACTGAAAAATACCAGGCATTGGCACTGTGAATAAAGACCTGCTCCTACTTGCTACTCTATGCCTTCCTGAACAAAAATTTCTTGCTATTATGCCACCAAAACAAACTGGAGAAATACAAAAATCATCATCTCCAACCACCAAACAGATAAAGTGAAGGCAGTTTTTATATATGATATCAACAATCATCATTGGTCTTTAAAATTGATTTGTTCATCTCACTGCCTCAATATATAAAATCAATGTTAGAAATTTAGATTTACTGAGCACATGACTTTTATAATATGATATGATAATAAGTATAATTAGTCACCTTTTCTGTTTTATATTTAAGATCTTATTTGGAGAAATAATTTTGTTACTAAAGAAAAGTTAAAAAACCTGCTCCTTATACATGTGAAACAACCAAAAAAATATGTTTTCGTCTTACTACCAGCTTTAAAATTTTTCCCTTTTGCTTAGTTACTAGCATCCACTCAGCCCTTTCCTGTTTCTTACACATACTGCTTCAGGAATTTCTCACCTTTAAGCTCCCCATGGCCAAGACGTCCAAGTCTTCCGATCACAACTCTCCAGGGCAACGATGTCATTTGCACAATGCCTATGCACCATTCCCACAGTTTCTGCAGTCCAATCTTACGTGCAGATACTTTACTCTTCCGTGATCTAACAAAGAAAGAAATGCAGAAGAGGTCCCTGCATAAGTCAAAGTTAACACTTAATGAGACACACACTGTAAAATGCCAAAGAACATATGCATGCTATTTCCATTGCATTTAGATAGGAAAATGAGCATAAGTCACATCTGAACAAATATACAGCATTAGTTTACACACAAAACAGACATCAAGGCCTCTCACCTGTTTGGTAAAGCAATATTCACAACGCAGGTCTCTAATAACTCCCCATGGAGGTCAGTGCAGGAAGCCAAGAGCCAGCGCTGGTCATGAGATAGACAATAGCCCACAAAGAGCACATTGTACTTCTGGCTGGCCTCACCAAAGTTCTCTCCCAGCTCTGTCTGCTTTGATTTGTCTTTGATTGGGGCCAATATAAAGGGAGGGGAGTAAAGCTGGATTGGGCTGGGCCGCTGAAATCAAGATCAAAATCAGTTTCAACACAAAGTCATCCAGTGTAATGTTTACAAAAAAAACCCAGAACAAACTGAGGGAAACCAACAGGGACAAATGGTAATGACGATAGGCTGTTTCCAACCCCTGCTCCAGTACTGAACATGTAAATAGTAATGTTCACACAGGTAACAAAAAGACTGCTTAAATGATATAAGGTAGGAAACCCAACCAACCTAATATTTTCTTATTAAAAGAAATCACTATTTTGGAAAGTAAATTGGCCTAATTTCATTAGGCATTAGGAAAGTGGAAATTGAAACCACGAGATAACCCTACACACATCAGCCAGAATGTTTAAAATAAAAAAGGCAGAAAATACCATGTTTGATGAGAATGCAGAGCTTTCACACATCGCCCCTCTGTGACCCAACAAAGGCATATATGTGTCTCCCAAGAACAAGTGTAATAATATTCATAACAGTATTAATCATAATAGCTCTAGGTGAAAACAACCTAAAAATACCCATCAACAGTAAAATGGATAATAAAGTGTGTTAGAGCCACACATCAGAATATTAAACAGCAAAGATAATGAAAAAACTACAACAATAAGCAACAAAAATGGATAAATCTCAACACTGAATTCAGGAAGCCAGACACAAAAGAATATAAACTATATGAATCAATTTATGTAAGGTCAAAAACAGTCAAAGCTATGATATTGTTAGAAGTTAGAATAGTACCGTCAGTGACTACAAAGGGACACTAAGGAGCTCCTGTTGCTGGTTATGCTTTTGTTTCTTGTGCTTGTTATATGACATTTTTTACTGGAAATTCACCAAGCAGCAGTATTTTTCAATATATATATTTTAATAATAGGCATATGTGGGAAAAGGGAATTTTAGAAATCAAAGTATTAGCTGTTACCCAGACAAATATTTTAGAAAACTAGACAAAATCTAATTGTCATCTTTTTTTTTTTTTTACAGCTATCATATACATCTTGATATTTAATAAATTGCAACAGGAGTAAGGAAATGTTTATAAAGGACCAGATAGTAAAGATTATATTTTAGGGGTCTCTGTCACATACTCTTTTCTTTATAAAAATGGAAAAATAATTTTTACCTGGTTTGCCATACAAGTACAGGTAAGCCAGATCTGACCCATAGCCACAGTTACTGACTCCTGAACTACCAGCATGAGGCACAGTAGTAACAGAATAACATGATTTTAAAGATAAAAGCATCTTTAGAAATAATATAATCCAATGTATTCGTTTTAGGGTTCAAAACTCAGGCCAAGAAATACTCAATAATTTGCTCAAAGCTGTAAATCCAATCTATCACTAATCCATTCACTTTCTATATGACCCAGAAATTCCACTCTAACATATTTATCAAAAGAACTGAGAACACATGTCCACACAAAAATCTTTGCATACAAGTTTGTGGCAGCATTACTCACAACAGTCAAAACGTGGAAACAAACCAAATGTCTATCAGCTAATGACGAGAAAAATAAAATATGGTATAACCATCCCATGGAGTATTATTTAACCATGAAATGATACATGCTATAACATGGAGCCTCATAAAAATTATGCTAAATGAAAGAGGCCAGATATTTAAAAATCACATGTTATATGATTTCATTTATATATGAAATATCTAGAACAGGCAACTCCAGAGAGACAGAGGTAGATTAGTGATTGCCAGGAGCTGAGGGGAGGGAAAAAAGGGATGATTGTAAGGAATAGAATTTCCTTCAGAATTGACAAAAGTGTTCTAAAATTAGAAGTGATGGCTGCATAAATTTATGATTATATTAAAATCACTGAACTATACAATTTAAAAAGGTGAATTTTACAATGTGAATTTTATCTCCATAAAGCTGTTATTAAAAAAACAGGCCCAAGTGAGGTTGTTTGAAACTTTTACATAAAATGAAAGGTTAACTGTCAAATATTTTAGCTGCAACAGACGGCTTGTGGTAAACAATTAGGTAAAATACGATTCCCAAACTGGGTTTTAAAATACTATATATTTTATTATCATTATTTTTAATATTTTTAGTTATACATGAACACAATGTCTTTATTTTGTTTATTTATTTTTATGTGGTACTGAGGATTGAACCCAGTGCCTCACATGTGCGAAGGGAAGTGTCTGCCACTGAGCCCCAGCCCCAGCCCATAGGATACTATATATTTTAATTGATAGTTACTGCATATATTTATCGTGTGAATTCTAAAACATGTACACAACATGTAATGATCAGGTCAGAGTAACTGGTATATCTACCACCTCAAACACTTGTTACGTTGTGTTGAGAATATTCAAGATCCTCTCTACTAGTACCAAATTGTTTTTAAGATGCTAAATAGTACATAAGAAAACAAAAGTGATACTAGTCATAGGTTTCCTCAAAAACTTGTATATAAATACTGAAGTACATTCTTTCTTATGTGACAAGGTGCTCGCATGTGCCACCCCAGAGAATTAGAACTGCATGGAGCAGGGACCTGGCTATTCCGTTCACTGCTGCCTCCTGGGCAGGGAAGGCAGCACCTGGCACTAAGCAGATGCTCAATGGCATGAAGCGAGGGCAGCACAGTGCTGCAGCTGGACAGACCACCAACCAACCACGACTCTTACACAGCTAAGAATTCATACACCTCAGCAAATACTTACAAAATGTGGTGCTTCTGTTTTAAAAATAAAATAGACTTATTTTAAATAAAATACGTATCTTTTCCCATTGTAAAGAATGAGGGGAGGCATGTTACTTGAAGTCTTTTTGCCACTTATTTTAAACTAGGCCTCAGTTTGTCTCATGAGCTCCTGATGGAGTTCTGTCAGTATATTATAATCTTTAAAAATGTTACATGATGCCTTGGGATATATTAATAGTAGATAGCCAGGCTTTCTTTAATCTCTACTACAAAATACACAACACTATTAGTTATTACTTGAATTGTGATCGCTTCTCACCAAAGCATTAAGAAACTGCATTTGAATTGCAGAACAGCCACAAAGAGGTAAAGAGAAGAAGATCCTACATTTATAAAGAGAGACAGTGATCCATAATTTCAGGAGACAGAGAAACAAAAATAGTTTTAAATTCTCAAAAAAGCTAATAGAATAGATGAATTGCTCCCAAAAATGAAAATTCAAACTCCAAGACTAAACTAAAACTGAAAATGCCAAAAATAGCAACTGTATTTAAAACCAGAGTGAATGTAGGTCATCAGCTGAGCAGCTTTCTCCCTTGAGACTAGGCTGACCTGAACCAAGTTCCAACACAATATTAACTACTTGAATCACTTCTCACTTCCAAGCCTTAGCATCCTGTGCAGTGCAGTTTTCCAGAAACATTTATATTACAAACTAAAATCTGTCAGAGTGGTGTTTTTTAAAAGGTCTCTTAAGGCGAAGAGGTGTTTGCTGGCTTTTATTAATGGGTTTTCTTTCATGCCATGAGGTTGTGGGAATTGACTTTTAAAGGCTTTGATTAGCAAAGCTAAACACTAACTTAGACACACATTTTCAAGATAAAGTAATGAGAAGAACAGGGGAACATACACCTTTTGTTTAAGACATGTTCTGGCTGGGTGTGGTGGTGGACATCTGTAACCCTAGCTACTCAGGAGGCTGGGGCAGGAAGAGTCCAAGTTTGAGGCAGCCCTGGGCAACTTGGCAAAATCTTGCCTCCAAATAAAAAATAAAAAGGGCTGGGGATGCAGCTCAGTGGTAGAGCACACCTGGGTTCAATCCCCAGTACCAGAAGGAAAAAAAAAAAGACATATTTGGCTTTACATTTTAAAATTCCCTTAATGGTACATTAGCTATGGGAAGTAGACCCAAGAAAATGGGAGGGAAAAGCATTCATTTCTACCCAACAGCACAAGATGAGAATGATAAAGTGGCACCCTGGGAAAGCACACCTCAGAAAGTGAGGTGCTCTCGCACAGTGAACACACAGATCACTGCTGCCTCAAACATAAGTCAGATCTAAGGAGAGCAGAGAATCTGAAACACAAGACAGATCAGTGAGAACAGTAAGAAACAAAATAAATTTAGGAAATTTGAACATTGGTACCTAAAAGTGGTAAGTATATCATTGCCTTAGATCTAAATGAAACAAAAAAGAGCTTGCTTGAGTCTTTTCTCAAAAATAATTTTAAAGTTCAGAGCAGTATTTATTTTGATTTAACAATTAAAGAAACCTATCAAGTCTTATATAAAGGTAGAAGACCAACCAAGCAACCAACCCATCTGTGTGTCAGATAAGACAAACTACTGGTTTGCATTTTTTATATAAAAGCATTCTTTTTGCAAGTTTCTGCCCTCCAATACTCACCTCAGGGTTCTTAAGGGTCATCTCAATGCTGGCTGCAGGCCCAAATCCTGTGAGGGATTTAATGTGGATCTGTGTAGGCAGAGGTCGCCTGCACTGGCAGTACACTGAAAATGCCATGGACTTCAAGTATTGAATGTAGAAAACTTGTTCATCCTTCACTGTCTGCAGCATGTACTGGCAAGGCACAATCTAAAACACAAACAAACCAACCCCAGGAGATCTAATATGTTTACGAGGCAGCTGAGAAGTAAAATAGCATGAATTTATTCCTTGATGTGGGGGAGGGACCTTGGCTTTAAAATATGCAAATGTCAAACATAATACAATTAAATTCTAATTCCTTCCAGCGGCATAAAATCCTATATGAGATGTAGGATATTTTACAACATGATGTTACAAGCAGCAACATTATTGTTGGTCAAGATATACTTTCACTTGGAAATTACCCTACTTCAACTTTTGGTATACATTCTTGATTTGCTATTGCCATGGTTCCAAAATTTTAAAATTTGCATTTTATTATTTTTCTCATTTGTATAATGTATACTCATAGCATGCATGGCACCTCTGGAGTTATTGCTTAATCATGTGCAACACAGACTTTGAAACAATGAACAATAATCAAAATTCTATTTTGATCACCTAAATTTCAATCTTTTAATTCTATAAGATAACTTTCATTAAAGTGACAATAAAACAAAACCCAAAAAGAAGAAATTAAAAATTTAAAAACAAAACCAATGCTGGGTAGAGTGGCACGCACCCTTAATCCCAGCAACTTAGTAGGCTGAGGTAGAAGGATCACAAGTTTTGAGACCTGCCTCAGCAATTTAGTGAGGCCCTAAGTAACTCTGAAAGACCCTATCTAAAAATTTTAAAAAGTGAAGATGTGGCTCAGAGGTAGACTACCAGTGGGTTCAATCCTCAGTAACACCACTACTACCACCACCAACAAAACAAAACACCAAACCCAATACGCCCAAGGCCTTATTTTTCATCCATATAAAATATTTTTTACAAAATAATTTCACTATAAAACTAGCAAAGATGTATGAAAATAAACATGTTTTTTAACTGCTAAAAGAAAGGTAAATGCATTTTGGGGAAAGGAATTTGGCAATATTTATCATCAACTACAGCTAAGAATCCACCTTATAAAAAATGTACAAAGCGGGGGTGGGGAATTAGACACAAACATGTTTACTGTGGCTTTGTTTATAAATAAAAAAGCAGAGACAAAGGTCTAACTACATACAAATAGTTAAACATGGAAAATATGTAGTCATTAAAAACAGGGGAGACTGGGGTGGGCTCAGTGGTAGAGCACTTGCCCAGCATGCTCAAGGCCCTGGCTTCCATCCCCAACATGGCAAAAAGAAAAAGTTACTGGTATAAATTTTAGGGGACATGGAAAAATATTCATGAATAATGTCTAGAAAATGATTAAAAATTATATTAAAACCAGGATCACAACATTGTAAAGATGTAGGGGAAAAGCTGGAAAAACAAAAATAATAATGATGGGTTTATCTAAAACGTGAAATTATGAATATTTTTCCTTTCATACTTTCATTTACTATCAATTTTTTTAAAATAATGAATTTAATTTCATATAAACAACAAATATAAACAAAAAAACTTGCAGACAATAACCTGGAGAATGAAAGAATTTCTCATATGCTCAGGTAAATTATCCAGCATTTCTGTGTAGCAGCGCATCAAGCTCAAGAGCCAGAAGTTTCCAGAAGTGGAGTCTTCCTCTGCAGTGTAGGTGAATGGGTCCACCATGTAAATGACCACAGCTGGAGGGTAGGCTTGGCTGTCTGCAGAGTCAGGCTCTGTGGGAATTCCTATTCTCTCCCTTTCTGTAACACTGGAGAGAAAGTCACTTGTGAGGTACACGAAACAAGCCAATTCTAGAGCATGCTGTGTGGACAATGACTACAGGTTGAATGTAAGAATATGCATGCATCATATACCAGGAGAAGGCAAATCAAGCCACCAGCACCAAGGACAGAAGGAAATGGCAATACTGATCAAGCATCATTAGTCCAAAACTTTAGCATGATGCTCAAAAAGTTTTGGATTTTGGAGTGCTTTGGATTTCAGATTAGGGATGTTCAATGAGCAGTCTATGCAAATATTCCCAAATTAAAAAATCTCCAAACTCTGAAACACTTCCAGTCCTAAGTATTTTGGAAGAAGGACACTAAACCTGTATGTTCTTCTAAACTGGGAGGTCTCTTTTTCAACTCCCTTTTCTTTTCTGTAGTAATACTCTAGAAAGAGGTTTTATAACAAGTCTAATAGTGAATTAATAAGCTTAATAAGTTTGTCAGTTACAATAAATTAGAAGTGTCAAATTTCTTAATGTAGCTATAGATTGACAGTTGTCACTTTTTATTGGAAAGAAGAAAAACAGCATTCTATTGGATTTGGAGATTGATTGAGGTGGGGCAAAACAAAGGGTCCAAGTCGAACCCACCTTTCTTGTCCATCCTGTGTGGGCTGGGAGGAGTTCTGCCCAAGCTCAGTGTCTCCACCACAGCCCATGTTCCCTTGGGTTCTATCCGTGGCACTGCCCCCAACACTGGGGTTCTGCCCTCCGACACTACCGCTGAGTCCTGAGGAAGAGGTAGTGCTCATCTGGTTAATACCCGGAGCAGAAGCAGATGACGAGACCGGTGGCACGGAGGAACCAGATGTGGAACTACTTGTTGTGGGGTTTGTAGAACTACCATTAGAGGTGGGATTAAATGCACTGCCAGCGGGGGGGGCTGCTGATCCTGAATTTGAAGCTAAAGGCCCAGCATTCCCAGGCGGAGCTTGTCCCTGTGTTGCTGCTGGTGGGGTCTGGTATTTAGGTGGTATCAATAGGCTGTTGTCCAGCTGCAGAGTGGCTAAATAAGGTGCTGAAAGAGAATACACAGACAGCTGGCATCAGCAATGTTCGGCAGGGTCAAACTTCATCAGATGTTAGGACGGTCGCTTTTTTCAAAAAGTATACTCTCAGGATGCAATACTCTGATTCTGACACCCTAAATGCTATCTCCACGCTTGAGGATTATATATCGCAAACACACAGAAATGCACATGAAGCAACTTACGAATTTTTAGAAAAAGATTATTTGAAAATAAATATAAATTAATCACTCATAATATTCTGCTTTCAGACAGACTTCACATGCCTTCACTGAAAAATGAGAAGCCATATATTGCATGGCCATCGTGGTGAATCATGCTCTTATGGATATATGGCTCTACGAACCTCAGAGGTTCTCTTGAGAATATGGGTTAAATGTAAGCAGTTAATACTAAGTCATGCTGCTAAGTTTTCAAAATGTGGTATAAATAGATATTACTTCTTTTAAACAACAGTTTTTAAGAATACGTGTCCACAAGAAAATTAGGATTTAACTACCTAGAACACAAAAGTAAGACTAAACTAGGTACAGTAATGAAATGTTAACATTGTTTGAGACAAAAGAAATATAACACTGCTTCTGTGAGGAGAGGGGCAGGATCTGCTTCTTCACATCTCCAGTTCCACTTGGCCATGTAAATTTCCATTTACCTAGGTGATGGCGGCAAACTTGCGCATAAAGTTTGAGTCTGGAATGATTGTCATTCTCCTCACTGCTCCAAGGCTGGTTAAACCATTCACTCACAAGCTCATCTGTCAGCTTCTGTGCCACGGTCTTTCCCACACGCATGATGCCATCACGTAGCACTTTGCAGATGGGCTTGTGCTGCCCAAGCCTACACATCTGAGGACACAAACGAGATCATTACTTTCAATAGGAGCCAGTCCTTCACAGTACCTACACTCGGCCCTACACTCAGCAAGGGAGATTATTATAAACATGCAAGCTTTTTCCTTTTTCTTTAGGTTATCGCATGCCATTAAACCAACATTATAAGCTGATCCTTTTAATTTACCCTAAAGTTGCTCTCTGTTCCTCCAAAATATGAACTGGGCCACCAGAAGAAAACTAAACATCCAATTTCTCTTGTGCAGAGGAGATTGCTGAGCACTACCTTAAGCAAGTAAAGAATTAACAGGATTTCTAACTACTAAAACTGAGACATACGTCCACTAAAATTTCTTAAGTAATCCTTACACAAAATGTTTTCTCATAAGATACTACTAAGATTTAATAGGCCATCTGCTAGATTGTTACAGACAATTGGATAGCACTAATAGCAGAAGGTGAAGCAGTAAGCATCCCAATCACTTTTCAAAAGTAAATAGCTGTTTTAGGACAACAAGAATCTACTGGTAATCTCCAGGACACTCAAGGGACACTCACAACACCCTCCAAAGAGCCAATGATCTGTTCAGCAGCAAAAGTGTCCGTATTACTACCCCTTGCGAGAGTTGGTTAAATGAAAGCTTATGAAGCCACCAGGAAATTCTCTAGTGCATACTCCTTGAACAGCCCCAGTAAAGTGAGAGTGGGGGGCGGGCTGGAGAAAGCCTGAACCTTCTAAAACTTACAGTGAAGGTTTTATTCAAGAGAATGGGTGGGCTTTAAACAGAGATGAGTTGTCTGTGATAAATTCATCATGACTTAATGGTATTATGTGTCCATGGACCACGTGCTATGCAGAAATGACTATATCCAAGGGTTTCTTTCAATGGCTCACCAGATGCCATCACATGGTATTTTAGCATCTTCTCATTTCTTTGAGGCAACTCCTAAATTTACTATTCCATGTTTACTCATATGTTTACATATAGTGAATGCACTCTTTGGAAATATATTTGAAATTCAGCTTGGCATCTTATTTACAAAACACTTTGTAATGCTTATAAGGTACCTGTCTATGTTATAAACACTTTAACAAATAATTTCATTTAATCTTGCCAAATATGAATCATAAGGTACAAAGAACTTAGTGTATATGGACCTCAGCAAAAGAAATGTGAGTGCTACAAGTCTGACCTTTCAAAAGTAACAGGAATTTATGTATTAAAGAAAGAACATTATCTAGCTGGTTTTCACATAATTATGATTATTAAGAAGAAGGAAGTGTTAAAACACAGCAGAAGCACAATGCATTCAACTTTTCTTTTGACTCAGAAATGTTCAAGCTAAACATTTACTTTTTTTTTAAAGCTTTTGAGAACCCGTATCCACCCACCAAAAAGTAAATAAAAAGAACAGATGTGCTTTCTTTTTTTGTAGAGAGTTCATCTTGTGCACAGCTACCACTTTCCTCTAGTGAGCAATACTTTTAAACTTTGAGCTCACAAATGGAGAAAAACAGCGGATGGGATTTTAAGATATGTTCTAAGGCTGATAGAGGAATATCTTCTCAATCTAATCAAGAATAAAGCCAAGAGGGAAAAGCAATTTACTTGGGGGGTGGGGGAAAAGTTTGCCAATTTAATTCTTTACTTCATCCTCTCTTTGCAAATTTTTCTTCAAAATCTACTTTTAGGAAATTTGTTCTTTCAAACTCAGTCCATAATCAGAAACAATCAGAGGACTCATGTCATAAAAAGGATGCTCATAATAACCTTCTTACCTCATATACAGCACTCAAGTCCCTGAAGAAAGTTTTGGCTCCTTCGAGCAAGGCCTCATTTTCTGGACACACCACAATATAGGCAACATCACGGTGGCCCCCATATGGGTCCAACAACAGCCTTTCCCAAAAGGGCAAGGAGAATGGTGAGATGGTCAGGAAGTCCTTGTCATAGCCTACCAGCAGGGTAGGGATGGGTAACGGCTCAGGAGATTCTTCTGAACCTAAAACAACATTGTCATTTAGGAAGGTGCTTGAGACTCTGTTTCCCACAATCTGGGCATTTTAGAAATTCCTGGGGCACTGGTCTTAATTCTGGTCTTGAAAAGTATTTTTCAAATCACCTAATTAAGCAGTCCTTGATGAAAACCCTTAATTGAGTCTAAAGTTTCTTCTAAAGGTCTAATAAAACCAGAGGGCAGACTGGAACAAGTGAAAGTTAACTTTCCAAGCAGTATTACTTCATTTCTTTTAACATGAGCACTATGATCCTGACCAAAAAACTATTTCAGAACCACGAAAAAAATATTCAATCAGAACTGGGCAGATAGGAATCTAATAAACACACTTTTTAGGGATGGTTTTCCTTGTGGACCTGGATTATGCCAACAGTGTTTAGAAAACTTGACTCCAAAAGTAACTTTCAGAAACAAAGAACTTATAAAGTTTATCAGTAATAAAGAAAAAGAGTCCTTTTTGCTAGTGAAGGGAGGGGGGACAGTGAGGAGCACTGAGGGGAGAAGGGGTCTAAACCCAGTCAGGACTACCGTAGGTCCCACGCCCCGCCATCTTGTGGAACTGCTGCCAGGTGAGGGGGCCCTGCACGTGCTGAATGTTCTCCCAGGTCCTGCCCGTGCGCTTCTTCTGGATGGCATCTTGGAGAAAGGGCTGCAAGGACAACAGCATGCGGACCACATCTTGGGAGGAGAGCATGCTGATGTCCAGCACTGGAGGAGACAGGGGAACACAAAGGATAAGGGGTTAGCATTCTGCTCTTTCTGGTCATCATCCTGGATCTCGGTCACAGTCCATGACAAAGATGTGTTATCAGCTGTATCAGATTCTAGGGTTCCTGACCTAGGAGTCAAGAGAAAAGATGGTCTAAATTGGAGAAAAAAATAATTGATAACCTGTTAACCAAAACAAACAGAAAGAAAAATGGTTACTAAGGTAGGAGTTTATCTAAAGAATTGTTTAAAAGAGAAAAAATGAATAGGTATCATTTTTTAAATCATGGAAACCTGTTTAAGAATTTTCATAAAACAAGAGAACTTCAAAAGCTTCTTAACATCACATTACTTTTACTTATGATTATTGATGCTTTGCAAGTGGGCATAGTGGCACATGCCTAAAATCCCTGCTCACAAGTTCAAGGCCAGCCTCAGCAACTTATCAAGTTCCTAAGCAACTCAGTGAGATCCTGCCTCAAAATAAAAAGGGCTGGGGATGTGGCTTAGTGGTTAAGCACACTTGGGTTCAATCCCCAGTACAAACAAACAAAAAACAAACAAACAAATAAACAAACAAACAAAACAAAGTGGTATGACTATAGATGCTTTGACATATGATGAGTAGATCAAAATGAACCTAAAATAAAACTTTACAAAACTTTTTAGGGATGATGATGTAGTTCAGTGGTAGAGTGCTTGTCCAGCATGCACAAGGTCATGGGTTCAATCCCCAAGACTGAGAGGGGGAGGGAAGAAGATAGGAGAAAAATTTTAATGTTCTTAATGTAAAATATTTTCACAAAATACCAATACATAAACAGAAGACCTTCAATGCAGCCAGAGGCACACAGAACCTCAGCAGAAACAACATAAAGCCATCTGGATGCAGAAGAAGGTAAGGGATTAATTGTTTAAAGAATAAATCCTTCTGCCAGCTGTCACCTGAGAGGGGTTTTTAACCTAGAATTTGAAAATCCCTGAGAATTCATGTTAAACCACACAAATAACTTGTGTGAATTTATGTGTACTTTTCCCAGGATGGAGGGTCCATAATGCTCATCAGATTCTAAAACATGTCTGTAGAAAACAACTATTCAGCTGGAGGTGATGTGCTATGAGACTGTACAGCTGGACTTCTGAAGACAGATGCTTGCTCTACTTTTCTGGCTGATTAGAAAGGGTTTAGATAGGGATTTAAGATTTATCTGCCAACTAAATCTGAAACACAGCAACATAAAGGTTCTTATCATATTCTCAGATCTGTCCCTAAGTCAATACAACACAAGAGTTTTGTTTTTGTTTTTTTAAACTCTGGAAGGACTACTCCAATTTCATACACAAATGTGGGTATTCAGTTTCTCTGAAAAAACTAGGGGACCTAACAAGTCAGGGCCACGCTCCATATTCCCGTATGACTACTTGCTGGAGCAGAGGGGCAGCCTGGCCTCTCAGACATTTCTCCACACCCTGCCCAGCTATCTGGTGAGAATAAAGCAGTGCTAATCACCTGTACTTTAAACCTGTGTTTTTCTTTTATTTGTAGTAAAGAAAGACAGGGAAGTACTTCTGTACCCGTAGCTACCAAAAGTGGGAAATAACAAAGAGAACCACAGATTTGAGAAAAACAAAAGCAAGCCAAAAACTCTCTTCCTCTACAAACAAAGTAGAAGGTATGTTGTGAAAGGATGTGATTTAAGGCATTGCTTTTAGCAACTCTTGTCTCCCATCTTATTCACTTATAGTAATATCTGCTAGTTTTAAGCATCTTAAAATTTCCAGACTACCCCTGCAATAAAGATGTACACCTTCTCAGGGGGAAGGATGATACCACTGATTCATGCAGAGTGTGATTCTGTCCAAAGGTCACCAGCTAGTGAAAAGAACCACTGAAGGTGACCATCCACATTCTTTAAGGAAAAGATGGCATTTTCTTTACTTCATAAATTCATTCTGCAGACATGGATTAAAGGCTTGCTGAGCACAGGATGCTGTCTGAACTTAGCAGCTATGAACATGAAGACAACCCTCTCATGCTTCCATGGGCGTGGCTGCCTCCACAGAGTAGCCTTGGAGCAGCTTCTTGCTTAGCCTGCTTGGAACGTGTGCCATTCCCTGTTCCACTGACCTCTGTCTTCTGGATCTGCTTTTATTATTCTGCACTTCAATCCATATTTAAGAAGCATTGATGACCTTTTCTCCTGCAAGACTGACAGCTATTCAGAGGCAGAGTCCATGCTTCATTCACACCCGTTCCAGCCTGATCTTTGTCCCATTCCTTTCACTGTGTTGTCATCCTCTCCGTCCCCATGCCCCAAAAGAACCAGTTCTCACTGTGCTCAGAAAATGTGTTTAATCCTTATCTGAAACTACTCAGCTGCATTTTAATGCCTGTTGAACATCTTCTTTCTGCAACTCTGCTTACTCCTGTATGCCTGGCTTCTCGTTTTCTCTGGTCTTCCTTTTCTGCCTCCTATTTAAGGGCTCCTACTTCTGTCCTTGTCAAAACTCAGTGTGGCTTTGCCCACTGCTCATCCTACATGTCCTCCTCCTTGGTGAGCTTCTCTGTGCCCTGACTGGAAATGTCACCCACATTCCAACTTCTCCCTCCCCACTGAACTCCAGAACCACGTCTCTATCATTACTACCTGGACTTCTCATCCTACTCAAATATGTGGATCTTTGAATGCTACCACTGCCTGTCCAGGGACCCAATCCACAAACCAGGGCGTCTTCCTTAACTTCTCCCTCACCCCAATCCCCCAAACTCCGGGCACTACCAAACCCTGCAATAATACTTTCTAAACATCTCTTGACTGTGTCCATTTCTTCTCCACCCTAAGGCAAGCTACCATTTCTCATTTGGTCTTACATCTTCCCAAATCCATTCCTGCCATTTTCTAATCCAAACCCCCCATTATGGCCAGAATACACTGTTTTGGTTAACTATGCAAATCTGATGTCAATGCCTCTTCTTAAAACCCTTTAATGACTTCTTACTGTTCTTTGGATGAAGGCCCAACCCCTCCCTCTATCAAAAGGCTCTCTGTAATCTAGCCCCTGCTGGCTTTTTACCTTCTTCCACATCTCTGGGAGTCCCAAGCTTCACATGACTCCGCATCTTCATGCCTGCCTCTTCTTCTGTCTGAGATGGAACAACCTGCACCCTACCCTCTTCAGCTACCTAGTCAATGCTCATCCCTGAGTTCTCAGAGTAAATGCTACTGTCTAGATGAGTGTTCTCTGACCTGCAGTCTGGGGTGGCCCCTCTATCCCATATTTTCATCACTCCATGATTTGTAATAATATGCTTACTTGTGTAATTATTTCATTAACATTCAAATGTCCACTTTTCAAAATAGATAAGATCTGTCAGTGAGGGCAGATACCTTGTCTCCCTCAGTCATGATTTTATGTCCCAGGATGTATCACAGTGTAGAGAGTGAATAATAAAGGAAGACGCAAGCACGTTGCTGGAAACTTTCAAAGCCCTACTCCAAACTGGAGCTCCCCTGCCCACATGGTGCTGGGGATAATTCAGGGCCTCATGCATGCAAAGCATACGCTCTACTACAATAGAGCTACACCCTCAGCCCAACTGGAGTTTTTAATACTATAAGAGCTTGTAATGTATTTCAGTGACCACAACACTAAGTAATGTGATCATTTTCATAAGAGATAGAATATGTTGGGAAACCAGAGGAAGGGGAAAGTACTTGGCAAACGGACAGAAAGTTTTAAGGATGAGGCTTCATTAGTACCTGATCTTGAGGAATGGGTGCATGTAAGCATGTGAGGTATACAAGGTGTACACTGGGGATGACTTTGACACTCTGCAGACACAGGCTGCCAAAATGGGTTGCCTATTGTAATTGATATAAGAAGAAATTTTCAGAACACAATTACTCTTCTCCAAACATGTTTCAATAGAAACCACTGCACCGGTTCTAAATTTTGGGAGAGATCCACAAAACTCTTATTTTACTTGTCTTCCCCCCCCCCCCCCCCCCCCCCCCCCCCCCTAATCAACAGATGAAATTTAAAATTTCTATCACATAAATCAAGAAAACTTTTAAGTTATCATCACATCAAGATACTTTTTGATGCAAATCTGAATTCTGGGACACCTACCGTTGCTATGAGGCCAAGAGTGCACAGTGGCACTTCTCACCAGAGCTTCATCCACTTTCCCACCAGTGGGATTATCCACATACTGCCGGCCCTGCTCCAGGGCATTAAAGCACTCTGTCCAGTAATCATTGTTGTCCGCCTGTACCCGGTCATAACTCCAGCTTACACAGGGAAGAGTTTGACGACTGTTAGAGGAAATATAGTCCAGGAAACTCAGAGAAGCAAAAGGTTGTGTATGTTGATTCTGGAGGAGGAGAAGAAGGCTTATGGGTGTCTCCTGGGATTTTCTGGCTCCCTCCATCTGAGGAAGAAAGGTCGTCTGACACATCATTAAGCGCCTCTCTGCAGCCTGACCAATATCAGAATTCTTCCCGAAAATATCCAATTCATCTTCAAGGAAGAGTCCCGAATTATAGCCAAGTTTGCGGTTCATAATCGCACTAAACCCACAGGTACAGCGGTACTGGTCCTCATTGGAAGAATCAGGGATGTAGAGCCCAACGTCTGCCCCTTTGATGTTCATGTTGCAGGCACAGATGCAACAGCTGTCAAAGTTTCTGTCTTTAAAGATATTCATCACAGAATCTGAGAGAATCAGGGTGACATAGAGACTGTGGGCCTCAGGAATTGGCTGCATGGTGGCAGGCTCCACAGAGTTAAGGGGCCGTGTGGTAGAGGGGGTAGAGGCTGGTGACCCCTGATCAGTGCTGTCATATTTAACAGACCCTTGACCACTGGCAGTGCCCCCACCTCTGGGAGTTCTTGGGGTTCTGGGGGTTCGTGGTGTGGGGACAGAAAAGCGAGGGGTCGCTGGAGATGGGAGGACTCCTGCCCCACTGTTGCTGGCTGGGGCAGCGCTATTCAACGTCACTGGCGTGTTCATCTGTGGTGTGTTCAGATAGTCTGGATCTGCTAGGCTCCCAACGCTAGGCACATTACTGCAACAAACAAAAGAAAGGGTGAGAAAGGGTGGTACATTGCAGACGCCAGAGACCATACACCAATCAGTTATCACTTGGTATATACAGTTTTCTCTTTAACAACAACAACAAAAACAAACAAAAAAAAATGCAAGAAGCAATCAATGCAGTGTCTAGAGAAGTGAGAAGCAACACACAAAGAATAATTCTACACAGCACTTTCCTTCTATTCATTCTATATTTAAACAATCCTCATCTTAACCTGTTGAGTAAACTTTCACTATTTTTACAAGCAAACATGACACTGGGTTTGATCAATTTAATTTTGGAAAGCTGTTAACTAGCAAATGGAACTTCGACACATGAGTTCAGATGCTAAATTAGCTACAGGATCGCAGGATAAAATTTCCATCTAATTTGCAATTACATTTTTGTCATTTTTTGAAATTAAAAGTCTGCCAGTGTCTTGTTCTCTGAGGCTATAATCTATATACGATATTGAAGTAGCTATTAATCAAATATACGTGAAAATTTAACATTTTTCTAATTTTAAAAATGCATCCCTCTCTAGGCTTAGTAATGAGTGACCACAAGGGAATTCTGTTTCAGGTAACCCACTTGCCAGTACCATCCTGCAATGAAAAGAAATATTACACATGCTGTTACTCTAGAGGCTTTAGTATTAATAGGGTGGGTGCATAGAAGGGCATGCAATGTATCATAGTCTCCGGCTTCTAAAAGATTTTTGTGGGATGGCAGGCACTTTAGTTCACCTTTTATTTTTTAACATGCTATGCATTACATATAATGCAATTATTTCCATTCCCTGAGAAGGACTGGCATATTTTATGTATTTGCTCATAAGCAGGGACTTTTCTTTTTTTTGAATAGCCAAGCAGAAAACAAAACAGTAGTGTCTGTGATATTCTGTTGTTTTCTCATTATAAAACACTTTGTGACATGCTTTGCTTAATGTATGTGTAAAAACAGCGTATGAGCCCATTCTTTGCATTTATAAAGTACCAAAAGAATATGGGCTGTTTAGTCTCAAGAATTTCAAAAACACAGAGTGATTAAATTGACAATCCTCCAATAAATTACATCCTCCTTCACTTATAAATGTGAAATAAGAATGCAAGAATAAATACCTTTTGTCAAATAATTTTTTTTGTGATTTTTTTTTTTAATGACTAAAGCACTAGCCCAAAAATTCTAATCAGGTACTATAAATAAATTTCAAAATTGAGTCATAGTGGTATCTCTGAGTATAGATAACAAATGACCCAGAAAACTTGACTGACAATCACTGCTCTCTCAGAGACCAAAATAATAGGAGTGTAATAATGATCTTCACACTAATTGGATTCCTTTCAAGTTTTCCTGTTCAACAAAACCCTAAAATTATTATCCAGCTCAGATCTGTAAAGGAACTATGACTACTAACTAAAAATCTAAATAATTAAAGTGTTCCCTAGGTAGTTAAGAATGGTTGAGCTTACACAGCAACCTATTCATTTTTTTCCCCAATAATAATGATTTGAATACCAACCCTAGGCAGAAACTGGCCATTCAACAGTGAGAAGAATAAAGAAAAGTTGGCTCATAAGCAAGAATGGCATACTGGAAGCAAGTGACTACAGATGTACTGAGTGTGTCACGGGGTCCAGAGTGATGGAGACCAGAGGCCACAGCGGGTAGATTACATGGTCTATGCTGCCCAATAAAGTAGCCATCATCACCCCCTGGGCTAGATTTAAAATAGCATGAGCAGAATGAAAAATTTAGTCTTGGTCTCACTTATCAAAACGCAAGGGGTCAACAACTACCACACAAGGCCAATAGCTGCCACACAGGACAGGGCAGATATAAAACAACTTCTTTGACAAAAAGGTTTATTAATCATGTCAGTTTAGAATGCAAAGAGTCTTTGAGTTGGCAAATGACAGATGTAACAGATCTAAACAATAATAAAAATTATCAAAACATTGCATAGCAAAAGGTGGCAAGTGACCTTTTCAGGGAATTAAACTGTTGAGTAAGTACCTGAAGGTCCTGCCTCATTCACCCACAACGGTGCATGTTAGCCTACCCCCTGTGTCCCAGGGTGTTCTAGTGATGCTATGCCAGTATTTGTTAAAAACTAAAAAAGCTTGAGGACAAGTGGAGCACAGCTGCATCCCAAAACCAGGTGCTCACATCAGTTTATTTTTCAAGCACATTCTTCCACATTGCTAGTATCCTGTCATTTCTGTGGTACTGCCACAAACATTAGTTGCTGAAGCCTTTCAGAAGTTCCATGTGACAGACAGGGCAGGATTACTCCATTTTAAAAAGAAGAGCACTCAGGTAAAAAGGTCATCTAAGGTCATACACAGAATTTTCACAAGACAGGAATGTCTGCCCTGTGACACTGAAGCTGTGGCTTCCTGCTGCCCAAATCTAGGTTCTTTATATCTACACATTACATCTACACATTTACATGTGATGTGTATCTATCATAGTTTTTCACTCTGGGACTGACTTATATACTCAAACATGAAGCCTGGTTATTGCATTAATTTTGATTTCATCAATACGTTTTAAAGAAGGTCACAAACATGTAGCCCATGGAATGGGTCTGAACCACAATTTTATTGGATTCTAAAGTTTAACTTTGAATTAGCTGCCAACACTTTAAAAAGTGAAAATGTGTATCAAAGTCTAGATTTCCATCCACCATCAAAAACAAAACCCGACCACATTAACCTCATTCCTGTCTGACAACAACTCTGCCATGTGTAAGCATGGCACACAGAGGACCCACTCACTCCTTCTGTCCTCCACAATGAGGCTGAGTAGCAGTAGCACCATCTCTTTTAACCTGCCCATTTCATTCATATATTGCTTACCTGGCCCCAATACAAACACGAGTTTGAGATTTGTTTCATAACATGTAAATTATCTTATTATGAAATTATTTATGTAAGGAAAAATTGATTCTAAATCATTCATAAGTACTATTTTTATAGACAGAATAAAATACATCCATGCTACTATAAACAACTCCCTTCCCCTCCTCTAAATCACATGGCCATTCTGTAGCTATTTTCTTATATGATATGGGGTCAGTAACATAAATTATCTACATTGATACTTAATTTTAAACTGCTTTTAAATAACACATTGAAATCATCACCTTATACCAAAACAAAGCTCTAACTACAACCACACAAAGAATATTACCAACTCCAATCAAGTGCTCAATTCCATCGTACACATTGATTTGGCACTGAATGAGAGCAAACATCAAAGCTGCCATTATAATTAACCTTAGTTTTTTTATAAATATATTAAATTTCACTTAGAAATAAATACATTTTTAACCTAAGATCATGTACACAAAAGCATGAATGGCCAATAATGGCAAATTGCTAATGATACGCTACTGTCCAAGAACTGACACAGCCCCTGTACATACTTGTAGCCATCCCTAATGAAAGTGGCTGCAGGGGGCATGGGCAGTTGTTCAATTTTAGGAGGAATTGCCCACGAAGGCCGAAACAGACAGGCATCGGGTATCTTCAGAGGTAGCAGGCAATGGCTCGGCAACATCTTCAGTGGAGCAAACATGGAGGATCCCACAAAAGGCTGAAAGGGTGGAACTCTGTGCACATATGAAAAGTCCTATGACAACAAAAGGGCTGGTGTTAATGCTGGAAAGCTATTGAGGACAAATACCACAGTTGCTCAGAGTTTTATAAACAGCAACAAAAACTACTGCTAATTCGTTAGAAAAATGCTAATGCCAAAATTTTATATTGATCAAGACACTATAATAAGTATGCCTCATACTCCAAATCAAAGTGTTCTTAGTAAAGTATATATGGCACGTCAATAATACCATTTCAAAAACATTACATATGGATCCACATGGAAACCAGCCTGCCTTGGAAAAGTTAACATACTGACAATTACCTTTATTTCCTCTGGCTTGGGACTTCCTAATCCATCTTCTACTTCCATTTTGAATTCTGTGAGGTGTGTTGAAACCATACTGACCATAGGACTCTCCATCATGCCTAATGCTGACACTGTCTCTGAACTGATTCCATCTTTATAATTCATCACAGGAGAAAACGCAGGATGCTGTTCCAAAGAGGGAGGGGTGGGGAACATCCTTTGCAAGTCTGCAACTGCTAAAAGGAAGAAAAAAAGAAAATTTCTTTTAGCAATCAAGATTTCTAAAAAAAAGTCTAGCTCACAGCCACGTACCCAATTAGGCACCAGAAAATAATATTAACTGAATGGTCACATCAGTTATACAATAGAATATTAATAATGGAAGCCTCTAAGAAGATGGTCTTTGGTAGAAAATTATACTTTTCTGGAACTTTACTAGTACCTTCTTAATGCTTTATGATAAGACTTCATGTTAATTAAGTGAATGAGTGTTACAAAATGTGTTTTTCTTCTAGTAATTGATTTCTTAGGAAGTCTAAAAAGATGAATTAAGTAAAACTAGAAGCGATTTGATGGAGTGATCACATTATTAAAAATTCTATCTGTGCTTACAATTATGTATAAAATATTGCAGAAAATAAAAGTTGTTTAGAGCCAGAATGGTGGTTTTTATGTAGTAAGATTATTTGGTGCTGCTATTTAAGGAAAACAATTCCACACGCTCTTTCTAGGCTGACATTAAAATGAAATTTTATAGATAGGATCAAAAACCCACCCTAGAATCAAAATAATTTAACATAAAACAACCAGGGGGGAAAGGGTCATATCTTTTAAGAAATATTTAGAGCAGTGATTCTCAATTAAAAAAAAAAACAAAAACTTTACTACACCTGAAGTAATCATCGACACTAACAGACTCATTAAGGTACTGATTGCAGAATATACATCATGAAATGCAAGTTGTCAATGTAAAACTATCCCACTAGGGGGTGTCCTGCACAGCAAATTTATAAAGTTTGGAGCCCTAAGTTTAAATCAGCAATTTGGGATCATATTGGATATCCCAATTTCCTATCCTATTTTCTTGATAGCAACTTCAAAATTTAAACAAACAAACAGTAATCACCAAAGAGACTTAAGATCTGACATCTAGCTCTTAATCAGAAATTAATACAGAACTGTCTCAGACTGCCCCAGGCTGCAGTCTAAAGCAGAGCTATATGAAGAAGGCATAGGGAGCTAAGGTCTGCAACCCAGGTGCCAGGGGAATAGCTATAGTCAGGTCACTTCCACCCTCGGGGCCTCAGATCCCTCAGCTAACTGGGAAGGACTGACAAAATGTGTAATTCTCAGCATTTGTTGCATGTTTCCCTTTTTGCAGGGGTAGGAGGAACTTCCAAGGATCTTGGCATATGGTGGCTGAGAAAAAGTGAAAAAGTCTGGATTAGATCATTTTTACCATATTGACTAGTGAAACAACTATATAATCCTAAATCATTTACTACCTCTTAGCTTCAGGTGCTATATGGGGAGAAGAGGAGAGAGGCCAACAGGCTTAAAATCAGACCTCAACTTTCATTTCTATCAGAAAAGCTTCCCCTCTACTTGCCATAGTAGTATTCTATGTAAGATTTCATTAGGGGAAAGGGGGGAGGATCATGAACTGAAATCAAATTCTGTTCATGTATGAGTTTGTCGGGATGAACCCAACTAGTATGTATAATTATAAAGCTCTAAGAAAAAAAAAAAAAAGATTTCATTAGACAAAATGGTGCCTACCACTGTGAAGTAGAAAAAAAGAGCTAAAAATCCCAAAGTTAATATTTCAAGGCACCTTCTTGCTAAGAAAATATTCTACTTAGAAACTGACAGAACAATTTCTAGAACTAGCAAATCCAACTAAGTCACAAAAGAAACTACTAGCAAACCAATTTAGACATTATATAACTGATAGACTCTCAGGCAGGTCTTCAAATATACTAGCATCCAGATTAACAGTCTCCTTTAAAACAAAGAGAAAGACTTTGGTATGGAGTTAGGTTACATTTGAAATAAATCTATTCCCCTTTAGTGTTTTCCCAAGCCAAATAACAGCTACTACAAAATTTTAATATAAGCTAATTTATAAGCATAATATTTTAAATTATTATTATACTTCATAAAATCTTCAAACTGGGCTGGGGTTGTGGCTCAGCAGTAGAGCGCTCGCCTAGCATGTGCGCGGCCCAGGTTCAATCCTCAGCACCATGTAAACATAAATGCATTGCATTGTGTACAACTTAAGCAAATAAATATTTTGAAAAATCTTTAACAGTGTCTTAAGATCTTACTTATCAATGTAGATCTGTGAAGAATATAGAAAATGTGTAAGTCTTCTTGAAGTCAAAGTGATGGGCATAACCATTCCAACTATGGTAAAATATTTTACAAAAAAAAAAATGGTTTTATTAGTTTTTAAATTTCCACTAAGAAACGTAATAAAGACACATTCCAATTAGGGCTACCAGACTTCACTGATGCTACTTAATGCAGTCATATATCTGAAGTTTTCAAAGCCTCAGGTTCCCTGTTAGTTTTTATGAAAGGTAACAAAGAAAGCATAGATAAAATTTCACCTTCTAGAAACTCACTTTAAAAATTGGTCTTCGTCACTCTTATTATACCTAACTTCAATTCTGCATCTGTAAACTACCTCATATTTTTGTGCATGTTAAATGAGATGATGTGAACACTTTGCCAGGTACATTTTACACATTCAGTAAGTGATGAAGTCAGCACAGCTGAGTTCTCCCCCATCAATTCTGGTTTCATTGGAAAAAGATGAATTTGCAGTTCGGGTTACAGGAAACTTCTGAAAAGAGCTGACCCCAAATTAGTTTTGAGATGATGAAAGGGAACTGGCCTCAAAGTGGGTAAGGTAGAAAGAAGATACAGACCCAGAGGGAAAAAAAAATACTTTGGTCCTCCAAAATAGAGAAACATAGATTGCCATTTCAATTTTCTTCCTAGAGAAGGGCTGAAGTGAAGACTTGAACAGCTACCAGAACAGGTAGGAGGGGAGGTGTCAAGGTCCTAGTGTTCCACATCCTTCCACCCTGCCAGTCCTTCTAGCCCTACTGCACTTCAGCGGGAACTCAGTGAGGACACAAACGACCTTCTGCCCTAAACAAACACACACTTACAGGACCAAAGCACTCCAACAGAGGCTGTTCTGCTGATTTCTCAGCATCCTCCCCACCCAGAGCACTTACCATACCAGAGTCCCTTGGAAATAGTAAGTGCTCCTACAGAACAAATGAAGCCAAATCTAAAATCCAGCTTTCTTTGCCTTTTCAAAGACTCATACTTCAAACTGACACACTTTTAGACAAAAATTCATAAGCAACTAATTAGCAAAACCTGAGAAAAACACCTGTTTGATTACTTTATTATATCACAATATACCTTAACACAGAAGTGACACTACACTAAACCTAGTTGTTAATTTGATGCTTTCTTCATTATCATATACACAAATTAATAATCACAAACCTATGCTTTCCAACACTTTAACCACTGGCTGCATGTGGCTACTGAGCATTCAAAATAGGGTTAGGATAAGGGGCTGGGGTAGTGGCTCAGTGGTAACGTGCTTGCCTAGCATGTGTGTGTGAGGCACTGGGTTCAATTCTCGCACCACATATAAATAAATAAAATAAAGGTTCACTGAGAACTAAAAAATATTTTTTAAAAAATAGGGTTAGACTAAATTGAGATGAGCTGCATGTACGAAATATGTAAAGACACAAAGAGCACCCCCAAAATGTAGAATATCCCAATAACTTTACATACTGTTTACAAGTAAAGGATACATTAAGATAAAATATTATCAAAATTTATTTTACTTTTTTCACTTTTTTAGAATAGCTACTAGAAAACTTTAAATTATGTATGTGGCTCTCACTTGTGGCTCACTTTTTATTTCTATTAGAAAGTGCTGTTCTAGACATTAAATTTCATAATACATCTGTCTTTCCACCTCAACATCCAATAAAGCTACTGCAGATATGAAAACTTCTTGCTAGTCTATTTTCATTGCCATTTCTTGGGAGGAAATACTGTGTAAATGTCTACACACCACCCTCCCACAAACACAAATTTACATACATACTTTATCTGGCTCTTCCTAGTGATAATATTTCATATTAATTAATTTTTATAACCTATACTTTATCATCAAATTTTGAGTAGCAACTTCTCAGAACAATTTGTGAATAAAAATGAAAGAATAGAGCACACAGTATAACAGTATACTTCACTGGGCAATGACACTAACAAGCAGTTTGTGAGTGAATAACCATGACATGCTCCCAGGCATTTTAATACCTTATATCACTACTTATCACTTCATGTCCAAAAGGGCAAAGGATTAACTGGATCTTCAAAAGGAAAAAATTCACTCATCTGACCTATCCCATATGTATCTATTTTAAAACTATTTCTTTTAATCTGTGAAGTTCTATGTTTGTAAAAATTCTGCAGTGCAGAGTAATAAAAAAAGAAAAATGTTTAATTAAAAAACTACAGCAACTGGCTGGCCATCATTATTCATTTTCATTCATGTCATGCTTGAGAAAGCTTTGCATATTTTAAAAAGTGATAGATCCACTAAAGCTGTCAAAATCCAATCTCTGTATACTTCCCACTTCTACATTTGAGTAAATCAGCACTACATTTATAGGTTCATAAAACTTTTTGACTCATTCCTATGACATGGTGGTTTTTCCCCGCAATTTGTTCTCATTACCAGAAGAAGTTAATGAGAAGGTATTAAAGAATGATTTGCTATGGAATTATGTCTCTGCTTCAGAGAACCTTCACATGCTACCCTGACTCTCCTTTCTCCTGCACAATAATGTTGCTTCTTAGGAAAAAGAATGTACTAATATATACTATATGTCAGCAAAACTACTTGATCTCAAAAGAAAACACAAAACTCAGGTGGCTGACTGAGGCAAGAGGATCCCAAGTTCAACTTAGCAAAATCCTGTCTCAGAAAAAGAATGGGGATTTAGCTTAGTGGTAAAAGGCCCTGGGTTCAATCCCTAATACCATGAATGAGTGAATGACAGACAAAAACGTCAATGTGAATTAGTAGTAGTAGCAGTAGTAGTACTAGGGATTGAACTCAGAGTGCTCTACCACTGAATAATATCCCAAGGCCTTTTGATTTTTTTGAGACAAGGTCTCCCTAAATTGGCCAATTTGCCTCAAACTTGCAATCTTCCTGCCTCAACCTCCCATGTTGCTGAGATTTCATGTGTGGGCCACTGCACCTGGCTCAATTTAAATTTTGAAAAGGACCACAGAAAACCAAGTCATTATCCTTGACTGAATTAAATTTATAAAAATTGAAATGTTTTGTACAATGTCTCATAGTGAGATACCACTCTGAAAATCAGATGTGTACCATTTATCCTACTAGGAGGGGACTATCAAACCAAAAACATGTTTTTCTACATTTACACTATAATTTTTTTTGTTGTTGTTGTTGTTTGTTTTTGTACCAGGGACTGAACCCAGTGGTGCTTTTCCAGATCCACTTCGTCATCCCCTTTTATTTTTGAGACTGGGTCCCGCTAAGTTGCTTAGGGTCTGGCTAAGTTGCTAAGGCTGGCCTCAAACTTGTGATCCTACCTCAGGATTACAGGCATGCGCCACCATGCCTGGCCTAAAATTAATTCTTAATTTCAAAAGAAAAGAAGCTGCCTGCTAATTGCTCAGGAAGAGCAACCTCAACAAATTTTAATTCATAATTAGAATTTTGTCAAAAGAGGAAGAAAAAAAAAAGGGAAATTTCAGACAAAGCACCACTGATTATGAGAACTTTTCCATAAGGAGATAGAGGCAGCAAGCCTAGCTCAGTCAGCTTCCTCCACATACTTGGTGGGTATGGAACAGCAGCTCTTCCATCCTTCCCAAGAGGTCGGTCTTCCGTCCCAACCGTAGGCATTTTTGATGAGCGCAGTGCAGGTGATACAGCCTGAGAATAGATAATGATGACGATGATGATGATTACTATTAAAACAGAGGAACACATAGAGTCAAACATTTTGAAGAGTTTGCCTCCTAATATTAAAAAAAAAAAAAAAGATGCTTCCTTACATAGCATTCACCAGGTGAACTATCAGAAATTGCAGCAGACAAGTGAAACACAGAATATGGTCATAAGCTTATCAAGGAAGAAAAACTGAGAGTCGTTTTTTTTCCCTCGTGGATCTACTGAGGACAGACTATGCCAGTGGAGTAGAGGTTACAGACCTTTAGCAACTCTCCCCTCCCAGGTCATTAGAAGTATTGTTTCTCAGACACAACGATTATATTAGAGTGGAGCTTCCAGCAGTGACGGGCAACTCGTCTAGTTTCCCTTCTGCTTGGAAGTAGACAGCTAAAACAGATGACCTCATGCTCTCCAATTATTTTTATTTTTACCACAATGAACTATGTACCTTTGATACCTATTTTGACAGTTACTGTTCATCTTCACACACACACACACACAAAGTTATTTTATAAAATTATTTAAATACACAGAGATACTCTGATGAATTACTTAAAAAAAAAAAATCAATTCCCTTAGTAGGCAAGATCATCTTTAAGAACTCAAACGTACTGGTAACAAAACAAAAATACATAAAATAAAGAAAAAAAGAAAGTTTACAAATAGAAGGCCTTTTATTTATATAAAATTAAATTCAAAAATAATTCAGAGCCGGGCGCGGTGGTGCACACCTGTAATCCCAGCACTTTGGGAGGCTGAGGCAGGAGGATCGTGAGTTCAAAGCCAGCCTCAGCAATGATGAGGCACTTAACAACTCAGTGAGACCCTGTCTCTAATAAAGTACAAAAAAGGGCTGGGGATGTGGCCCAGTGGACAAGTGCCCCTGAGTTCAATCCCCGGTACCACAAAAAAAAAAAAAAAAAAATCAGATGTAAACTTAGCCAACAGCCTCCAAACTCCACTTACTAGGTTAGATGAAGTAGCAACAGATAAACTATTCATGTGAATAAATGCTACGCCAGAAATCAGTTAAACAGAAGCACTTGGAGAAATGAAAATTCAATTAAAAATGTCCAACTCACTAAAAAATATATTCTCCAAATTTAAGCATTATTCATATCGCTCAAAAGTTACTTTATTTACAATTTATACAGAAAATAAGTTCAATGGCCCAGAGCACACTCACAATCACTAAGGAAGGTGGCTGTGAACAGCACCAGGCAATCCATACTGTTTACTTTTTCCCTTGCTACTTCTTTGATTTTTCATTCTTTTTCTTGTCATACTTTATTCCTACCATCACCACCAGAGCACCTAACCTTGCCCTCAGGATCCTTAAAACCAATCACAGGCAGTGCCTGGCTTTCAAAAGGTAAGTTAAAAAAGGACCTTCAATGCCTGAATAAGAAAATTGTTTCTTCTACCAGAGTTTTTCTACACTGCCGTTTTCTCTTCTTTCACAAAACTACTGCCTGAATTCGGGTTTTCCTGTTCTAGTCAAACAAAATACCAAATAGGATTCTTGCTTCCTGCACATTAAAATGGTAAAAAAACAAAACCAATATGCACTTCTTATAGTGCACAGCCACCCCAGCAGCCTTCTTAGAAACACGTTACTGACAATGTGACGTCCAGAGCCCCAAGCCTGGTCCAAACCCTTCCAAGCCCTATCAGACTTTGGCCGGAATGAGATAGCAGATGAGAGAGAGCTGTTCATTATCCCCCAAACCTATCCTTTCTTGCTGCTTAATCAGGGCTCATTCCACACTCAAATTAACATCCCTCCCTGCCTCTCACTGGCAGGGCCCAGCCTTTCCAGATTTCAAGTCAAATCATTCTTCAAGGCCATTATGATCTTATAATCTTCTGAGTACTTATAACACTAATGGTGTATAATATCTGTTAATTAGCTACTTTTGATTTTAAAGTTAGAAAGGACTTTAGAAATCTAATCTCTACTTAACCTTCAAGCCTTAATTTAAACACCACTGTCCTATCATTCTGTACTTGAATGAATGTTCAGCATCCTTAGATTCTGATCTGTTACTGCACTCATAATAAGTATACTGCAACTTTGTATGGTGTTTCTGAGTGTCTGAAGTATATGGGTGATAATTTAATCATATTTATGGCTCTGATGATCAGCCTTAGTGTCTGCCACAAAGAAAGTGATCATCACATGTTTAATAAGTATATATAAAATGGATGGGGGGGTTGGTAAGTGAATAAATGAAAGAATAATGAACTGACTTCTTTGAAAAAAGAACCTATCTTGCTCATCTCTGGGTTCCCCAGAAATAATGGGTATTTATGTTTGACCAAAGATACAGATTCTAAAAAGAACAGACCATATAAGTGTGCATTCTTCAAAATGAAGACTAACCACTAGTTTATTAGATGATAAAAAGGTATGTGGGCATTATATTAAAAATCTGATTTAAAGAAATACACATAATATATTTCTATTAGTCCCATAATATACAGAGGTATTTACTAAAATATATGTGAAAGATTTTAATATATACAGCTGGAAAAACACTAGTGGAAAGCAGCTGTCAAAAAACAAAACCCTAGAGCTACTACACTAACAACTTTTTGAATCTTTCAAAGTATACAAATATTTTTGAAGAACATTCAGATCCTTAAATTAGAGCCCCCGTGTAGCCACTGCACACTCACCCCAAGTTCGTCATCATCAGAATTGTCAAAGATGTTGTCTAAGTCATGCAGGGAAGGTGCCAAATCTGTCACCTGCGTAAGGCTACTGGAGCCAGCTCTGCCAGCTGCATTATCCTGCCGGACATCTGTAGGAAAGAATGCAAAAGAAACAGAATGAGCAGCTCCATCAGGCAAGAAGAAGTGAGGAAAGGACATGGATCTCAATGAACATGATCTGCTTGTGATTTTCCCCCTATGGTTTTAGTTAAATTTAGAGACAATTATTTCCAAATATGTTCATCAGTTTTGAAAGGAACTGAAAAACAAACTATAAAAATATATTAAAGGTGAGATCAAATCATTGCTATAACAATAAATATAATTTTAAATTGAGACGCATCTCCCTCGCATTTTATTTTAGCAACAATCCAAGTGAGGCAAATAATCATTGTACACACCTGTTTTAGTAGCAGAACTGAAAATAGACATGGCATTTTTCCCATCAGGCACCGGCGTGGAATGACCTGGTGTAGTGACATCCTTGGTACCAAATCCATCCTCTGACTGTATAATAAATTCAGCCAAACAAAACACATGAACACCAACCCAAAGTGTGGAATATGAGGGAGAACACAAAGAATTAGAGGGAAGAATGGAACTTGTTTATGAGCACAAGTATGATAAACCATGGTCTATGCAACCAAAGGAAACAGAAGATATGTCCTTGCTCTGGAATTTAAACAGAACCAAGAACTCCCCCACTGTCCCCTCAATCCTATGGGGTAATCTGAGTGAATCAGGGGTTTATTCCTCAATAGTACTGGTGGCAATTGATTACAGACCTGCTGTGGTGTTAACAGCTGCCTTTAGCAACATTTTAGACACTGAATTATAAATTAAGCCTTCTAGATCCACAGAGGTTGTTATAAAAGAATCTAAAAAACAGTCCCCTTGACTATACTGGCCTCTTTTAATTGTAACTCTTCTTCTACTCTCAAGAATTGCTCTTTAAATGGCCCAGTAATTTAGAATGTCTTAAAATTTAAGTTTAAAGACAGCAGACACACCCAGTACTCACTTGTATGACAATGAAACCAGTAAAATTAATATTCAGAGTCGATGGATATATAGGTATAGATGGATATATATAGGATATATAGGTATAGCGCTTAGTGCAGTAAGCATGATAAGCGCTCAATAAATGGTAGATGCCATCATTATCATTTTTTTTCTTTACATTTTGGGTATGTGGGAATACTACTTAAAAAGAAATAGGCAGGGAGCATAGGCCAACAAGAATTAGCATATGAGAGAACATGCACTGTTGAAGCTATAGCCTGGAAAATATGCACTTCATTTATGTTCGGCTGACTTTTAAACAAAGGTAAGCCATGACATAAAAAGGAACAATACGCTGTTCAATACAATAGTACCAAGAGCATGAATATGGGGACATAGCAATCAGGCAAGACTACCTCGAACATTCTGCCTCAAGTCTTCCCACACATGTTGCCTTGACATAGATAAAAAACCACACCGTGCTAGGTTCGCTCTGTGGCAAATGGTACCTTATTCTTTTTCAGGGAATCCTTCTCTGTCCCTTGTTTGCATTTCTTATTTGCTGTGAAGATGTATTTTATGTCGCCATCTTCAAAGGTATATGGGTCATTGACTTCTCCCAAACTGTCTCCAGGTTGCTGTGATAGAGGCAACGGGTCAAGGAAGTGGAGTGACTGCATCTGGGGCTGCTTGTCTTGCCAGATTTTAAACCGTTTGTTAGGTTGTGCTAAGAGTCTAAAAGGGAAAATAAATGATAAATTGAACAAGATAAACAATGTAAAATGATTATTTTAAAAGAAAAGGATTTATGACTTAGAGAATTTTAAACTAAGCTTTAAAAAAACTAAAAATTCATCTAAGTTGTGATTTTTCTTTTCAAGAACATATTGGCAATTAACTAAAATTTAGCAGGCTTCATCAAGAACATGTCTTTGTCTCCAATTCCATGAATTTCACTTAAAAACAGTTCTCAGGACAGAGCACCTAGGTTCAAATTTTCTCTGCAAAACCCTAGTTTTTCAGTTATAGAATTAACATAATAATATGGCTGTGGTAAAGATTAAATTAGATAATATTAATGTAACATAAATGTAAAACATATGAAGTATTTATAAAAATGGGTGGCTCAAAAGCATTAAAAATACTATTGCTACTCGGCAGGCACAGTGGCTTACACCTGTAATCTCAGCACTTGGGAGGCTGAGGCAGGAGGATTTTGAGTTCAAAGACAGCTTCAGCAATGCGAGGCACTTAGCAACTCAGTGAGACCCATCTCTAATAAAATACAAAAAAGGGCTGGGGATGTGGCCCAGTGGTCAAGTGCCCTTGAGTTCAATCCCAAGTACCCACCCACCCCCCCCCCAAAAAAAACTATTGCTAGATGTATAACACATCCATGAAGGCATACAAAGTCTTCCTCAAAAGGTCATCATACAAAGACAACAATATGAAAGTCTCATAAAGATATATTCTTTGATAAGCAAACAGCAGACCAAAAATAAATTAACACAAACTGAGTGTATTAAAATGAAACAGAGACCTTCACATGCCAGTGTGTTTTAAATAATGACATGTGTGCTAAACCTCATGAAGGACAGACTATTTTCAATACGTAGAGATTACATAGTTTAATTTGGGGCCTGCTGGTTCAGCAGGGAGAGATGAGGAGAGCCCTGATTCTGGGAGCCCCCCTGTTGTGATGCCTAACAGGTGAGTAGTGAACGGGTCACCTTACCTTTGCAATGCAGTGCTCTCTGAGTTCACCTCCATTTTGGCATCACATCTCTCACCCTGGAGCTCTGGAGGCCTGAACTCAGCATCATCACTGGCTGGGAGACGAAAACTTTGCCACCACTTATCTGATGACTCTGGATTTGAGGGCCTAATCCCACAATATAAGGCTGTCTCGCTGACCTCTGCCATCAGAGGCAGTCTTTGGCCTACGAGGACAGTTCTGTCATCTAAAGTAGACAACTGCTGAAGTTCTAGCCCATTTCCATAGAGGGCTGGATTCACAGGGACAGATGGTGGGTCCAAACTTTCTGTTTCCTGACCTCGTGGCTGAGGGCTGAGTGTTGGTGGCAGAGGGGAAATAGGGGAATGAGGTGAATCCATAGGATTCAGATTCATTTGCTTGCTTGTATTTCTGGAAGGCACGGCCATTTGCTTATCATACTTCCGACTGCTAGACACCTCTAAGGAGGAGTCCATCCCTGCCAACCCTAGCTTCTGTCCTGGAGTATCTTGTTCCATGCATAACTCTTCGGCCACAGAGGGCCTATGATGAAATGGTATCAAGGGTCTCTTTTGCAACTTGTCTCCTTTTTCTTGTCTTTCTGTTGTTTTGTGCTTAGAAGAAGCAGGAGGTGGTAAAGATGAAGATGATGATGGTCCTGCACTGAACCCTGGTTGAGACATTGTGGGAGGTCGACTAGGTCCTACTGCACACCGTTTTAAAAGTTTATGCCTAAAAGAAAAGTTAGAATGAAGTCAACGATACATCAATAAAAATAACTGCATCAGTAGAACATACAAAAGAGATGCCTTTGAAAAAGTTATCTTTCTATGCACACATTAGAACACTTAATATGCTTAAAGGCTTCTTTCATGTTTTAATTATGTTTACAATGACTAAAAAAATATAATACAGCCTGACAGATTGTGAAGAATCAGTCATATACAAGCTAAGCAGGTGAAAAATGGACTTAACAAGAAAGGTAAACTGTTGATATGTTTCTAATGGCTACAAGTTACTGATTTGAAAAAGCTCCTTATTGTTTTAAATTGGTGAGGGCCTCACATAATCTACTCTTAACAGTACGTTAAAACCATTAGAGTCACAAGATTGTCTGCTCAGAAAAAAATAAACAATTTTCAATATTAATTTTATAACATATCACTAACTCTCATGCAGAATGGTGAGTAATGGCTTATAGTGTTTTAAGTTGGGAATAAAATTACTATGCAAATCTACAGCAAAGTGTGAAAGTAAAATAATGAGGGTTAATTCCCAAGAACATTTAATATGATAAATATACTAAAAAACTTATCTGCCACTATAACCAGGAAGAAGGAATAAATGACAACTTTGGATCTTATAGACCACAGATTAAAATGAGACAGAAATATAAGGTTGTAAAACAACACACAAATGCAAATGGACAAGCTAAGCAAAAACCCATCCTAACAAACTTCTTGGCAAGCATGGGTGTGAGAAATGGTTGAGTAAGGGCCTGCCAGAGGATGCCAAGGTTTAATCTGTGCAACAAAGTTATATAGCAGGTCAGCCAATTCCTCCCGATGTATAAATCATTCCCAGGGAAAAAATGTAAGCTCTCCTGCGGTGTAGCAGTAACTCTCTGAGGCCACTAGGGTGGCATTAAATTACTGCTGCATCACACTAAATGATGCCTAGTGGGCAGTAAAACGGATTTGTGTGGCATAATGGGATGGTTTAGTGGGACAGCAGGATAGCCTCCCTGCTCCATAAGGCCATTAAATAGTGTGAGGAGTGGACTGTTCCATGGCCTGGGTTTGGTAATCCTGCAACAGATAATCTGAAAACACTCTTGCCAAAGTCTCTGCTTTTCTGAAAAGACAAAATTAGAATCCCTGATTTTGAAGAAGGTTATCTAAGCATAAGGCTTAGATAGTTCAGCCAATGGTGTACACTAAGCATTAAGGACAAAGTACCATAACAGGTGAGTATCTCATCAGAAAATATCTCAATCATATCTTCTAGGAGTACTTATTTTAAAATCTAGGTTCTAAAAATTCTTTTACACAAAACCTCTTTGATTTGGATTTTCTCAGTATTTAACCACTGTAGTCTAATATCAGAAACTTTATGGCAGACTCTTCAAAATAAGGACTTTTGTAAAGGAGAAAATCTTATAAAGCAGGTTCTTTCAGCTATATTAAATGATTCAGTTACAATGCAAAATGGTTATTAGAATGAGGAAAGTGCCTGTAGATAACAAACCATCCTGGAAAATCTCTGAGTGGGAAAGAAACCTCACAAGAGCAGACAACAGGAAGATCAGGTCAGAAGACACAATGGTCACTGGGCAGAAAGAAACCAGAGGCAGAGACAGACAGCAAAAAATACACGGTGAATAGAAGAATGAGGAAATAATGATAGATAGTGGACATTTCAAAGGGAGTTGCTGTGAAATGCACACGAACTAGATTTAGAAAACATGGAGAAACAGATAAGTGATCAAATTTCTAGGCTGAAAAGGGGGGCAAATGTTGACAGTAAGGGACGTGGTATGTGGGAAACTGACATGTTAACATTAAGGATCTGGAGATCAAATCCAGGGCCCTGTGCATGCTAGGCAAGTGTTCTACCACTGAGCCACATCCCCAATTCCAAGAATATTTCATTATGTTTCTTTTCTTTCTATTCTTTTTTTTTATGGGGGGAGGGGATCAGTGGGTTAATGGGAGATTAAACACAGGGTCATTCTACCACTGAGTCACATCCTAAGCTTCCCCCTTTCAAATTTTTAAAATTTCAAGACAGGGTCTCCCTAAGTTGCCCAAGCTGGGCTTGAGCTTGAGACCTTCTTGACACAGAGGTCTGCCGAAATGAAAGGTCTGTACCACTGCGCCCAAGCCCCAAGGATATTTCTTAATAGCACCACCACAAATACAAAACTAGAGCACAGATGAGAAGTCAGGTCTAGAGATAAATATTTGGAAGTCAATGGGATGGTGCCCCAATATGCATATATTTATTGAAGGAAGATAAAAAAGACCCAAAAGTATACGAATCTGGTGAAGAAACAGAGCAACAATCCAGAGCACAAAAGGAAGAGCTCCATCTATTGGTTTACGGTGAAAAGTATCCCCAAATTAATTCAAAGTAGCTACTAAAAATGTGGACTAAATCAGTCAAAATGTCTTTTCTTTAATGTGAGAAATCTAGGTTAAGAAAAACAGCAAGAAAAATAAGATGAAGGCACAAGCTACATATACTATAGTTTATATTCTATGTACTTGCTAAAGGTGGACCATAACATGGCTGTGAGCTGTCCATAAATCAATGCTAATAGAAAAATACTGTTTTTCACACAGTTCTCAGCAGTTGATATAGAAAATAAAACAGGTATTCAGCCGCAGCATACCACACTTATGCTAAGACCAAAGAGAGATCCTCACATGCTGACAGAGGACTCTTAATGAGCAATTTCTTCAAAAACACCTTCCTAGAAAATTAACTATGCATTTCATTAAGCTGATGCAACACCTTTCAGTAAGAGGTTGGCTGCCAAGGCAGAGCTTAATAAAAGAATCAACATAAAGGGCAAGGGAGAATAGGAAGAGGGTGTCAAATTGTTCCCTTATTTTAGTTACACAAAAATGTTTACATGCATTCTTAGGGAGTCTATGGACCATCTCTCTGCCTTGAGTCAACACACTAATGCCACAGTAAGAACTTTTCACTTAAACTAGGGAAATTAATGACTATACTCTAAATGTCCTTAACTGAACTTTTCATAAATATTTAAAGCAGTGCCAGATTTGAAAATATATACTTTGGAAACAAAGCTACTTTAAATTACCCAGTAAGTGAAAAAAATCATCAAGATGTGCTCTAACAGTGAAATGAGCTGATGGATAAGACTTAAATCCACTTAAAAAATTTGAGAACTCTCATGAAAATCCATGGCAAGATATTTTACTACCACAATCAGTGGTAAGTCAAGGGACAATCTAGGAGAAACGCAAAAATTATAGAGAACAATTTGGGAGCCCATCCCAACTTCTAAATGAATGAGCACTCATAATGCCTTGACTACAACAATTTCAGCTTTCAGCAGGTGCTACCAAATACCTGCCATAGTCATTCGAAAACACCCCTACTAACAACAACCAAAATCACCTATACAAGATCTACCTAATAAAAATTCTATTAATTTAAGCCAACCTGTTTACAATATGTATCTCTTTTAAAATTAAACCAAATCATTTAAATGGCTACAGAATGTCTTGCCAAACTGATCCTTTAGTTTTGAAGCAGCTTGCTGGAAGAAATTAGTGGGAACAATTTGATGACAGGGCCAGTTGTCTAATAAGCTCTTTAGGATTTCTGACAATAAAATTGTACCATGTAGCTGGGTGCGGTGGCGCACACCTGTAATCCCAGCACTTTGGGAGGCTGAGGCAGGAGGATCGCGAGTTCAAAGCCAGCCTCAGCAATGGTGAGGCACTTAGCAACTCAGTGAGACCCTGTCTCTAAATAAAATACAAAAAAGGTCTGGGGATGTGACCCAGTGGTCGAGTGCCCCTGAGTTCAATCCCGGTACCACAAAAAAAAAAAAAAAAAATTGTACCATGTGCATATGAGAAAAGACTGTTTTCTTTCCTTATTCTAAAAGGAAGACGATTTAAAACAAAACAAAAAGACAAGAGAGTTTGTTGGGGAGACCAGGAAATGAACCACACACTGAGCCGTCCTTCTCTTGGACTACAGGTTTTGCCTTTTGGATTACCCACCTGGAACAAGAACAGCTGACTCTTTGGGTTGGATCCACAAAATCCCACGTAGCAGGATTGTTAACAGGCTCTTCTTCAAGAGTTGGAGTTGACATTTGGCTCCTCCTAAAATGGTGCAAAATATGACTTATGTGTAAGCACTGAGATAAAACTCATTACCCTAGGGAGAAAAATGCTAAAATGACTTGAATACATTTCACACAGTCATGATATCCTGCTGATATTTTGGTTCAGAGCAACCACGTGGAGGGGGAGAACCTGCTCTATGCACTAGAAGCAGAATTTAAAATATTTCTACATACATTTAATGCACATTTTAACACAGGTGATACACACACACACATATTAATAATATCAGGCATTATTAGTTTCTGCTTTTTTTTTAAAAAGTCACCTAAATTAAATATGAATAATGATCTAAATTAAGGTTTTCATAGCATCAACAAATTACATACACTCTGATAAATTGTTTAAATCACTCTTAAAAACTACTTTAGTATTTATTAGCATTTAAGGGTAGTGCTCTAGCACTTATTAATGTAAGGTGAAAGATGGAAAAGAAAAGAAAAAACTCCATCCATATGTCACTGATTATTGATAGCAAAAAGCAAATCTCCATTATTACATAATGAATATAAGAATTTCTGATTTAGGTATAGCTGATACTATAATGTGGCTCAGTGGTAGTGGTATAGGGAGTTCTCTTGCTCCCCACTCTCCCTACCTTCCTGGGTGTCTCACTGCCCCAAATCTGTGCTAGTGATAGGAGGCTCAGGTCTGTTGGAGTTGGTGGAAATGTAAAGTTGGTGATGATAAAAACAAAAAAAGGTAAGTAAAAGAAAACATTAACTTGAAAATTAGGCAGTACAGATAGAAGAAAAATTACCTATACCAACTATTCTAAAGGAAAAGATCACTTATAAGTGAATAGAGATACTTCTTAAGCTTTATAATGTGATATGATTTTCCACTACAATTATTTGAAATTTTATCTACTACATCTTCTAGAATCAATTCACTGGGCAATAAGCATGTAGCAAGGTCCAAAAGACCAGTTTTAAATCTGTATGTAAAACTCTCAACAGTATTCACTTAGGAAACATTTAATTGACTTCTAAATGAATGGACTTGTTAGCAGTTATTGACAAGAATGTCCACATTCATTCTTTTCAAGAGAATCGAGACTCATTTGTTTACTTGAATCATTCATCAAAGTGGACATCTCACCCACATTAAAAGAGATATGAAACTCTGCTGATTATGATAACATAAAACTTGGCAAGTTGAATAGTATTTATTATCTACTGTTGGTCATTATCATTGAAGTGATTAAAGTAATTATCAGAAGTTTCTTTTTAGAATTGAGTCTCCCTTTTTTCCCCAAAAAAATTTATTAAGGAAAGAAGGGGAAAAGGAAGGAAAAGAAAAAGGGAAGAAAAGCTTACTAGAAGAAGAAAAGAATATTTCCTCAAACCAAAAAAACAGGGGTACAGTCCAATTTAGGTACTGTCAATTAAAACATAAAGCAGTATATGATAGTAAATTGTCAGAGAGGGTTATTTCCCTTTGCAATTGGAAAGCATTCATAAATTAGTATACAAAGGAAAACCAAACCCACTGATCACTGTCCTGACAGAGTGAATCTCTGAGCTATCCATGCTGAAAAGGTAATATCAAATTAATATCCTGATTTTTAAGAAGTCTGTTTCAAATTTCATTCTATTAAGTTTAAAATGATGAAACAACAATCCGATGACCTCTCAACTTTGGTCACACAGTACAGTGCGACTGACCCTTCTTCATGCAGCAAAATAGGAGATGGTTTCTAAATCACAATCCACACATAATCCAGAAAACATACTTGGACTGGGTTCTGTTGAGGATGCATTCCTTCCAGACTCGATGAACCATATGATTGTGGAGTTTTGGAGGAATTTTCCCCGATCTCTTTGGACTGTGCATAGTTATCATCCCCCCGTCTTGGGAACCTAGGTGACTGGTAGCACTCTGCACACCTCCACTCTCGCCTGGAAAACAAAGACAATTTGGTGTGAGGGAATTTTCTAAAAATATCTCCTCATGCACAGACTGCTATCGTATTTAAAATATGCATTTTAATTGTTGAGATTCATATTCACTGTAGCTTTGTACCTTCCCTTGGCAATAACATCATAGGTAGCTATGAGTAAAATTTGTGTCAGGGTATTTTGTTGTCCCCTTCCAACATTCTTAGTGTTTCGACACACAAAGCCATCAGGGAACACACACACAAAGGTACGTACTGGATACAACTTATAAGGAAGGGCTCATAATCACAATATTAAAGATGTAACTGTGCATTTTTTGTTTCAAATTTTAAAAACTGAACGCAGCAAATAAGTTTAAAGGCAGAACAAAGCAGTAGAGGGAGCTTTATGCCCATTTAGCAAAAATGGTTGTGTAACAATAGCATACAGTGCCCAAGAAGGAGAAAGAACTTAATAGCATAAAGCTTTTAACAAGGTCAAATTTCAAATTTGTGTTATGGAACTGTTTGTCCTCATGCCTGACACTATTTATGAAAGTTTAGTTCTAAAATACTGAAAAGGGTTGTCTTGACATTTTAAGTTCACTTACTTTTCCAACTAAAATTGATGTATAATCCATTTCTTTTCACTATGATCACTGATGATACAAGTATTTTGTGAGTATTTTACTACTTCTGCCTCATACAAAATAAACAGTAAAGTCAATTTCTAATGTTAAATTATGATTCAATTACTTTCACTTGATTTAATAAATATATTGTGGGTTTTATTCTCAATAGAACAATGATACAAAACATCTTGACCAAAATACTCAATTTAAGCACTCTGGAAAATCTCCACTCCTATTTGTAAAAGAAAGAAGCAATCTTATAACACAAACTAAATATTCTTTGCATCAATGCAACACAATCATTACTCAAGGCTGAATGGTCAGGCGCAACTACACTTTTAAAAACAAAACCCAAATGTTTACATTCTAAAGAATTAAACCCCCAAAAAGTACTGTTATATTACATTATATTAAATGAGATCAATTAAAGGAGACAAGAAATTTGGTCTTTCATTGCTACCTTTAAAGTTTTCTGCCTTGGTTCATTGTGTTACAGAATTCATTTCAGTTTTATAATTGGTTTTCATGCCTATTACACAAACAAGACAACTGAAGAAACAGAAGTATATAACAAACTCTTCACTCCCAAACATATATAAAATAGCTAAAGTCACATGCCCACAGTTCATGAGGGAATAATTTATGACCCCCAAAAGGAGAAGGCAGAGGAAAACAAGCAACAGAGACTGTTCTGATTAAAGCTGGGTTAGTGCTTTCTCAGTAGCACTTAATAGCCATACTGAACTGTGGGTGCTATCTTACATAGACTTAAACAAGGCTGTACTACAAGCTGGAAACTGCACACTGAATGTTGTTACCTCCAATTACCTCCATATATCAAACACAAGAGGCAAGTGGGTGCACCTATCCTGGTAAGGCATGAGTGATTTCACCGACCATTTGTCCCTCTTACGCCCCTGCTAATCTAGGAGACTCTCAACCATTTAAGGGTAAAATAATCCATTCTGTCTTGTATCTAGGAAAACATAGCAATGTTGAATGTTAGAGTGACCAGGATTCTTCTTGATGGTCCTAATTTATTTTTCAACATCCTGTGACTTCAAAATATGGGCAAACTCATTTTAGTAAAAGGATATCAGAGGCTGAGACAGGAGGATCACAAGTTCAAAGCCAGCCTCAGCAAATTTGCAAAGCACTAAGCAACTCAGTGAGACCCTGTCTCTAAATAAAAATACAAAATAGGACTGGTAATGAGGCTCAGTGGCCAAGTGCCCCTGAGTTCAATACCTTGTACAAAAATTTAAAAAAATATCAGAATTGGGCTGGGGCTGTAGCTCAGCAGCAGAGCGCTCGCCTTGCACGTGCGCCGCCCGGGTTCGATCCTCAGCACCACATAAACATAAATGCATTGCATTGTGTACAACTAAAGTAAATAAATAAAAGTATTAAAATATCAGAATCTTTTATTTCTCCGAAGCCAGCCATAATATCATACAAAGAGTTGAGGGGGAAGGAATTTCAAGATCTAGAGTTATGAAGTCCACAATGAAACCCACCATAAATAAACCCTCTTCTTTTTTAACTGTGAAATTTAGAGTTCTGAACTAATCAGGTCAAGGTAACACGTACACATCAATTCTAGTTGAATACAAATTTCACTAAGCACCTGGCAAACAGATAAACAAAAAATTGATAAAAACTTAATAATTTGGTGCAATTATTAAAATCCAAACCATGATACAAAGCTAAAACTTTTTCAAAATAATGGTAATTTTAGAATTTATATAAATGTCTTGTATAGAAGACTGTACAAGTATTTTTTTCTTTTCAATTTAAAGTAGCTGTAATAAAATAGTAGATGACAAAATCCTCTCACAAGGGATCATCCAAATTCTCTATTATATTATACCTGGATGTATAGTCATCCCTCTGAAGCCATGGGAAGTGTTTCCTAGCCCCGTCTCACACACCAAAATTCATGGATGCTCAAATTCCTTATATTAAAATGAAGTAGTGTTTGCACATAACCTACACACACCTTCATGTATACTTTAAATAATTTCTAGATTACTTATAATGCCAAATACAATGTAACTGCTATGTAAATAATTGTTACACATTATTGTTTAGGGAACACTGACAAAGGGGAAAAAGCCTATATGTGTTCAGTACAGACACAACAGTTTTTTTAAAAAAAATAATTTATTTATTTTATTTAATTTGTTATACATGCTTTAGAGTGCAATTCCTTTCATATTACATATAAAGAGCACAGTCTTCCAAGTCATTGGTTTTACACAAAGTATTTTCATACCATTTGAGTTTTATACATGCACTTAGTGAACTGTTTTTGCTTGAGTATTTTCAGTCTGTAATTGACTGAACCCACAAGCTTAGAACCTGCAGAACAGAGAGCCAACTGCAAAAATTCCTCCCCCCACCACCATCTCAGCAAACATATGGGTCTTAAAAAACTAAAAATAAATTTGAGAGAGAGAGAGACAGACAGACAGACACACACTACATGTTGTCCCATTTCTGTCTCCCACATAGTATCTGCATAATTACTTCCAGGCAATTTAATAACATGTGCTGCAACTGGAATTCTAAGTACTGCTTTAAATATTCTGAACTTTCCATTTGTATATTGCTATATTATTTAAAAGTACTTTCATGTACCCTACTTTTTTTTTTTTTTTAATATTTATTTGCTTTAGCTGTACACAATGGGTTTATTTGTACATGGTGCGGAGGATCGAACCTGGGCTACACACGTGCCAGGTGAGTGCTCTACTGCTGAGCCACAACCCCAGCCCACCCTACTTAATACTTCTAACAATCCTGTAAAGTATGTATTTAAACAGAAAAGGAAACTGAGGTTCAGAGCAAGTATGAGAATTAAATACAGTCATTCACCTTGTAAAGTGTATAGGAGGCCAAGATCTGTTCAATTACAAACTCTAGGCTTTCCCCAAATATGTTTGCTAACAACAAACATTTATTGAATGCTCACTAGGCAGCAAATTCAAAAATTACCATGTGAGCATATATAGTATTTGATAATTTGTTTTCAAAGTTTATAAGCCAAGATTTCATCAGAAATCTTGATGAAGATTTCTGGGTCTGACTGATGTTTCTGCCAACATGGTCCACACTAGATGCCCATAATAATCCTCCTTCAACTCAAGTATGATGAGTATACTTTTCTTAGTGACCAAATTTCCTTTAATTAAAATGAGGTCACTATAAAAATAAAAAAGTTAACGTAGGAAATACACTACTCAACAAAGAAAGCAAAAATGTTCAGAAATTGTTTAAATTGGAATTTCTCCATGTTGCTCACATGTTCCATGGCAAGGGAACCATGTGCCTTCCTGGGATCTCTTCTACTCAGGAAACTGCTCAGTCACACTCACCTGTGATAGCCTGTTCTGGAGAGGTGGGAGGGGTCAGAGGCATCCCACAGTTACTTGGGTCCTTCACACTACCAAGCCCCTGCTGCCCAACTGTAATATGGCCTCCTGCACTGGCAACACTCTGAGGAACTGGGATGTCATTCTGAGAGATCAACACAAAAGCTGAGGGGTAGACCATCCGAACACCACCTGTGAGTAAAGAGAGGGAGGCCTGAGAAAAGTTCACACAGGATAGTCAAATTCACAATTCCAGGGGTCGGGGTCAAAGTTCAAAAGGAAACTGAAGTGCTAACAAAAGTGGTATGTTTCATCCTTTCCTAAGTTAATAGCTGTTTGAACATGCACTCCAACCTGATGATAATAACATTTGGAATACAGGGACCATTGTTGCTTCAGGCAAGATAACTACTCAGCACATACCACTGTGTCAAGAGAATAAAAAATAAGATGGGAAAATTACAGATTGTTCCTGATGAACCTGAATGATTATCTTTTAAATTAAGGAAGATGAAGAAGATAGAATAAAGTTCTTTGGGCAAAATATTTTCTCTTACCAACAATTACTTCGACTGCCACAGGGAAATCATCATCATATCCCAACTCTTCTTCCTCTTTCAATTCCTCTTTCTTTTTTAGCACCATCGGGTAGAAATATTGCCATTCCTCAATCAACTTGCGGGTGGCTGGGTCTGACATTTTATATGCTTGGCCTGTTAGCGTGCCATTTAAGCCATATGGACTTACCAGAACTATACAGGGAGAAGAGAACAAGCTACATATTAGAAGAGAAATTCTGCTTATGTGTAATGCTACATACGTTGTAATTTTAGGATAAAGCACAATACCACTTAATGTACATTACTTTTTAATTCTTAACGTCTTTTAAAGTATGGCTTTTTAAGATTTCTTATTTTGCTATTTATTTTTATATGCCTCTCAACTTATTTATTTTTGAGGAAAATCAGGGATCATATTATACTATCAAGTCTATCAACACATAATAAACTATCTGCATATTAAAGCACATACAATTTGTTTAATAATGGCCTATACAATGTGAATAGTTTGTATTCACATAACAGAAGAAAACTATTCAATATATAATGCCCTAAATATCTGACTTCCTAAATATCTGTGGTAATCAGTGAAGGATATATAAATAAAACTTCTAATGACAGAAAAGTTTTAATGTACATGGCTTGAAGCATAATGTTCACTTATAATTTTAGGTATGAGTATTTTGAAGGTCTGAAACAACTCAACATGAAAAAAAATTATTTAACTCAAGGTAAGGAACTCAAAGTCCTTCATTTTCTTTTAGTTCTTTTTATCTTACTATCATTTTCACTGATTTAGACACAAAAATATAGTTGACATGTTGTTGCTGCCTGAAGAGATCCGCTTGGAGCAACAAAAGCCGCGGGAGAAAATTCGGAGGCAGGATGAAAATGAAAAAGGGTCTTTTCTTCTTCTTCTCTCTCCGGCTTTAGCAACCTCTCGAACTCTAACCGCTCTGACTCCTTTCAGCCAGCAACCTTCTTCTTCTTCCAACCCACCAAACCAACCTCACCCGGTTATATACATTTAGCTTTAACAAGGACAAGTGCTTACAGCTCGAGCTTATAGGTGCATCACACAGTGTTCACGGGCATACAAAGATTCTTTGAATAATATATTAATATCAGGTGGAAACTAGAACATCTTTTATGGCTCTCAGCTAACTGCAATCTTTAGCTATCTCCTTGATTAGTGCTCCTTCAACATGTTACTCTGAGTAATCCAGCCAGTTCCTAGCCTCAGGGTGAGTATTTAACCTCCCAAAAATACTTTTCAGGGTATAAAAGTTACTATTATTTTAATCCTAATTTTAAAAAAAAATAAGGATAGTTACTGACATGTCTTTTTTGTTGATTTTTTTCTTAACAGTCTGGTTAAGAAAAGAGAGGTATTGTTAGTCATGAGAGGTACAAACACCATCTATTAGTGGGGTCTTTCTGCTGTTCCTTAATGATCCAAATGGAATAAAACTACTGACTCCAACCAGCAGTTAATCAAGGACATTTCATTGTTTTGCATTGTTTTTCTAGGAAATTCTAATATTAATTTGTATAATTACGTTCAGCATAATTATATATAAGGCAGCACCTTCTACACCAATCGTCATAGGACCTAAGCAGGAAAATGTCCCTCAGAAGTCTTCTATGATTTGAATATTAACAAACCACAAGATTTAAAATTACTGGTCAATAGGGACCTGGCATTCCTAATATGATCTTTCCCCATACAGAAGTCACTTCTTTTCTCTCATGACTAGCAAGTCCTTCTGTTATTACAATAAATAAATGCTTTTATTTTGACCACTAAAGTCTAAGAATTATCAGATTATCTTCTGCAACTTCATTCTCAAGAAACCATAGTATTTTTAATAAGTCTGACAATCCATAATAGCATATAAAATATAATTTATAAGTGTGCATTTTGAGAACTGGATTGTTTTGAACTTTATTGTAGTTCATAAATTTAAAAAAAAAAACAATTTACAGAAGGATAAAGTACATTTGTGTTTGAGTGGGTGGGCTATCAGTTATAATTGGGACATGAATAAATGAGAATTCAATGTTTCCATGTATGTTTTTTTTAAAAAATGCTTAATTAACATTAGGGCAAGAAACAGATTCATTCATCAAATAAAATCAGAATAATATGTAGAAAACAAAAAATAAAATATGGAAGCTAAATACTCTTATATTAGGCTGCTATAGTGATTAAAATATTTTAGTCAAGTAAATTTAAATATCAGTGCTTTAAAAATTATAATAATCTAATAAACCTATTCAACCAGATATCTCTAGTAATAATATATTAAGACTGAATCAAAGATTTTTTCCATATGGCTCAACCTAATATTGCAATACTTAAAAACTATTAGTAACAGAAAATTATGAATTGCAAAGACAAAAATAAAGACTTAGAAGGCTTCATCAATCAAAAAGACAAAGTTATTTCAGGATATCTAGGTGGTCAAGCTGAGAATTAATGAAAATATGAGTGAACTAAGTAAACTTATTAACCAAATACTTATTAACAGTGTGGCCCTACAATTAAAGAAAATAAAAAAGATATTAACTGAAGTAACTATACCCTATATATCAACTCTAGAAATTTTACTTTGGTTGAAATTTCACATACCAAGTTTAACAGTAATCTTTACTAAGTCATTATATTTCTGAAGCTTTGTTAACAAACACAAGGATGAAACCTTTACATTTACAAAAGTTGTCAATACTCATTGGATTATTTTTCTCAAATGCTTATTGATTTATTTTGTTGTGAAATTCTCTACCTCGTATTCTTTATTACAACTTCACATAAAATCATGTTATGTATGTAATATGCTTCCACAAAAAGCTACAAGCTAGTAATAATACTTACTTGTGAAACCATCGTTGTTCCTTTCTTCTTCAATAACTGGCCCTTGTGCTTACCTTTCAAATGTCCATTTAAGATAACACCTCCACCTGCAAAGCCTTCTGGGGCAAGGTGGCTATCATCCACTTGATGGCCTTGCAGGGGGCTGGGAGGGGAGAAGAATATATAGCAGGAACATCACTGATTGCTTACCTTGAAATGGTGCAGGTGAAGACTGAGCCATGTGTATGTGTTCCTCACTGATCAAATAAATTGGCTGATGTTGGGCAATCTCCACACTTGTGCATACATTACTTTCTCCGTGAAGAAAAAATGTAAATGCACAGGACAAATGCTCACTAAAAAGAAAAGAGTTAGAAGTTAAATTTTAAATTTTGGTAGGAAACAAGTGCTAGAAACAGAAACTACCGAGGAGATACAGCTCCAGTTTACCAGCCACCCAGCACAAAGTTGACCTCTTGTCAACTGTGGACAGAACATAAATTTCTATTTGATTATGTACCAATAATACAACAAAATAACAACTTGTTCACAAACTAAACTGCAGCTGCCAGACAAATCTGATAATTTAGATATGTTGCATTCTGATCTTTCCAAGATTACTGTGCATAAAATCTAACTCCTATGTCAACTATAAACAAAGAACAGGGGGAAAAAATCAAACATTTCTTACTTTTTCATGCCTTGTACAAGGAACTTAGTTAAAACTGTGTTAAGTCAAATTAAGTAAGAAAACTAAATTTAAAAGGCTTATAAACAATGACTTATAAACAAGATAAAAAGCAACTCCTGAGATGTCTGAACTGGCTCTTAACTGATTCTAGGAATAATGACAAAACAGTTGGCCTTTGTTTGGTAAAACATAACAATAACATAAAATTTGCAAGGTTACATTACAATAAGGTTAAAACTGTTGGGTCTAAAAATAGTAATTAAGGATGCTGTTGTATATGATTCCCTGATATATAATTGTTAAGGTAATATAGTATCTAAAGAGACTGGTAATTTTATTGTATTTAATGTTTACAATTCATTTCTGATCACAAAAAAATATTGAAGCATTCCACTTCTGTTTTCCACACAATGAGCTAAAAACTGATAAAAAGGGAGTTTAGTAGCAATACTACTACAGTAGCACATTCTTTCAAAGTTGTTAACTTTGGCCCTTGGCCAGGCATAATAAGTCCCCATTCCTCAAAATAACTCATAAGAAGGAAGACCTCCACTTAAGTGCGGCCAGGCACAGGTCAGTCCCACTGACCTCCGCCAGAACACAAGGGACGCAAAGACAGCCCCGCCCAACCCTTCTTGAGTGCAGAAGAGCCAAGGACAACCCTGAGGACCTCCATTTGAGTGCAGCCAGGCCCAGGTCAGTCCCGCTGACCTCCGCCCTAGCGCAAGTGGGCCCAGGTCAGCCCAGCCGACAACCGCGGAGCTCAGGCAGGCCTAGGACAGCTTTACTGACCTCCACTCAGAGGACCACCTCTTGCAACCAGCAGACCACCACAGGAGCTCATATTCAACCAGTTTGGCCCACACCAACCTGCATGGGACCCAGCCCCAGGGTAGGTCCAGAGTTCACTACCCCACCCCCAACCCCACCCCCACCCTGACAGGGGAGCACAAGCCTAACCCAATTCCATCTTGAGACACTGCAGACATAGCCATAGCCTTCCCCATGCAGTAGCCCCTACCTTTTGACAACAGACAGGGCCTAAAAGCAGCCACATCTCAGAGCAGGCATCCCAAAGACATTATAAGGACCACTCTTTTAGCCCCATCTCTGGAAGACCTTGCATTCATCTTGGGGCACCTCCACTGTTATCTCGAGTTACCTCTGCTACTGCTGACACCACCTTTAGTTGCAGTAGCATACATCTAGGGACACCTGAAGTTTCTGAAAGGCCAACATTAAGGTGAGGCACAGACAACCTGCACGGATATTACAAGAATATAGGGTAGAAACTGTAATAACGCAGATGTACACTGCAAGAAAGGAAGGCAAATAGACAACATGAAAAAACAAGGGAGGAAAGTACCCCCAAACAAACCAGGATACTACAATAACAGAACCCATGCTCAGTGAAGTTGATGAAGTGTCAGAGAAGGAGTTCAAAAGGTTCATAATTAAAATGATCTGTGAATTAAAGATGACCTAAGTGAGCAAATACAGGCAAAAATTGATCACTACAACAAAGATATTAAGAGCAAATACAGGTAGCAAAAGATTACTCCAAAAAAGAGATAGAAGCTCTGAAGAAAAAAAGAAAAAAGAAAAAAAGCAGTCAGAAATCCTTGAAATGAAGGAAACAATTAACCAAATTTAAAAAAAAAAAAAAAAAACAATTGAAAGCATCATCAACAGACTAGATCAACTGGAAGAAAGAACTTCAAATAATAAAGACAAAGTATATAATCTTGAAAATAAAACTTACCACACAGTGAAGATAGTAAGAAACCATGAACAGAACATCCAAGAATTATGGGACAGCATCAAAAGACCAAATCTAAGAGTAATTGGGATAGAGGAAGGCACAGACTTTCAAACCAAAGGAATGCACAATCTCTTCAATGAGATAATATCAGAAAATTTCCCGAGCATGAAGAATGAAAAGGAAAACCCAATACAAGAGTCTTATAGGACACCAAATGTACAAAATTACAACAGATCTACACCAAGACACATTACAATGAAAATGCCTAGCATACAGAATGAGGATAGAATCTTCAAGGCCACAAGAGAGAGGAATCAGATCACATATAGGGGGAGACCAATTCATATCATGGCAGATTTTTCAACTCAGACACTCAAAGCCAGGAGATCATGAACAACATATACCAACATACGGAAATCAATAAACGTAATTCATTACACCAAAAGACTTAAGGATAAGAACTATATTGTTATCTCAATAGATGCAGAAAAAGCATTTGACAAAATACAGCACCCCTTCATGTTCAAAACACTAGAAAAACTAGAGATAACAGAAACATATCTCAACATCTTAAAAGCTATCTATGCTAAGCCCCAGGCCAACATCACTCTAAATGGAGAAAAATTGAAAGCGTTCCCTCTAAAAACTGGAACAAGATAGGGATGCCCTCTTTCACCACTTCTATTTAACATAGTACTTGAAACACTGGCCAGAGCAATAAGAGAGATGAAAGAAATTAAAGGGATATAGATAGGTAAAGTAGAACTCAAATTATCACTATTCACCAACAATATGATTTTATACCCAGAAGACCCAAAAAATTACACCAGAAAACTTCTAGAACTCATAAATGAATTCAGCAAATAGCAGGATACAAAATCAACACCCATAAATCTAAGGCATTTCTATATATTAGTGACAAATCCTCTGAAAGGGAAATGAGGAAAACTACCCCATTACAACAGCATCCAAAAAAAAAAAAAAAAAAAAAAAACCACTTGGGAATCAACTTAACCAAAGATGTGGAAGACCTCTATAACAAAAACTACAGAACACTAAAGAATGAAATTATAGAAGACCTTAGAAGATGGAAAGATCTGCCTTGCTCTTAGATAGGCATAATTAATATTGTCAAAATGACCATACCACCAAAAGCGCTATACAGATTTAATGCAATTCCAATCAAAATCCCAATGACATTCCTCATAGAAATAGAAAAAGCTGTCATGAAATTCATCTGAAAAAATAAAGAGACCCAGAGTAGCTAAAGAAATCCTTAGCAAGAAGAGTGAAGCAGGTGGCATCACTATACCAGACCTTAAATTATACTTCACAACAATAGTAACAAAAACAGCATGGTATTGGCACCAAAATAGACTGGTAGACCAATGGTACAGAATAGAGGACACAGAGACTAATGCATATAATTTCAGTTATCTTACATTAGACAAAGGCACCAATAAATGTACATTGGAGAAAAGATAGCCTCTTCAACAAATGGTGCTGGGAAAACTGGAAATCCATATACAACAAAATGCACAAAACTCAACTCAAAGTGGATCAAGGATCTAGGAATTAGACCAGAGACACTAGACCTGATAGAAGAAAAAGTAAGCTCTAATCTCCAACAAGTTGGATTAGAACCAAGTTCCTTAATAAGACTCTTGTAGAGCAAGAATTAACATCAAGAATCAATAAACGGGAATAGATTCAAACTAAAAAGCTTCATCTCAGCAAAAGAAACAATCAGGTGAATAGAGAGCCTACTAATTGGGAACACATTTTTACCACATGCACATCAGATAGAGCACTAATCTCTAGAATATATAAAAAAAACTCAAAAAATCTTAACACCAAAAATAATAATAATAATAATAATAATGACCCAATCAATAAATGGGCCAAGGAACTGAACAGACACTTCTCAGAAGAAGATATACAATCAATCAACAAATACATGAAAAAATGTTCAACATCTCTGGCTATTAGAGAAATGCAAATCAAAACCACTCTAAGGTTTCATCTCACACCAGTCAGAATGGCAGCTATTAAGAACACAAACAACAATAAATGTTGGAGAGGATGTGGGGGAAAAGGCACACTCATACATTGATAATTTCATAAATTTATAATTTCCTCATAGGTAAAAGCAACTGTTAGCACAGACGGCCAGGCCCCAGAGATGGGCTCCAGGGGCATTTCTAACAATTTCTCAAGCAATGCAACTACTGTTCCAGGTCCAAGGGCTATATTCACAGAATCACTGGATATAAAAGTAACTAAAACCCTCTCTAGCAATTAAGTTCTATATTTTTTTCCCTGTGATTACATGCAGTAAGAGGTCAGACAGAAATGACCAATACTGATACTAGAAAGTAGAATTCCACTTTGACCTAGCAACACCACTTCTAAAACTTTGTGCCAGATAAAACTACTGAGCAGTTACTGATTACAGCCCTCCTCTTACAGCCAAAATATCCATCAGTAGAAGACCTGTCAACTGAACTATGGCATATCCCTACAAAGTAATATTGTGTAGCCACTTAAAAGGAAATGATCATACTACCATGGGAAAACCCCAGCAAAAACTGTTAAGTGGGGGGAGGAGGGGAGACCCAAGGTTCAAAATGGTATGAATAATATACTGTTGTTTTTATAAAATGAGAAAGGGGGAATACATGCACATGGAATTTGCTTGTTAATGGTAATTTCTTTCCTTCCCTCCCTTCCTCCCTCCCTCCCTCCCTCCCTCCTTCCTTCCTTCCTGGAACAACACACCTTAAAAAAGCCTAGCTACACTGGGCTACTTTGGGAAATTAAGCAGCATGACTAATTTCATGAGAGAGAATTTTCAATATTCTTTTGTTGTGTTCAATGTGTGACCATATTACACAGAAAGCAATGGAGGGAGGGTCAGAGGAAGCATCTGACTCCATCCTTACACAGTGTGCTCGCAGGCCCACCAGAGGAACCCATGATGCTTCAGCTTGTTGGCTACAGACTGCTAACATCATCACTGATTTTGATTCTATATCAACATATTGGTTATCTGATCAGCAAGCCATCAATATCTTTATCCACGGCATTGCTTAAAATAGTGAAAATGACCACACTGAGGACAGAGTCCTGTATCACCCTGTCAGAAAACTCCCAAGTTAACAAATTCACCAGTGTTGTCACCCATTTACTCTTTCTCGTCCATAGACAATATCTAAAAGATATGCCACATCTTGACAAAATGAAGGTAGATAGAAATCATGTTTCTCTGTTCTAAAAACCTATCTAAAAGTCAAATTCAGGTGGTTTTATACAAAGTCTAGCCTCTCCTAACTTTACAGATGACAAAAATGGAGCTGAAGAGTGGTTTATCCAATGACACATTCAGAGGCACAACTGTATTAGCCTTCAAATTTAATGTTCTTTCCATTAGTTAGTTCATATATAAAATACAGTTATTCATTTAAATCCCTACCAACTGATATTTTATATATGTAAAATGAGATCAGACTTTAATGAACAGTGAAAATAGGGAACTCTACAAGTATAATTAAAGACATATGATGGTGTATAGAGATATTTTAGAGTTAGAAGATAAATCTTTATTTCAAACTCCTTACTTGTTCTTGCTGCTTTTCACCTATCACCCACTTATACTTGAACATTTTTAAATCACTCAACTCAATTTCAGATACTCTCATTACTTGAAAATTGAAAGGGACTTTAGAGATAATCAAGAAAGATCACCCTCTTGGTCAGAGGAAAGGCAAGAGTATGAGCCAAGGGGTACAATTAGTTCAGAGCATAGCTGGTTAAGAGCTCAGGTCCTCCTCAATATAGTGTTCACATTACATCAAGACTTTCTACCTTAGAAACATCACTTTTGCTTCTATACAATACATTCTCTCATCAACATAAATACATACTATGCAATTTAAACCAGTCTCTGCATCAAGTCTACTATCTTCCCTTACTGTGGTAGTACAGATAATAGTACCATGTACTCCATAAATAAACCACAGGTTACAGAGGAAATCACAAAATATTTAAAACTGAATGAAACCAAATAATACATGTCAAAATCTGAAAGAAAACAGTGAGAATAATTTACATACTTAGATATGCTGAGGGAAAAGTCTTAAATAATTCAAATCAAGAAGTTGAGAAACAACAAGAAAGGGTAAACACAATGAAAGAGAAGGATGACAATAATAAAAACAAAAATATACATGTGTAGCAATCCAGTTTGACCTGACTACAACCATCCTGAGCAGTGACCGCAATGCCTGCCTGAGCACCTCCACTAGGCTGGCCCAGGCAGGTCCCCAGCTTGTTGTGAATGAATGAAGCCATTACATCAAGTGGTGTGTGGAGCTTTATCACCAGACCCTAGTGCCCTTAGCACCAGGAATGTGCCTGATTGACTTCTTTGATATGAGCATGAGATAAATCAGGTAATTATGACTTGAATGAAAGCTATTTTTGTCCTGACCACCATATAGTTCTCATCCCTCTCACTCAAATTAAGGGAATACACTTAACTTGTGGCCATTCTAGACATTCTTCTCCCAGTAAGTTCCCAACAAACTGCACTCTGTGCAATCTTGGATCTGTCACCTCTCTCTGGTTTCACCTTCTACCTAAAGCAGCCAATGCCTCCCCACCCCACAGTGAGAACTTGTCTTAAAATAAAAAATATATTACGGTGGTAAAGCACCCATGAGCTCAATCCCTAGTACTGCAAAATAATAAAAGTAATAATCCATCCATCCACTTCAACACCATCTAAGAAGGTTTCCATAAGCTTCCTAAGCTCGCTCAATTCTCTTATTCAAATTGTTTCAACAAATGATGTGATGGATTAACATCATCAAATCTGACTGTACTACCATGCAGTAATAGATGAAGGAGGAAAAAAAATCTATCTTATATATAAAGAAAAAATATTAAATTTCAAAAAGATCAACCATGATTACTAAAAATGATTCTACAGAAATTGGGAGTTGAAAGGAACTAACTTAAATAGCTAAACTAATTATCTTGCTTACTGTTCAAACTTTAGAAGGATCCTCTTTTTTAAAAAAGTGGAGCTAGACAAGGATATTTACTCTTCTACACAATACTGTCTCAGATGTCCAAGTCAATGCAATAAGAAAAGAAAAAAGTGGTATAAAAATCAGGATGGAAGAGGTAACACTACATGTGTAGATGATAAAATTCTCTAAAGTTCTCTAGGAAGACAATACACAAACTAACAGCACTGAAAAATAACAAAGTTCATAAGGTTGATAGAGGCAAAATCAGCAATTATAATACAAAATACCACTTATAAAACAATGAAAAAATATATCCCATTAGCAGTAGCAAAAAGAACTGTAAGATACCTAGAAAATAAACGAGTAAAATACATTCTAGGCTTCTACAGAAAAATTTACAGAATATTCTGTTGAAGAAAAAAAAATAGAAGATATAAAATCTTTTAGAAGATGCAACATATTCTTGGATATGAAATAATATCATAACCACAGCAGTTCCCCCTAAACTGACCTATAAATTCAACACAATTCTTAGCAATATAGCAGCAAGTGGTTTGATAAGCTGATTCTAAAATTTATACAAAATAACGGAATCAAGAAAAGCTGACATAATTTGAAGGAAAACAAAATGAGAGGTGTAACTTACTAGTATCACTAATATTTATTGTTAAACCATAGTGATTATAATAGGTCAGTAATGACTCAAGAAAAAAAGAGGTCAATGGAACAGAGCAAGAAACCAAAAACCAACTCTCCAATGTCTCCTCTTTAAAGTGTGAAGTCAAAAACCCAGTAAGCCACAACACCCTGTCCTAGTTACCTTTTGGACCAAATTGCCTGTTAGTTTCTCCTCTGTTCCCTCTCCATTCCAGCCCAATTAAGTCTTCCACTACCCTTCAAATGACATAATCACTATTTAAGCTTGCAGTGTTCTGCCTGGAACTCTTCATCCTAGATATCAGTATAGGTCTCCCTCTCACTTCCTGCACATTTTCCTTAAATGTCACCACATCAGCAAGGCCTATCTATCCTTACCACATAATTTAAAGCTCCCTTTTTTATTTTTCCCCTAGAGAGCTCATTGCTTTCTATTTCTGGTGCCTGAACTACATGCTCAGAGATACCATGGATCTAAACTTGTTTATAAAACACAGGCTTTCTCTATATCATGTTCTTTCTAAGATACTGAAACAAAGGGAAATAGGGTAAAAGAGGGAGAGGAAGGGGAAGAAAGAGAAATAAAAGGAGGAGGAGAAGAGGGAAGGAAGAGAAGGAGAAAAGGTAATGAGGTAGGAGGAAAAGTTTAAGTCTATATGTGTCTGTGAGTTTGCGATCGACTGAGCTTTGTTTTTCAAAAATCACATCCAAGAAAATGATAATATTGGAACACATTCTTACTAAGGGGTTTAAAAGCAAAACAAATGCTGGAATAATTATTTTACAACTAATACACACCTGGGCTTACTTTTGTTCATAAGAATGTCATTTCAGTGCCCTATACAAATACCATTGATAAGATAGGTAATCATACAGCAAATTATTAAACTTTTTTCAAATAAGAAATTAATTCTTACTTCAAGAATATAGCATGACTTAGGGAATTTATTAATGCTTAAAGCCCTTCACAGCAGGTACTTTATTATCATATTTCATCTATGATACAAGTTTGTCTCAAAATGCCACAGAAATATTTTTGTTTCAAAAGTAACTCCTGGGTAAATGGTAATATCAACTGTGAGTACTCAAAGTTCCTGACTCCTGCCTCATGTTGGAGTTCCCACAGACACCAGGGTTTTAAATAACATATTTATATTTCTCTAAAGTAGGAATCATGAGTTATATAAATATGAAAGGACACTGGCAAGAGACATTCCACCTACTAGTTAAGTGAGCAGCTAGGCAGAGCAGAGCCCTACACCCTCCCCAGCATCCTGGAAGGGAATGTGAACAGGAAGCCCTGGCTCCCGGGGCTGGTGCGCTCTGAGCTCCCTCTCCAGCCTCGCAGGGCACTCTCTGCTTGCTCTTCACACCTCTATAGTTTTGGTCACACTGCTCTTTTGCCTAGAATACACTTCTCCTTTCATACTTTCTTTTGCAAATTACCTTTAAAGCCCAGGAACAAGTTAAAAGCTCCTACACATCTCTGTGTACCTCAAGCAGAGTGCTTCAACAAGTTCATGTCTAGTTCATCTGACAAAGCTGTGTGAGAACAGGAATCATGCTTTATTAATCACAGTGAACCTCACTGCTTAGTATGGACTTGGTGTGTGTAGATGTTTTGTTAATATTTAACTGAGTTTGTGATACTTTATACCTTTGCTCTGAAATTTTCTGACATTTTACTAGAACATTCAGAAATAAAGCCTAGACTTCTCAGGTAAATGTATGAAGCTGGAAAAATTCAGGGAAGCCACCGCAGCCCTTTTTTGATTTTGTTTTTTAACTTTTACAAAAAAAGTTTTTTTTTAATTCATCAACATGTAATGCGATATCTTGTATCATTCTGTACCCAGTACAATCTAAAGAATGACAAGTTTCTATAAGGAATGATGCAAGTCCATGAGAAGGGGAGTGGGGCTAGCAAGATAAGTTCTTCTATTATTTATAAAATATTATATAATCTATCTTACTGTCATAATCAGCTAAAAGTCTATTACTTACAGAGGTCCAGTAAGTAAAACTAAAACTATATTCCAATAGGGAAAGAAATCTGGTTCCAGACTATCCTGCCAACCTCATCTATTACTGCATCAATTCATGAGTCCAATTTGTTTCCTTCATATGGCTTATGATAATCTGCAATTATTTAACTTATTTTGATAACCTCTCCTAAAGAGAGAAACCATGTCTATCCCACTATCCTCTGTATTCCAAGCACCAAGCAGACAGCACTACACATAGCACTTAATAAACAGCCACCAAATAGATGAATGCAGTTTTAATAAAAATTGAAAATTAGTTTATTTTTTTTTTTTTTTTTCAGAAAGTTCCATCATAAGAAGCAAGAACAACTGATAGGTGCAGTGAATATTTTTAAAGTGGGAACTAGTTATTAATAGGAGGTCGCAAGTATGTAATTTCCTGTTATTTTATTAAAAGGCACCTTTTAAGACTGTTCAATTGGCATAGGTTGTAACTGGGAAAGGAGTTGCATAAATGCAAAAAAGCAAGGACTGGTATTCCAGTTCATTTTATTCTCTTACAATATTCTAACTATTATTCAAAAAAAAGAGATACTTTCACTTCTTACATTGAGTTTTCAGAATGCAACTATTACATGTGCTTTCAAAATGCATTATGAATATTAATAAACTCCTGTTCTTTTCATAGTGTAAAAGTGTTTTGATAACAGAGTCACAATGCAGAATGCATTTAGATAATTTTATCTAAATGCTTTCTATGTTATGAACTTATCATCTTAAGATTTTCCAAGTTGTCATTAACTAAACCTCTTGCCAGAAGCAATTTGCCTCTTTATAGATCCTCATCTGGGAATATTTTCTAATGTTACTCTATGGTTGCCTTTCCTTAAAAATATTTAGTTTATTCTGGCAGCACTCACAAAGAGTATATGAAGATCTTTGCTCACAGGTATCCTGTTTTATCTTATTCCACAGGCCTTAACTTTTACCTTCTTTTTAAAAGAGAGAGGCATTATAATATCCAAATAACAAGACTTGCTTATATTATTTAAAAAAATGTTTGAAACACTTTTACTATTTCATGTATGTTCCCTTTAAGTTATAAGTTAAATCTGATTAAAAGGCCAATTAAATGTCCAGGGAAAGTTAACTGCAAATATTTACAGTATAGTACTTTATTCTAACCATTAAATTAGCATTACAGTACTATGAACAATCACCTTCCTAAGAAAAAGTTACAAATTACATTAAATTCAAAATTGGGTCACTGAATACTTCACCTACATATACAAAAGCACTCTCTTGCTCTGTGTATATATACATGCATATATATATATATATATATATATATATATATACACACATATAATCCATATGTATACATAATCCATATGTATATGTAATCCATACATGTGAGTACACACACACACACACACACACAAACGAGCACAATTAGATTGCTCTTTTCTGCCCTTCCCTGGCAGTAAAATTGGCACTTGGATGGTACATTAGTTTTCCAGATCAGCCTACTGTTCCTGTAGTGATACCAGAGCAGAAGCCGCATGCCTGTGTTAATACAAAAGCAGTGCCTTAGTGGACTAAAGGGCTTAATGCTCTTCCCTGGGTACCTCACTTATTAAAAGCAATTAACAGTGAGGAGAGGCTGTGACTCAATGTAACCGTGATTCAAAATCTAGAAGAGTTTCAAGACTCCCACCCTGACAGTAAAAACAAAATAATTTTAAAGATGCCAAAATAGACATAAGGCTGTTTTAGTCAGAGATGTGTATGTGTGCTTAAAAAACCAGAAGCCAACATATACAAAATTTGAGGTTTATGAAAGTCATCTTATTAAAATCTCCCTTGAGGTTATTGAACTAGACCAGATTATCTAGTCACAGTCTGGACAGCTCTTTGAAAATTGAAAGGGAGTATGTCTGGAAGAATATACAGATTAAAGTGACATTTATATTAGGTAACCCAAAACCACCAAAGTACTTTCATTACACACTTTAAGACATGCTTGGAATTTTTACAAAACCTTTCATCCCTGTTTTCTTGCAGGTGTTGGGGGGGTTCCCCTTTTGAAAGATAGAAACAAAGGGTGGGGGATACAGAAGGACTGATGGAGAACCACATACATTTTTCTCATTAAAAACTAAGACACTGTATACTATTAAGAATAATAAAGGATTCACAGGCACTGAAATGAGTCAGCTAGATCTGTCTGAGTCGCTGAGAACATAAACTAGCCTGTCTCCATAGCACCCTACTGCTAAACTAAAATGTTGGATCTTCCTAAAATACAAAATATATTTTTATAGTATATCTTAAAATCATGAAATGTTTACTTATGTTTAACAAAAACATCCAACCATTATGACAGATTCTGACACCCATGGGGAGCCTGAGTGGCAGTCATAGTGAAGTTCTTGCCAGCTTGAAAGAAATGTAGGGACAGACCTCTGACATCTGCCTAGATTCCCATACCCAGCTCGCAGAAGTGACCTGCCAAGAAAGCATAAGCAGATGGGAATTCCAATATGCTACTATTCACCAGGTAAACAACAGCAAGGAGGACTTCACCTCTATAGTCAAGCAAACAGCAGCAGAGAAGCAAACCTATTTAACAAGTCCTGGGACTCACCAGGAGCCTTGGCCTGCAGAGCGCGTTGCTTCTCAACACTCCACTATCTGCACTTTCCATCACAGATGGATAGGAACACTTACTCTTCCCTCTATCCATATTTCCTCATCTGATTTTTTTTTACCTCGTTCTATTTATTAAACGCAAACTACCTTAAATACACTTAAAATGAAATGAACCATAAAAAAGAAGGATGAGATTTATTTTCATTTTCACTCTCCCCCTACAACTCTAAGAAATTAATAGTGTTATATTATTTACTTCACAGAAGCCAATACAGAAATGAAACAATACAACATCATGAAATTATTTGTTGTCCCTACTCACTGTAACAGTCCCAATCACATTTTTTACAACATTGCCTGCAGAAAACAATACCAGAAAGAAATTTACCGTTTGAGATAACTCTATTTCAGAGGTAGCAGCTGACACTCAACTGTGGCTTGGCAAGTTCTTTAAAGGCTTTCCAACATTTGGCATTTGCCTGCCAGAAAGCACAGCCTTTCATACTCAGCACTGTTTCAAAATGTCTCACTCAGCCGGGCGCGGTGGCTCACGCCTGTAATCCCAGCACTTTGGGAGGCTGAGGCAGGAGGATCGCGAGTTCAAAGCCAGCCTCAGCAGTGGCGAGGCACTTAGCAACTCAGTGAGACCCTGTCTCTAAATAAAAATACAAAAAAGGGCTGGGGATGTGACCCAGTGGACGAGTGCCCCTGAGTTCAATCCCCGGTACCACAAAAAAAAAAAAAAAAAAAAAAAAAAAAAAAAAGTCTCACTCACCAGTACTCAAAGGAGGTCACAGTTTTCCCAGCAAAGGGGAAATAAAATTGGAGCTGACACTTATTTGGTAGAATGTTGTTATCAGCAAGTATTTATCTTCCATACTCTTCTCATGCCACAGGGCTACACTAGAAGCTAGGCTTTCTCTTTCTTTAATCAAAACACTGTGCAGACTTCAATCAATAGCATTGCTCACGATCTCAATTCCCCTATCTCTAACATAAATCTGATGCCTAAAACCAGCAGAAAAATAAACATAAGATCCTTTTCTCACAGCCTACATAAAGACAATGGTCACTATGCACTTTACAATATGTTATACAAATGCTAAGTAGAATTATTTTGACTCTTAGAATGTAAAAGGAAATCTAACTGACAGAACATACAGGAATACAGGAAGAATGAGATATTAGAACTAACAGTCATTTAAAAGATACTAGCTATTCAATATAAGGATGGCATCAGCATGTAGATACAGGAACAAACAGAAAATACAAATCAGGTGATGTAGCACCTGCAAAGTTGTTATATACTCCAGGGATACCCAATAAATACAAACTCTTCAAAACTATCCTCATGTGAACATTCAATGATAGTCACATATAATCAGCATCTGGTCACTAGTTTAAAAAAAAAAAAGAAAGCAAATGGTTCAAATTACCAACACTTACTTTTTTTTTTTTTTTTTTTGAAAGCATCAATTTCCAAAAGTTTTACAGATGAAAGATTCTGACAGAGAACTTCCTTGTGTTCATTATTAAGAGTCAGTAGCTTAGGCAACTTTCAGTTCACTCAACAAATGTGCAAGCAAGCACTGGCCCAAGTGCCACATGCAACACAGTGAGAAAGGCCCAGAGCCCTGACTCTCAAAAAGTTGCACTCTGCTGGGGTAAGAAGACAGGTTCAAGGTCGTTTAGAAGATAATTTCAGAAAAATAGTTTTAAAAAATCAAACAAGATTCTATGTTTAAGTATAGCATGGCAGTAAAGGGAGTGGAAGAAGAGAGGACACATAGATAGGAAGGCTCCTTTGAGGAGGTGAAAGTGTGAAGCCAGCCCTGGTGAGATCTAAGAGCAATGAATAGCAAGTACCAAGGCCCTAGGTAGAAGAAATGGTTTAATGTGTTTGGAAAACAGAATGGGCACTGTGTTCAAACTTAGGAGAGAGAGGCAAGAGAAATTATGTTAGAGATGTGAGCAGGGGCCAGATCACACAAGTCTTTAAATAATGGAAAGGGGCTTGACACCCTGATAGACCCCCAGAGGATTTAAAGAAAGCAATTACCATTGTATCATTTCTATTTTGAATAGATTACTTTAGTTACCATTCATTGTGAAGGAGTAAGGGCAGAAGCAGGGAGAACAGGTAGGATGGCAGCTCACGTGAGAAGTAAGTGTGGCTTAGATTGGGAAATAGCAGCAGAAATAGAACAGAGCCACAGGTTCAGGATACATTATAGAAAGAGCTGACAGGACATGCCAGCAGTTGACATGAGACAAGAAGTCAGACACATTAGTGTGGAATTAAGGAAAGAGGTCAGGGCAAGACACCAACATCAGGGAAACACTCAGAGACAGTACTGCAAACCACAGGACAAGTGGCAGCTCCGAGGTCTGACTATGAAACTGCAGATCCAGAGAGAAACCACACATCTCAACCACTGCCTTCCTACCCTCAGGTTCTTCCAAGGGAGGTGGGGAAGAGGTTTAAAATATATACATATGTATATATGTTTTTAGTAAGCTAATATGTAAAACATATCTAATAGTTCTTCTAATGACAGGTAAAGAAAATGAAAAAAAAAAGATAACATTTTTCTTTTTGTTTGTTTTTGTGACAGAAGCTTAACACCCCTGCACTAACACACACTTCCATTTGGGGTTAAATTAATGTAGATGAATCAAATTAATAAATTCACATATTCTCCTTTATAAACTATGTTACTAAAGAGGAAAATTCACTTAGTAACAAAAGCCACTGAAAACAAATAATGAAATTATATAATACTATTTGAATCAAATTGCCATCTGAATAATACCAGTTTTTCTAATTAGTAATCATACCTAAAAATCTGATTAATAACAACCTGAAGAGTAAGTAATAATAAATGAAATAATCATGTAAGCTATTTTACATTAAATTTGGAGCTTTCCACTTAAAGCAATTTTCTTCCTTCATAATGCTAACAAAGGTGGGGAAGAAAAGTGATAGTCATTACTTTTCTCTGGATAAGCCTGGTCATTCATTGGATGTATCACTGTCTGACTTTGGCAAAATTTACTAATTTAAGCACATTTCAGGACTGGAAACAACCCAAATCAGTTCAGTGATGTATGAATTTGTCAAAGGGTGAAGAAAGAGACTTATGCCCTCCTAATTCAATAATATTTAAAAGCAAAACAATAAAGAAAAAGATCAATTTGGGTCATCAGCAAATAGTGTCATGATTCCTAACTTATAATTTGGCCTGACTGAAATCATCACAAAGTCAAGGGAGAGTCAAATGGAATTTGTTAAAGAAGTTGCAGACTAGATTTCTAACATGATATTTCTAAGGAAGCCTGTAGTAAATCAATTAATCATCAACTACACAAGTTCAGTACTAGAGAACAAATATTTATTATAACTATTATTAAGGTAGTCCCTTTTTTCCTAATGAAACCTAAATGTTATTATTATAAACAAGCAGATTTTAAGGCAACACTCACAGAGCTGTATCAAGTGCAGACAACATGATTTTATTATTAAATTTTAAGCAACAACTTAAATGAAACAATGTCCAGCTAGTGAAAATTTTTCAACCCAAATGCATGCAGACAATAAGCCTAAAACTCAACTCTAGCTTGTATAAGTTTAGAACACCCCCAAAGAACAGCTAGAGAAGGGGATTTTAACTAGTAAGAGGATGGAACTCAATGAGTGGCAAAAGCAGCAAAGGCACTCACTCCTAAGATGCCCGGATGAACTAGATATGCAGCATTCAGAGCACTAATACTTGGGGCAGGGAGATAGAATCCCCATGGAAGGCTGCTTTTCAAGTCCCATCTTTCCCTGAAAACTAGGGGCTTAGGGAGTCTATGATTAATGAGCAAGCATGCCCATACATCAGACAGGTTGAAGCAGAAAATGTTAAATATCACCAATTATTCTGGGAGCAGTGGCTCATGCCTGTAGACAGTGGCACAGTCTACCCAGCAACTTGGTAGACTGAGGCAGGAGAATCACCACAAGTTCAAGGCCAGTCTCAGCAATTTAGTGAGGAGGCCCTGTCTCAAAATAAAAATAAAAAGGGCTGGGGATGCAGCTCAGTAGTAAAGTGCCCCTGGGTTTAATCCCCAGCGCGTGTATACACACACACACACACACACACACACACACACACCAATTAAGAACAAGGGAGCTACAAAATCTGTTCTGCTCCAGATCTATCTTGGAATGTTCAGTTTAATTCTGGATGCCACAGATAGTATGCAAGGATAAAAGTGTAAAAAGGATAGTGTGCAAAATGAAACACATCAAAAATAACTAAGTAAATTAATAGCTAGAAAAACTTAAAACCAACCAACATGAAAAGTGAAGGTAGTAAGCATATTTAACCAAAAAATAAGGCAATTAGGGGAAAAAATAAAGTCCTTAATGCACAAGTTATATTCAAGTATACCATGCCACAAAACCTACTTTACTCAGCACTATATTTTACAATCATTGCTGGAATAGTACATACCATCCCTAATATTAGTTTTACATATTGATCAACATATGGCAATACACTGGTCAATACTACTAGAGGTTCAGGAACACCAGCCAAATACAGTAAATACAGACACTAGAGAAAAGCTGACTTCAATTCACTATTAAGACAACTTTCTAACTGGGCTTTGAAAGAAAAATGGGATAGCAGGAAAGGCAGGATATCTGTTATCCCTAAAAGTGTTGGAAAGAAACAAGCATATTAAAGAGTACAGGGACAGGATGATCTTTAAAAGGGCCATCAATCCTCACATCCCAGTAATCTGTACCTTGATTATCATACAAACTGCACCTGCTTTAAAATAGCCCAAGTGGACTGATAACACAGAAAGAAAGGAAATACTGAAAGCCGAGGTCCATCAAGTTATAAGGACAGCGACAGAGTAAAGATACAGAGAAGACATTATTCTGAAACTTGAAATTCACATTGTAGTAACCTATAAATACATAAATTCTCAAATAAGTCCCTTGTGCTAAACTTTTCTGCTCTTGTTTTATCATCAGGATTACTATTTAAAAAGCATAATTTACATGAATTCTATTTGTATAATAGCAGCAACCTAATAAAGGTCAGTAAACACATATTTCTTCCCTCTGGAAAGGAGAGATGAGGCTGACAGGTTTAAAAAGCAGCATCCGTCTGGCTGAAGTATCTGGCATGAGAAAAATAAATAGTTTAAACAGAAATAATTATAAAAAAGAAACACTTCTCTGAATATGGTATCTTTACATCATTTACCCTCCAGAATAAAAGCCTCAATTCAGTTCTACCAAAGATAAAGGGCTATCTTTAACCACTGATAGCTGATATCCATCTTGAACAATAACCCCACAGAATCCAAACTTAAAATTTCTTATTTAGTAACATCTGACACCAGTGCCTGAAGTCAGGATTGGTAAGAGTCCCTAGGAATATTCATTTCATGGAGATTCTTTCAGCCATCCTGGAAGAACTGGACCACCTTAAAACTCAGTGATGGTTCTGCCCCTCTATCTTATTTAATCATTGTACACTGAATCCCCTCAGCATCAATTAAGCATACAATGGAGCACAGTACATAAAACCACAATAAGCAATACAGAAAAAAAGGATTAAAGCCATGAAAAATGTATTAATTTATTCTGTGCAATGCACTTGTAATTCTTCCACTTTCAGTCAAGATCACAGTACAGTTTAATAGTCTGGTTCAGGGACCAATTAATCCTTTTATATTTAAATCAATCACTGACTCCTCTCCGAATAATTTAGCTTCTACATGCTGCCTCCCATTTGATGTCTTCAGGGAAAGAGCAAAGTTAACACTATGTAGCACATTAATCATGTTTAGTAATAGAAAAAGAAATGCATTATCAAGGAAGTCTACTTTTTTAAAAAAAGCACAACATGCATTAAAACAGGTTAACATAATCTGTGTATGTGTCCTTAATTCCTTAATTTAAATGGGCATGTAAAACCTGGAGTTAAGAGTACACCCTTCATTTGTCTTTTCATAGTATGTGTGCATATGTTCTTTTTATTTTGATTGTTATATAAAATATATATCCGGGAATAAAAACACTCTCCTCAACCCCTACACCCCTAGAACTGGCAGATTCCTCTTTCTCATCCCAACCTAAAGCATAATGACTTGATGCTCAGACAGTGGGAAAGGGGAAAAGTAACAGGCATGTATTTTATTCAAACTGGCATGTGTTTGGCACCTTGCCACAAAGCTGTGCCCTTTCCCTTGAACAATTCTGAAGCCTAATTAAAAGGGTTAATTCAATGCAATATTCATGTGCAGTCTAAAGATTCTTACCATAGCATGCAAAGCAGATGTCCATGTTTTAAGAATATTTTCTCCAAACAAATGTGTCAAGAAAGCATTAAGAGTTCACGTGATGTAGAAGGACAACACTGTACTATATGCCACTTCTTCCTTTGAACAACTGCAAGAGAAGGAGGCCCTCCTCTTAGTGCCTGGATCTTAATCACCACAAGAATAAATCAGCTTTGTATTCTAGTAGTCACACCATGGACTACAAATGCATGATTTAGCTTTGGAAATTTCAAAGCAAATATAAGCACTTTTAAATCATCCACAAGTGTTTTCAAAAAAATTTTTAACCATTTAAGTTTCTATGTGCATTCAGCACTGAAAAAGTGGAGTCTATACCTTAGCATAACTCAAATGCACTGCTGACTCGAAAGTTTTAACAATTTAAACAATTCCAAGGAAAAAAAGGAAACAGAAAATGTTAGCTCTGTGTTCACTTCACACCAACACAGAGAAATCAAATGGTCAAAGTGTTAAAACCAGCTCTGTGATACCAGTGAGAAGAGTGCAGAGAGGCCGTGCATGCTGGAAGGTGATCCTCACTCTTAGGAATCCACAGCATCTAAAGTTTGAGGTTTGAGAGCCGAACTAGATTAACTGCCATACTGAAGGCTATTTATCTGGGCACATTAACTGTTGCAACCTGTGAGAATGTGGTAGGCAACTATGACCCATATAATCATCAGGTGGAAAAACGCTAACTGTCTATCACTCCTCACTAATCCCCAGAAGTGTCACATCAAAGACACATTTGGAAAGAACCCAAGTCTTTTGTCTGTTTTTTTTTTTTTTTTTTTAATCTCAGAACAGAACACCACTAATCAAGATTAAACAAGTGAATCAAATATCATCATCAAAAATCAACATCTCAACTCTAGAATATGAAGTCACACCAGGTAACAAGCTACCGTTAGCAGAATGAGCTTTGTGTTGTTTTCCTGGTGACCAGGCTAAGTGTGCATAGGCCTATCTACGACCCCCTGGCTAGTTTACCCATGACAAGTATCTGTCAAATGCTGCAAAAGGAGCAGAAGTGCCACATGTAGACAGAGATGATGAGACCCCAAGATCACTATAAAATTCACATGTAAGCTGGGGGGCAGTGACGCACGCCTGTAATCCCAGCACTTGGGAGGCTGAGGCAGGAGGATCGCCAGTTCAAAGCCAGCCTCAGCAATGATGAGGCACTTAGCAACTCAGCGAGACCCTGTCTCTAATAAAATACAAAAAAGGGCTGGGGATGTGGCGCAGTGGTCGAGGACCCTTGAGTTCAGTCCCCGGTACCAAATATATATATTTACATGTAAAGCTCTGCAGTTAAATGGGGATCGGGAGACTTTTTGTATGTACTTGTTTAGGTAAAATGCACTCTTACATTTCAGTGACTGTATCTCTCAGAAACAAATCCCAAGAAGGAAAATGCTAGGTGTTCTTTCTGGATTCAGTGTAGGACAGTCTTCAAAACAAAATCATAAAATGCCTGACACTTGGGACTGGGGCTGTAACTCAGTGGCAGACCATGCACTGAACATGCTTGAGGTCCCATGTTCAATCCCCAGAACCAAAGAAGCAAACCAAAACAAAACAAAACTCCCAACAGTCACTTTCAAGCTAATATAGCTTTCCATTCTTTCTCTTCTTGCTTTTAATCTGGCCGTCCCAATCCTGAGCCGTTAGTAGTGAACCTCCTGGCTGAGGAAAATAAAAAAGAACCTCAGCACATGCACAAACTACTCTTCAGGAGTCTCTTCCACCTGGGCAGGTTTGGTCAAGGCCCTCCAGTCCTGCCAAGAGAGGCTCTCGGGTCAGGGAATGGGGAAGTATACTCTGATGTTTCTCAAAATAGCCCCTGATTTGGTAGAGTCTCTCTTCCTTTGCCAGCCCCTGTGCACTTGTGACTAGTTTTTCTTGTTTCTATGAACAGTCAATATTGAAAACTATGGTATGACACAAAATATGAGTCATGGCATATTTAGCAATGGCATACACGAAAGAAAAATGCTCTGCTATAAATCTCACATTTAACATAATTTTATTGATGTCAAGACACCAAATTTCCAAATAAATAGCATAATGATCATTATGATTACCAAACAGGATCCGATTTAGAGAAACTATTATATAACCAGCCCTCATATTAAGCAATCACAAATAAAAAGGGGGAAAAATGACTAATTCTACAAAAATTATTAATGTACAAAAATTTTAATCAGTCTTTCAAAAAATATCAAAAGCGGCATTTTAAATACATAGTGGGAAATAAGTAAAAACTACATAAATGAACAGTGACATTTTTAAGTTGATGTATAAAACCTAATCTGGAGAGAGATTAATGCTTAAAAAAGAAATTTGGGCTTATTGAACATTTTACTTGTGAAGTCAATATTAAAATGAAGTCTTATTCTCTATATATTCTTTAATATATCATGTCTACATTAAAATATGATAAACTAGTCGGGCCTGGTGGCGGACGCCTATCTAATCCAAACAACTCGGGAGGCTGAAGCAGGAGGATCATGAGTTCAAAGCCAGCCTCAGCAACTCAGTGAGACCCTGTCTCAAAAAATAAAGGGGGCTGGAGATGAGACTCAGTGGTTAATCGACCCTTGGTTCAGTCCCTAGTACCAAAAAAATCAAGCTGGTTATCATCATTAGTATAAAGGACAGGCTTCTTTTGTTTTATTTTCAAAAGTTGAATCAGTTAATTGTAAATACTCAGTATAAAAAACAAAACCAAACACAAAGATGCCGAGTGGCATCGTGAAAAGTACCAGGACATCCATTCATTTAAGAACAAGTTGTGTGGGCTGGGGTTGTGGCTCAGTGGTAGAGCACTCGCCTAGCTCGTGTGCGGCCTGAGTTCCATCCTCAGCACCACGTAAGAATAAAGGCATTGTGTACAACTAAAACAAATAAATAAATAAACAAACAAACAAGTTGTGCTGTGATGCACAATCCAAAGCCAAATGGATATAAAGAATTCTGCATCTTAAAATGATAGCAAGAATGGCCACTTAAAAGAAATTTTGGATATTTGATGCCTTTATATTTTACTTATTTTCTTTGTTAACTGGAATTAATTCAACACTAATCAAACATAACTCCAATAGGACTTTATACATATTCAAACATTTTAGGAATTAATATATGTAGTAAACTATGAAACTTTAATATGCATGTGCTTCAATTTGTAAGGGAAATTTCTTATAGTGGAATTTTAATAGCAAGAGAAATTAGCAAAATATTTTTTACTTCCACTTATATATAAGTAACTAAAAACTTTTTTTAAGGGAAAGAAAAGGAAAATGCCTTCCTTCATTTAATACCCAATTACTCCACTCAGCCAACGCAACATCTACCAGGGACTTAAAAATGTAAAGACAAGAACATCAAGCTAGCCGTTTTACCGATTTATATAAGAACACTATTGAGAAAAGAAAAATGATATTGTTTTCATTTAAATTCTTTGTTTATTTTTTCAGACAGTATCTTGATAAATTGTCCAGGTTGGTCTCAAACACATAATCCTCCTGCTTCAATCTTCCATCAGCTGGTTTCATTTAATCTTATAAGTGAGGTGTTTTTTTTATTTGATATTCACAGCTCAGCTATATATGGTAGTACTTATATGTTCTTCATAGCTGATATAACTTAAGCCAAAATAATGCAGTGTTAATAACACAAAATTAAAGAAAATACATTAGGATAATAAGGAAATAGAAACAGAAATTTGTGATAATGCTCTTAGGAAAGAACTTCCAAGAAAATTCTCCAGGAACTTCACTGGCAGTTCTGTCCCACTCCTTCCCTCCCTCCAGCAAGGCCCTCCTGACAAAATACCAGGCCTCATTCTGAACCAGAATTACTATCCCAGCCCCTTACCCTTCTACTGCATAACCAGTATATTCAATCTGAGACAGCAAGAGGGTAAGGGAGGTTTCCAGTACTGTCTTCCCTCTGTCCTCTCTCTCAATTGTGTGAAAAGGTTAGTTGGAGTTGAAAATGTAAGGGAAGCTTCACTACCACAGCTACTGAATGTTTTTGTTCAGAGTAGTTATTTTTATTTGGTTTTGTGCAAACCCTCAAGTAAGAGTTTTACCTGCAAATATACACATTACTTTTATTGTTGCACTTAAAAGTCTCATACTCTCTGAACAACTTGGGAACTAAAATTTGGAAGAAAAATCAATAAATCATGACTATTACTAATTACAAAGGGGAATGAACTAGGTAGTGGTCCCCACGCTAGGAACTGAAAATGGGAAGTCACTGGGGTAGCACTGAGAAGACTGTAAATCAACCGTGGGCTGAACGAGGATGGGAACCTAATAATCTAGGAGACAATCAGTACAATTTGAAACTTTAGCAATGAAGGCCTATAAGTATGAGATCTGTATGTGATTATGTTGGGGAGAAGTAAAAGAAAGATATGGGTGGGTACAGTGCAAGGAGTGGAAAGTCCAATATTTGAAAACTAGTACAACAGCTCAGAGTAAAGTGATAAAAACTTAAGATTAGAATGTGAAAATGTAGGAGGAAACACCCACAAATGGATGTTAGAGTAATGAACCAAGAAGTATACCCTATGATAGCATACAGGTATGTGCCTCAGTTGATCATCAATAAATTAATATATAAATCATTTTTTAAATATCCATAAACAAGTGTACATGTGTGTGCACATGTGTGCATGCATGTGTGTGTTTCGGATAAAGGCAAGAAAATGGGCTAAGTTATCCATGTTTTACTGGCAATCTTTTTGAATGGCTGTTGAGAGGTGAGGAGGTTTAGTGTGTACATCATAAACACCAATTACCCATATTGATTTTTATTCTTAAAATCAGTATTTAGCATTTTCAAACTGAGAAGATACAATGATATTCTAGCACTGCTGCATGGTCTCTACTTAAAATCTTGTTCCCAAGGAAACAGTTAATGTCAATATCAGACTCTGCTTAATTATTGACTACAAAGAAAGTATACTACAATGAGACACTTGCACTCTAGCAGAACGAAAATGACCAGCTTGGTTTTTGCCTTAATACCAAACAAAAACCTCTGCTTTTCATACAGAGATCAGAATTTTCTTCCTCACTATGCTGAAAGAAACTAGTTACATTATTAACATGTTCTTATGGTACAGAATGTTGTTATTTTCAGTGGCATTTCTAGTCTAGATTAAAACAAAGACACAACTGAACCACCTTTATTTTTAGGAATAAGTGACTACCTCTTTTTGGAAAAAAGGTAAAGCTAAACCTTTGAAGTAATTCTTGTGAAGATAACTGCTCAAAAAACATTTTAGATGAACATATTTCCCATGACCAAAAAATCCTTACAATTCTAATAATTCAGTTTTTCAAGCTTATAGATTTTTAATAGTCCAAAATCAAACATAAGTCTTCTTCACTGTATCACATAACTTATATAATATTCAGTACAATTCTCCTACCTTTTATAATCAGCCCCTCCCCTTTTCAGGAGAAAGCACTTAAAATTTTGGCACAGTAATAGATTTTTACAGTGATATATAAACCATTTGCAAAGTTGGGAAAAATAAGTCAAGTATGGGGTTTTTGTTGTTACTGATTTTTGCTACAATAATCACTGAAAACCCTTTAATTTATTCTTCTAACGAAATGCTTCCTATTAGAGATTTATAAACATTTAAATCAGGCAGTTCGAACATTACTAAAATGCAGACCAAAAACATAACATGTACAGACATCTTATTTTGCCAAAAATAGTCAAACAATTTAGAAGGGCTGGCAAACTGAAAACTTAAGTTTATGCCACTATAAATGAAGATACTGAAATAACATTGATTATGAAAATACCTGAGGACTAAAATTGTCAGAAGGGTTTTCTTAATGGTGTCATGAAATCAATTTAGTGATTTTTTTCAACCAATGTTTTAATTAACCAGATTAGAATAAAAAAATAGGAAATACAAATAGGATTTCAGACTTGTTTTAAGTCAGATAAGTAAACACATGTACCAAATGAAATCCATTCCTTTGAACATAGTTAAGAAAAATTTGTACATTTCTTAAAAGATCAAATATTGTGGGAAACCTCAATTTAATAATCTGATAGTTTGAAAGATTTTTTTCATTATACTGGTCTTTTCAGGTGTCTTTTTAAAGTCCCAGATTATTATTCATAACTCGATTTTTCAGGGCATAACTCCATGGAAGCTGAAATTATGACTAAGAGAGATGAATTAACTCCTTCATGGCCCAAGGTAAAGCACAGATTTCCTAATAATGGTGCCCAATAATCTAGGATAGTACATACATATAGAAAATAACTGGGAAGATGCAAAAAAATCTGAAAATTTAAACACAAATTTCACCAAAATTTAATAAGATGCATCTGCATGCTATAACATGGAATGGGCACTATCCATTCTAAAACTCTGTAAACTGGAAGTATCTACTGAATGTGAAATTAAGAATGAACACCACTGAGACATTCTAATTATCAGTGGCAGGAAGCCAATCCTGACTAGCACAAAAGCAGTAAAAATTAACTAGACCTCTCCCCTGAATTAAAAGCATACCCTACTTAGAAGGTGGTAATTCTTTATTTTCCTTAAATGGACATAATTCTTAGATATCAAGTGTCACTTATTTTAGTTTATAATTCAAGAAAGTTACATTCTTCAAACTACAGATATGCTTATTTTTCATATGCTTTAACAATACACTTGAAAATGCCAATTGTACAAAACTATGCATAAAACATACATACAAGCCGGGCGCAGTGGCGCACACCTGTAATCCCAGCACTTTGGGAGGCTGAGGCAGGAGGATCACGAGTTCAAAGCCAGCCTCAGCAATGGCGAGGCACTTAGCAACTCAGTGAGACCCTGTCTCTAAATAAAATACAAAAAAGGTCTGGGGATGTGACCCAGTGGTCGAGTGCCCCTGAGTTCAATCCCTGGTACCACCAAAAAAAAAAAAAAAAAAAAAAAAAAAAAAAAAAAAACATACAAAAATATATAAATTAGAAAGCCAAAGTTTTAAAATGTCAAATCATAACAAAATGGATTATTTGGATAGTCTAAATCATAAGCAATTCCCACAAAATTACAATATTAAGGAATATTACATAACATTTTAACAAGAAACAATTTGCTAAAATGGAATAATAGACTTCAATTAATTAGCATTTAGTTTTAATAATTTTTTAAAACTAGAAACACAGTTTTATATTCCCCATAAGGGGAGTAAGTAGGCTATGTAGTCTCTTAAAAATCATAATTAAAAAAACTAATTCTAGGGGCTGGGGTTGTGGCTCAGCAGCAGAGCACTCGCCTCGCCCGTGCGCGGCCCGGGTTCGATCCTCAGCACCACGTAAACATAAATGCATTGCACTGTGTACAACTAAAGTAAATAAATAAATATTTTAAAAAACTAATTCTAAATAGTCTACATATTAATGCTGAGGAGCAAAAGTTGGCTACAAGATCTATGCAAACAGCAATGAAATATGGCAATTAAGAATATGAAAAACGATAGCCACCTGAGAAACCAAGCCAAATGAAGTCAAGGAATAAGATGAAACAGTCAATTTTCCAGCATTTAAAGAGATGTGTACAAGAAGAAATCACATGCTAAAAAGTCACAATCAAATCCTAGGTAGGCCCTTTGTTAACAGCAGCAGTGGTAACCAAACAGTTTTCTGGTATTGTAGTCTAATCTTTATAGTGTGGTTAACTAAGCTTCTAAAGTTTATTAGGCAGACAAGCAAAAAAACAACTTCTTATGGTTAAAGACTTGTACGATGGAAAGGAGGAATCAGAAGGCAAGGAATAAAATTCAAAGTCAAGAGTAACCTATTCTTTTTTAGCTCAAAGAGTTGACCTGACACAAGGAGAGAGAAACAAAAAGGTCAGACTAGATAGATGATGAAATTCATTTAGGAAATATAATGGAAAAAAAAAAGTGTTGTTAGGTCAAATATTATTTTAAGTGGGTTTTTACTAGGTCAAAAATTCAATTTTGCCTTTAGGAATCTGTTTGGATCTAGAGGATATAAAATCTAATGACATTAACTAATGGGAAACTTGCTCTAATATTTTACTAAACTATGTTGTAGAAATTAATTTTCCAAAATCCCTTGAGAGGGATGGGAATGTGACTCAGTGGTAGAGAGTTTCATTTGCCTGGCACGCGTGAGTCCTGAGTTCCATCCTCAGCGCACCACCAAAAAAATAAAAATAAAAATCCACTAAGAGCTTTGTGAGAAAAAGGTTAGAAAGTACCAGGGTGCTTACCCATTGAGCCACATCCCCAGCCCTTTTATTTTGAGACAGGTTCTCACCAAGTTGCTTAGGGCCTCACTAAGTTGCTGAGGCTAGCTTTGAACTTGTGGTCCTCATGATCAGCCTCCAAAGCAACTGGGATTACAGGTATGAGCCACCACACCTGGCATCATTCACTCTTAAAAGTCTGCTATTTAAGAACAAAAATCAATAATCATGTGTTGTACTCTGGTTCTCATTACACAATTTTGACAAATTAACCATTTCTATCTTGTTTTGCTTAAGCTAATATCACCTCTTTGCGTCTGAGACATACACAAAGACGGAAGTTAGGAACAGTGGAACAGGTTACCGGATAAATAAGAGAAACTAATAACCAGATAGGAAAAATTAACAAGGAAAATTTATGGGAACAGTCCACATATGAAGAATTGAGTGTTTAATGTATTTTGATTAAATGAGGAAGTCAAACACACTTCCATAAAACATGTAATAAGTAATATAAGACAAACCTCATCATTAGTATCTTGCAAAAGCACTGAATAAGCCAAGACATTTTCTAGAAATAAAATATATAATTCATTATTCCATTTATTATGCAAATATCTGTCTTTCTGAAAGACTTACAGAAAATATTTCCTCTGTCATGCGCTATGTAAGAAATCAAGACAACCAGAATACCAATAAAGAGTTTCTAATTGAAAAGCAAAAATTCCCTTTTATTGGGTAACTTCTACATTCTTGGAAAAATGTTCATTATTAGGGACCTAAAAACACAAACGAAGTATAATCCCTCTTTGAGGCACTTAAACTCTAGAGGAACATATAAAATATGAACAGAGACAAGTATAAAAGAAGGTACAGATGAATGCCAGAGGAAAAATTTAGGTTTCTATAAAATTTAGGAAGAGACTATTCTGGCTATAAAAATGAGGAGACAGCCGAGCGCGGTGACACATGCCTGTAATCTCAGCACTTTGGGAGGCTGAAGCAGGAAGATCGCGAGTTCAAAGCCAGCCTCAGCACTGGTGAGGCACTTAGCAACTCAGTGAGACCCTGTCTCTAAATAAAATACAAAAAAGGGCTGGAGATGTGACCCAGTGGACGAGTGCCCCTGAGTTCAATCCCCGGTACCACAAAAAAAAAAAAAAAAAAAAAAAAAAAAAGAGGAGACCTTGTGGTAGAATTAGAACTAAAGTTGAGCCTGAAGGATTTTTAGAATTAGAGTAATGTAAAACTGGAAGCTCAGGAAGGAAAACATTCCAGGAAAGGAAATACTAATAGTAACTAACATTTATTGACTGTTTCCTGTGTCAGGTATTATTCCAAGTGTTCATTTAAATATATCATATCCTTAAATTTTCACTGTAATTTCAAGTTAGGCATTATACCACACCCCTACTTTTCTTTTTGGTTCCGGGAATTGAACTCGGGGCACTCAACCACTGAGCCACATCCCCAGCCCTTTTTTGTATTTTATTAGAGACAGGGTCTCACTGAGTTGCTAAGTGCTATGCCATTGCAGAGACTGGCTTTGAACTCATGATCCTCCTGCCTCAGCCTCCCAAGTATTGGGATTATAGGCGTGCGCCACCGCACCCAGCTACCATAACCCTACTTTGATGCAGTAAGAAATAAGTCAGAATTGAAGTAATTTGCTCACTGTCCACTGTCACCTAGCCTGTAAGGAGCAGAGACATGTTTCAAACCCAATTTGTCTAACAAAAGATCATACACTCTCAAAGCACTGAACTTTATAATGTTAATTGAAATGGCATAAAAAAAACTAGTTATTTTCAATAACTGGCAAGGGCTTTCACCTTACACTGGTTCCACTGTAGCTCTTTTCCTTCATCAAAGCTGATTAGAGATGTATTAGTGTTCATACTCAAGATGACAACACAGTAGAATAAATTGGACGTTATTACCCTATGTGCACATATGACTACGTGATTGGTGGGATTCAACATCACGTACAACCAGAAGAATGAGAAGTTATACTCCATTTATGTATAACGTATCAAAATGCGTTCTATCAAGTATAACTAATTAGAACAAATTTTTTTTTAAAAGTTGTTGTTAACTGCGGGAGGATGGAGGGAAGGGAAAGAGAAAATATGGGGAATGATAGTGGTGAAATTGTATCATTATATTATGTACATGTATGAATATGTAATAAGAAACCTAGCATTATGTACAACTATAATGCATCAAAAAAAATGTGCAAGATTAAAAAAAAAAAAAGATGACAACACAAACTTAAGGAGTTAAATGACTTCCCCAGGCCCAGAGGAAAAGGTAGAGCTGAGAATCAAAAACTCATCTTTGGTCCACAAGCCCAGGGCTTCATCATATTCACCTCTTCTCTCCTATTAGAAAGGCTATTTATTGTATGCAATGAAGCTCAAGGGCTGCCCAGCAATGCACCACAGACCACCACAGGAAAGCTTCCCGTCTTTGCCTTTCCACTCCACTTCAGTGCAAATGGAATTCTGCCAAAGATTTCATTTGAATCAACAGTTCTACTACTAAAGACTTTAACAACCATTATACACACACAGAGTCTTGGGTCTAGGTATTTTATCCTCATTTCCTGATACATTTTCTACCACTCTAGACTGGTATCCAAATCCTCCAGAAAATACTATTAATCCCAGACACCATTTGAACTACCTTTCCCTTGGTTTTATGTGTGCAACACCTCAATAAAAAACAAGCCACATTCATAATAAAAACAATCTAAAATGATAACCAAAAAAACAATCAGTGGAAGCTATCCAGTATCTCCCCTACCATTTGACCTGCACATCCTACATTAGTCTGCTTTGCATTATTATAACAATTACCTGAAATAAATCACCTTAAAAGGAGGAAAGGTTTATTTTGGCCCAGGCTTTCAGAAGTTCCAGTCCACAGTTACTTGGGCCCAGTTGCTTTGGACCTCTGGTGGCACAGTACGCAGACAAGAACACATAGTGGAGGAGGACTGGTCAGTTGGGAAGGGTCCAAGGGCCCAATATCTGTTCAAGGTCCCCTTCCCAGTGACTTAACTTCCTCCTACCAGGCCCCATCTCCGAAAGTTTCCACCACTTCCCAATAGTAGGCAACCAAGCCTTTCGGGCCTTTGGAAGACACGTAGGGAAACCACAGCACCCTGTCAGAATACATGATATTTAGAACCCCAAGAGTGTGATGTTTCTAGGTATGCTGTCAGTTAAATACGTTTCTTTTGTACATGGCTCTATAGTGCCCTCATTTTCAAGCATAATGAGAAAAGAATATCTTTCTTATAAACATTAATAGCAAAACATCTAAATCTATAATGTTTCCCATAGTCAAGTTAAAAGCATTTTAAAGAGATACAACCATCAATAAAATGCTCATTGGCACCAGAATGTTTACAATAAAATAGACAATTAGAGACCTGACAAGAATGAAGAACAGGGGCTGGAGTTATAGCTCAGCAATAGAGTGCTTGCCTTGCACATGTGGGGCACTGGATTCAATCCTCAGCACCACATAAAAAAATAAATATATTAAGGAAAAAAAAAAAGAATGAAGAACAACAAAATTTCCATACTCTGCTACTAGTAGTCTAAGTTGGTACAGCCACTCTGGAAAGCTGCTTGGTAGTATTTATTAAAGCTGAAAATGGTGTCTACTACTCTATGACTCAATATTCTACTCCTCAGTATAGAGCCAATCAAATATATGTACAAGAATGTCCTTAGAAGGATTATGTAATAGCTGCAAAGCGCAAACAAACATCAATCAACAGCATAAATAAAATAATTGCGATATTTTCATGCAACAGATTATACAGCAGTAAGAGTTAACAAATTGCAACTGCATACAACATGGATGAAATCCTATAAATAAAATGATGAGCAAAATAACTCAGACACAGAACAGAATAAAGCATATGATCCCACCTAAATAAAGTTCATAAACATGCAAAATTGACTAATCTACAATGTCACTGCAATAGTATTTCCTTTGAGAAGAGGCAATCACTAGAGTCACAAAGGGAAATTCTAGGAAGTTGGTAACGTTCCATGCTTGATCTGCGTGCTAGATACAGGATATGTACACTTTATATAAGTGGATGGAGCTAAACAGTCATGACGTACTAACATATCTTACATTTATGTTTCAATAAGGATTTTAAAATAATTTTAGTAGGATTAGGTATTTCAGAAAACCCACTGCAAGTAAGGTAACTGAACTATGTGACACTAAAAGAATAAGCACATTAACATGTAAATTTGTAAATAATGTCTGAGGAGGTGAATCATGTTCGTGAAAGTATTTCTTGAGATGACAAACATTATCTTCTGTGAAGAACAGTATTTTAACAATGTTTCCAAGTGACCCTTATTAAAGAATCACAAAATAATGACTTTTATAGCTGGGATGGACTTTAGTAAATGCCATGGCTACTCCAAAATGCACTAACTTACTAACTTTAATAAAGCCTCACTAAATACCTGAGGTGACAATAATGTGCCCCACAAGCAGACAATCATAGTAAATAAGTGACAAAGGGTTAAAAACAGATTTTTATGGGCGATTAAGTGAGTTGCTTATAGCCCAAAGGTAAGTTTATCAGGTTAGGACCCTGACCATGACTCCAGCAACACTTTGAGGGGTATAAGAAGCAATAGAATGTAGCGATTACAAACAAAATTGTTAGAATCATACCCAAATTTGAGATCTGGCTATCTCACTAATGAAATAAAAGTCCTTATATAAATGACTTGATTTTTACCCTAAGCTATAAAATTAGTACAATGGAATATATTTAGATTTTGAGCAGAAATTATTGTTTGGTTTAAATCCGTTAACACATATGAATACTCAGTACCAAGTACACTGGGCTATGATAGTGATGGCGATGGTCGAAGTCATGGTGATGGTGATGCTAACAATCATGACAATGTAGTGGTGGTAGCATTCTGAATATGAGATACAAGTCCAAAGGAATTGAATCTGGAGGGAGAGAAGCTACATTTTGAAGGTTATTTCTAGGGTCAAAAAGAAAAGGTATAAAAACAGGTAAGCAAGCACAGCTTCATAGCTCTAAGGATTCTGATAAGGACAGAACTATAAACTGCTTTTAGTACACACCATGGTGACTAAATAAATTTTTGACACCCAATAGTGCATACATTTACTATCTGATTCATAAATAAAGTTTCTTTACTGATTTTATAAAGTTTCTTTATAATGGCATTTGTAGAACCAGAATTCAGTCACCATTAGGTGTAAGAATCATCTTCTACTAGTGCTGGTGATGATAAACTCAAAATCCAGCTACATTTGCTTCCTTTGAATTCTTCAAGTAGCAATAAGATGAATACATAAGAATCAACATCACATAAGATTCATTAAGATCCTTTAAGAAATTTTTTTTTTTATTTTACCTTAAATGAGTACACAATTATCCTGTGCACTAATTCAAATTGTTCTTAATAATCCAAGAGAAACAAATTACTAGAGATAAGAAAATAAATTTTTGCTTTGGTTTGTGATCTTTACTTCTTTCTTTAAAACTTAACAGACCTCTTTAATTTGTCTTTCTAATTCAATGGATTTACTAAGTCTGTATACCGCAGTTACTTATGTATACTTGTTTACTATTTTTCTGCAGAACTGATAAAAAGAGCCAAAATAGTTCTGGCAAAGGAATAAAAAATTGTCTTTTTCCCTTCCCACATTTAAAATGCATAATTGTTTAAAACAAAGTCAGAATCAAAAGTAATGAGCAACAAAACCCCTGGAGAAAGGCAATAGAATCATTTAACAGAGAATGAAGTTGCCTAACACCTGAAGGAATCACTGTAGTAGATTATTCCATGTTGCTAAAACACACCAAGCTATAAAATAAAGCCCTATGGGCAAACAGGAAATCCAAAGAAATCATAACTGATAACCCTCCTGGAACAGCAGAGGCGTATTCCACATAAAAAATACAAGAATAAAAAAGACAACAGCAAGGAACTTAAGCAAAGATGCCCCCTCTCCAGAATCAAAACTCTAAAGCACTATCTATCTTGTCACTCAGGGGAGGTGTTACAGAGCTGGTTCAGCATCCATATGACAGCCACAGTTGGGTACCACCTGATCAACTGATATCACAACACTCTGTCATGAGCACATGGGTTCCAGGAAGGACTTTCTAGACAAAGGTTTGATAAATGAAGATGTGGCGTTTTGTTTATGAAATGTGATTCATCTTCTACTGGATAATGCTAGGCTATCTCAAACTCAGACTATCAGTCTTTATTATAGTCTCTGAAAAAGTTTACACGTGGAAATAGCCCTCAGGTCCATTCCAATACTTTTACATCAATCTGGCAAAATACAAACATTCACTTTAACTAATAAAGGTGAGTCTCAGAGGTCACAAGTATGTCTGGATCTTTTAAAAAAAAAAAAAAAAAAAAAATCTTGGCTTTTAAAATACTTAAATGTAGGAAAGAGGATTAGGATTTCGTTTTAAGTTCTAGTAGTTACAAAAGTGAACTTTACATCCTTATTTTAAACCACTGAGCTATCTAGTATATTTATAAATAGGATTCAGTTCATTAAAATGTATTATTGCATTTAAAATGTTAGGATACAATATCTTACATACTGTGATAGCTCTATAATTCAGTCCATGATTCTAATAATAAAAAATTCATCTACTTCTCTTACTTGTTTGTATAAAGACACATAATCATATAACAAGTTTTAATCTTTTAAATTACTAGAAAGATTCAACTATAGCCAACCAAAAGACATGAAAGATATTTTGTTCCTGACCAAGAGAGATATGCTAGTAAACCTATCTGCAAAGTGATAATTATTTCTTATTTAACAAGTTCTAAATGAAATGCATCAGACTGAAAATCAGGGTGTTAACATTTGTTCTTCCAGGTCAGGGGGTACAGTTTAATGGTAAACATTTGCCTAGCATGCATGAGGCCCTGGGTTCAATCCCCACCACTAGGATTGGGGAATGGGGGGGGGTGGCGGGGAGGGGGGTGGTATGACAAACTGCCACTCCATTTGATGCACACGTGCCTCCAGCTGATCTACTTTCCCACTTAATGTAGTAAACAAGGACACAAAGAAAAGGAGCCTTCATTTATTTATCTCAACATCAGCAATGGTTAAACTTCTAAAACTCAAAAATATTATTTTCCCTATATTACATTCTGGAGTATAAGACTGTATGATTACTATACTGGTGAGTCTGTAAGAAGTAAGTCTGTTTATGCACAAAAATTAAAATAAATGTTGGGTTGTCCATAGTATTAAAAAGTTTACACTATAGCATAAACTGGGAATGAGACTTTTCACTTTGTCATTTTTATTTACAGTGGAAAAGAAATGGACCATACATTAACCCACTATCTCCTAGACCATCCATATGACCTCCCAAAATATTATTATGAAGATCATCAAATGATGTGATGGGAAACCTTTCTTTCAGAGATAAGTAGCTAATCTTAATCAAAATTCCTAAAGAGGGCTGGGTTGTAGCTCAGAGCCTCAGCACCACATAAAAACAAATAAATAAGGATATTTTTTTTAAAAAAAATAAGTTCCTAAAGAGAGAACACCATTCAGTAGAGAAAGTTAGATCACAAATATTCTAACCAACTGTAAAATAGTGAAAACATAATAGAGTGGAGAATGCTGTATGAACTTCCATATTTAGCAACTTTATTCTCAATAGTACCAATTATCATATCCCTCCCTCCCCAATTCTAGTGATATCTTAGGTTTTTTAACCACCCTCACAACTAGGTGCCCTTCAACAGATGAATGGATACAGAAAATGTGATATGTATACACACAATGGGATCCAATATTAGGTATCACTATAATGTACAAGTAAAAACATCAAAAAGCCATAGTATGGACACCAGACATTTAATAATTTGACCATATATTGATATTGCTAGATTGTACCAGGAAAAGGGAATTCTAAATTCAGCCATTCCTTCTCTCCCCACACATACACTTGCTTTATGGAGCTTTAACTTCCACAGAATTATTTTATTCACTTTAGATAAATGGGAGCAAGGAGATGAGAAGAAAATTATGACACAAAACCATGACATCACCCTTAAGAGAAGAACTGGAATTTCATACTGTGGCATTACAGGCATTTGTATCTCCTTTTATTCTCTGTCTCCTGCCTTCTCCTAGTAACTCTGAGCCTCAGTTTGCATCCACAAGAATGCTGAACATTAACCCAAACGCTTCTACATGGGTTTCAGGGCATTAATTTGGTAAGACTACAGATTACCTTTTCATGTTTAATTTATAAAATTCTAAGTAATTTTAAAGCAACTTAGAGGGACCAAGATTTAACTTTTTTTCAAGTCTTAAGCCTCATTTATTTGCAAATCTGAATTTTCACTAACTATTCTGGCTCTTAAATTCTGTCTTATAGCCGAACCTAGTGGCACACGCCTGTAATCCCAGCACTTGGGAGGCTGAGGCAGAAGGATTGCGAGTTCAAAGCCAGCCTCAGTGATGGCAAGGCACTTAGCAACTCAGTGAGACCCTGTCTCTAATAAAATACAAAAAAGGCACCTGAATTCAATCCCCCGTAACAAAAATAAATAAAGTAAATTAATTAATTAATTAATTCTGTCTTATAAATGTGTCCACATAAGGATATTAACCCAGGTGCTTTTTGTTGTTGTTGTTGTTGTTTATTTTAAAATGTCTTCTAACATTTCTATTTTAACTTTAGGCTATACAATAGATTCTCAATGTTGGAGGGCCATGTAATTAGGAAGATCTGGGTTTACATCTTATCCATCATTAGCCGCCTTAAGTCAATTAACCTCTCTGTATTTCAGGGTTGGTTTGTTTGTTTCCTCCCTTCCTTTCTTTCTTTCTTTACTTTAGCGGTGCTGGGGACTGAACCCAGGGCCTTGCACATACAAGGCAAAATGCTCTACCACTGAGCCACATGCCCAGCCCCTCTATATTTGAGTTTTCAGTACTATAAAATAGAGATAATAATGCCTACTTCACAGAGTCATAAACATAAAATTAGATAAAATTAAGTGATCATGTTCAGGACATAGTAATTATTAAAATTAGTTATGGCTGTACTACAAATCAGAATAAAATCATCTGTTCATCATAACACAAACCGAATTACCTCATATGAGTTTAGGAATGAGTTCTTTTTAAGTATTTTGTAGTTGTCAATGGACAACTATTTATGTATATGCGGTGCTGAGAATCAAATCCCGTGCCTCATACATCCTAGGCAAGCACTCCACCACTGAGCCAAACCCCCAGCCCCTAGGAATGGGTTTTAAATCTAACAATTTACTTAAGTATATTAGAAAGAAAACTCCACTCAAAAATCCAAATTAGAAAGCATCAAAATCAACTTTCTTCCATTGGTTTTCAAATCATCCTGAACGATACTATCTTCCTTCCATGGGAGATTTTACACAGTGTCCCAACATATTTCTTTTAAAAGGGAAGAAAACACAGAGAGGCCCCAGCTAAAGTGAAGGCTATTTTCACTCCAATGGTGTCACATACCTGCACACTGCATGGTCTCTCATGCCCCTGTCTGAAGGCTGCTCTCTGGTCCCATCAAATCAGCATGCAGGATGTCCCACATAAGAGTAGATACTTTTGTGCTTTTGCTACTCTCTTCCAAAATACTAGCTCCTTCCCCCTTTGATCTACTTTATTCCTCAAAGTAAATTCCACGGGATACAGTCCTGAACAATCTCAGCCTCATATAACTTGGAGCACTTCTCTCTGTCACTCCCCTGACCCCAATTTAGAACATTTCTCTCTTCTTTCCCCATATAGTCCCACCCATGAGTCCAATGTCTGTGTTGGCCTTAAAAAAAGTAGCACAGAGATGACTTTTGTGTATAAATAACAGATATTGAGTACATATACCCATGGCTTGAACAAAGAAAAAAAAGAAAAGTCATTTTAGTTAGGCATTGCTTGGGGTTATCTAAACTACTAAATGCTGTGAATATAAATAATCTAGGTTTCATGTACCTCCAAAACTGACTCTCACTGACCTAGATAAATAGTCATCATAGGACCCAAGACGAATCATGCAAAACCTTTTCAACCACTACCACCTTCAAGGGGGGGGGGGGGGGTTTTTTTTTTGCCAAAATATACAGTTTTACAATTCTGCGATATACTTGGTACCATTGATAGTAGAAATATATTGCTAACACAAAAACATAAACAATGGGACTTATTTCTCACAGAGAGAGATTGATTTGATTAAGTTTCTTTGTCCCTAAACAATTTGGAATTCCAGTATCAGAAGAAAGCATGACAGGGAAAGCAAGAGGCTCCAGCAACAGCTTAGCTGATGCCTCAGACTGGGAAGGGCGTTCCCAGGGTCTCATTAATACTCAGCATGTCTAACAGAGGACTGCTCTGGGGAGGGCAGGCAAGGAAGCCGGTTTAAACACACAACAAAGCAACTGAGACTTCTATAGCATTAAGCTGCCAAAAGAACAGATTCCTATCCTTACAGCTCTTCCATCTGACACTGGTACAGCACTTTGACTCTTCACACCAGTATGTGGCAATCTCCACACTACAGAGTGCTAGTCAACCAGAAATGTGTGAGGGCAGGGGCCACATCAATCCCGTCCACTGCTTATGCTGCTAGCATCTAGCACAATGTGTAGAGCATAACAGGCTCCTTAAGAATACTGTATAAAATAAAGGTACTGTACCCACCTACAACTAAACAAATGTTTAAACAATAAATAAAAAGAATACTGTATGGGGCTGGAGGTGTAGCTCAGTGGTAAAACACTAGTTTATAGAATGTGTAACATCTTGGGTTCAATCCACAATACTTTAGGAAAAAAAGGTATATATACATATGGAAGAGTCTTAAAATATATTAATATACAGTAGCGTCTTAAATACATACTACTAAACATAAACATGGATGGCAAGAAAAATGCATTTACGGGCTGGGATTGTGGCTCAGCGGTAGAGCACTCGCCTAGCACGTGCGCGGCCCAGGTTCGATCCTCAGCACCACGTAGAAATAAATAAAGGCATTGTGTACAACTAAAATAAATAAATAAATATTTTTTTTTAAAAAAAAAGCATTTACTACTTAACTTTCACCATCACAATGTCATATTGATTTTCTATAATGACCTGAAAATACAGTTCAAAATTTGTTAAATATAAGATGCCACATTAGTAAATTTCCTTATCAAGTAAGATTACATGTAGAACATTTAATATTATTTCTAACCATAGCTGAGCTTTCCTTATAACCAGTTTATAAGAATCCAAAGAAAACATGATTACAATACAGTAGAATCTCCTTGCATTCTGGCAGCACATCAAAAAACGCGTCCCAACAGGCCTAATATTGCATGGTCAGCGAAGAGGAAAAGTGAAAGGAGTCTTCTACTTTGCTGCTCCTCTGAAAAGGGAATCACATTAGGCCATTAAGTAGTCAGATACATTATTTTATTGCTCACAAAACCCTTGGGTAATAAAGTATGAGTACAAATTGCCACAGGCAGTTTTGGAGGAAAAACAGAACTGTGCAAAACAATGACAGCTTCTCTACTGCAGCACTGGACAAATGCAGGAAAGAAAACAGTGCATCAGTTGTAGTTTTTCTGCTCAAGCACAGCACTCTCCCAAGTGTGAGAAGCTGCTACACAAGCACAAAATTCTGCAGAATGCAAGTGTAAATGCACAAGTAGGGGAAACATGGCTGGAGAGAAGAGCATATACACTTGTAAAATCTGCCTCTAGTCAGATCCAGTTACACATACACAATTCCATTCTCTGGTACATAAGTTAAGACTGAGAGGGGTAGCTACAGTGAAAAGCGTGTGACTCTTGGAAAACAGAAACGGGAAAAAAGAAAACAGTTTCTATTGAGAGGCTATAACACTAAGGTTATGAACAATGTACAAAATTATTTTAATTAAATATAGAATCTTCTTACAAAATCCTATTGCTTTATCTGTTAACAAAATATCAGAAACCCCTACTTATAAATTTTCAACACAAATTTTTGCAATGAAAAAGAAAAACCTCCAGAGCAAAAGAATGGCAGTTCTACCAGGTGCCAACAGAGGGCATGCACTGTTTCAGAAGTCACTCCTGTGGCTGCAACCTCACCATCTAAGACAGGCCAGGTCATGCTTGTTTAATCTTAGGGCGTTTTAGTACAAGAATTGGCCCTATCATGTGTGGGGTGGTGTGTGTGTGTGTGTGTGTGTGTGTGTGTGTGTGTGTGTTCACACGCGCAAGTGTTTTGACCCTATCATCTTCAACACAAAAGCAGTATAAATTTAAAAAGAAAGATAAATTATCAATGTTAACAAAAGTAATGAGAAAATAATTAATGTTAATAGAGGCAAAATGAATTATTCAACATCAGAAACATGATGATACATAACCAGCAATCATCAACAAGAGATAAGGAGAAGTTATAAGAAAACATTACAGCGTGAGGATAAGTATCCAGCCATGTTCAATGGTTAATGGCCAAATAATATTAATTCATGAGAATTTAGAGAATAAACAGGATTAAACTACTACAGAGGATGCTGCTGTCCCCAATGAGTTCAACCAGTAAGCTCAAGGCCAAATGAAACCTGTGCAACATAAAATGAGTATGGCAACATGGAGCGCCACAAAACCCCTGGAGATCATCGGGTGTGAACTTATCTGCCTCAACAATTCTAGTCTAGTCCACAGTGTTATGCCTAAGATACTCCGTAGCACTGATATCAGCAAATGTACACCTGAGAATTTAAGGTGGGAGATCAGAATTCTAACCAGGAGAGATAAAAATTGCAAAAAAAGAAAAAAAAAACACATTTTGATTAGTTAAAAAATAAATGAGCACACAACCCCAGTATTGTATATTTATTTTTCTATTCTTCCACATGTAATTCAATATATGATTAGCAATTCTAGACACAATGTAATTTTATTAACTACTAAGAATAAAACAAATAATCTATGTAATAAATATATTGGGTGTAGAGGGGATACATCTTCCAGCCAATGAAGTGTGCTAACTAATATCAATGTGTTATATATGCTACAAAACATACAAAGTTGGAATTTTTAAGGAAGAGAGAAAAAGAGAAGAGTTCTAACATTTCCTCCTGTACTGTAACAGACTGCCTTTTGTACAACAGTCTGGAGATCCTCAATCAAATATAATAAGAAGGCAAATAGTAGAAGATATTAGATCTAGTGAAGGCTACTCAATGAGTAAATGGATGCCTTATCTCCAGTGTTACATTTATTACACATCTCAGAAACATAATCTGTGATGAGCTTGACAAGGAGAAAACAAGGAAATAAATATTTCTTCAAAAGTACCTCCCCCAGAGAGTTATTCATTAGAATAATGTTGTAACAATAAAGGATACCTATTTAAGATTTGCAACAACTTGGATTTGTAGTGTGACTATCTATGTCACTGTTAAAAACACAGAACATTTCAGTACTCTCATCTATAAAATGTAGGTAACAGTTCCTAACTTATAGGATTAAAATGGCGAACTGAATTGTAGATGAAGTTTCTTGCAAATGCTCTGAACACAGCAAGTTAACAAATAGCAACAAAAAGATCATTCCTTATCATTTATTTCATCTGTTAAATTACTTTAGATTACCTGAGGAGTTAGATAATACAGAATTCAACAAAGAATATGCTGGCTTCTATGAAGCATGAGGTTCAAGGGAGTGGGAGCTTTGTTAATTTGGCACTGGAAAGTTCTCTATGCCTGCTGTAATCAGCCTCAGATGTATTTGACAGCTGACAATACTAACAGGACAATAAAGCACTGTCCACAACACAAGGCCAGAAGAATCTCTATAACAGCAGGGCTTATTTATACAGTTTTCTTAACAAGAGCTTTTGAAAACAAATACCAATTTATGTAAGAATTTATTAATAATCTGGTCCTAAGACTGTATTTAGCTCATCAACATTTATCAGATAACTTAACATTTCTCAAACACAAACACCCCAGACATATAGTTTAGGATTCCTAAAATGAGAAAGAATTCTACCTTAGCATAAACTTAAGTGTGGATGGCAAAACACTGGCAATGTTTGTGGGAAACAAGACAAGAGAAACACTAGCTTATAACTTTGCTTTCTGAGCCCTGCTGCCTCTTATTTATTGCCCTAAGACTCACAATAGCTATTCTCAAAATAAGAAATCTGAATTCTGGGGCTGGGGTTGTGGCTCAACGGTAGAGCGCTCGCCTAGCACGTCTGTGGCCCGGGTTCAATCCTCAGCACCACGTAAACATAAAATGTGTTGCATTGTGTACAACTAAAGCAAATAAATAAATATTAAAAAAAAAAGAAATCTGAATTCTAACTCCTACATTGAATTTACTTTCCAGACACACTTTATAAATGTCAATGTGTTGTATCTGATCTCATAAGTTACATTTTTATCATACTGTTTTAGTTGTAGATGGACACAATACCTTCATTTTATTTATTTTTTTTATGTAGTGCTAAGGATCGAACCCAGTGCCTCACACACGTGTGGCAAGCGCTCCACCACCGAGCTACAACCTCAGCCCGTAATTTACATTTTAAAGACTTACTTTGTACTCTCACTGGAACTCTTTTAAGATTCTAACTTGAAATAAGACCTGCGTGTTATGTCCAGCCACACACTACCACTGGCATCACCCTTTACCTATCCATGGTGGTCCTCATTAAGAGCTTATGCTTCCATGATTTAAAAATCAGGGGTTGGGGCGCAAGTCCCTGATTTGAGGCTCACAACTTGAGAACTCCATTTGTAGCCTGGGGAATGAACTGGACACAAGAGCTGGGCACTCCGGAGGAACACAACTCTAAGGCCATGCAAGACTCTGCTGTCACAGGTGGATCCCAAGAGTACTGCCTCCCAAAAAGTGAGGAAAGCTGAGTCCAAGAACTGCAGAGGCTCTACCTCACTGGGTGTGAATACCTCTTCTTCACAACAACGCCTAAGCCAGATGCTAGAAAATCAGAACCTTAAGAGGGAAATGGAAGATAAAGCCAAAGCAATCTTGAGCAGCCGCATTGAAGGTACTAAGATTTATTTTGGACACCTCCCCACTGAGAACAACCCTAGCTAGCTATTGTCCTTTTTCCTTAGTGAATGCTACCTATCCAACCCCTTTTAAAAGTCTCTGAGTTTTGACCAGGTTTCTCAGCAGGCTGGGGCTGCCCAACCAACACGTGAACTGCCTGGTCTAGTGACAAAACCCTGCCTGGCCCACATTCTTGCCTAGGTTGCCCAGTCGCAGCAGGTGTTCACTAGACTCCACCCAAGTCCAGGTCAGTGAAGTATCAGAGGCTCTGTTGGAGTGGTAGGGAAGAGGGCAGGCTTTGGAGCCACACCGCCTGGCTCAAAGCCTAATTGCTGCTTACTAAATAACTTGGGTAAGTTACTTAATCTCTCTGTACTGTACATTTTACACTCATAAATTGAGGGTAATTATTACCTAGCAGGAATAGCATGATTAAATAACTTCATTTTTGAAAACTAAAACCACATGCTTTACAAATGTTATTGCATTTATATAGTTTTATGAAAACAAGGCTTATTGGAAAAGAAACGCTGCAAGATTATAATTTTTTGTTTAACCAGCTTTACAAAAGAAATTAAACCCATCACAGAATCAGCAGTTCAGCCCTCCACCTATCCTCCAGTCGCTTATAGATCTACACTGAAGACTGGGTGCTGAGCTCCACAAGCCAGTCATCAGTCTAACTTCTGCTCAAAGTAAGGGGGGACTTCTTGGCCACAAAAAAAAAAAAAAAATTATTATAAAAACGAGTCACTTCTTGCAACCCTTGGTTCACAAACTTTAACAGATTCAGTGTCAGGGATCACTTTTTTTCATACCTTCATTTTATAGGTAAAAAAACCTGGTGTTCAGAAAGCATGTTTGTAAAGAAATGTTTTGTTTTTTTTTTGTTTGTTTGTTTGTTTGTTTGTTTTACCCCCCTAACAGTACAGAGGAGTAAATTTGGGGCCTCACACGTGCTAGGCAACCATTCTACTGCTGATCTACATCCCTAGCCCTTTCGATTTTTATTTTAAGGCAAGTTTTGCCAGCTTGTCCAAGCTGGCCTTGGACTTGTGATCCTCGTGCCTCAGCCTCCTGGGTAGCTGAGATTACAGGTATGCGCCACTGTGCCCAGTTGAAACATTATTTATAATAAATTATTTTATACTAATTTGAGCATAATGTACATTTGGAATTATTGATCACTTATAAGCATATTTCAAAAATTATTTAAGAAATTTGAGTACGAATAATATAAATTCATGTTAACAAACTGAAAATTTAAAGAGAGTTCCCTGTTACTGGATAATTATAATATACCTAGAAACATCTCTGAAGAAATAAAAAAATTTTTTTCCACAATACCATTTGTCAGAAGTGGTGTTACTAAGGGTGAGGGAAGGCGCCACATGGATTTCATAGTTCTCATCCTGTGATGCTGTATCACACTGTTCAGCAAGAATGGATTGCTGACATCCACTTATACAATAATAATAAACATGTAGGTCACCCTTAAATACAACCAATCTTTGATTTTGTTTAAAAAAAAAAAAAATTGGTACCAGGGTTTAAACTCAGGGGCACTTGACCACTGGGCCACATTCTTCCCAGCCCTTTTTTGTATTTTATTAGAGACAGAGTCTGAGTTGCTAAGTGCCTTGCCATCACTGAGGCTGGCTTTGAACTCGTGATCCTCCTGCCTCAGCCTCCCAAGTGCTGGGATTACAGGCATGCACTACCACACTGGGCTGATTTTGTAATTTTCTTTGCTTCATTAATAGGTGTGAATTTGTACTTCTCATTTATTTTGAATTATTACTTTGAATTTCCTTTGTGTGTGTGGGGGGGGGGGGTGAGGATGGAGTACCCAGGGGCATTTTATCACTGAGCTACATTTCCAGTCCCCCTCCCTTTTCTTTTTTCTTTTTGAGACAGAAAAGCTGACCTCGAACTTGCCATCCTCCTGCCTCAGTCTCCCAAGTTGCTGGGATTACAGGAGTGTGTCATCACACCCAGCTGAATTTCTTCTAAGTATCACACAGATGAATACTTTTCTTCTGAAGTTTCTAGTAAATATTGGTTAAAACTGAGTTTTGCTTCACAAATGCTGGCTGTTTTGATCCATCAATCACTTGTACACAGGAAACTCTAAATTAATGGCTTCATTTTCTGGATATCATATTCTATTAATACATTTGTTATTTTTTCAGTGCTGGGAATTGAACCCAGGGCCACACACATGCTAGGCAAGTGATCTACCAGTGAGCTACACCTCTGTCCCTCACATATAATATATTATGATAATCAGTTGGTGGCTTTTTTCCTTTTTAGTAATGCTGGTTTTCAAATACTTTTTTAAAGTTTTTAATGAAATTACCAAAATGCAGACAAATTATTGTCGATGGGTTTTTTTTAATAAAGCCTCTTGAAAGTACAGCCAACAAAAACATCTTATGCATGTATTTTTAACGAGAATATTATGTTTTATATTTGTCTTTAGTGCATGTATTCTAAATTATCAGTTTTAGGTTTTTCTCCCTAATAATATGTACTTTCCCAGAACATTTATTATGATTTCTTTCCCAGTGATGTTATTTTACCTAAACATGTATATGCCACACTCACACAGGGTTGAGTCTATTCCAAACTGAATACCTTATGTAACTAGTTTTTTGTGGCTGGTCAACTATTTTTAAGTATCACAAATTTCTAGACAACTTTCACTTTTTAATACCTTAGATACCAGTAAATCAATACCATATATGGGCTCTTTGCACATTAGAACCTTGTCCGATTATCTGTCCACACATACTTGACCATAATTAAGTCAACTTTTATAAAGCTAAGTATTATTCACTTTTGACATTGATGCATCAAGAGACTGAACATATAAAAGTTACTGCCCAGGGACTTGTCTAAGCACAGAAGCTATTATGAGACAGGCAATGATAATTCCAACAAACATTCTGGAGATTAACAGCCTAAAATTTAAATCCCAGATCCACATTACTAGCTGTATTGCCTTAAGAGAATGAACAAACCTCAACTTGGTAAAATGGGAATGTTATGATCTACCTCTGAAGTTTTTATAAGGATTAAATGAAATGTTCACTTGATTAATCAGTAAACATTTTAAAATGGGCCAGGCGCTCTTCTAAGCACATTCTAAATATTAACTGATTTCATCCTAATAATTCTATGAAGTAGGAATAATACTTACCTCTCTTTTACAGATAAAATAAAAAAAGAGAAGTAACTTTTTATTTATTTGCCTAAGGTCAAAAATCAACTAAATGAAAAAAAAACTACATTTTGAATCCAGGTAGTGTGGCCTCAAAGTTCACGATCTTAAGCATCATGCTAAGTGTCCCTCAAATTATCAAAAGCAATAATCTGGTACCAAAATAATGATGACGATGATAATAAACCTAGTACTCAAGCATGCAGCATGCTAGCTAGAAGCCCTTAAAGATGGCTTGATGAAGATGACATAAAACACAAAAATACATCGAGATTGAATTCTCATGGTACAGAAATTTCTAAAGCTATCAGTTATATGACATTAGAAATTTAGAAGAAATCATTAATAAACTATTTTTAAACCACTATTTTTCAAGGACTCAGGGCCTGGATTTTTCACTTAACATTGTTAAATCAATATCACCAATAATTACCAGTTAATATTTTGGTCCTATCAATATTTAGTACTCAATTTTAATTATAAACTAAAGATGCTAATTTGTAAAATACTTTATAAATTTTAATTGACACACAGTTGCTTCTATTTATGAGGTACAATATGACATTTCAATAAAAGTCACTTATATATAAGTACACTTTAATGTAAAGATTCACAAGATTACTAAATTTACTATTTTGCCTTTATCTTAAAAAAATCATTTTTCCTAATAAAGTAATATATGTTCACTGCAGAAAAATGGGGGAAAAATGCAGGTGTATAGAGAAAACCAACAATCACCAGCTGCTCAATATCATCTTTACCTCCCAAGGAAATTTAAGACATTTCACTTTCAGAGGATGATAGTTTCTTTTTTTTCAACTTTTAAAACTGATGAAATTTCATGAACCAAAATAATTATTGTCCGGACACCTGAAGAAAGAAAAGTTCTTCAATTGGAGCTGAGACACATTAACTCCATTTAAAATTGTTTTTAAAAGAATGAACACTTTCCTCCTCCATTTCTTATGCCTTACACAAACTAAGTTCAGTTGGGAGACGTGACTGGCTGGCTTCAACTCACTAAAATGTTTTTAAAAACAACTTAAAACAAATTTGACAAAGTAAGATTCATATGTTTTAGAAACAGATAACTAATGATTGACAAACCTGGAATTAAAATTCATTCTTGTCCACAGCATACAAAGACAAATAAGTCAATAAACACCAGCCAAGCATAACATGTTTTAGCTTAGTTCCAGTGAGTCTAACAAACTGGAACAAAAAGGTAACTTTGTTTTTCCAAATACAGTGTCCTGTGAAAACAAACTTTCAGGTAGAACCAATACTGTTTAGATGAATATCTAGTCAATAATGGATCTATACTTTCAGTATATCAACATTAATTGCCCCAGAAAGACTGACATCAAAATTCAAGCTGATATCGGCAAAGAAATAGTTACACAAAGTAGTCAAGTAAGCAGTGCCCTCTCCCACTCTTCTAATCCCATTCTAAAGGCAAACACTGGTAGTTAGGGAATTTTTCTAGATTTTTAACCATCAAACCTCAAGGCTGTTTTGCTATTATTTTACTTAACTCTAATTTAGAGGGCAAAGACTATTTCTGTATCTTCTATTTTTCTAAACTAGTAGCAATTAATACTTAATGTTTAAAATGATCCTCATACGTATTTTTATCATCATTTTGAATCTGCAAGTCTTATCAGTAAGCTCAAGTCAATCAGATTAATAAAAGTACACTAATATTCTAGTAATTCAGTATTCCAAATAGTTTGGGGGAAATGGCTCCTTACACCTTAGGCAATTTAACTTACAAACATGTCCAGCTTCTTATTTGATTTAATCATCTTACATAATTTAATGTTACTCAAGCTAGCACTGGTTTTTATTATACACACAAATAGTTTTCCAAGCAAGTTTCTTGACTTGCTGTTTGAAGACTAAGCAGGCTTGTCACTCAGCAGATACTCTTATTAAGGACCTTTTATGCACTGCTTTAAACTACAGTGTTAAATCTCAAGGAATATTTTCATCATATCATGAACAGTAATTAAACAAAGCAAGAATCTGTAGATGAATTTTATAAAACATTAGAGTTCCCATAAACTTTATATATGTCTGTATACCCCAAGGCTGGCTGACATGTTACATAATATTTTATGTCAAGGTGATGGGTGAATTCACACCCAGTCTGGGCCAGTAAATATTATTTTACAAGAGTGATATATTCTCTATCCTCTGAACACTACACCACCATCACACCACAACCAAAATTCCCTTTCTGTCCCATTCCCCATTTCCAGCTATACCACCCTGGTGCAGGAGCAACTACAGGCTCAAAGTAGTATACAACACCAGGAATGATGATCTGATTTGAAATGCGTGAGATTAGGTTTTTATTCATATTGGATGTTGCCTAACGAATCCTGGCTCCATTATGCCACTTTTCACATTTATAAATTCTTCCTTTTAATTGAAACCAGTGGACTGGGGATGTAACTCAATGGTAGAGTGTTTGCCTAGGGTGGGTTCAAGCTGCAGCACCACAAATAATAACAGCAACAAATAGGACAAAACAATGGGAGGAAAAGGATTAATAGGAAACCAGGAACTAGGGTGCACCAAACAACACAGTGTGTAAGCAGACTCATGTACACCTGCTGGGAAATATCATCAAGACGAGCTATGGAATGATAGCTTCTCAAGTATAAACAGCTCGATTCTCAGATTATCTGGTGATAGCATCAAGTTAAAGTCAAACATTTATTCTGAGAAAAATCCTTAAAAATGATCTTGTCCAAACATCTTGCTTTCTTAATAAAGTATAATGAAACTGAAGATTAGTTTAAATGATTTCAATCCAAATATTCAAACACTTGTTATATGCTGGGTATTCGTTCAAGGATTAGATTCTGTAGAGACATTTATTTATTATACATATGAAACATTTGTTTATGATACATACTTTACTATTATTAAGCCTATAAAAGAGCTGAGCGGCAGTAAGGATTAGTAGGAAAAACAGAAATCTAAGCACTAGAACCACTCAGAAAAATTAAATAGTGCAGAGATTTATGTAAATCACTTAACTTCTCATTTATAAAGTGAAGGGGCTATCTTAACCTCATGTGTCCCTCCAAGTGCAAAAAAAAAAAAAAAAAATTAGAATCATCTGTTAAAAAATAACACTGTATAGTTTGAAAGTTTACATTTGGTGACAGAGAATTTGGATTAAACTGCAAAGTGGCTAATTTTGCTTAATTTTATGGCAGATTATAAGTAAAATTGCTAGTGTACAGATACAGCAGTAGAAGCTTCTGAAAGAATACATGAGACCATTCATAGTGAACATCCCTGGTGAGTGGAACTAGGGGAAGCAGAGAGTAAAGAGGTGGACTTTAGTTTTTCACCTTACTGCCTTCTAAACCGCCTATTTTTAATGGACAATTATTGCCTTTGTACTTTTTTTAAAACCCCAATTTAAAAAAAATGTACAAGCACTTAAATCATAGAAGGCACTGTGGTGTGACAGAAAGTACAATCAACTAGAAAAAAAGAAAAGAAATGATTTCTAGTCTGGTTCTAAGTCTGTGACCTTGGGAAGTAGATCTGAGATCCAACATTCTCACTTATGAAAATAATGAGACTACTCACTGGTCACTGTCCCACTGGATTCACTTTTATATTAACTTAGATTACTATTCCCTCTTTCAATCATCCAGTACATTCAGACACTGGAAGAATAGCAGGAACTAAAGGAATGTAAAACAGTGCAAATTAATTTCCCTATTATGAAAATAACTAAGAAATTTTAAAAAACAGAGTTCTGGAAATGTTTAATTTGCTGAAGAGAAAGGAATAAAGACTAAAGATAAAATGGTGAAAGCCCAGAATCTATTATTGAGAAAGGTAAATAAATAATGTTCAGATCCAAACCTGAACTGTTTTATCAGAATGCCTTCCTTTAAATATGTCTGTAAAGTAATAAATTTTAATCTTCTAAATCACATAATTTATACCTCTGTCTTGTTTTTTAATTGATTAATGAGTCATTCTTTCTTTCTGTAAATACCAATTCCATTATTGATCTCCCTAATGATAGATTTTAATGCATGAAAACATTCTTTTCAACTTAAAGCTCATCCTATAACACAGAAAAGTAAATGTGTGTAATTGCACTTTTCTTCCCAGCTTTATGTAACTGATAACAAGGTCATGTGGTTATCAAAGCAGCCTTTGCATAATTTATTATTAATACATTTTTCTATTACGGTTTTGTCCCCAATTCACATCTTTTAAATAAAACATATTATTAAATATTAAAACTTAAAGTCTTCTTTAGCATTTAAATTGTGCCCAATTTGGGGGGTTTTTAAAGGATACTCAGACCTCATGTGGAATGGATAAAATGAATAAAAGTGGGATAACATTTTTTCCTCTGCAATTCTAAGTTGCACTAAATGCTACAAATAAATCAATCTGTCCTCCAAAGCAAATCATATATTTTATCATACAATTAAGTACCAGTCACTGAATTTTTAGGCAAACCTTCTGGGGACAAACAGAAAGCCTCACCCCTCCACACCCTATTCTTGGTTCATTTGACTGAAGGATTCAGATTGATTGGAGATACTTGACTGTACTACAGATTTCCAGTTTGACAGCTCTAGTGGAAGACAGGAACCATGTGACTACCACAAGGGAGTCCTTGACTGAGCAGCAGCAGCTTAGCCCCTCAGGGCAAGTGCGCAACCCACAGCCTATTAATTGAGAGAATGTGCAGGGATAGGAACCTCTTTCTTCCTCCTAAATATGCATTTAAATACACTGCTTGGAGCTTTATTGTGCAAGCAAGGTTCATAAAAGAAAAGCAGGATTAGGAATCTCCTTCAAAGTCTAGAATGCTGCTATCTCTGCAGTCTTTGTGTCTGGTCTTTACAGTTTTTCCATTGTTTAGTGGTTAGACTTTTCTAGCACAGCAGCTAAAAAAGTGAACCACCACTATTTTTTTTTCTTCTTTAATTATTTCACAGTTAGTATTAAGCCCTTACATTTTTGTCTTTGTCATTTTCAAGAGAAAGATAGCAATTGTTTGCTAAGATTAAGGATCGATGAACCCCAGAATTAGATTGCTCTAGCTGCCCCTTAGTAGCAGTGTGACCTTGACAAGTTACCTATCCTCTGTATCTCAACTTCCCTAATTAGAATTAGGAACATTAGTACTACTACCACTAATCCCACAGGACTTTTGGAGCAGTAATGAGACACAAAGTACTCCACAAGTAGTTTGCATAAATGTCTGGCCCTTCCCCCCTTGAAAACATACTCTTAGCTCCAACACTTTCTAGATCTGTAAGGTAATTCTCTAGGACTCCATTTTCTCAGTTATAAAACCAAAGAAAATAACATAAAAGTACAGGTATGTAATAAAGACTAAAAATAATTTATGTAAAGCATTTAGCACAGTATCTCAAGAAATGCTAGTGCTGACAAATACTGGTTCTCTTTCCAAGATAAAGTGATGCTACGAAACATCTCTAACTTTGCTTTTTATTCTATCATTTCAATTTGTCTTTCAGTACACATCTAAACCTTTACTGTGTGAGGGCATCAGGAAACAAGATTCCCTTTCTGTTGGTACCTTCCCTTTAAGTTTAAGGTGCATGAAGACTGATTAAACCCCTACAGAGAAACGATAATGGCACCAGAGAGCATCCTAAAGAATATACCTTAATGCCATAATAGTGCTTAGGTGCTTCTCAAATGTATTAGTATGAGATACACCCCCACAATCCTCAAAAGATCAATAATGAAACATTGAAAACTACTGGCTAACAATGTAAGACAACACAATGCACTGACTAAAAACAGGCCTTGTTAATAAAGTCAGCAGAAGCAAGGAGTTAAGAACAACCAGGAAAAGTTAACCATGAATAACTTAATGTAGTAACAAGTCTGAACTGGATGCTCAAAAGATAGATTGATTTTTATAAGTTTTTTGTATTTGTACTTTCAAAGCATTTGAAGTCTTTAATTCTCAAGACCATGTTTAGCCGTGGCTCTGGAATTTTGCAACTCTTAAAATCTAACTCATAACTATCTAATTTTTCAGCCATTAAAGAATAATAAAGTTTCTAGTATCCTGAATTATAACAATCATTCTAAGCTCTAATTTTTCAGAACTTTATTACAGTTCTGAACCTACTATATTGATGCTTCATGCTTTGGATTTCCAAAGAATATATTCTTTACCCATATTCATTCATAGTATCTAAACAAAAACATCCATAATCTATCATTGTGGCATAAGATAGTACAGTACCTGCAAGCAAAATTCACTAGCCGATGAACTACACACCATAAATGAACATCTAGACGGTCTACACGCATTTCTTAAGTACAAGCATGTGGTTTCAGTCATATACAGACCCTGCAAAGAGGTCACCATCTTTTATATATTTTCCACCCACAGGCAGAACAGAAATAGACATAAATGAATTTTGGATCACTCGAGGAGTTCTACCATCAGAGCAACCTCTTCCTATCTTCAATGCTGCTGAGCATGGACGTTCTTCTCTGTCAGTCAAGTGTTTCCTGGAGACACCATAATGATATGTGTCTGTGATACTGCTGTCTTCCCCCTTCATGATTCTATCCCAAGCCAGTCAAACCACAGAGATTGTCAAAAGCCACTTCTACTACATGAATCTTTCCTCTTAGAGTCCACATCAATACCTCTGTTTTCAGATTTAGTTATTATTTTACAGACCAAAAGAGGAACTATACATGGTGTCTTACCTCTATTTGCTTCAAGCATTTATGACTTATCTTCCTAATAACACATGTTCCTTGGCAGGGCTTTATGAAGTTATTTTATTCATGCCCACTAAAAGCCAAAGAAAGATTTTTTTTTTCTAACTATTGTAGAAAAGCAACTCATAGACTATAGATAATGATGCAAATACATTCTGAAAGTAGTAAAAGAGGTAGAAACAGACTGTCTTGCTTTCCAATAGTTGACAGTCCCATATGCATATACCTGGATGGAACTTTAACATTCCATCACAATTAAATTAAGTAAAATAAAGCAATGGAACAATGAACAGAGTTTGTATGCCATTTGATATACTATTCGTATAAAAAAGAAATACACATAAACATTTGAATCTATGCAGACTGACCTCTGGAAGATTAAAAAGAAACAGGCGATGGGGTTTAACAATAGGAGAAAAACCAGCTCCCTACACTACTTCTTATAAGATAAAACTTTATTGGTACAACCCACACCCATTTGCTTATAATATCATGGATGGCTGCCTTTGCAGTACATTGCCAAGCAACTGACTTTGACAGAGACAACATTCCTTACAAAACTGAAGATGTTTACTATCTGGCCCTTCACAGAAAAAACTGACCCATCCCTGCCCAAGATTAAAATGTAAACAAACCCCATCCACGCTAAAATTTTCTAAGCTTAAGAATATAAAGCTGCACTAAACAGACAGCAGGTCAAAACTATTCCAGAACAACATTTAGACATTATTTATCTTTTTCATTTTAATGTTTTTCAAGTATACTGTACAATGGAGATTTCCAGAGGCTATATGACATGTGGTGTCGTAACAATCTACAATACAGCTGTTTTCCTTTAAGCCAGACATTAACAAGATTTGCTAAAAACAGTGCCACTCTTCTCAGTAAATATTTGTTTTAGAAAGTACTTATTTTCATTTAAAAAAAAAATAGGTTAACATATAGTAGAATTGTTATTTTAAAGTCATAAATGTTTTCCCTTTTCTGTTTTAAAATTTTTTATAGTAACATATTTATAAATATGATTCACATAAACAAAAGCTCCCTGGGGCCCTAAATAATGTTTGCAGGAGTTCTGAGATCAAAAAGTTCAAGAAAGATGCCATACTATAGTTTGAGTGCACACAGGGATCAATGGATCAACCAGAAGAGTCAGGCCCAGGGGGCTGGCCCTCCCTATATGCTTGGCAGGGATTAGACAGACCAGAGCACATACCAAGACAATCAGCGACACCACCACCAGTGACAGGCAGTTTATGGAGAGAAATCTTATTAATCTAATTAGATGTTCCAAACAGTGCTTATTAAAGAGACTTGATTCAAAAGTATGAAATAAGGCAAAGAGAAAACAGCATGCTCCATCCACAAGACACAGAGAAAGGCCCATCCAAGGATTATATAGCACCCAGATTCCCAAAGTATATACCAATGCACCCCAGAACACTGCAGCATATTCACAGGGGTGTTGTGGGATAGTTTAAATTTTTGAATGAAACAAAGCAACATCTGTCAGGAAATATGCATATTATTATCTCAAAGAAGTTCAGTTTCATCAGACTGTAAAAATCTCTGTGAAACTGGTTTCTCGATGGTGGAGGCAATACAAAGTAAAATCAACAAGGACAAAAAATGAGGATAGTGATGTTCAATATGATTCTAAGACTCTGAGAAGCTGCAAAGTGTTCAAGGGGCATGTAGGTCTTATTAAGCAATTGTGGTTATTTTAAAATAAACTGTACTATTTCAATATATGTGCATTATTTGTTCAATAGCTAAGTTACTGGTATGTAAATACTCATTGAGTTATTTGGACCTAATTACTTAGTAAGTGTAACTGTTAAGTATCTCTCTTGGTCTAGGAGAACCATGGGGAATTAGGAAGGAGGACACTAAGTGTTCCATGAAGCAACAGTTTGGGAACTTCTGTTTTAGGGAAATGGGCTTTGTCCAACTCATACTTTTATGACTTTAAAAGTCCCAGATGTAGTTACATTACGTATTAACTTGTAAATTTTTGTCCAGTACAAATAGTTTCTGTCCTGACAAAAAGAGGGCCAAATGATGGTTATTGGTCCTGCAGATATTAACCAGTTTTGTGCCTAACTCAGCAATTTTAATATTTTTATAAATTCTCTAAAAATAATTCAAATGCTCTTTGAACTGCTCCTAGCATCATATCTGTTCCCTTACTAATCAGTGGGTTTTTTAAATGTTTGACATTTTGCTCATTTGATATTTACATTAGAATCCCAATTTACTTTAGTATGCTGAAGTTGTCCTTATCCAGTGTGAGCAAGAAATAACCCTATTTTTAAAAAACAAATTTTAAGGTTTTCACTAATAACCAAGACTCTAGAGCAAGGTATGCATTAGAACACACAATATTTCAAAAAGACCATATAGCTCTATGTTAAAAAATAGATATATCTGTATGTTAAAATATCAGCAAAATGTGTCATAATTCTATTGTGGTGTTCTACATTTTCTAGATTTTAATAAGTATATTAGATATTTTTGTAATCAGAATACACAACAGACTTTTTTTAATGCTGGGGATGACTTATGAACACATTCTTCAAAGCAAGCACTATGGATTATAGCTATAAAAACTGAATAAGTGATTAGGAAATAAATTTCCTCCAAGGAAAATTTTAATATTACTCATTACATAGAGGGCTAAAAAACAAACGGGCATATTCTAACACTTTCTACTCCCTGTCAAACATGCTTACTTAAATCATTATTTTCACATCAAACTACAGAAATGATAGATGTGCTTAAGAAGAAAACAGAAGAGAAAAATCCTTCACTTTTTTGGTACCCCTAGAAATGAAAGAGTGAGTGAAGTCAAAAGCATCTTTAAATGTGTTGAATGATGCCCATCTAAATAAATGAAATTTTTTAAAGAAATGTGTTTCTTTTCTCATTGGATAACTTTGATTGCTAGTTCTACTCCCGTGTGGTGGCTTTGCCCCTCAACTACCTCCCTTCGTTACTCAGAAGATTTCAGAAACTCCGACAAGCATGACTTTCAGAGTGAATCACAGCACAAATCCAGGAATCTTGGTTTCATAGCATCTAGAGAACATGCCCTGTGCACTGTACTTCACATGCCAACCCATGTTAAAATATACAGAAGATATTGTCCTTCAATTGAAGAATCCTTTGGGTTGAAATGTACTTGAATATTTTATGAAGTTTTTGCCAAGTATTTTGGAACCAAGTGTTTCTAAGGGGTGAGGATAAATGAGAGGCCATGCCACTACTAAAGTTGTGTTCTTTGGTAATTTACCTTCATGAACCTGTAATACATGCCTAAAATGTTCAAGAAATAATGCAAGACAGTACATATTCAATTTAATACTTAATTGACAACCATGGTTCAAGTCAATTCTATAGGTTTTTAGAGTGGCTAAATAGAAAGCTGCAGGGTTCTTCCTATTTTCACACTGGTGTTAAGGAATATCACACTGTCATGTTCTACTAAGGAATTCTAGTTGCATGTGTAGTGAAACTAAGGCCCAGAAATATTACTTACTTAGGCACATAACAAGAAGTCATTAGCAGAAGAAAATCATTTATTTCAAAAAGGTGAACCATTATCAAATATAACACAGAAATATTTAGTCAATTGTCTTCAATTATATATACTAAGAAATTCCGTTGTGTTCTATCAGTCTCAGTATCAGATAATATTATATAAACACTACTATTCAATTTGAGGAGCACATAATAATCCTTCAAATACTGCCCAACAATGTTCCCTCTGGGGAAGGACCCCTTCTTTATATGTTGCATGTAAATATTTCAAAATGTGCTACATCTAGCAGAATTGCAATTCATGGTCCAGTAATACAAGGACAAAGTCCAACAGGGTTAATCCTGTTGTCACAGATGCTTTCTACTAAAGAATAATTGAACTAAATAAGCATCATAAAGAGCCCAACTGCTAAAACCTAAACAAGCCACTAAATAATAAATAATACCAATACAAATCCAGGCAAATATAAACCCAAAAAGAATCGTTTAAATCCATTTAAATATGATATTTTTAAAGATCATATTTTTAAAAAAAAAAAATTTAAGATATCAATGGACCTTTATTTTATTTATTTATATGAGGTGCTGAGACTCAAACCCAGGGACTCACTCGTGCCAGGCAAGCGCTCTACCACTGAGCCAAAGCCCCAGCCCCTAAAGATCATTTTTAACATCAAAACAAGAACAGTGAAGAGACTTTTGGTTTTAATAACATTACTCAACCCGGGTGTGGTGGTGCACGCCCGTAACCCCAGCACGTGGGAGGCTGAGGCAGGAGGATCATGAGTTCAAAGCCAGCCTCAGCAATGGCGAGGCGCTAAGCAACTCAGTGAGACTCTGTCTCTGATAAAATACAAAAAAGGGCTGGGGATGTGGCCCAGTGGTCGAGTGCCCCTGAGTTCAATCCCTGGTACCAAAAAAAAAAAAATTACTCAATATTTTGTTTTATAAAGTTAGATGACTTTTCAGACCTAATTTTCCTTTTTTTTTTTTTAAATCCTAATGAGGTTTACAAAGGTAAAGTATGTTCCATTCAATTCAACCTAACTTTTAGTATCCTTTGAGCTGGGAATCATAGTAAGTGGTGAGTAGAATAAAAAGAAAAATAATGATGAATACTGAACACCAAAATAAAAATGATTCTGTTTTAAAGATTCAATTTAGGTATAATGTAGGAATGGGAAAAGGAAGGAGGACATTAAAATCTTATTTTTTGTTGTACACATTCGAGGGAGAACTAACACACAGGTACGCACAAGGGGGTGGGCAGTAAAAGTAGGCTATTGACAGATTTAGAGGTAAAATATCAGAGGAAACCATTTGAAAAGTTTCCCCAGGGAAGCAGTTCCAAGAAGAGATAAATGTTAACTTGCCAGGGAAGACAGGAAGGGTGGAACAGAATGGACATGAGCAAATAAAACATGAGTAGAGACTATGCTGGGAATTGTGAAGGGCTGCTCTGGCTTGAGAGTGGGAATGCTAGAGTAAGTTCAGACAACACTTAAACACAACTGACAGCACAGTGTATTCCTGTGTGGGAGAGTGCCACACCAAAGCAGCCTAACAGAAGTGCACAGGAGGGGAATATGATTAGAAACACAAGGAACTGCAGTCAGTAGACAGGCAGAAACTTGCAAGATCAGAGCAGACAAGTCAGATTCTTCACAGCCACAGCTTTCTATGTATTTTATCCAAAAATATTAAGCTTTAATACTTCAATTCCACATAACTATTAATAAAATAATAAAGTATGTTAGCCACCCTCTACTGACAAATTCTCAGAGTTAAAAGTAATAATTTCTAAGAAGCACACAAAAGCTTTATTTTCATAATGTCCTTTCTAACACTCTAAATAAATAAGACAAATTGTCATAATATACATTACATATTCTCAAATTTCTTTTCTGATGACATCAAAGATTGGCAACATACTAGCAAATACAAGATTTCAAAATTCATACAAGAAGGTGATTTCAAATAGTAAAGTATTTTTAGAAACTAGTTTATGTTAATATTTTAGGGTTAAAGTCAAAATACAATAAATTTATTATGTTATCATTTATTTGGAAGCATAACAGAAATACATACTTCATCTAATGCAAATTATGTATACAAATACTGATTCACAAATATTTTAATAGCAAGCTTCCTCTTATATAAGAAATTATAAAAAAAAAAATCACAAAAAGGATTTGTTCTCAATTTTTTCTAAGTATTACTATTGCCACTTTCAGTATTAATGCCTCAAAAGCCACCATTAAACAATAACCACATTCGGTTCTGTGCTAGACACATTATTCAATTTTAAACCATCCCCTTTCACACACACACACACACACACACACACACACACAAAACACAAAAGCAAATCTAGGTTCATTAATCTTCAGTTGAATGGAATTTATTTATTTATTTTTGCAGTAATGGGGACTGAACCCAGGACCTTGCATACGCTAGTCAAGCACTCTCTACTGAACTACACCCCCAGCCCCAGCCCTGAATAAAATTTATTTAAGTTTCAGCTGATAAAAGAAAAACATTGGGGGGAAATCATGTAAAATCAACCAAAAGCAATAATTTCAAACACATTATTAATCTTATCAGAAATTAACACTCTTGTCTAAAGGGAAAAAGAAATGTACTGGCATCTAACTCTAATCTATAATGCACTCCACCACTGCCAACTTGATACACAGATGCCACCACCAAAACATTCTATGGAGCCCAATCACATCTTTCACAGCAGCCCAGATCACACTGGTAATCCTGCCTGAGTCTCCTCCATTCCCCCACATCCCATCATTTGCCTTTCAACCTGTATGGTCATTGCCTGGATTTTCCTTTCTCTTATATACCTGTTTCTTTTCTCATCCTACCGCATTCTCTAAAAGACATTAATGAAAAGATTGTTTAGGAACATCTGCACAGAGCTGCAAGAGTACCTCAGGGAAAGGCTTTTTATAAATGTAAACCTGAAAAATAATAAAGATCTTTTGATTCTATGCATTTTTCAAAAGATGATTAAACTTTACAGATTCTGAGAATGAGCCTATAAACACTAACACCTTTAAAACAGAATAGAGAACAAAAGCTATTAAAAAGTTAGAAAAAAAATCCTCACAAAAATACTGGATTTACTGAGAAAACAGTTGTCATTTCTTTAATCAGTAAAGTAAAATAATGTGACAGTATCCCAGCACAAAGTGATTCAGCCCAAGAGGCCAACCCATTCTATTTTAACAGACAAAAAAATGTAAGTCTAAGTGAAGCATAACTAATGCAATGGTAACAAGCAATGTGAAATTGATGTCCTAAAATATTCATCGGGTTCCACTTTTAGAAGTGACAAAGTAGCTAGATGCGGTGGCGCACGCCTGTAATCCCAGCACTTGGGAGGCTCAGGCAGGAGGATTGCAAGTTCAAAGCCAGCCTCAGCAATGGCGAGGCACTTAGCAACTCAAAGAGACCCTGTCTCTAATAAAAATACCAAAAAAGGGCTGGGGATGTGGCCCAGTGGTCAAGTGGCCCTGAGTTCAATTCCCGGTACCAAAAAAAAAAAAAAAAAGTGATAAAGTAGCTCCTTCCAGATCAACATGCTCTGCCTCCGGGAAAAGAACGACTATAGAATTTGAAGAAATACTTAAAATTTGCTAAAACTTGGATTACTAAGCATAGGCAGAAACCTAGGGGAAACCCAGGTTTGCTATGGTGTCCCATCCTTATCCCCCTAACCCTCCTACACTTTTTTTAAAACAGCTTTTTATGATGAGGGCCATCGAACTGGTTTAGATAGCTAAAACTGATAGAAATCCTCTGAGTTTACTGGCCTGAAGAACTACAGAACTGAGTTCAAAGATCACAGATGCTAAATATGAGAAGGGAAATCCTGGAAAGAGGAGAATCCGAGACATAAACTTTATCCAAACCTCTGGCTGGTTCCTTAAATTTTGTGCATGGATGTGGCAAGCTCTCACAGCCCAGCTAGGGCTAAAGCTGTGCTTATCAACCAGGGGCATTTTGGCCTCCCAGGGAACATTTGGCAGTATCTGGAGATATTCTAGGTTGTCATAACTAAGAGAGGAGGGTGTTACTAGTCTTGGGGTAGGTAGAAGGCACAGATGCTGTCCACCTCACAACAATCACTCAATCATCCCATGTGTCAAGGATACCAAGGTTGAAAAATACTAAGCTAAAAGAAGCAAAGAGATTTCGGGTGCTACCCACCATAGGCTAGATAAGAGTTTGGGCTAGGCATGGTGGCCCACACCTGTAATCCCAGTGACTCCAGAGATTGAGGCAGCATGATCACAATTTCAAGGCCAGCCTCAGCAACTTAGCAAGACGTTGTCTCAAAATAAAAAAGCTGGAGATGTAGCTTAGTATTAGAACACCTCTGCATTTAATCCTAATTTAAATTTAAAAAATGGAGTTTGAGTGCAGTCACTTAATTGCCTAGTTTAAAAAAAAAATTTAAGCCAACACATTCCAGAGAAATAAAATCTCAATCACACTACTAATTTCCATAATTCAAAATTATTCAAGGGCTGGGGATATAGCTCAGTTTGTAGAGTGCTTGCCTCACAGATGCACAAGGCCCTGGGTTCAATCCCCAGTATAAATAAATAAATAAATAAATAAATAAATAAATAAATAAATAAATAAATAAACAAACAAACAAACAAATAAATAAATAAATAAATTCAAAATATAAATAAAGAAACAGAAAAATATCACCCATACTGAACAGGAAAGTCAACAAATGGAGATAATACTTTACTTGGTAGCCAACACAAAAACAATTATGGTAACTAAAGTACAGAAAGGAAAATATTTTCATAGTGAATAAATAGGAAATCACCAATGAGAAATTAAAATGATAAAAATCCTGGAAATTATAGAACTGGATATTACTATGTTAAAAAAAAAAAAACACATACAGCCAGGCATGGTGTCTCACACCCGTAATCCAGCAGTTTGGGAGGCGAGGCAGGAGAATCCCAAGTTTGAGGCAAACCTCAGCAACTCAAGGAGACCCAAAGCAATTTAGAGAGATCCTGTCTCAAAAAATAAAATGGGCTAGGGACTTAGCTCAGTGGTTAAGTGCCCCAGGTTCAATCCCCAGTTTAAAGAAAAAAAAAAAAAAAAAATCCAAACATTTGCCAATCTTTTAAACTCTTAGTAATTCTGAGAATTTTCAAAATCTGTCGTCTTTCATACCTATGTTTGTAATGGTGTTCTGACTATACAGTTACATAAGCTAGAAACTAAATGGAACTGGAAAGTATAATACTTTCTAATGTGTACTTGATATTAGAAAAACTAATAACTCACTTTTAAAGTAAATCAGAATACTATTAAAACTTTTAGAATAATATAGGTAGCAGAGATATATGGTAGCCTATAATAGAAAATTATAAATATAATCTCAAGATTCTCACATTTTTGAACCATACTGAAAAACTAATTTATAATCATGGCCAAAATACTCCAACTTAAAATCAAGAAAAAATTTCCTTTCTCCATCACTGACAAACTTTGAGGTCTCACTTTGAAAATAAACACACAAATGTATAAGTGAAAACATACCAATATTATAAAAATAGCAGCAGTCATATTCCTCAGACATGTCAGTCATAGCCCTCTGCCATAAAAATTCCCCCAATGTTACTGAAATGTTATGAGAAATCAGAAGTGTAACCAACTTTAAAGATATACACACACACACACACACACACACACACACACTTTTTTTTTTTGGGGGGGGGGTGGAGATTAAACCCAGGAATGCTTTACTGTTAAATCAAATTTCCGTTCTTTTTATTTTTTATTTTAAGACAGGGTCTCATTAACTTGCTGAGGCTGGCCTTGAATTTGCGATTCTCCTACCTCATCCCTCGAGTCACAGGCATAAACCGTAGCACCAGGCTATTTTTACCCTTTTTCTTAAAGCTAATATAATTCAGCAGAATGCACTGTGGGTACATTTACAAAATAGGAGAGGCATATGCATTCATTTTATAATGCAGCTAATTTCCAGAATAATTTCATTCATCTATGAGAATGATATAGTTGATATACTACAATATCCTTCTATGTAATTCAACCTAGTAACTGATCAGAGAAACTTTCTATGCACAACATCCTTAAAAAGAATGAGATATGAATCAATTCAACAGTGCTGCTTCCTTCACACTACCAAAAGTTTAATTATTTGAACCTGTGTTATCATTTGGATATGAGGTATCCCCCAAAAGATTCTGTGTTAATGCAGGAATAAGAGATGAAAGGATTAGATTATGAGTGTAACCTAATCTGTGGATTAATCCATTAATAATTTGATGATGATTTGGAAGGACTACTTTGCTATGTGTAGTCAGGTACCCCGTGCCTGGAGGAAGTAGGACATGAAGGGGGAGGGGTTGCGTTTTGGGGATTTATATTTTGTCTCTGGAGAGCCACTCTCTCTATTTCCCAGCCACCATGGAGTTTTCCTCCATCATGCCCTTCCACCAGAACACTCTCCCCCATCTCAGGCCCAGACAGATGAAATCATTGACTATGGACCAAGACCTCTGAAACCATAAACCAAATATACTTTTCCTTCTCTAAGTTATTCTTCTCTGGTATTTTGATCACAGTGATAAAAAATTAACTAACATGACCTCCATTCATTCACACCCTGATCCTTCAATTGACAATTTTACTCAACACACGAAGTGGCCTTCAGCTAAGAAACATCTTGTGCAAAAGTAAAACAGGTAGTCAGCTATGTTATAAAAGTACAGAACACCTCAACTGCCACTTTTTTGTTTAAATATTAATTTTTTTTTAGTTGTATACATGCCTTTATTTTTACATGGTGCTGAGGATTGAACCCGGGCCACGCACGTGCTAGGCGAGCGCTCTACCACTGAGCCACAACCCCAGCCCCTCAACTGCCACTTTGCACTTAAAATTTTCCTGTTCTCTTCCTAATTGAACTATAAACATCATTATTGAAATTAACATAATCCTTCATCTCCAGAAATGTTCTTTTATAACTTGTATACCCTCAAGAAGAACAGTATCAAATTCCTTTCATTGGCAGATAACAGAGTTACTTTCTGCTTACAGCAAACCCAAGCACAATGAAGGCAACATGGTTTTAGTGGGGGGTGGGAGGACATATAGAGGTGGGTGCCTAGACTTTACAATTTTCATAGAATCAAAGAATCTGAAAGGCAAAAGACATTTTAGAAATAATAAATGCTAAAACTAAAGTCCAGAGGATTTCAGTAAATCCCATAGGTCAAACAGTTAATGGAAGAGCTTCCCTATTTCTGGGTGGATGGTCTAGTGAACAAACAGACATTTCTTTTCAGCTTAGTTTCAATCCAGAAGGAATTTAAAAAGGAAGGACAACAACGGTATTCTCTCAATCTCTCCAGTACAGCTAAAGACAAGTTATATTTCTTGATGTAAAGTATTTCAAATCCTTCTTAAAATACAATTATATTTAAACACATTTTAATTTCAAACCAAAAAAGAAAAAAGAAAAAAAAAAAACAATGAAAGATGTATACATACATTTTTAGACCACCAATAGGATAAATGAAAGATAAAACCAAATAGTCATAACTTCCTTTTACGATTTTCAGAAAAGGGGGGTAAAAATAACTAAAAGGGCTACCTGGAAAGTATATACTTGGTGGTCATCATCTCTGAGTGAACTGGTCTTTCAAGTTAACATTCTCTCTTTAATGATTGCTTGTGAAAGTACACAGCAGAGTATCTGGTATATGGAAGATACTTTTCTATTATTATGTAGTTTTATCATAAGCTTTTATTAAAGATTAATATGTAATAAGAAATAAATATTTTCACTTTGCAGGTATTTGGAATAATTATGGCAATAACTCTACATTCAGTATCTCCATTTCCATTCCTTTCTTTACTTTTTTTTTTGGTACCAGGGATTGAACTCAGGGCCACTCGACCACTGGGCCACATCCCCAGCCCTTTTTTGTATTTTTATTAGAGACAGGGTCTCACTGAGTTGCTAAGTGCCTTGCCACGGCCGAGGCTGGCTTTGAACTTGCAATCCTCCTGCCTCAGCCTCCCAGGTGCTGCGATGACAGGCGTGCACCAATGCACCCGGATTCCATTCCCACTTAAAACTCACTCCTCAGGAATCTGAATTTGGCCATCCATCATAAGTGCTCATCTTTATGGTCATCATGACTGCATGAATGCCAAATGTAACAGTCATTTTTTGATAAGTGCTTCACATGGCCTCTATGGCAGACACAGTTAGTCTGTCTTTAAACTTTCCAATTCCATGGTTTTGTTGACACCAGTCTCCCCTGATTTTCATTTCTAGTTGACCCTTCAGTCTCTATGTATTCTTCTTCCTTGATCTATTCAGTAAACACTGATATTCTCCAAGACTATATTCTCATCCCTCTTCTCACACAATTCTCAAACATATCCATTGGCAGTATACATGCTGCCTTTTAATTTCAACAGAATCAAATTTCATCAGATAAACCAGCAGAAAATGACAATATATTTTATAGATCTACCCCAGAAAAGCTATTAAACTACTATGCATGATTAGATAAGCTCAAATTGTCCCATTAATAATCTTTTATGTGATTCCCCAGAGATAGGCCTTCAATAGATATATGACAAAAGGTACCAAATATGCAAAGTGAATTTGTGAAGAAAACTGAAAAAATTATAGCTTCCGGTCTTCATTTTCTGGGCACTAGGAAGAGTCTCCTTTACCTTTCACACTGAGGTGACATATCTGCTCAAAGGTTAGACTAGGGATCCCTTCCCTACCTTCTCCTCTGAGGGTGTCTAGAAGGAAAGAACATAGAAGACTCAACTAGAATATGGGTTTTGGGAGGAAAAAAAGGACTAAGCAAAGAGTAAGAAGTAGAAAGAAAGGGGAGGGGAGGAAATATATTGGGCAGTTTTAAAATACTAAAAAATATTTTCCTGTATCAATATATTTCTGATCTGAGGTATATCTAATATCAAAATCTATACTTTACTATTAAGTTTTAAAAAGTTCACAAATTTCCTGAATGTGTATGTTGGGTAGTATAGACTGTTAAAAATTTTTAAAAACCTAAAGAAATAATTCTAAGCTTGGAGGAGAAAAAAAATGCAGACAAAACAACACAAAAAACACAATCAAAATAATATACTTTAATGTGTGCCCCCTGCCACTGGCACATACAAAAATAATGAGAATATTTGAAAATATGTGGGACTTTTGGAATATCATCCAAGAGGAGGATGAGATCACCCACAAAGAAGTAATGGCAAATTAATTCAATTAATGGACCAGCAAGTTGGTATTTGTGTTAACATGGCTTCTGTACACCTGATAATGAGAAAAGGTCAAAGGACCAAACTTATTGGGGGAAGGAAGGCAGGGAATCAAATTGTTTCATTAAAATGGCTTTTAAGGCCAAAGTATATAGATTTTAAATTCTGCTATAATAAAATATGAACTAAAGCTAAGGTAAATTAGGAAACATACTTTTCCATTCAAAAGAAATTCCATTCCATGAACACAGTGATTTCTTTTTGAAGTAAAATAATTTTTTTTCATTGCTTCCATATTTAAGCATATTCTGGACAAAAAGGCTTTTTTAAGTTCAACAAACACTTTAGATACCAGAAATTTTATATGTTTGATTTTAGTTGTCACAGTTCTTTAAGACAAAACCAAAGTTTTCATTGATAACATTCAAATCAAGGGTATGAAAAACAAAAGAGCTCAATTTAGAGGGAAAAAAAATTACGTTGAATAAATTTCTATTATCCTTTTCGGTCTACTTGGCCAAATACATTCGTACATGTGTATTCAACATATAATATGTATTTTTTTAGAATTATCCCAAATATCATCTTATATCTAACATAAAGAATTCTTTTAGAGTCCACAACTAAATTTTTGTTTAGTATCAACATGAAGAGCAATTACAGTACACGAGATTATGTTATTAATCTTACAGGTAGAGCTCATTAAAAAATGTATTTGCCAGCCCAGCAGGACATACCTATAATCCCAGTGGCTGTGGGAACTGAGGCAGGAGGATCACAAGGTCAAAGCTAGCCTCAGCAACATAGGGAGGCCTGTCTCTCATAAAAATATTTTTTGAAGTGGGGGATGAGGTCCCCGCTGGGTTGTGGCTCAGTAGTTAAGCACCCCTGGGTTCAGTCCCCAGTACCCCCCCCCACAAAATAATTTATATATTTGCCACGACTATTAGAATTACTTAGGCTACCTACAATGTACGATGAGATAAATCTTTTTGGGGGGAAGATTGAACCATGGGCCTTGGACAGACTAATCACACAATTTAATGCTGAGCCACATCCCCGGACCAAATATGGTATGAAGACAAATCACATTTTAATCTATTAAATAATAGGATCTGGCTGGACATGGTGGCACACATCTGTAATCCCAGCAACTCAGAGGCTAAGGCAGGAGGATCACAAGTTCATGGCCAGCCTCAGAAACTTACCAAGGCTCTAAGCAACTTAGTGAGACTCTATATCAAAATTTAAAAGGGGCCTAGAAATGTGGCTCTGTGGTTAAGTGGCCCTGGGTTCAACCCGTATATGCGCGCGTGCGTGCGTGTGTGTGTGTGTGTGTGTGTGTTAGCAATATATTCTTTATTCACTTTAATATTATTTATTAAACTTATTCTTTTTACCTACACAATGGGATCAAATAAAAACTTTTCTAAAATATTTATCTGTACGTAAGATTTGTTTTAGCACTGGGCAACAAATTTTTATTCCCCCATTGGTCACTAAGCTGATGCATTAAAAAACAAATGTAAGAAAATTCACTTCTACTTTTTCTCAACTAAATTATAAACTATTTACATGAAATGTCTCATTTGATCTTCACAGTGACTACATAAGATGGCAGTAACTATTTTTCAACTTAATATCAGAGGGGGAAAAAAAACACACAAAAAGTTCCACTCAGAGAAACTATAAACTATTTATCTGAAATCAAACTTTCAAAATGTGAACCCAAATATCTTCTAAATTCCAAATGCCCTTCTCTACCATCACTCTGTTCATCCAAAACAATCTGGAGCAGAAAAAGTCCTCATACCTAATGGTGTTTCTTTGTCTGTTTGTTTGGGTTTTTGTTTTTGTTTTTGTTTTTTTGTTTTTTTTGTGTGGTACCGGGGATTAAACTCAGGGGCACTCGACCACTGGGTCACATCCCCAGACCTTTTTTGTATTTTGTTTAGAGACAGGGTCTCACTGAGTTGCTAAGTGCCTCCCCATTGCTGAGGCTGGCTTTGAACTCGCGATCCTCCTGCCTCAGCCTCCCAAAGTGCTGGGATTACAGGCGTGCGCCACCGCGCCCGGCTTGTCTCTTTGTTTTTATATAGCAAATACCAACTCTTATTAAAGTTCATCTGTGGCCTAAATTAATACTAATTAATAATTCTCCTAAAATAAATATTGTTTCAGAATCATTAACTTTTCTGAATTACAAAAAATAAAATAAAATAAAAAGTTGCGGGGTGCATGGCGTGTGCATATAATCCTACCACTTGGGAGGCTGAGGCAGGAGCATCACGAATTCAAAGCCAGCCTCAGCAATGGCAAGGCACTTAGCAACTCAGTGAGACCCTGTCTCTAATAAAATACAAAAAAGGGCTGGGGATGTGGCCCAGTGGTCCAGTGCCCCCTGAGTTCAATCCCCGGTACAAAAAAAAAAAAAAAAGAGTCCACAATCATGGATATAAGATCTAAAACTAGTTCAATTGCGTTGCTTGGACATATGTAACCTCCAAGTTACATCAAATCAAATATCCAACACAGTGCATGCAACATTTACATCTGGCTTGCTAAAATTATGATGATTTTTGAAATCTAAATGAAATGTAAACATATATAGACTCTATATCAAATAGACTGATAGTTACTTTTGAGTTTTAATGTTATTTTTGCTATTAATATCATAATTGTTACTCCTTCAATCTCTACATTTCAACATCAAGTGGCAACAATAATCACATGAATACCTACATCTGATGATCAAAAATTTCGTGACTGAATCAGTTAATTCAGATGTAACAATCCATGCTAACCAAGGGCAAGCACACTAAGAACAGTAGGTAAGATCACTGGGCTTTTAAAAAAATATATTAACACACACAAACACACACAGACACACACAAATTTTTAACCATTTAGAATAATAAACATAAAAGCCAAAACCTTATCCATTTAGAAAATCTAAGTCCTCTGTAAATTTAAGGAAAATGTTAATATTAAAAATAGAAATCATAGCTGGGCGTGGTGGCGCATGCCTGTAATACCAGCACTTGGGAGGCTGAGGCAGGAAGATCACGAGTTCAAAGCCAGCCTGAGCAATGGCAAGGCACTTAGAAACTCAGTGAGACCCTGTCTCTAATAAAATACAAAAAGGGGTTGTGGATGTTGCCCAGTGGTCAGTGCCCCTGAGTTCAATCCCCAGTACCAAAAATAAAATAAAATAAAAATCATGAAACACATTCACAAGTTAGGTCAAATATATATAAATGAAAAAGTCAACTCTATCAAAGTATCTGTAAATATTATCACACTTGTACATACTCATACCTTTCTAAAAGCACTTTTATCCTTTTTAGGTATAATGTGATGCATAAAAACTACATTCTACACAACTCTTCTTTTTTAAATCCTAAAGGATATTAATCATACTAAAAACAAGGAAATATTTCAAAGAAGTCCATGGTGATTTGGCAGAGAAAACTATCAGTGCTCATTTATCCAGTATGAAAAGAAGTTTTTTAAATGAGGTTTGGTTAATGAAGAGACTCCACAATCACTTTATTAAAGTGTTAAAACAGACAGATTCAGGAGAAAATTACTAATTATATCTCCAGTAGGAACTAATCAAGCTAAGGCAATAAGTTTTCCTAAAAGGATGTGAGTTACCAGCTGAAATTCTCCAAACACAAAAGAGCTCTAAACTGTAGCCAGCCGTTAGGCCCCTTAGGCAAGTCCAGTGACGGCAGAACAGAAAAAGATGCACCCTTCTCTTCAAAAATAATCACCATCCACCTAAGATTCCTACTAGTCTCTGCTATGGTCAAAGGTAGGTAAGGAAAAAGCAAACTTTTGAGGGCTTTGTTTTCTGATTCTGGTTTGAATGGCCTAAAATTCCATAGTAATTTTATTAGTGTCAAGTACTGATTTAAGTCTACATATATCATAAATACTGGCTAAATGTTTAGGATTGCTTACAGAAGTAATTCATCTTCCTAGTTTTACAGCCATCAAGGAGTATCAATCAATATTATACAATTTCCACTATTTTAATTCATGTGATGAGGTTTGCTTTGTTTTGTTTGTACTGGGGATTAAACCCAGGGGCATTTTGTCACTGAGCTACATCCCCAGCCCTTTTTATTTTTTGAGACAGATTCTCACTAAGTTGTTTAGGGTCTTGCTAAGCTGCTGAGGCTGGCCTCAAACTTGCAATCCTCCTGTCTCAGTCTCCTTGAGCTGCTGGGATTACAGGCATGCACTACCACAGCTAGCTCTCTTGACTATTTTTAAAGTTATGCCATATAGCACCTTAAGGAAAAAAGACTGATGAATGATAACGAAAATAACAAAAGAGAATGCCTAAATTACAGAGTAATAATAAATGGTTAAGACAAGAGTATATAATGACAACTGCCTTTCTATTTCAATTTTTCATATCCAACAAAAATAATATAGAATTTAATAAAGTCTCATCCAGGAATCTATTTTAGTATACCTAAACTATTATCAGAAAATAAATAAATAAGCTGATCTCCTCACCAAACAAGACAGTTGTGGTCAAACAAAAGAAAGTAAAAAGCCAGGAGCTCTCTAAAAGACTCACCTTTTGTTGACTGGCTTTTCATCCTTCTCATAGGGTCGAACAAACCACTTCCCAATCCTAACGAAGTTCTTATCCATTAGGCACCTACAATAAATGCATCAAGAATTACTTCTATAGATTCAATAACAAATTAGCAAATCAATGAATCAATAATCCCAGATTAGAAACACCAATAAAAATAAAACATCCAAAATACTGTCAACGTATTATCGTTGCTTAAAAGTTTTACATTATACCACAGAAAGAAATCTCTGACTTTGGGCATGGATTTTTATGCCCATGGGGGAAAATAAGCAATATAAACTGGCTGAAGTATTCCCAAAACTTCTTATACTTTGGAATTACTTCAAATTGAATCACACTTGTGCATGACTTTAATTCTTCTGTCATTAAGAATGTCAGAAATAGAGCATTTCTTAAGATGCCTCAGATATATTCACCCAAGCCATGGTCACTCATCTTGCAAGTTTTAATGCCAGTATTTTGTTTTACTTTTGGTGTGGTTTGGTTTTCTGGTTTGGGGTTGGCTTGTGAAAGGTAATCCGTTAGGTAAGGATCTCAGAAAAAGAAAATAGCTTCACCTACTTAAGCACTTTCCTTTGAAGGCATAGTAAAACATTTGGTTATTACTTTGCAAAAAAAAAAAAAAAATACTCTTCAATAATGAGTATTTATTTTATTTGTGTCTAAGCTGCTTCCCACTTCTGTTTTCATGCCATGTTAGTTGTGTTTCAATGTCAAATTATAAGGTATTCTTTCTGAAAACATTAAATGGTAACTGAGCCCTAACCATATGAATACCAATAATGCATACAACTCAATTGAAATAACAACAACCACAGACAGTTATGACCAAGTTCACCCATGTGCAAGCAAATGACAACTGTGTCATAACTGCCATCTGGCCAACTATGAGATGTCATTGATTTTAAGGAGCATCCCCAATTTAAAAAATATAAAAATTTTTGAACTGAGAGAAATATAGTAGTCTCCTTAACACCATTCAATGAAATGTATTTTGTTAAGAAAAAGTGTCAAGATTGTTGCATATAATTCTTCTATATAAGGTTTGTCCTTCCAGGTAAAGAGCTATATAGCAATTCTTTATTCAATATTCAGGCAATTCTGTACTTCACTTTTGTCCCTGTAATTTCCACAATATCAAGGACAAACGAAAGAATTCAAGCCCTCACTATTCTTGCTACAGGTTAAACGGGTTAGTAAATGGGAACAGTTTCTACTGGCCACAGTGTAACTCCCTTCGGGCAGAGTAAATTTAAAACACTGTAAACCATGCGAGGTGGCGCACGCCTGTAATCCCAGCACCTGGGAGGCTGAGGCAGGAGGATCGCGAGTTCAAAGCCAGCCTCAGCAATGGTGAGGCACTTAGCAACTCAGTGAGACCCTGTCTCTAATAAATTACAAAAAAGGGCTGGGGATGTGGCCCAGTGGTCCAGTGCTCCTGAGTTCAATCCCCGGTAAAAAAAATAAATAAAAATAAAAATAAAAAAGAAAGAAAAAAAACACTGTAAAATCTAAATGATACTGGCTTCAACTGGTTTTTTATTTTGAAAGCTAATTGCTATAATAGTCTTCTTATTCATAATGGAGAAATTCATTTTCAAAATAACCTGACTTCCTAAGTTAACAAATTAAAGAAGCATGCTTTTTAATGCTAAAAAATTATATGACTTCACTAAATTTAGAATACAAAATACAGCATCCATCCTCAGCTAAATAAATACCTACTTTCACCCAAGGTGAAACTACACAATAAGCAAAACTGAATACATGCCTCCGTAGTTTACTTACTAGCCAAAAGACTTCTTTATTTTAGCTAGGCTGTATATAAATAAATATTTCCAGTGAAAACTCCCAAGTTTAATACTATCAATAATCACTTGAAAGAACTGCTACTTTCATTACCACCAAAGGCACTGTGTATCTCATTTAATTCTTGTAAGAGTGGCAGTTTTTATAAGTGAAGAAGCTAAATACCTAACCAAGGTCACACATATTATCAATCGAAGAAATGCCAATAAGTCTGGGTATGTCTGATCACAGAAACATGACATTTAAATATTACCATTTCCTTCATTCTTTCCTCATTTGTTAAATCCAGGTACATCTTGCCACTGAATTAATGTGAAAATGTTTCTTTATTCTCCAAAAGCTGCTGCTAAATTGAATGTAGATCTTAAAATCAATAAGGCTTATAATGAAAGCAACAGGGTATGTTACAGGTATGGAATCACATCAAACACTAAACAGTCTTCTAGTGACACATCTTCACCTAATAAATAGCATCTTTTAAAAAAAAAATCACTCTCTCATAAATGCCTTGAAGGTCAGAATTCAAAAGAATTATTTAGTAAGTAACAAAAACAACATGAAAGTTACAGAGTAGAGTTAGAAAAATCCTGGGCTTTAGAGAATATGAAATAAAAACAACAAAATATCTGTAACTAAAGGACAATATAAAAAAGTGTATTTCAAAATCCTTGCCCTTCCGTGCAATAAAAGCCACAAATTCTATTCACTGACTTATTCTAGGAAAAAGCAGAGTCTGTAACGTGGGGGAGCAGCACACAGCTAAGACCATTCAAGGACAAAAGCAAATTGCAAAAGGCTAATGACTGTTATCTGAGAGTCTAACTCTGTGTGAATATATCTCCTGGAGTTCCCACTACAGATCATATTTCTTTGTCAGGCAATGTCAACAAAAGGTTATTATCACTAATATACAGAATAGAATGGAAACTACTGATCCTTTAGTCTGAAACCATCTGTTTCCAGAAGAGAGGAATAATGACTTATATGATTTTTTCAACTGCTAATCAGTATCAATGTGAAAAGTGGTTTCTAACACAGTGAAAGAAAAACATTGAGAACATAGAATTGCATTGAATAAAGGAGTGTTTTGGCTGTTTTGTATGTACTGGCATAAGGGTGAGGATATTCAAATATGGCCCCTCCAAGATTAGTCAGTACTACCTGGAGCATTAAGTCATGGGAAGCCATGAGAGGAGGAGGCTTATCACCTGGCTGAGAGATTACAGTATGCTGACTAAATAGCAAGGCTATCCTGAGGTACCAAGGCCTCCTTTCTCAATCTTTTCGGGGTCACAGATATACAGTTTAAAAAAAAAAAAAATAATGAAAGCTACTAAGAACTATGCACAGGAAAAGTTTCCATATTAAATACTACTACTGATGCCTACTAACTCTGCTTTGGCCTGAAATCCTTTTATTGTTGTATTCTATCCCTCCTCCTCTAATTTAGATTTCAACCATCTTTCCTGTCTCAAGTCAAGCAGACACATCCTCTTAAATATACAAATTACCACTTTGCACTACTCTGTTGTAACGATTCATTTCTATGACTCTCTTATCACTGACCATATTTAAATGCCTATGATATAATACACCTTATGTTCTACTCTGCACTGATAGATGCTCGATAAATATCTGAGAAAAAAAGCCGGGCGTGGTGGCGCACGCCTGTAATCCTAGCACTTGGGAGGCTGAGGCAGGAGGATCGCAAGTTCAAAGCCAGCCTCAGCAATGGCGAGGCACTTAGCAACTCAGTGAGACCCTGTCTCTAATAAAAAATACAAAAAAAGGGCTGGGAATGTGGCCCAGTGGTCCAGTGCCCCTGAGTTCAATCCCCAGTACCAAAAAAAAAAAGTCTGAGAAATGAATATTATAAACACCAAAGATTATTTTCCTATTCATAAAGTAATATTGTTGTTATTCTTGCTTATAACCACTAATATGGGTAGCCTCACAGTATTTGAATTTATCACCAATGAGACACTCAATATTTGGGGGGGGGGGAATCTACCTCTTTTACTTCTTTATAACCTATTGTTTCACATGGCAAATAAAAATCACAGAAGATACTCAAAATAGAGGGAATCACAGAGCAGCTAAAAATCATATTGAGTTAAAACTAGCACAAGTGCCCAAATGCTTTATATCATTTGAAGAATACAGTTAAGCAAATCTCTTAAGGAGATAATTCTAAAGTCTTAAAAATACATCAGAAATATAATGATCTCTTCTTTATACTCTATCAATCTTTATTTTCTTATTTTTGAGGATCAAAATGTCTACTTTATTCCACAAACAAATTAACCTGGCAGACACACTCCATCTGCCACAAATTATTTCAAATCAACATCACAAATAGTGCTAAGAATATATCAGTTAACCCAGCTTGTCCAGTTACTTCAGTCATTATTATCAACATTTTCAAAATTGCTTTGCTATTAAGATGACCTAATTCTGTAAAGCTACAGTATTATCTTATAAGATCATTATGTGATGCCAGGTTATAAAAAAGTCCTTTATGCACCTAATACTAAAAAATTATTTTTATTCCCAATCTTCTCCCACCTCCCGCCATTCCCCCCAAAATAATCACTGTTTCAAAGAAGAAAAGAAACAGCTGCTGAAAAATGAAAATGAAATCAGGTTGCATGTGTATATCTGTGTGTGTACCTAATGTTTCTGTGTCATACCATATGGCTTTGAATAATTAGCTACAAAGTGCAACCTGACTCCAAAATTGCCAAGCCACAATCTCCAATCCCAACGCCACAGGCAGACCTGATGTAAGATTACAAGAGCTACAGCACAGCCAAAGACTAACCCACTCAGCAAGCCATTTCCCAGATGGGACATTATGGAGGTAAGAAGGAAGGCCACCACCAGCTCTGGCTGCTTCTATGCCACTCAAATTATGCACATATGTATACAATTAATTTCATTGATTAGAAAATCCAAGTACAGTGTTTCTCTACAATATCCTCAACCAAACTATATATTAATGTTATCATCTAGTTACAGAGCTACTCACATAGAATGAATTTTATGTAACTGCATGCCAAAACATCCTCACCAGCACCACTCCAATCTTCATCAAAATCCCCTTTTATCTCACCACTCCAATTTTTATCAAACATATATGCAAAGAAGTTCCCTTCATAGAAACAGCAATGTTCTCAAGTTCCAACAGAATAGAATCTAACACCTATGATCCAGGGGCAGAAGAAGTCTTTTCCAACTACCTTCATTACCCTGGGCTTCCACTGTGCCCTAGTGGATACCAGCTGCTGCATTCACACAGCCTCAACTGCTCCCCTCCTAAAACACCTAAGGGTAAGCTCTTTTATAGACCCAGCCTCACCTCACATTCCCATCCTCATGCAATTCCAAAGAACTGTATCTCTCATCTAGTTTCAAATGTTAAGTATCTAATCCAATTCTCCAACAAAAAATTATTATTTTTAATTCAAGTTTTAATCCATGCCCTGCCCTTAGAATATTAAGTATAATGATTGCTTAGAGTGAGATTTCTTTCTAGACATTTACAACTACATCTGCTAAAGAACTGCATATTATGCTATTTCAATAAAATGGCAATCTATTGATTACTCATTCCTTGCCCCTATTATCACATTATGCAAAGGACCTTCAACCATGCAATGTCATATGACCATTCCTTCAACCATAGATACACCTATCCTCATACACTTATTATTCTGTGAATACACTTCTTATTCTGAAATGTCAAATCCAGCATCTCCAGATAGTGCTTGCTCGCCCTTTGATGACCACCTCTGTTGAATCACAATAACATCAACAATAACGTAATACACCAAGAACTAAAAATTTACAAATACAACATTATTGTTATCATAATTATAATTCCAATTTTCTCCCCCCTTTTTACTGTGCTTTCCAAATAAAATAAAATTCTAAACACCAACTCTTGGCCAACCAAGAAGCTCTGGGCCAAAGGCAATTTTTTAGCTGTGTTACAAACTACCATGGAGTAAATATGCTTACAGCACCAGTGGGCTACTCAGAAGAGGACATGTGTTTTACACATGTCCAGCACCCACAGATGAAAGTCTCCCTACATAAGCATGGACATGACAGAGCACAACAGCTTCAAAAGACTCGCATAATTTTCTATTTGTCTACAAAGCACTGATTCAAATTTTAGAGCAAACAAATTATCTTGCCATAAAAATGAGCTAATATATTTTATTCTAAAAATATTTTAAGAAACTGAAAATTAAAGTATCCTAACAAACACACAATGCCAGTTTGACAGCATTATGCCAGACATTTTTAGGTATTTCTACAAAGCTATTATAAAAACAAGATTTTCATTAGTACCACATGCAGTCAAATCACTGAAACAATGTTCAAAAATTTGGTTTTTTTAACCACACACATTTTCTGGCTTTTTCAGAAGCTTTTCAAACCATGGTTTTCTTCATTGTGATGAGACAAGTAACAAGGATATGACAAATCATGACAGCTTGTATCAACTGTGACAACCTAAGAGTAGTAGAAAACTCCTGAAAAACAATTGCAGATTTTTGTTTTCCATAATCCAGTCACAAAGTACTTTTCCATTAATAAGCAGTGTGAGACAACCTAAGCTTAAAATACAGCACAACCTTTGAAAACATTATTATGAATACAAAACTAAATTTCACCAAATTAAAAAAACTGATAAAGAATAATTTGAACTAGTACCTTAATAGCACATAGGGGAAGAAGAGGGAGATGAAAGAAAAGAAAGGAGAAAAGTTAAATGAGCAGAGATTCTGTATAAGTAAAAACTAAATTAACAGTACTTTATTATTCTGGGAATATTCCAGAAAGAGATAATCAATCATGAAAAAAATCACTCGCACACTTACTTTACCCGAAGAACAAGAAAATAGCATGATCATCCAAGACTACAAAATGTAGAACAGCTAATCACTCTCAGATTGTGGAATTCTAACTAAGAGAATACCAAAAGGAGCCAATGTGAGCTTGAAGGTTTAAAAAGAGTATATAAACACATCTATGATTATATTCTAGAATGATCTGTTTCAGTGATATACCTGGCAGCTATCTGGAGGACAGATTATTATAAGGAGGGAAAAACCTCAATTTAAATATAGTAGATGTACCCTTTTCACAAACATATGATCTCTCTCCCTGTCTCACTGACATTGAGCTTGACCATGTGACTTTGCTCTTTGCTCTCTACCAAATAGCTCTGCAAGTCTGTAGACACTGGCTGTCCCATTAGCAAGAGGATGTGGAACAGTACTGTAGTCAATGACTCACAATGGACCTTTTTTCCAGGTCTTCTGTTAATGCAACATAATTGAGCCTAACCTGTACTGATGAAGAGGGCCATGGCAATACTTTATGAAACATTTACGACATCTCAAAGTAAAACAGTGGCAATCGAATTGGAGAAAATGGAACCAAACACAGGAATATATATGGAAGACTGGCAAGGAGAGATGGGGAATTCAAAAATCATATGCTATGAACTGTAAAAAAGGAAAGGAAAAAAACTCAAGTTTGCTATCAAACAGGTAACCACTGAGAAGCTGGATTGCATGAGTTATATATGACCCCAAAGGAGAACACTAAGATAAAGAAACGAAAGTTGTAGGAAGACAGATTTCTACTCAGTATAAAAAAAAAAGACTTCCTATAACCCTGAGTACTCTCTGAAGATGGAAAGCTGTGTTCACATAACCAGAAGTGTTCGATGAAGGAATGACCAAGTAAAAAGGATATTACAGAATGTGATCCCAGAATTGGGTGGTTGAATAGTTAACTTTTAGATGTTGTCTCCAACTCTGCAAAGAGTTAATATTTCACTATACTTCTATTGGCTATAATAGCAGTTAGCCATTTATTGAGCTCTGATGATGAGAGAGAACTGTGCTAAATCAAACAACCTTTCACCATTTTATAGGTAAATAAACATGAGTAAGCTCAAGTCACTGGACCATATCACATATCACATAGTTAAGTGGTAGAGCTGAAATTGAGAATACCTCCTATCTCTGAAAACAATAAAGAAAAGGGATTTCTATAAAACATGTACCCCTAGACAGAAACATAACATTCCACCAAATATGTTGTCTTCTGTCTGATACCTTTATGAAAATGCTCTTGAATAAGTAGCAGTGGGTTTCTTAAATTTGTTTTTTGAGGGGTATGTGAGGGTAATAGACGACCTAGATGTGTGTAACACAGCATAGGCAAACAGTGAAAAGCTAGAAATGGAAAATGATTAAATGAAAGATGAAAACATGTGACATTATTGTACCTTAGAATATAAAATATTTTACACAGTGTCAATATATATTATCTCAGCACCAAGGGTAACCAAAAAATAAAATGATTTATTCTGTGTGGAGGTTTTTGTTACCTTAAGTTCTAGAGTAAATTATCTTAATTGTTTTAATCGATCACAGAAGCACATCATTCTGTATACATTAGCAATCAAAGCCTCATGTAAGGACGATCAATTTGTATGACTCCCCCACAGCTATAAGCTAGAGTTTCTCAGAGTACTAAATGAAATTCTTTTAATTAAACATATTCTTGTGCTTAAAAAAAAAAAAAGAGTAAAAATAAATCGCTTGTACAAGCTTTGTTAATATACAAACTGAAAAGAAAAAGAAAAAAAAAAAAAGAAAGGAAAAAAAAAAAAAAAACTGGTTCCGGAAGCACACACTTTCTGCAAGTGATGCTGCCCTGCATGATCTGTTCAATAACCTCAATTCTGATTTCCATGCCAGAACTTCACAACGTCCACATGGAGAAGCAAGTCAACATTACCTGAATAGTATTTAGGCATAACAGAAAATTGCCAAGAAAAAGGTAACAAACTATACCTGCGTTAATTTAGGTTGGAAACAGGTGAGGACATTATAGCAAATGTTCTAAACTCAAGAAAAATAAAAAGGGCAAATATGTATTAGTCTTTCCAGTTTTTGTTGACAATGAATAAAGAAAGCTGACAACAACCATTTAAAATGCTTTCCAGCCTCATGAGTGGCGTAACTTTCATTCATACACTAAATACATCATTAAAGGTTAAATGAAGAGAAAAATAGTGTTTTACAGGACAAAGGGAATAGCAAAATTTTTCAAAAGAATCCCAGGTTATGCACATAAACTTGTAGGGAAGCTTGATCATTAATTATTTTCTAAAAGAAAAGCTAATTTCATTTGTCTAAAGATCAACTCTTATAATTCAAATAAAATTCAAATAAACAATTCTGGGACTGTTTTACTTAAAGGATACAAACTGAATTATGCAAAATCAATTTATGGGAAAAATTTAAAAATTATTGACATTAACAACATGTCACACATTATATGGCACATATTATGCACATTCCCCAAAACTCTACAGTATCTCATACTTTACAGGATTTTAACAAGGCTTACTGAGGTCAGGTTAGGGTAACTATCTTAAGTAAAACACCCTAATATCAAACCAATTTCTAACCCAAACAAATTTTATTGTGTGTCACAATTAATTTTCTCAAAAGTAATAATTTAACTTGACCTGGACTTTAGTTTTCATCACAAATTCTAAATTTATGAGCCCAGAATAGGTGAATTATGCTCATTTCTTTTCCTTCTCAGTTTTGGGGCTCTTCTAATTTTCTCTCAACAAAGAAAAGGAATTGGCTTCCATTCAAACTATAAGAATGAAAATTCAACCACAAATTCATTAGCATTTTTTTAAAGGAATAAACCATCATATTTTAAAAAGGGTGCACTACAATGTTAAAAACTATATACTTTGTTCCACATTCCTTAGAAATACTATATTTTTTAAAATGTGCTTAAAGTACATTAATTAATGAACCAGTTTTGGTTTTTGTTTGTTTGTTTGTTTGTTTGTTTGTTTGTTTGTTTTTGAGGCCTCATTCTAACACAGGATTACAGACACAATCAATTTTCCACAAGGGAATCTGTGTGTAATTTTGTTCTGTTGTATTATGCAGTATGGGGAGAGAACTGCAAAATTTTTAAATATTTAACAGTACTGAATGCTTAAAACAAAACCAACACTTCTATACAAGTATACAACACCTTAGTAACAGATAACCTCTAGGTATACTCCAAATCACAGGATTAGGAACAAAACTAGTTCAGAATGAAAAATCAAGAAATTTGGAGGGAAGGGACTTTCTAAGTGACCTAAATGATGACAATTTATCAACTACAGTTAAAATATCTGAAGCAGTAATACTGTAATGATATCACCTTAGCCAACAGGTTGGCTATGAAACTCTAGTACTAGACCACTCTTTCAGCCTGGTGACCTACAAGTACTATCCTATCCATAGACTCAGGAAGAAAAGTGAAAACGTTTCAAGTAAGGAGGTGCTCAAACAACAAGGAGAGAATGTCAAAGGGGATTTCCCCAGCCAAATCTGGAAGTATCAAAATAAATGATGGTAGTAATGACTGATAATTCATTGAATAAAACAGCAGACCGTGAAACCAAATTTATATAATAAAATACAGAGATAGAGAAAACAGAATGGAAGAAAAGGAAACCCTCTTCCTATGACAGTGCCAACTAAGAAAAACAGAAACAATGGTGACATTTAAAACTTAACATTAGCACCATAATGGTAATTGTTGATTTAGGCCAGGTCTACCAATAGAGACTAAAACAAGTAGATTTGGGTTTTGTTGGTGGTCATTGTTATTGTTTTGGTTTGGTTTGTTTTTTGTTTTGCAGTAGTGAGGACTGAACCACAGCCTTACACATGGGTACATACTTGTCTCCTCTCCCCACCCCTTTTTGTTTAAATTTTGAGACAGGGTCTCTCTAAGTTGCCCCCACTTGCCTTAAACTTGTGTTTCTAATGCTGCCTCAGCCTCCCAAGTAGCTGGGATTACATATGTGTGCCACCATGCCCACCATACAAGCCACATTTTTTTTTTTTTTTTTTTTTTTTTTTTTTGCAAAAGAGGATGATTACACAATCTCATTGTATCTGGACAAAAATTACATAAAGGAAAGACAAAACGCACAAGATCAAAGTTAACAAAATAATAATTATGAGTGAAGAAATCTGATAGAACATAACCTCAATGAAGTGATCAAAAATAATATCATTAATATAATAACATTCACATTATATGCCTTCTGCCATGACACACTGAATAGGACTCGCCACTACTTCTACGGCATTCCTACTAAAAAGCATAAGCTGAATCTAAATATGAGAAATCTATCTTCAATTGAGGAGCCAACATGTGCCAGTATCAAAAAAGAAAAAGACAAACTTCTGGATTTAGAGAAACATAAATAATATATTATCATGGGTTGAGTCTCAAGGAGCTAAGCTGTAAGGACATAACTGGGACAACTGTCAACATCTGAATTAAGCTACGGATTAAATAATGACATTTAATCGATGTTAAATCTCCTTTCATAATTATACTATGCTTATGTGAAAGGAAATCCTTAACCTTAAGAAATATACATGTAAATACTCAAGGGAGAAAATAATAATGATGTTGAGTCTGCACATGGTTCATGGAATAAATTTTAAAAACAAAAAACAAGAAACACAACATGGAAGGGAAAGAAGGCATGGGAGTTAGTTCTATACACTATTCCTGAAACTTTTCCTTCCTTCTATTTTTTCCTCCCCTATTCTTTTTAAATTTTTATTCAGTACTAGGGCTTAAGCTACATTTCCAATCCTTTTTCATTTTTTGTTTTGAGACAGGGCCTCGCTAAGTTGCCCATGCTGGCCTCAAACTTGTGATCCTCCTGCCTCAGCCTCCCAAGAAGCTAGAATTATAGATATATGACACAAAGCCCAGCATTTTAATTTTAATTATTTTAATTTTTACACTAACAATAAAATCACTGTATATAAAAATCCTGAGCATTTAACAATATACTTGGGTGCTTCAAAACAACAGTCATCCTGTTCCCTTTCTTACCTTTCTAAGAGATTGTGGATCGCTTTGAAAAGCAGCGTCCTACATTCATAGGAAAGGCCATTTTCCCAGAGTCCTTCTTCCACAACTGAAAAACAAAAAGAGGGTGGGGGGAAGAAAAAGAACCAGTAAAAAGGACATCCAAATAAAAATAAAGAAACTTTTAAAACATTTTTTAAAGCAAAGTGAATGAGTTAATTTAAATGACTTAATCTCACACAGAAAGGAAGTCAAATACGTTCTCAAAATACTAAAATTCTTAAGTACAAGTTTTTTATTAAAGTCTTTGAAATATGAAGCATGATGCAATTCCCCTTCCATAAAGGTCTTTCCAACCCTGCTTCCAATTAGTTTAAAATTATCTTAAAATTCTGAAATTAACTTTCTACCAAATAATACCACAAAGACTAATTTTGTTCATGTTCTCTCACAAGATAACAAGAATGCCACCAATTAATACCAAGGTTTTGATACATATTTTCAAACAGTAAATAAAGAAGAAATCATTTCTTATAGTGTCAGAATTACACAAATTTCTTTAAGTGTTCTGTAGATAATTTCTAGATAGGATTTTAAAGGCAAGATTTTAGGTAAACTGTCAGGAATTAAACCTTCCTATACTAAAAAATTTACTTCCTAAATCCATAACTTTGTTAATATTTTACATTCTGGGAAATATCACATTTGGCTTTGAAATGTTAGAATATTGAGCCACAAATAATACCAAAAAATATTCAAGACAGGGCTGGGGTTGTGGCTCAGCGGCAGAGCACTCGCCTCCCACGTGCGCGGCCCGGGTTCGATCCTCAGCACCACGTAAACATAAATGCATTGCATTATGTTCAACTAAAGTAAATAAAATAAATATTTAAAAAGAAAATTCAAGCCAAACAATGCCCCATATATTCTTAAAATTCTTTCTTTTCATAAATATATAAACAGACACAAAATACCCCCAGAAACTATAATTTCCTTTTAAATTACATTAGTTAAAGTCAGCAAAAATTGATAAGATGTAAACATTTACAAAAGAAATCTTGTTTTCCCTTTTACTTTTATCTTAACAAAATTACTCACCTGAGAAAATTCTGATAAGAGAATTAAAATACACATTGAATCCACAGTGCATTTTAATGCTTTCTGCCATACCAACAGACATCCCCGCATTTTCTAATCACATAGCACCTTTTTAAAATATTTATTTATTTGCTTTAGTTGTACACAATGTATTTATTTTTATGTAGTGCTGAGGATCGAACGTGGGCCGCACACGTGCTAGGCGAGTGCCCTACCGCTGAGCCAAATCCCAGTCTCTCATAGCACTTTTTAAAATGTATTTACATTCATGTCTTTTATGTGTAAACTTTTTTTTATTTTAAAATTAGTCAAATACTTTTTCTTAGTATGTGAAATTTTTTTTAATTATTCTATGTGGCTGATATTGACTTGTTGAGGTTTCCCAAATCCAGCTTTGTCAAACATTTTTGTTATTTGTACCTTTAAAAAAAAAAAAAAAAAAAAATGGGTGCCGGGCGCGGTGGCACAAGCCTGTAATACCAGCACTTGGGAGGCTGAGACAGGAGGATCGCGAGTTCAAAGCCAGCCTCAGCAATGGTGAGGCACTTAGCAACTCAGTGAGACCCTGTCTCTAATAAAATACAAAAAAGGGCTGGGGATGTGGCCCAGTGGTCGAGTGCCCCTGAGTTCAATCCCTGGTACCAAAATAAAAAAGCGGGGGGAGAAAATGTATAGTAAATAGACAAACATTTCCGCTAGCAAGGGGCAGTCAAAGGTTATCATGAAATCTCTATTCTTCCACATTCCCCTTCTCGACAGAACTTTCCTGGGTTGGATAGAGAACTCACATTCACAGTAAAAAGAATAACCCATTTTAATTGCTTTTCATTCTTAATATGTTTCACTGGCTCTAAGGTACATCAACTTTTAGGCGAACTATTATTTTTACAAATCACCAAGACAGAAAAGGAAGAAAACAAATAAACTAAAGCATTATCGTTATCACATAATTTTTATAAGAGCTCCTTAAGACTAATTGAGATGTGTTCATTATATATCATTATTGTACACATAAACAGATATTAACAAAATAAATTAATTGAAAATTCCTAACACTAATAGTCTTTAAGTCCAACTCTTCTAAATCACTCTTCAAATCAATTACTGATATCAGTGTTTTTCTACAAAATAGTCCATTGTACCATAAAGGGTGTTGGTGACATAGCATTCGTGAAAAGTGTTTCCTGCTCTTATTTGCAGGATTGTCTTCCAAGTTTGTGACACCAATTTCAGCATACCTTTTAAAAACTTTTTATAATTACAATCTTCGAACATACATAAAAATAGAGTAACAAGCTAAAAAAATTCTAATCAAAAGTTATCAACATTATGTCGTCATAATTCAGATATTCTTTGTTTTCTTTCCCTTTTTGTCCTGATACAGTCATGTGTTAATTAACAACAGGAAACTTTCTGAGATATACATCATTAGGGGGATTTTGTCATTGTGCAGACATCAAAGAGTGTGCTTACAAACATAGATGGTACGGGTCAATCACTTCATGTGGCCCTTGATGCAATCGAAAGACAGTACAGCATTTTACAATAAACTTTCTTTTTAAATAAATAGGAATGCACTCTAATATCACAACAAAAAGCTTAGTGCAGTCTGAGCATCCCTAACTCAAAAATCCAAAATGCTCTATATTCAGAAACTTTCATCACTCAAAAAGTTTAGGACTTTGGTGCATTTCAGATTTCCAGATGAGTGATACTCACAAGATAAAGTCTATACAAATGTTCCAAAATCTGAAAAGCAATAAATCTGAAACACATCTGGACTTTTAGATATGGAATGTTCAACCTATGTAGTAAACCAGTAACATAGTCATTTATCATCATGATTAAGTATTACATACCACACATAACTGTATGTACTATACTTCTATACAACTGGCAAGCACAGCATGTTTGTTTACATCAGTATCACTACACATAAGGCACTCCACTACCAAACTATGATGACTATGATGTCACTAGGCAATAATAATTTTTAAGCCCGTTATAATTTTTTTTTAGTATTTGTTTTAGTTGTACAATATGCCTTTTTTCTTTCTTTCTTTCTTTTTGGTACCAGGGATTGAACTCAGGGCCACTCAACCACTGGGCCATATCCCCAGCCCTTTTTTGTATTTTATTAGAGACAGGGTCTCACTGAGTTGCTAAGTGCCTGACATTGCTGAGGCTGGCTTTGAACTCGCGATCCTCCTGCCTCAGCCTCCCAATTGCTGGAATTACTGTGGTGCTAAGGATCAAACCCGGGCCGCGCACATGCTAGGCAAGGGCTCTACCTCTGAGCCACAACCCCAGCCCCCATTATAATTTTATGGGACCAATGTGTTGACCAATATGTCATGTGACTCATGACTATCCTTTAAGCAAATTCCACTCCTACATACTTTGATATGCAGCAAATCTGAATCTGAACAAGGTCTACCAATTGTCTTTTAAGTCTCCTTCAATATGGAACAGTCCATCTCTGTTTAAAAAAAAAAAAAGAAAGAAAGAAAAGAAATGGTTTCATAGACTTGTAGAAGAAACCAGGCTAGTTGTCTTATAGGACACCTTATATTTGAATCTAATAATTTCTTCATGATATTTAACATTTTATAAGCTTGTTTGTGTTAGGCCTTTTGCAAATCTGACAATCAAAGCCAGAGCCTCAAGCATACTAGACAAGTATTTTACCACTGAACAGTGGAGAGCCATCTGTGGACTACGTATGGACCAAACTGGCATCATGGCCTGTGAATAGAAAAATCTGTTATCTGGGAACTTCTAGCAGCAATCCTGCTGATTAAGACCGCCCAGATACATGTGAGTTTCTATGCAGCAATGCCAAAAAGGTCCCTCACAGCACAGGAGATGAGGTGACCTGCTGCAGCCACCTTAGCCACACAGACTCCCAGAAATGGGTGTGGCTTCCCAAGATGCCAATCAACCTATAGACTACAAGACATCATGAAGTAAGACTCCACCCCTGAAACCTTATTCCTGCCTTTGATGTACCCTCTTAAATAATCAACCAGAGCCATTTTTTTTAACTATTCTGTTCCAGCTCTTACCAGGACTAGAAGAACCAATCAGACACTCCCTTAAACTTAATTCTGACTTTGTCTCTTATTTCTTCACTAATTACTTCAGACTTTAATTTTTCTCAGGTTGCTTATCCCCTCCTGTGCAGGAAGAATTACCCTGGTGAGGTGCTGGCTGCCTTGGGATACTGAACTACACCCCCAACCCTTTTTTTATTTTACATTTCTCTGAGTTACCCAAGCTAGTCCTGAACCTGAGATCCTCCTGCCTCAGCTTCCTCAGTAGCTGAGGTAAAGGAAGTAAGACATCCCATCCAGGCTCCTCTCATTTTGCAAGTGTTAATGCTGGTGCTATACCTTGAACTGATCAGAGGATATTCCCACACACACACACACAAAAAGTTCTCAGACAATAACCATACTCTTTATATTGCCCTCAAATGGTCCTCAAGACTTTGTTAAACGAAATTTTGAGGTGTCACACCTGTCCAGCACTGCAACGTAGAGCACTAAAAAAAGTTTGACCATGCAAAGGCAATGTCAACTTTATCCCAATTTCTACACAGCCAACACAATTTTTAATATCATTTTAAAAAGAATCCTAAAAATGTCATTACCAAAAAACCTATAACTAATATCATTCATAATGGAAAAAGACATAATTAAGGTAAAAATGTCTGTTCTCACCAATCCTGTTGGGAAATCCTCACATTCTCTTGAGGTCTCATTCAGTACAATAATGGGAAAAGAAAGGAATACCAGGCATACAAAAGGGAATGGAAGACATAATACTGCAGCTCTATTTCACATGATACAACTGTTCATTAGATAATCCTAAAGAACCAAACAAAATCAACTAGAACTAAAGGTATTAAGCTAAATCACAAAATAAAAGGTCAAAAAATACCACCATATTTCTATATACTGGAATGTTCTATATATATTTCTATTTTCTGGAATGTATACTATTAAATATCACATAGTTAGAAATTAAAATTTTGTGGAACTATCATTTACAGAAGCATGGAAAACCATGAAATACTTGGGTATAAATCTTAAAAATTATGTGTAAGATTTATAGGCTAGAAACTATAATACTGACAAAAGAAACTTAAAAAACATAAATTAAATGCAAAAATAAGCTGATCATGGACTGGAAAAATCTATATTTTAAGATGATGATTCTTCCCAAACCAATCTATACAGTCAACTCAATTCCAATCAAAATCTCTGCAGGATGTTTTACAGGAATAGAGTAGTCGAGTTACATATGTATATGAAAAATAACTCAAAAAAAAAATGAAAACAATGAAGTAAAAGAAAAATGCATTTGGAGGACTCCCACCACCTGATTTCCAGATTTTCTGTGAAGCTAGAACAGACAAGACAGTGTGGTACTAGAGAAAGGATAGACATGTAGGACATAGGTCAACAGAGCAGAAGAAGAGCCATACATGGACTGACAAACATATGATCCCCCACCCCTACCCCTACCAAAAGTGCCATGAACAGTCTTCTCAACAAATGGTGCTAGAAGGAATGCATATTACTATGTGTCTAAAACAAAACTTCAAACCATATAGTAAATTAATTCAAAATGTATCAATAGATATGGATGCAAAGTCTAAAACTAAAACCTCTAAAAAGAAGCATAGGGGAAAAGTTTGTGATCTTGGGTTAGTTAAATATTATTTTAGATATGACATCAAAAGCATAATTCAAGCCGAGCTCAGTGGCACATACCTGTGATCCCAGCAAGCTGGAATGCTGAGACAGAAGGATCCCAAATTCAAGATCGGCCTCAGCAACTTAGCAAGCCCCTAAGCAATTTAGGGGGACCGAGTCTCAAAATAAAAAATAAAAAGGGCTGGGGTTGTAGTGGCAGAGTGCTTGCTTCACACATATGAGGCACTGGGTTCATTCCGCAGCACCACATAAAAATGAATAAACAAAATAAAGATTATTTTAAAAATCTAAAAAATAAAAAGGGCTGGGGATATGACTCAAGAGTTAAGCATCCCTAGGTAAAATCCCCAGTACCCAAAAAAAAAAAAGCATGATACATTTTTTAAAAAATGATAAATGGGGTTTAATCAAAATGAAGAATTTCAGCTCTTCAGATCACATGGGAAAATTAGGTTAAGCTATAGGAAAGATCTACCAATGGGATCAAATCACAGATTTAGACAAGTCATATTATCTAACAAGGATTTGTATTCAGAACATGTTGTTCTTTTTTAAATTAAGAAAAGAAAATCTCAAAACTCAACACTAAGGGGGCAAGAGACCCAATTTCTAAATGGGGGAAAAAAACTAAACAGATATGTCAATGAAAAAAATATTGAATGTCAAACAATTAATAACAAGATGCTTGAAAGGTCATTAATCACATTGATGAAATGTAAATTAAATCATAATGAGATAGCAACATTAGAATGGCTTAACAGAAAAAATGACATTACTAAGTGCTGGTGAACATACAGAGTTACAGTAATTATGTATGGTTTAGACATAAGGTGTCTGTCCCCCCAAAAGCTCAGGTGTGAGAAAATGCATGAATGTTCACAGGTGAGATGATTAGACTACACAGGTGTGACCTGAGCGGTGAATTAGCCCACTGATATGGATTAACAGGGAAGTAACTCTAGGCAGGTAGGGTGTGGATGGAAGAAGCAGGTCCTGGGGCTGTGCATTTGGGGTTCATATTTGTCCTTGATGAGCAAAGTTCTCTAATTACTGACTGTCATTTTTTGAAATGCTATCCTCCACCATGCCCTTGCTCCATGAGGTTCTGCATCACCTAGGGCTCAGAGCTATGGTGTCAGATGACCATGGACTGAACCTCTGTAACTATGAGCCAAAATAAACTCTTCCTTCTCTAAATTGTTCTTGTCAGGTCTTTTGGTCACAGTGATGCAAAGCTGACTAAAACTAACTAGTACTGCAATGTACTGTCATTGTGAATGCAGAAATAATAGCCACTTTGGAAAAGCTGACATTGGCAGTACTTTATGAAATTAATTTGTCATACAGCCCAACAATATCCCTTCGTGATATTGTGAAATAGGTATTTGGTCTTTGTCTCATTTCTTGACATACAGTTCCTAAAATCCTTGGAACCTACAGAATGATAACACTATCTTTTGTACTAATAACTAAAATTAATGACTAATGAAATGACTGATGACTGGAGGGCCTCCCTAGATAGTCTCAGCATGGTCTGGTTGCCCAGGGAACCAACCATGTGTTTAGAGGGTTAGAGCTTTTGTTCCTACCCCTTCCATAATCACCCAAGTCTGGGGAGAATGGCTGAAGGTTGAGTTGATAAACCAATGGTAAATTATTTAATCAATCATGCCTACCTACATAATGACGTTTACCCAAAAAAAAAAAAAAAAAAAAAAAAAAAGGACTGAGTTCTGAGAGCTTCCAGACAGCTTAGCATGCAGAAGCTACTGGAGGGTGATGAGACAAAAAAGGTATGAAAGCTTTACGCCCCTGCCCACATGCCTACACTAAGCATGTCTTCCATCTGGATGTTCTTCTGCATCTTTTGTAATATCCTTTATAATAAGCCAGAAATGATAAATGAAATGTTTTTCTGAGTTCTGTGTGCTGTTCTAGAAAATTAACTGAAACTAAGGAGAAAGTTGTAGGAAACCCTGATTTATGGCCAATTGGACAGATGTTCTAGAGGCTGGGAATTCTGATTACTATTTGAAATGGAGAACAGTTCTAAGCCCTCAATCTCTGGGATCTGATGTTATCCTCAAGGTAAATAGTGCCAGAATTACAATGAATTTAGAGGACATTCAGCTAGTATCTACTGCAGAACTGATTTTTTGCTTGGTAATTGAGGGGAAAATCTACATTAGGTCACAGAAGCCCTCAATATCATGAAAGAGAAACTGAGAATCTTTATATACTCTTAGGTACACATAGTTCAATAAAATAAGAATTTACTCTCACATGCAAAACTGTAGCAAATGTTGATAATGGTATTATCCACAGTTGCTAAGAACTGTAGACTATCCAAGTGTGCCTCAATCAAGAAAAGACAAATAGTGGAATAGTCATACAATGGGATATCATACAGAACTAAAACTTCTAATGCATGCAAAACTGAGGATGAATCTTATCATGCTAAGTAAAAAGATGGCATACTCAAAAGTCTATGTGGTTTATGACTCTTCACACAACCTTCTGGCAAAGGTAAACTTAAGGCATTAAAAACTCCACAACAGTTTCCAGGGACGAGAAATGATACCAGAGTGATACAGGAAATTAGGGAGTTGATAGATTTGTTCTTATTTTAATTATAGTGATGATCATCAAAATTTAAAACATAAATCCCAGATAATTTTACAAGTCTGCAGTGTTTCTCGTGAATACTTAAATTTCCTAAGTATCACACATTATAGGACAGCACTCAATAATTTAGATAAGTCAGTAACTATACTAAAAGACCAGCCACTCCAACAAACACTATGTTTTCCAGCTATGAGTCAAAGTAATATGTTAATTTGCTTATCTTTTTTTTTTTTTTTTTTTTTTTTTTGTGTGTGTGTGTGTGTGTGTGTGTGTGGAACCAGGGATTGAACTCAGGGGCACTCGTCCACTGGGTCATATCCCCAGCCCTTTTTTGCATTTTATTTAGACACAGGGTCTCACTGAGTTGCTAAGTGCCTCACTGAGGCTGGCTTTGAACTCACGATCCTCCTGCCTCAGCCTCCCAAAGTGCTGGGATTACAGGCATGCACCACCACGCCCGGCTTTATCCTTTTAATTTACTGCCAATATTAAATATTAAATGTGTTTGTCAAAATGAGTATAAATCAAATCATCCTTCATTTCTTATCTACTTCTTGTTCAGAATTACCAGAAAATTAAGGCAATGTATGTTTCAGTGAATCTCTAAAATTCCAAACTCAGTTTGGCATGTTTACAATCTAATAATAGAAACTTCGTCAACATTAACCAGCCACCGGTTTCTATTATGCTTCAAGCAGCAGGATGACAACTAATAATGCTTTCAAAGAGCTAACACAGAGATGTGAAAACCATTGTGAGGCAGAAACTACTTTGAATATTTTGCAGAACAGCAACTGAACATAAACAGTCATTATTTTTTAATATTTTAGTTGTAGATGGACACAATACCTTTACCTTATTTATTTATTTATTTATTTATTTATTTATTTATTTATTTTTATGTGGTGCTGAAGATCAAAACCAGCGCCTCACATGTGCTAGGCAAGTGCTCTTCCAGCCCAAAAAGTCTTACTTTAAATAATAATAATAAAACAAAATAATAGTCAAGGTTAGTTTTTTAACTAAGTAAACCATTTTTAATATTTCATTACAAGATTTGAGCCATACACTATACATACATAGGGAAGTGAAGAGATCACTCATCACAAAAGTATAAGACACAGAAAAAAGGACATTTAGCATTTACTTCAGCCACCTAAGTCAGAATTTCTTCCTTATGTACAGCTTAGAACTGCCTACTTGCTTTTATTGTTGAAAGTTCTGACTGGGGTCAATTATAATTGTCCCTAAGGATTGCCTCTTTTTCATTGTCTCTTATGGTGTGAACAAGGATAAACATTCTGAAGCCTACTAGATACTCCTGGCTCACACTTAACTCTAGATCCAGGGACACAAAGGGTATAATGGAGAGATTTTCCTGTCAGCCTTAGAAACAAAGGCTGTAAGATCAAGTTTCTAATACTAAAGTAGCAGAGATCCTGCAGCATCTACTAGTTGTTAATAGGCAACAATAGTTTTCTTATCAAACCAGTTCTGTAGTGCTAATCCTAAATATGAGAAATTGTTCTACAAGCACACAACGTTTTTTTTTTTGTTTTTGTTTTTTTGTTTTTTTGTTTGTTTGTTTGTTTGTAGTTGTAGGTGGACACAATACTTTTATTTTATTTATGTGGTGCTGAGGGCCAAACCCAGGCCTCACACATGCGAGAAAAGTGTTCTACCCACTGAGCCATAGCCCCAGCCCCCACAACATATTTTTAATCAACTCCTTTTCTTGGTTTGCAACTAAGAAATCTGACCCATACAGGTTATCCTAATCTCCATTTTATAAATGAGAAAGCTAATGTTTAAAATTCTTAAGAAACTTGTCCAAAGTTACATAACTAGTAAGTACAAGAACTGGAAATCATACTTAGCTACTGTCAGCAAGTATCAAAAGTATTCTATATCTACTTTTGAAAGCAATATACTCTTCCATTAATTGAACTCCTCATGGGGGAAAAGTAGGTTTTCACAGTTGCAGTGACTAAGCTTTTCAGATCTTCATAAACATGTATCAAGCTGACCTGATGCTATATACACATACCTTTCAGATTTAGCCAAAATTAGCTTCAATCTAAAATCTCCTTATACTATATCCAGTTAAGAGGATTAGTACTACAGACTGGATTCAAAATTTTTGGACTCTTCACACCCCTTCTATTCTTAGCTGTAGCTAGAAAGGCAATCTTCAACAGGAAAGTTAAATTTCCTTTTGGTTTAGAATTTGTAACTTAATATTTTCTAACAGTTGCCGTAACTTTCTTAGAGGTTAAACATAACCAAAATTGCTTCTGCAATCTGTCCACAGAACTCCATGATACAATCAGAGAAAACCACATTACATTTTAGCTTTCTTAATTGATTATCTGAGATACCCCATAGACCAAATTAAATTTAAGGCAACACTTCATCTACTTGATATTCAGATTATTTGGGAGTATCTTCCTTTTTTTTGGGGGGGGGGTGTTAGCTGGAGTACTTAGTGTAAGGCAGATGAACCACACTGGGAGCGCCATGTAGTAAAGGAGTGGGGTGTACTAATCAACCGAGGGACACATGGAGGGGAAGGGAAAACCAGCGGGAGGAGAGGAGACTGGAGAACGAAAAGAAAAGAGGAAAAAGGGGAAGAAGGAGCGGGTTTCAGTCCAGAGAAGGCTTAAGTAGCAAACCGGTGGTCAAAGGGACCCTCCAGAGGGACCCCTCCAATTCCATAAGCTGCTGGGGGTCCAAAGGGGAACCCGTGTGTCATAACTGGCTCAGTAAGGCATCTGAGGTGTGGCCAGCAGCAGGGACAGCTTAAGGCGCTTGGGAGGTGTGTCTTAAGGTACCTGGGAAGTGTGGCCTGTCCGCCCCCGGAATCTAACATTTAGTCTAGTTTAAGTTTCCATAAATGAGATAATATGCCTTGAACACTTAACACCCTCACCACCCCCCCACCCCGCTGCCTTTTTCAAAAGGGACTGAGAACAAAACCAAATGTCAAACTCTAGACCTGCGAGTACTGAGCTCTATCTTCATGAAACCTACAATCTTCCTGGGCTATATTTAAAATATATATATATACATATACGTGTGTATATATATATTTATATATATAAAAATCTATATTTCAAGTTCTCAACTTAAACTTTTATTAGCTTTTTAAGAATATGGAGAAGTAAGACCACTACCTCTGTATATTACATTTATAAATTGATTTGGTTATAATGAAAGAGTTTTTCTAAAAACTCTGCTGGTCTCAGAAGAAAAGGAACCAAGACAACTAATGTGTATGCACAATAAATTAGTGGGGGAGTCAACCAAAACAAAGAATTCCTAAATTAAAACCTTCTTCTACTGTTATTTTTATTATAGCAAAATTGAGAATAAAAACTGAGCAGTACTTTGTACAGCTGCCTATGCACAAAGAAACACTATTTTGGCACTAAAGTTATCTCACTTAAATTGTAAAGGCTATAATCAGAATTTGTTTAAATTGTTGTTATTCAACCTTTTAAATACAGTAATCCTCATAATAAATATTTAAACTATAAAAGTACTTTATAAATGTTTTTAGCAGAAGAGTGTTTTATGACAAAAAAATTAAGTATACTTAGTGCCCAAATAATTTTTCCAAATTCTCACAAATTATAACATAACTTCTTTCAACTTTGCAAAACATTGCTCCTTGTGGAATTAATGAGCTTCTTTAAAAGAAAAATCATATATAAAGTTTGGGGTTGGTGAGGGCAGTATGGCAAAGTATCAAAGCAGAATATACTTCAATGATTTTGTGTTTCCCAGCAGAGATCTTGGAAAGATATCCCTGCCAATTCCACAGCAAAATTGGCATACTTTATTTGAAGGGGGGGGGGGGGAGGATGGGAGGAGGGCAAATGGAATAGAGTAGGGAGGAGCATAAAGATTGTGAAACCTTGAAGAAATTCAAGCTCATGCTTTTAGAATTCAGGTCACCCTGCCTTACACAGTTTAAAAGTAGAATTACTTTCAAAGAATACATATTTCCTCTGAGCTATGATACATATTTCCTTTTAATGTATCATATTGCAGCAACAGCCGAAATGAACAGTCTAGACATCAAAAACACTTCTTACTCCCACCTACTGCTTTTTTACCTCAGGCATCAAAACTAATGAAACCTATTATCCAGAACATTGAGTTCAGCAACCACACTGGCCATTGCAAATATTGAAGGGGGAGGGGCGCTTACAAGGATGGCACTCCTTTATTCAGCCATTAAAATTACTGAAAATCAAATCTTACTCCAAACTCCCAAAACACAATAGATTAAAGCAAAACATATGAAACAAGCAGACTGTTTCCCACTTAGATTTTAAGGACAAACTACTAAAAGGTAACGGATCTGAGGGTTTGTAATTTGCCCACTGCCTTTGTTTTTGATCTCTATTTTCAACCTATAAATCTGTAGTTTAGGGGCTAGGGTTGTGGCTCAGAGGTAGAGCGCTCACCTAGCATGCATGGGTCACTGGGTTCAATCCTCAGCACCACATAAAATAAAATGAAGATATTGTGTCCACCTATAACTAAAAAATAAATATTTTTTAAAATAAATAGAATAAATCTGTAGTTTAAAACATATGAATTTTTCTATTGTTATCTACTTCCTAAGAACAAGCAAACATTACAATAGGAAAACATTAGTCCACTTAATTTTATAGACTGCATCAAATAATACTTAAAGAGAGAATTTTTTAAATATCTTATTTTTGAAATTTCTTATAAGTTGACTTGCCAAGAAATTCAGAAACAAAGTAGTATAATGCTATGCCAGTTCTGAAAGATAGCATTACACCTATAAAAAATTCAATTACATACAATACCACTGATTGATCACAGTTATGCTGCCATTGATTGTCTTGTAAAATCTGTATTTGAAGTCATTAATGACTAAATGAATTTATTCAAATTCTACCCACTTAGAGCTCTGATTTCTTGAATTGCTGATGGGTGTAGAATATTTGGCATCATTTAACAAATACATGTTAGAAATGGACTTTAACTTTCCTAATGTCAATTCATCAATCAAGTAAATATCAGAAAAAAAAAAAACAGGGATAGAAGACATATCAAAACACTATTTGTTTTGAACTATTTCAAATTTAAATTACTACAAATATTGATAACTGTGACAGGCACACTTGTAATTCGAAATTTTAACTGTATAATGTCTTCCTAAGGAACCTCTAGCAGCATGGTTCCTCTGCCACTGCAGGAAAACCAGAGTTTTAATGATGGTTTCTATACAGCATTGTAGCACTGAGACATGACCCAAGTTAGCATTTCAATGGATCACAGAACTCCATGTATAGCCGGTAAACTTTAAACTGAAGGAAATCTTAACACTAAATTTCTAGACAAACTGCACAAGACCTTAAAAAAAAAAAAAAAAAAAAAAAAAAATTGCTAAAGAAGCTTCAAGATTGCTTTAATAGCAACACATTGAGGGGGGAAAAAAAAAAAAAAAACCCTGCACAATGGCTGCTACTGGCTTATAAAAACCAAATTTGTCCCCATTTGGTGCTCCTTTCAAAGATTTTCACATAATTATTACTACTGTATCTTTTAAAACAATTAAAATGCTCTGAATTCATACACTCAAAAATGCATGAACAGAGCTAGGGTTGTGGCTCAGCAGTAGAGTGCTCGCCTAGCGCACGAGAGGCCCTGGGTTCGATCCTCAGCACCACATAAAAATAAGCCAATAAAATAAAGGTATTGTGTCCAAATACAACTAAAAAATTTATATTTTTTTAAATGCATGAGCAAATAAGGGTCTACAAGGACAATCACCAAAACTAACAGTTACCTTTGGTTGCTGGAAAAATGACTGTTTACTTCTTGACCTCTATGTGTATTTTCCAAACTTTCTTCAGTGAGCATGCACCATTTTTATAAGCATACATATCTGAAATAATTTCTTAAATAAGGCTCAGAATTTACAAAGAAGTGCAACATTGTTAGGACAGGAATCATCATGAGATAAAATTAAATTTTGAGAAGGAAAACCATACATATGACTGAGAGCATTTACATTTCAATCCATCAACAGTACAAATAAGCATTTTATAAACTTCCTCCAGGACAATGATTTTAATCAAAATTACTCGATTATTGATTTAAACATTGCAACAATAAAAAAAAATTAAAACTATTTCCTTCCACTCTTCAGGCACAACCTAATTTGAACACACACACACACACACACACACACCCCAACAAAATTCTGACAGGACAAGTCCCCAAATTGCCTTTTACACTAAAGCTCAAACAGTTGTCTGTCACTGCTATTACAGTGAGTAATCCTTGCAGCTGTAACTGTTTGAAATGCAGCTGTCTCCTTGGCATTCTCTCCCCAACCCCCACACATCCAGCATTTCTGTTCTTGCCACAATAATCTTAAAGAGCATTTTACAGGAGGCTTAGCCCTGGCTGAGGGCACTCTACTGCGTGACCGAGAGAACATGGAAACACGATTCATTAGACACGCCTGGAGAGATAACAATGGTGCTGCTTCTTGCTGCCTTTCATTTCGTACATCAGGCTGAGACTAATGCATTCTCGTTACACAACAAGCACATTTACAGACAGGAAAAAACTGTAATCACCTTTGATTAAGAGACAGCATATTTTTCCTATATGAGCCGCCAGCCACACTGACATAGTAATTATTTTTTAACTGACAGGTTAAAGTAGCAAATGTAACAAAAATAACATCTGCCAAGACATAGAGACAGAGAGAAAGGGTGTTGGGGGGTGGGGGAGTGAGGGAGGGAAGGCTTGAGTGAGAGAGGGGGGGGACTAACTACTGTGAAGACTTCGTACACAAAGATTTCTTTAGAACATGCTCTGTGCCATCTCCTTGAGCACTCATGGATACTCTGGCTTGTACTTCAGCTGGACAGCCTATGGCAAATAGATGAGACCTTTATTAAACAAGCACATTCTATATACTTAATTCTTTTTTTTTTTAATATTTATTTATTTACTTTAGTTGTACACAATGCAATGCATTTATGTTTACGTGGTGCTGAGGATCGAACCCGGGCCGCGCACGTGCGAGGCGAGCGCTCTGCCGCTGAGCCACAATCCCAGCCCCTATACTTAATTCTTTGGAGGCAAAAGTGACAAATTTTTTGTCGTTTTAACAAATCATTATTGATCTACCTTCACTTCTTTCACCACAGAACTGCAAAATTCAACTGCTGTATTAATCCCTCTTTTTTATTATCTTATTTTTACTACAAAATAATTTCTCTTTGCTTTTTGTTATCTAGTTTCACCACGAAATAATTTGATTTCCTTTATATAAAATGCTATTCTAAGACAGAAAATCTGCTCTCTTTTAACATGGTTATCTAAAATGAAATTTTGATTAAAAACAGGAATGTAGAATAACTATACCAATTTATCATTTCACCTAATGCCCATCAATCACTGCACCTGGCAAAAGACTGAATATATAGGCCCTAATTTAAACTTAAATATATATATATATATATATATATATATATATATATATATATAGGCCCTAATTTAAACTTAAAAAAAAAAAGTCATAAGTGATGTTATATTGACAACACACAAAGTCCATTTTATTATAGGATTCTTATAAATTGAACTCACTCTTCACACACAAATTGCAATCTTTTGTGGGTTTATGCATGTGTGTTGACAGGTTGTAGTTTGTTAAAAAGAGTTTGGTAGCTGACTAATAAAGTACGTGCCAGGAGCTGAAAGATTATAATTAAACTAAAACACTGTAAAGTTTATTTTGAAGTTTAACAGAGTCTGTATAATCAAGCAATTTTTTTGTCTATGACCATGCCACCCTGAATGCACTCAGTCTCATCTAAGTAAGCATTTCTTTAAGAATGGTTAGTTTCATTCCTGAACTTACTATAATACTACAACATTTTATACTAAGAACATGCTGTGAAACTAACGAAACAATCTGCACATGTAAAATTTTTTTGAAACTTTAAAGGAACAAAAATAAGCAAATAATAAAGGTCTCATTCACAAAACTTTAAAACCCGAAATGGCTTTTAACAAATAGCTGCATAAGGCTAGGAATGCAGCTCAGTGATAGAGCATTTGCATAGCATGCTTGAAGATCTGGGTTTCCATTCTCAGCACGGCTGAGCACTGAAATAAATTAAATTTTTAAAAGGATACGTAGAGATAACAAATTTTTACTGGGCACCAAAATTCTTGAGCAATTTTAATTAGTTGGGTCTTATAAGTTTTTTGACCCATGATACCACAATCAGATTAGAAACTAAAATATTTGCAGTTTATCCTCTAATGTGTCTACAAACTGAACACTAAACTCTAACGTGCGTTTAAACACAATGTATGTTAAAGAGAAGTCAAAATGTGTACCAGGGCATATTAGAATTACACAAGTTTAAATTTGTTTGTCATCTAGAATCACAGAGGACACCATTTACACAACTTTTAATCCATTAGTAATAGGGTTTACTCATTCTCTTATTTTGGTCCTTTGTACTGTATTAAATCAAGACTCTCCCAAGAAAGGGAGGAGGCATGGGAATAAGAAAGAGAGTAGAATGAACCAGATATGACTTTCCTATGTTCATAAAATAATACACAACCACTGTAACTCCATATCATGTACAACCACAAGAATGGAAAGTTATTCTACATGTATGTATGACATGTCAAAACACATTCTACTGTCATGTAACATAACTAAAAAGAGCAAATAAAAAATTTATCTAACTTCCCTTATGGAAAAATAAAATTATTTTTATTTAATAAAATTACTTTTGCAAAATTTCCTTGTCTTCTCTTAAAAATCAATCATCAACATCACATAACACAATTTTTATCTTAAAAAATTCAATTTAAATGCATTTTAGTAACCTTTTGATTTAATAAATGACTCTTTAGTTCCCACATGAATTCCCATTACATTAATCTGTTTTATAGAACCAAATTATCATTGTTGTTTATTCTTAAAACATATTTCTCCCCTTGAATAAGTATATTTTCCATTACCATAACAAAATATAAAAACCTCTTTAGAAAGAAAGATGTTTCTTTAGTTCACAGTTTTAGAGGTATAAATTCTAAACAACATGGTGCTGCCTCTGGTAAGACCACCCAGACATCATCACTTTTTTTTTTTTTTTTTTTTTTTTGCACCAGGTATTGAACTCAAGGGCACTAGACCACTGGGTCACATCCGCAGCCCTTTTTCCTATTTTATTAGAGACAGGGTCTCACTGAGTTGCTAAGTGCCTCACCATTGCTAAGGCTGGCTTTGAACTCATGATCCTCCTGCCTCAGCCTCCCAAGTGCTGGGATTACACACAACTCATCTGATGGCATCACAGGAGTATGTGAGGGAGGGAGAGATCACATATCAAGACAAGAAGCCAGAGGAATTCCGGAGCTACTGGTCTGTAACTTCCTTGCAAGACCTAAGCAGGCCCACAAGTAGTACTCTAATCTCTTCTGAGGGCAATGCCTCAAATGACCTGAACTCCCACCTCTTCTAAGTCCCACTGCCTCTTAACATCACCACACTGAAGACCAAGCTTCCAACACATGAATCCTTGAGGGTCACACTCAAACCATATCTGAATCATAGCACCCAAGTCTTCATGTTTTTTAATGTAAAACAACCTATCAGAAAGCAATAAAAACTTCTCAAAACCTTAAAATGAAACATATCCAGGAAAAGGTTATCTTTATCCAAAATTTTAACAAGCTAAGAAATATCTAACTCATAGGCAAAAAATGTGTAAGTGACCTAAATACTCCCAACACTGCCAATATTTTTATTTCATGTAGGCACTTGGACATTACAATATTCTTTTGCATTAACACAATTCAATGTGAAAACTGCAAGTACTTGGGAAATAAAGATCAGTTGTTTACACTGTGGTATGAATGAGTTCAATCCTGTGTTCTCTCTAAAATTAGCCAAAATGGTATTCTCATTGGAGAGCAGGGTGACCAGTAATTTCAAATAGAGCAGGACCAAATAGCTTCAATAGCACATGGGGTAGTGGTTTTCTCTTTGTGATCCTTGGAGTACCAAAAGACTTTATGGAAGAGCCCTTGCAAGACTTTCTGGCTCTTTCCATCTCCACATCTTGCCAGTACAGTTGCAGTTTTATCCATTATAAATTATGAGGTTCTAGAGAGAGTTCATTTGAACTTGGTAGGTAGAGGTGCCTACCAAGAGTTTACTAAGAGAGAGAATTTGCAAACCACTAGGGGTTAAAAAAAAAAAAAAAAAAATCAAAGGGGTCAACAGAACCAGAAAACCAAAAAGCCTCAGCCACCAACAGTGCTAACACTTCACTGACTCTGCTGTTTCCTTCATAGTTACCTCTCCTTTCTTTGAGATTCTTTTCAGCTCTCAAACTGCATGATTCTAACAAAGTGCTTTCCAGGATGGATTCTGAGGATTTCAAATGTTTACAGAGTTATGTCCTAGCCAACCTACTACTCACCACAAAACATAGAACACAAATCAAAACTAAAGTTAAACATTTCAGGTTAAATCAGCTTTTGTTAAATCAGGTTAAATCACCATTTAAAATAGGTTTTTATGAAGGAAAAACACAATTTCCAAATAATTAACAAAAATCACCTTTTTAAATATATAATATTCTTTATTGGGGGGGAGGGGTGGAGGGAGGACCGGGATTGAACTCAGGGACACTCATCCATTGAGCCACATCCCCAGCCCTATTTGGTATTTTATTTAGAGACAGGGTCTCACTGAGTTGCTTGGCGCCTCTCAGTTGCTGAGACTGGCTTTGAACTCACGATCCTCCTGTCTCAGCCTCCCAAGCCACTGGGATTACAGGCGTGAGCCAACAACGGACCCAGCAAATATATACAATATTCTTTGTCAACTATATTTGACCATGTTAATTCTTCTTTTCCACGGTTCAAAAACCAGCTATTATAAAATATAACATTTGAAAGCTATTTTAATTAGCACTTGCCACTTAAGGGGAAAGGAGAGAGTGTTTGATGGTGATGGAGTATTTGGGAAACTGGGGGATTATCTGTAATATTTATTCGGAGGTACACCAAATGTTTGTTTTTTAAGCATTTATTAATCATTTATTTTGTATGCAATTTTCTGTTATAACTATTTTAAAACTCTTAAAATTGTGCTTCAAAAACAAAACAAACAAACAAAAAAAAAAGAATAATGGGTTGAAAAGTTCAACTATACATAAACACCATGATAGAACTTTGAAGATACATGTTCAAATATCTATAACAGAATAAACAAAATTATGATTGCTAAAAATTTTCACCCAAACTTTTCATACCAAAATTTAAATTTAAGTACCTGTATTTAGGTCCTTAAAACAATACTCTAACTAAACCATGCATATATTCAAAGGCAACATTATCCACTCAGAATGACCTTTCAATTCAAATAAAGTAAATAACCTAAAGAAGAAGTGCCTTAAACATGGAACAGATGTTGACTGGACAGAAGTTACATTAAGACTTTGTAAAGTGCCGGGCGCGGTGGCGCACGCCTGTAATCCCAGCACTTTGGGAGGCTGAGGCAGGAGGATCGCGAGTTCAAAGCCAGCCTCAGCAATGGCCAGGCACTTAGTAACTCAGTGAGACCCTGTCTCTAATAAAATACAAAAAAAAAAGGGCTGGGGATGTGGCCCAGTGGTTGAGTGCCCCTGAGTTCAATCCCCGGTACCAAAAAAAAAAAAGACTCTGTAAAGGGACAAACAATTGTTGTTCAGTTTCTTTTACAACCCAGCTTCATAAAAAGGAAAGGCTGTTAAATTGCACAGTGTCCCTGCTTTCACTTAAGAAACCCTAAGTTCCTGCTCCATGAATCAAAGCAATCTTTTCAAAACTTAAATCGTATCATGGCATCCTTCTGATGCTCCTTACCTTGGCCCTCCAATGTCTCACCTGAATTCACTCCATCTACTTCTTCCATCTCCGGCATTTTACCAGTGTGTACAACACTAGCCTTCTATTTCTCCCACAGAGTAAGCTCAGGGTCATTACTTTTACTTTTCATGTGTCTAGCGAGGTCAGCTTCCTTCAAGAGGCTTTGCTTTGCTTTTCCACCTATGACCCCTTGTTTATGGCAGCCCTTGTTTGAAGTAGCCCTTCTCCAGTCACCCACTTTCTTATCAACTGCTTTGCAGCATACAACTAAAAGAGGTATTTATTCATTTATTTATTACCTGTCTCCTCACCCACAGAATTTCAGCATTGCACACAGACCAAGTTCAATTCTCTGTTCACAGAACCTTCCACAAAGAAAAATGTTCTGACCCTGAGAGAAACACTCAAAATGCAACTTAACCACCAAAAGACAGTTAAATATTACACAATTTTGTGTGTGTGTACACATGTTCACTGGTGATTGATCTCAGGACCTCAGGCATGCTAACCACACACTCTACCACGGAGCTACACCTCTACCCACTATTACTCAAACTTTGAGGCAGGGAATTACACATCATGTGGTAGCAAAATATAATACAAGTCTAAGGATTTTTAATACTATACAAATTAGAAAATAAACACTTCTATAAAAGGCTTAGTTTTTTTTTTTTTTCTTTCTGATGAAAACTTCCACATTTTTAGGAAATATGATTGTGGTTTTACATTACTTTCATAAAAACAAAATAGGGTGATGTTTGCATGAAAACATTTCTGTAGTGAAAAGAATATGAAAGATGCAAAAGGAAGATTTTATTGAACCCTTATCAATTAGCAAGACTAGAATGGTTAATTTAAAATATTAAGGAAAACAAATCAAGAAAATATATTAAACAGAATGCAATAATAACTATTATTTAAAATAGTTACTGTTATGAATTGAGTCCCCTCGTAGTATGTTCAAATCAGACAATTTAAAATTATAAAACCATTGGAAATAGAATCATTACTCTTCATCCTCTTTCCTGTGCATAAATGATATTAATTATCAACTCTTTAGGCCATTATTGGTGAGGTTTCTTTATCACTATAAATTCACAATGTCCTATTGAGCATGTTCATCGCATTTTAAATAATGAAATAAAGGTACATAATTACAGACTGATATTAAAACATGTATTAAATTCATATTATATTTGATATAATTTCATGTAAATAAGAATATAATATGTGTATTACTTGTTCCATTCTATTAGGTTTACTAAACCTAAAGTCCCTTTATATTTATCAGAAGCCAAACCTACAAAAGCCTAGGAACCTTTTATTTTCCCTTGGGGAGAATCTAACAAAAAACTTATATGAATGCAAAATAATTTCACAGGAAAATACTGTAGAATCATTTCTACAGTAGAAGTTTTTATAATGTTATATAATTTTTCTTCCTGAGAAATCAGCTTCAATATAATTATTCTCAAATATCTCTGATTTATTCATGTACTCCAAATTTTTGTGATCCTTTCTCAAAATTTTTAAAGCTGATTTTTTTTTTTTTTTTTTTTTTTTTTTTTTTTTTTTTTTTTTTTTTTTTTTTTTTTTTTTTTTTGTGGTACCGGGGATTGAACTCAGGGGCACTCGACCACTGGGCCACATCCCCAGCCCTTTTTTGTATTTTATTAGAGACAGGGTCTCACTGAGTTGCTAAGTGCTTCACCATTGCTGAGGCTGGCTTTGAACTTGCGATCCTCCTGCCTCAGCCTCCCAAGTGCTGGGATTACAGGCGTGCGCCACCACGCCCGGCTGAATTTATTGGTTTTTAAACAAGTATAACTTTGACATGGGAATCAATTACAATCTCTCAATATGGCAGACAATATTTAAAGGATTTATATTTCAATTTGAGGATAATCCAAATATTATACTTTGGAATAGATGACTAAAAATCCCATTTTCATCAAAGCTACTTAAAAATGAAGATGAAGAGAGAAGAAAGTGAAATACAATGGCTCCTTTAAATGAAAGGGACAACTATTCACTATTCATGTTCATTTTATATCCTTCAGTCTGGAAAAAGCAAAGCCTTTTCTAAGTTTCAATTAGTCATACACTGTCCTCATTTTTTTCTAACCATTTTGCCCTTTTGAAGGTGAACTTAAGTCAAAGACATACAATATACAGACAGCAATTTGGAAGAGAATTTTTTTGCCTCCCCAAACCAGACATCATGCCTTGCCAAGGAAGAAACTCTGTATAAATAAGACTATTCACAAGATAGGAAGGATGGGTACATACCCATTCACCTCCAGGGCAGTCACCAAAAGTTCAAAGCACCTTTAAGTGTAGCATTAATGCTTTTGACTAAAAAGCTGAGGCACACTGTAAGGAACCTTGGTTTCATAAACATCTATGATTTTCCAGGCAAGAAACAGGTTTCTTAAACTCACAAGAAACTGCCTAAATCTTTCTAATTAACTACAAAAATCAGAATCTCCTTCTCTGTAATCATACTTGTATGAATTTAAAAAAAAAAAATTGGTCACACTTGAATAACAACATAAAAGTGCTTTATACTTGCTTTTTACTTTAGCTCAGGTTAAGAACAACTATTTTAAAAATAAAACTCTCCAGATTGTGCAGTTTCAATTTTCCACTGCTCATTTTCTACAACAATCTGACCAAGAATTTTTCATGGAGGAAGAGGGGTGTTGATACCCTAAAAAACTCATTTTCAGAAAGAGAAAGAAAAGTGGGAGGGGGACTTTTGATAACATGTCTAATTTTTCTGAAAACATTAATGTAAAGATAATGATATCATAAAATGAAAGACCATTTTAGAAATGAGCAAGTCAGGTTTGTCAGAAGGCCAGAAAGGACTTTCTGGAAAGAATGATAAGCATCTTGGAATCTCACTACTTCTCTCACACTCTGAGCTCCAATCTGCAGCCTTTTCCCTCTGAGCCAATGCACTTGATGGGTGTGATAACAGATGGATCATTGTATCTGCCAACTTCCTGTGATGTACTGTATGGGGACTGATAATTTAGTGACTACAGAAGTCCTACAACAGACAATGCAAGCAATGCTAGTACTCAGTAAGTAGCTGCATGCAGTTCTTTGATGAGCTGTAGATGTTGAACACGTGTGGTTTATTATACAATATATAAGCTCTCTACAAGTAGCTAAACCACTTTTGAAAAAACTTAAAAATTGGGCAAACTAATTAACAAGGAAAATAATGCAAGAACAAATACATTTTGTATTCAAAGTGGCATAAACACACATGAAAAACATATTACACAAAGGTCTTCTTAGACTTTCATAACTAGGTTTACTAATAAAATAGGCACACATTTTTAAAAAGTATTCATTATGGACTTAGTTTTCAGGTTTCATGGCCTGGGTAATACTGACAGTTAGAACCAAATAACCATATGTCATCGGGGCATGTCTTGTAAAATATACAATGTTTAGAAATATCTCTACACTCTACCTGTTAAATGCCAATAGCATCATATCCCCCACTCCAACAACCAAAAAACTATTTCCAGACATTGCCTAATATCCCCTGGGGAACAAAATCACCCAGCTTAAAAACCACTGGAGAAGACAGTCTAAAGTTCCATTCTTTCAATTCTAATTTTTGGAGAGGAGAGAGAGATTATTAGGAAAGGAGAATATATTCATGGAAATTATACCTAAAATAATCAAACATAATATATACAGTATGTACCAGGTAAGTACATATTACTAAGAAGGGGGGGGGGGGGGGGGCAGGGAGCTGTATCTAAAAGATTCAGTGGGAAAAGTTCCAGGTTGCATAGAGAATTGGAAAGTCAACTTCCACCAACAGAATAGGAAATAAGCTTAACTCTTTGCCAAATAAGAGAAAGAAGAAAAAAAGAAAAAAAAACTGCTCTGCCACAACATCGTATACAACTGATATTGATGACACTTTCATTACAAATCCTCATCAGATAAAATGCATTATGCTGGGCACTAAATTACAGAATTGTCAACTTTAGCAGATTAGAAATAAACTCTATAGGTTTCAGGTTCTGGTTCAGAAAGAATCTTCACTTCTATGCATATATGAGAGGTTGGGGGGGAGTATTCAATCACATTTTAGAAAGACAGTACCTAATTAAGTAGTGAAATGCTACTTTTGGGAACATCGCGGGAACCTGCCAAATTTACTCATGTTATCGGGAGAGGATTAGTTTGTTGTTTTTGCAGCAACTTTAATATAACGCAAAATCTCTTTAAAAACATTGTTTTAGGATATTGCACAATATTAGCATTTGTAGTAAATGTCCTATAATCAAACTAAATACACTATTTGCACATGGAAATGTGGCTTCTCCTCATTTCTTTCATCCTGCTTTGTTTGCAATTTCACTATTTGCCAATCCTGAGCTACAAAGTGAAAAGGGAGATGGGGGAAGGGGGGATAAGACTAACTAAAAGAAACACACTCAACATGACTTGCTGCATGGTTGCAATTCTTTTGTTAGTAAAAACTTAAACTAGAAAAGCTTAAAAACCATAAGGAAGTTTGATTTATACTGATAATATAGGCATTTAAAAAAAAAGAATCATAATTAGATAAAAGGAACATGAATGAAGGAGCACAATCCCCCCCCCCAAAATAACAGAAGCCCCACAAAGTAAAAACAAAACATAACTGATTTCTGGTGAGCTCCACAGTTTGTCTTCTCCTTTCTAGTTTTGTCTCTTTTTTAGTAAATGAGCCTATATTTTCAAATTTCTGAGGCACATCCATAAAACATAGCACTTTATCCCAGGAATCAAACATTGTTGAGAAATATCTAGTATTGAGCTTCCTGCTCTTGTCTATTGGACTCCTAAGGCAAGGACTCAATTAAAATCACAGTAGAAATAGCAACAATCTAGGAATTGCTTATGCAAGGAGGATAGAGCAAAATACAGCATGACTACAGGCCAAGGTGGTGCTACAAGTCCTGATCTGCTCCAAAACTTTCTTAGACAGGCTCTGGGACCAATAGTGACTGATTTGAACCCTCTGGATACAGACAGACAAGCCCACAAGGCTACAGTTAGGGTACAGTTCATCCAGTTTGACACACAATATTTTCCCAAAAGTTGGCTATCACAATATATCCCATCCCATGTACCCTTTCTTATAGTATGACATTATCACTCTCCTTTAAGGTGTTAGGATCTATGTCCCAACTCCTAAATCTGGGTGACTCTCCATGATTGCCTCATCAAACAAAATACAACCAAAGTGACACTATGCTAGACTGTGAGTCTAAAACTTAAATTTAAAATAAATAAATAAATAAATAAATAAACCAACCACTTTCCACAACCTGCCTTTTAAAGAGGCTCATCCTTGGGAATCCTGCCATCATGTTATAAGGAAACCTAGAACACATGGAGCAGCCAGTGTGATTGTTCTGAGCAATTGTCTTAGATGACATTCAGCCAACAGCCAGCATCAAGTACCAGCTATGGAAGTAAAGACACTTCCAGAGGAGATCAGATTACAGCTACAGGTCTTGGTGATTCAGGATGTCTGAGTAGTTTGCTGTAAACTATTGGCCCCTGCTGTGCCTCATCTGCAGTTCTGACCCAAAATGTTCTTGGGTCAGATAAAAAAGCTTGTTTTTTGCCAGTGAGTTTCCATATTAGAAAACCTACATCCAGGATAGCTTGTGTCTCAGAGTAGATTCAGTACTTCATTCACGAAAACAAAACCAGTAAAATACTTCACCCTATTTTCCAATAACATAACCTGGGATGATAATTGATGGGTAACAAATCATTAGGGTAGAAGTAGTATATTGACAGCAGAATAACTGAATTTTACAGATACATGATTTCACTACTAAACAGATTATAACTAGAGATTTAGTGAAATAAATACTAAATTTATAATTTGCAACATTATACATTTAATGTGGGAAATTCTTATGAGAAATATTATGGTAAAATAGAGCTTACTAGGATACACAAATGGGCTTATGTGGCTTTTAAGTCACATATTTGTTCATTCAGTAAATAGCCTAGTGCCCATGATGTATAGGCTTTATTCTAATGACTAAAAATTAAGCAGTGAACAAAAGAAGCAGGCTTTTCATAAAACTTACATTTTAGTTGAAAGAGGAAAATAAGCAATAACAATTTGATTTATATAAAGATATTCCAACCCATAAATGCTATCAAGTCAATAGAATAGAAGACCAATGGGGGCAGGATTGGAATGCTATTTTAAATAAGATGAAACAGCAGTTTTAAAACAGGGCACCAAATTCTTTGACACTCTACCTATTGAGAGGCAAGCCCTGCCTTTATCTCCTTCCCTTGAAAAAAAGAGGGATTATTATTGCTTCAAACAAGGAGTAATGTGAGAATGACATCATGTATTCTCTAAGGCTAGGTTATAAAGGCCATGAAGTTTCCACCTCTTTGGAGCACTGACTCTGGCAGTCTGACTAATCTGAAAGGAAGACCAAACTACATGGAAAAGCTACTTGCAGAGACTGTGATTAACAGTCCCAGCTCATCCCAGGATTTACATGAGTCAGACACATAAGTAAAGAGGACTCCAGATGACGTTAGCACCCAGCCATTCAAGTGCCCTAGTTTTCCCAGCTGAGGTCTCAGTCACCATGGTACAGAGAAAAACCATATCCACTACACCTTTTCTGCATTCGTGACCTAAATAAACTGTTACCAGGTTGTTAATTGGTTGTGGTTTTACACCACCAAGTTTAGGGTGGTTTGTTATACAGCAAAGGACTACAGAAAAAGTGGTAAGGGAAAATTACTAACAGCACTGATTCTGGGATGTAATTGTATCAAAAAGCAGGTTCCTGAGGGTGCAAGGAAAAGATTGTCCAAAAAGGTAGAATATCAAGCCCAATTTCCTAAAGCACAGAGAAACTCAGTGGTAGAAGCTAAGTCAATTAGATGCACAAAGGCTGGGTAATGTACAGATACATAAACCTTAATGAGTCACGCAGAAATTATTTTCAGTATGAAATAAGTCAATGTCTTGCTCTAAGCTTTTCAAAGATTCCTTTTGCTGTTGTGTCTTTTTGTTGTTGTTTTGTTTTGTTTTACAAACTTTATTTATTTGCATATGTAGTGCTGAGGACTGAACCCAGTGCCTCACGCATGCTAGGCAAGCACTCTACCACTGAGCCATAATCTCAGCCCCTACTGTTGTGTTTTTTGATGTTAAATGAGGAAACTGAACAAACGTGCTATGATTCTTTTAGATCAACCACAAAAATAAGTGTTTCTCCAATTAATTGAGGCATTAGAAAATCCATAAGCCCCCCACAAAACATTTTTTTGTATTTCCACAAAATTAAATGATCTTTTTAAAATAAATGCTTATTTGAGTTCATTAGAATGACTACTTGTAAACAAATACCACCACACAGTTCCAGTGCTTGTGCTTACAAGTGTGGTTCCCACAGAAGGTCTAATGAGAAAAGAACACAGACGCTGGGGCAGGGACTGGGGATACTCACACTCATGAGGGCCACATGAAGGAACAGCATGCTGTGCTAAAGTTTTACAGCAATTTAAACAAGAAGAAATAGTGAAAAGAATTTAGTCACCATCTCATCTACCATAAAACAAGGAGGCCAAATTTAAACAGATCTGTTTCTAGACAGACAGCACCAAATCCTTACTGGAAGCATAAATTTAAATTCAACTAAATAGGGCTGGGGTTGTGGCTCAGTGGTAGAGCGCTTGCCTAGCACATGTGCGGCCCGGGGTTCTATCCTCAGCATCACGTAAAAATGAAAACTCATGTGTACAACTAAAGCAAAATAAAATAAATATTAAAAAAAATAATAAAAAAATAAATTCAACTGAATATCAGATGGCATATTATTGTTGCTAATCTATATTTTTATCAGTTAAATCGCTTTGATTATATTTAACCCATAACACAATTTCCATTTTATAATTATATAATAGCTTTAAACATATAGCATTTATTTCAAATTAGTGGTTTTCAAGCCTCTAAAGTTATAAAATGTTGTCACTATTAACAGTGAAGAGAAATTGGTGCCCATTACAATATCATGTAACACATTAAATGTACATTTTCATGAACTTTTGATCTTTCTGAATAAACTTAAAATCTGGTGACCCATTCCAATTATTTTAAGTTAGAAGAAGACAACTGAAGTAAATCATCATAAAAATTCAGTAATTAAAGTCATTTTGAAATAGCTCTGTATTTTAAGGCTTTTCCTTCCAAATTTGTCTTTACTTGGCTAAATCCTTTTGACACTGCAAAATCCAATTCAAGCACCATTTTCCTGTATGGACATTGCAAACCATTCTAGCCCAAACTCTTTTAAGCATCTCTAAACTCTCAGATACTGTCTACACCACTCTTACACGTACTGCCTATGTTAGCTATTTTGGCCTCCGCAGTGTCACTAAGACGATGATGATGAGATGATTATAGTACCAGTAGTGGTGCTGTGATAAAAATGAGGACAACAATGGTTAACAGCTATCATTTACTTAGGGACAATTTATGTTCCAATCATAAAATTCACTCTCCATAACACTTTTGCAAAGCAGATAAATATAATCTTCAATTTAAGAAAAGAATATAGAGGTAATAAAAAGTATGTATTTTTCTCAAAGCCACAAAGGTAACAAATGAATGATCTAGAACTAAGAAACTCTGGTCTGTTTTGTGACTTGAGTGTTAATCAGAGTATGGGCCTTTGACAACTAACATCAACATCACAGGGTAGCTGGGCGCAATGGTGCACGCCTATAATCCCAGCAGCTCGGGAGGCTAAGACAAGAGGATCATGAGTTCAAAGCCAGCCTCAGCAATAGCGATGCACTCAGCAACTCAGTGAGACCCTGTCTCTAATACAGTACAAAAAAGGGCTGGGGATGTGGCCCAGTGGTTGAGTGCCCCTGAGTTCAATCCCCAGGATGGATGGATGGATGGAAGGAAGGAAGGAAGGAAGGAAGGAAGGAAGGAAGGAAGGAAGGAAGGAAGGAAGGAAGGAGAAAAGAGAAAAATTCACAGGGTATGTGAAAGCTGGATATTCACAGGAACCCCAAGTTACATTTAAACCCCAGGGAAGAGAACATCATGCTAAGTGAAATAAGCCAGGCTCAGAGAAAGTCAAGGGTCAAATGCTTTCTCTCATACATGGAAGCTAGAGAGAAGAAAATGGAATATAAAGGGGGAACTTTGTAAAAATAGAAGGGACAGCAGTAAAGCAAAAGTGGAACAAGAGGTCAGAGAGGAAGGGAGGCAAAGGGAAAGAACTGGGGGAGAAGAGATGTCCATGCTAAACGCATGCATGAATATATATTGCAATGCACTCCAACTTTATTTTAACTATAATGCACCAACTGAAAATGAATGAATTAATGAAGAAAACAAAGACCAACAAAATAAAGAAAAGGGGTCAAAAAAAGGGAGATGGGAGGAAAAGAGATAGTACTATAGATTGAAAGGGAAAAAACTGTCGCGTATTTATGAATATGTCAAAATGAACCCAACTATCATGTATAACCATAATGTACTAATTTAAAAAGAAGAAAAAGCACCCAGGGAGATAGGCCTGAAAATTTGTAAGCTGCCTGTCACGGCCAGCCACGGCGCCGCCACGGGAGGAAAATTCTCGGAGGCAGAGTTAGGCTTTTACTACTTTTACTTCTACTTTCTTAGAGCTTAGAGAGGGAGAGAGGGAAAGAAAGATTTTTCTTACTTCTACTTTCTTAGAGCTTAGAGAGGGAAAGAAAGATTTTTCTTAGAGAGGGAAAGAAAGATTTTTCTTCTTAGCTTAGAGTAAAGAGAGCTTAGCTTAGAGAAAGATTAGAGCTTCTTTCTTCTCTCTTCTTTTTTCCTTCTTCTGTCTTCTGTCTTCTGTCTTCCTCAGGAGTCTCGGCCTAACTCTGACCAGTCATTATTTCTTCTATCTGGTTTCTCTTCTGTAACCGCTCTGCCTACGTTCTGGCCGCTCTGATTCTTCTGACCGACCGAGTGACCGCCCGGCTGACTGAATTCTCCGTTCTCCTAACTCGGACCGCTTTCACCCGGTTATATACCTTCAGGTTTGCGGGTGCCTACAGGTGCATCACATACATATCAGGTGGAACTTATGGCTTCCAGCTAGCTACAACAGCCCTTCCTAATTAGGGCTCCTTCATATTCCTTCCCTTTAGTTTAAAAAGGTGCTTTAATTCTATTTTCTCTATTTTATTTTCTCTATTTTCTTTTATTTTCTTGTCCCTACCTAGCTTTTCACCTTTTATTTTTGAAAGGGTGGATATTTGAGCCCTTTTTGAGAAGGTGCTGTGGCTTTAAGGAAGCCTAATGCTGAGGAGCAGCTAACGCACCTAGTTAAGCACAATTGCATAAGCGGCTTTGACTTTTTTTTTTTTTTTTTTTTTTTTTTTTTTTTTTCTTGTCTCTTCTTTATTTTTATGGCTTTTTTCTTTATGGCTTTCTTGCCAAAGCTCAATGGCTTTTTTTCTGCATGGTTTTTACCATGCTATTTAATTCTCTATTTTCTTTTAAGCTCATGGCTTTTTTCTTTATACTAAAGCTCAAGGCTTTTTCTCTATATTTTTTTATGGCTTTTGGCCGGCTACTCTGCTTCGGCTTAATTCTTAACTGGCTTCAACTGAGTCAGAGGCTATGCTACTTGTTTCTACTCTTTTTGCTGGTCTTAACTGAGTCTGAGGCTATGCTTTTTTGCTCTCCTTATTTCTTAGCTTTTCTTCTCTGCCTGCCGAGCCCCGGACGGACCACCATTTGTAAGCTGCCTGTCACGGCCAGCCACGGCGCCGCCACGGGGGGAAAATTCTCGGAGGCAGAGTATAGCTTAGAGTCTTAGAGAGAAAGAAAGATAGAGTAGAGCTTAGCTTAGAGTAAGATTCTTAGCTTAGAGTAGAGCTTAGCTTAGAGTAAGATTAGAGCTTCTTTCTTCTCTCTTCTTTCTTCCTTCTTCTTTCTTCTGTCTTCTGTCTTCCTCAGGAGCCTCGGCCTTACTCTGACCAGTCCTCTGGAGCCTCGGCCTAACTCTGGCCAGTCATTACTTCTTCTATCTGGTTTCTCTTCTGTAACCGCTCTGCCTACGTTCTGGCCGCTCTGATTCTTCTGACCGACCGAGTGACCGCCCGGCTGACTGAATTCTCCGTTCTCCTAACTCGGACCGCTTTCACCCGGTTATATACCTTCAGGTTTGCGGGTGCCTACAGGTGCATCACATACATATCAGGTGGAACTTATGGCTTCCAGCTAGCTACAACAGCCCTTCCTAATTAGGGCTCCTTCAAAAATTCAGTAACAATCTCCCCAAACATGTTCTTATATACTCTGAAGACTAAGAAACAGACTGTATCCAATGCTGATTAGCCTTCATCTGAATTGTAATATTCTGAAAATATTAACAACTTATATAGGTCTCCCTTCTCTAAAAAATATAGTGTTGTACCTTGAAAGCAGTAAGAGTTTAATAAATACTGGATTTTATACCTTTTTAATGACAGAAATAAAAGTCACTGGTTAAACTCCATATTTGTTAAAATCCAGAAAAGTCTAATTATTTCATAATATAAATTTCATAAAATGTTGTCTCTAGGTAATTACAACCTAAACTTAAATGAAAAAAAATACAATTTCAATGGTTTTCAAGAAATTTTTACATATCAGAAATTTTTGTAGACTTTGGAGTACAGGATAAAGTAGAAGGCTACAGAAAAAGTGAAAGAACCCAAGAAAGACCTCTTGGGTGGTCCCTGCAATTCTCTCTCAATGCTCAAGAAAAGCAAAGGACAAGCTAGAATGCTCACAAAGTTATAGTCTTTTTGCTGCTTATTTTCTAGCTCTAGAGTTTTATGACTCAGTGAACTGGGTGGTGAGTTAAGCTTCTAACTTCCCACAGACATTTTGTTTGTGGCCATCAGGACAAATCTGGGGAGGCTCAAGTAACATGTCTGACCTTGGTCAAATCATAATTCCCCCAAAAAACATCTGCCATATTGTGATCTAACAAAAATTTTCAGGTAAAGGTTACAAAGTGGCACTGAAAGGTATGAATGTTTTGTTCTGTGGTATTTCTTTCTTTATTTTACTAATGATCATAAGTCACTGAAGTTCAACATTTTAAGATAACTAAAATCTCTTACTTAGGATGTTTTCCTTTAGTACTTAAAAAGAAAAGGTTTTCAAGTTGAATCACCCTAAGTGCCTATTTTACCAGTAACTGATGACGTTCAAAGTGATTAACACATTTGGCTAATGACGGACACTACAAAACCATAACATAGTTGAGACATATTTCTGGATTCTCTAAATCCACAATGATTAACACCGTTTTGTAACAAAAGAGGTCATAAAGGGATAGCTGTAGATAAGACACTGAGCTTTCATTATGAAAACACTGTATCAAGAACATCAGAGTGTGTTTCTCTTAACTGTGACAACATCTCAAATTTAAAAAAACAAAAACGATATATAGTATCTTACATCTTCCTAATTACATGTACTAAAAGAAATCACAGGCTGATTCCATAATGACTGATAAAAACTTAGTAAGTTTGCCACATTATACTCAGCAGGAAATAAAGCATCAGAATGCAGATTCTTCTTTTTTCCAAAAAGGGTATCAAAATATCTAGAGAAAATACGGCCTTTCAGAGATGATATTGTAATCCCACCTGAGGTCCCAGAAAATAGTTTGTTACCTAACATCTCAGGTTTCTTTAAAAAAAAAAAAAAAAAAGACGAATGACTCTCTTCTATAGTTACCATTAAATGTTCTTTTAAAAATATTTTCCCGTTCTCATTTTAAATTCCATAGGGTAGAGAACATGACTTCTGTATTTTTTTATTTCACACAGTATCCAGAAAAGGGTAATATGCTTGAAGAGTATATTCTAACCATTTGCTAAATAAATAGATGGGTGTGAATCACATTATAGTTTTCAAAGGCAGATAGGACAACTAAACAAATTTAAGTATACTTTGCTTTTCACTAGAAACAAAATTATCACAAACAGGAAAATTTGCACAAAGTGAGCAAAAATATACTCCTTGATCTTTCCTAGCATGCCCTATTCTCGCCAGCCTGTTTTATTTTCCTCCACAGCATTTACCACCATATAACAGACTGTATATTTATGTGTGCTCCTTGTCTATCTCCTCACCCCGTTCCCTATAAGCATGTAAATTTAATGAAGCCAAGATTTGCTCACTTTGTTTGAATGCTGTATTCCAAACCCCAGGCCACACTCGGGACACATTAAACATTCAATGAATATCTGTTGAATCCATCAGGATTCAGTATTGGCATTCCTGTTTCTTCTGGCAGCATCTTTTAGGGCTCTGGTTGTATATTAACAAATGAGTAAGTTTGAAAAGAAAGAAGAAGAGAAAGGGAGAAAAGAAAAAGAAAGAAGCAAACGGAAGGAGAAGACGGGAGGGGAGAAAAGGGAACTGAAGAGGGCAGGAGCAGAGAGGAGCAGAGGGAAGCAGAGAGAAGCAAAGGGAAGGGGGAAGGAGAAGGAAAGGTTAACTGGGATTTTGTTTTTGTTTTTAAATCCTTCAGGAAATATTGCTCTTTGAGGTGTAATACAGCAGGTATCTGGAATGTTTGAGAAAGCAAATCATCACATTAAATTTGAATCACAAAAAGGACCCAGAAAAGTAGACAGTTACTAAAACTGGTCTAAAAACAACTTTCAATAGTAACTGGTCATTGCTGAAGATAAATTATCTCTCATGTGGCAATACAGAACCAAACTGAGCACTGACTGAGAAACTATCACAAGCTCTAACACCATGTGCTGCAACAAGGAAGTTATTTCAGGGATGTTTCCAACTAGAGACCTTCCTATTCATCAGAAAAAGTACCTGAAGTGATACTTTAATTTAATTACCTTTTTTTAAATGTTTATCTGCTTTGTTAGATTATAAATTCCTTCTCTACAGGGACACCTATGTCTGTTACCCTATTTCCTTCAACTGCTAATTATTTCATTATTCATTTACTATGTGTTATTGTTTTAAATCTGTCCTCTACATAATGATCATGAAAACAAACAGATGACAGGCTACAACAAATAAATATTTGTTTAACTGAATTTAACACAGAAATCGAAATGCCAATAAAATTAATCTTCAAACTACAACCTTGTTTTTAGACTATTCAATTATTATATTAAATATCCATACCAGGAACCTAATATGAAGGCAATCAAATAAACCTGGATTAATCTGTTAACATTCTGTATTCAAACCAAAATTAAAACTATGTATAACCAGTTATTGTAATTACATAAATGAAAGGCTATAAACATTAGGTGGCAGCAGCACACTGTATTATAATCCTGCGAGTGATTTTTTTTTTTTAACATATAGAAATCTGACTCATAAATAGGGCCACACAAAAAGCTCCCCATATACAATATACCAACATGCAAGAGTAAAACACACAAATAAAATCATTCCTTTGTACCCAGATTTTTCAAAATTGTTGTGTCTTCTATCTAAAAACTGAATAATAGCAATAAATGTTGGAAATCTCCTATAAATTTGTCCAAAATTTCACTTCATCTTTATTCACTCACATTCTACATTTAAGCCACCCGTTCCTCCTTCAGAATGATATCTGGAATATAACTACTTTTCACATCCTCCCTACAATGCACCTTGGAGGAAGGCACCCCTATCATTCACCTGAATCATTATGATGGCCTTCTGCCTATTCTCCCTGCTTCGGTACTGACCCTCCCCAGCCCATCTATGTCCAAGTGGTAACTAGAGGGACCCTTTAAAACAGTTGTTAGCTCGCCTCATTCCTCTGATCAGAACAGGGTTCTCAGAACAATGGCTTCCCACCTCAGAAAAAGGTTGTACTCTTCAATACCCTTCGTGAACAGTCCCCCAGACACACTATCCCAACTTCACCTCCACTACTCTTCCCCTTGCTTATTCCACTCCAGCCACATTAGCCCTGCATCAAATCACTCTCCACCTAACATCCTTTGCATTTACTCTTTCTGAAATGGTCTTTTAACTAATCATACCAGCCCAAGGTCTCTTTAGGCCTGGGCTTAAACCAGTCACACTTTCGCTGGCTACTCCAACATTTAAAATAACATTCTCCTTAATTGCTCCATTTTTTTCTACAGGTCACTAATCAGCCTCTGAAGTACTTTATATTTCATGGCTTTACTTCTTTACTATCTCCCCTATTAGAGCTGTCTGTTTTCTTCATTGCTCATTCCGAGTGCCTTAACCAGTGTCCAATAAACAGGGGCACTCAAATATGTATGAGAAAATGATTCCTCTTAACAAACAGGTATACTTAGTACTTTAATATGAACAATTCATGTGTATATTTTTAAAAGTATCACTTTATGTTACATACATTTTAAAGCAATGTTAATTTAAATCAAAAATATTAAAGTGACCAACATAATATACTGGAATATTCTGTTTTTTAGATAAGAACTATTTTTGCAGTGTCCTCTTATAATTGTAAGCAAACAAGCTTTTCTTGCACTCAGGTGAATTCAAAATTGCCTGTTATCTTTTATCTCATGTACTGGCAGGCTTCTGGGGGTTCAAGCTCTGCTGGCTTCAGAGAAGGAAAGAATTACAGGTTTGTTCTCAGCCAAACAACTCTATAATCGGTGTTGATTGCTTAATTCTTAACTACATCAGTAGCTAACCACTGATTATAAAATGCCCAAATTTAGTCTATTTTCTTGACTGTTTACATACTGGAGAATAAACACTCAGGCAAGAGATGGATACTAAATAATCTCAAGAAATTTTCAAAATAAAGTACACCTCTAAAATTCTCACAAGTCTTGACAGGATAATTAGTATTATAGTTACTTAAAAAATGACTGAGAAAGCATTTAAACCAAACACATATGTGAGAAAACCATCACTGTCACTTCTTAATTGTAGTATGTGGTAAGAGAATTTTTTTTTCTCATACTATACTTGTACATGTTCCAAAGAAAAAGCTACAGAATGCCTTCGAAAATATTCTTGTTTTGTGTTTTTTCTTTAAGGTAAAAGTGGGGAGGTGAATGCGTGAAAAGAAACGTAGAGTTTAACAAATGCTCAAAAATTTCCTCCCTCCCTTTGATATAAAACTGAATGAGGCTGGGCTGGGGTTGTGGCTCAGCGGCAGAGCGCTCGCCTCGCACGTGCGCGGTCCGGTTCGATCCTCAGCACCACGTAAACATAAATCCATTGCATTGTGTACAACTAAAGTAAATAAATAAATAAAAAAAAAAAAAAAACTGAATGAGGCCATGTGCTACTTTGCCACTTCAACTTATACAGAAAGAAAATCATCTTGCTACATTTATGCATATAACAAATACAAAATACAAAATTATTTTTTAGTCACAAATGAATAAAACTGAAATGATGATTACCAGAATCACAAAAAATTTAGGCTTCTCCTTGCTTTTTGAAAGTCTACTCAGAAAGATGCCAAATATGAATGTGTTACACTACAAAATTTCATTTTTAAGTCACTGATTTGGAATTCAACATGTACTTTCCTACAAAAACAACACTAAGTCATCAGGTAGCTTCCCAGAATGTTTGTAACAACTGATGCTGACTTACTTAAAAATGTCTCTTATAGTTGACTTGTGGCCAATATTTTCTGGGATTCCCTTCTAAAAATTTTTACATAGGTTGGGCATTAATTGATTTCTATCACCCAAATCAGATATAGAACCATCATACTTTCCATACGTTGCTATGAAAATAAGCAGGCAAACTTTAGGGCAAGACAAGAAAACAATAATAACCAAGATTACTTGTAGGTATTCATGTCTCTAGAGGGCTATACCCTCCTGAGTTTTTCACATTCTGAAGTGGTATATTAAAGTTACAAATGCTAAACCATGTAAAATGAGTCTACAAAGACTATATCTAAGCAGGATGAAAATCAAACTGATTTGTACCTTTATAAAAACAGGTTACATATTGGCTCAGAGACCACACACATACACCTCCTTTAAATCCCCAATTTAGTCAATGATACAGAAATTAACAGAAGCCAGGTGGCTACACAGAGCCACAGAACACACAATGTACAGTGCACCTTTGCTTGGCTTTTCCTCTGCTGCAGGGATCCATACATAGCACCAAGAAGAACCCTGACTGTGCTGAGAAAGTCTTGCTATTCTACTGCCCTGAAGGATTCCTTCCCAATTCAGAAGTACTAACACCATTAATCTGTAATTGCATTTAAAGGAATGTTTGACAATAAACGTCCTGATTCCTACACCAAAGGCAATGATCACCAAGGAAGGCTGCATCCTCATTTAGGTGAGAGGGAAAGTTGGTGACCAAGTATTCCTCAAATTTCCCATTTCTGCTGTCTTCTACTGTCTGAAAGATCCTGTCACCTGACAAAGTCCAACCCTGAAAGTGACTTCAGATTCCCTTTCTGAAATTCTGGGTGATTCCAACATCAAATTTAGACTGCTGATTTTGTGACAAATCTATTTCTTCATATAAAGATTCCAGTAACAAAAGAGCCTATCTCAAAAAAAGGAATTTTTGTTCAGAGTATTCTCAATATAAATTTTCCATGTTAATAGTTAATCGATTTAACTAATATAATTAATGGCTCATCTACTATGTTTTGCACTATGAATTCATATACAACAGAACAATTATAATATGTTTGGGGTCACCATTAAGCAAAATAAGGGCTAATTAAACACAAGCACTTTGATACCTGGACATTCAATATAATAAATGAGATGGCTACTAAGCAAATCATGGGCAGGTATAGTATACATAGCGTGGATATGATCGACAAAGGGATGATTCGTACCCTGGCAGGATGAAGAAGGGTGGCCTGAAATTTCATCACACTACTCAGAACAGTGTATAATTTAAAACATATGTGTTGTTTATTTCTAATTTTTTACATTTAGTATTTTCAGACTGGGGTTGACCAAGGGTATCTGAAACCTCAGAAAGCAAAACCACAGAGGAAAGAAGACTACTGTATGTCCCCTGAAGCTCCAAATATTATATGAGACACTTCCAAGGATTAACTTAGATAATAAGTAAAGGCTCTTAAAACAGTGTCTCTGGCAGAGGACAAATGTTCCATAAGTGTTTATGGGTTCTGTTTTTCCCTAAACACAAGTAGTCTGTGCACTGAGCTTGACAGGCAATAAGCACTATGAAGCAACCTCTCTCTGACTGCTGTGTGTTTACATATCTAAGGTATTTGATAATTTCCTATCAAACAATCAATGTCTACGCTACACTGCTGCCAGTTATACTTCATGGCATTACTGTAGTATTTCTATGCTGTGACTGCTCCACTTACTTCATCCCATACCACTTACTAAAGTAATTACATGTGTCTAAGCATCTACCAAAATAGAATTGAGGGTACATGACTTGGTAGTCAGTATACTAACTTCACAACATGATCCTATTTTCTTTCTATGGTCATTAAAATAAAACTGGCTTAGCAACATCACCTCCTTCAGATCAACAAATCAGTATCTGCCTACCACCAACTGTGATAATTTAATTTCTAAAAGACGAGTTGCTTTTTGGAGGGGATGGAGAGTTCAGTTTTCTATGTCTATGGTTTGGCAAGGCAATGCTACAATGCTAACATCCACCAAATCAAGAACAGTTAGAAATGGCAGATGGAAATCTTTAACAAGAAATCCTGATACTTAACCTCCAGGTATCTCACTATATATTCCTTTTTATTTATTTATTTTTTAAAACCGGTGATTGAACCCAGAAGCACCTAACCACTGAGTCACATCCACTCTTTTTTAAATATATATTTTATTTAGAGACGAGGCCTCACTAAGTTGATGAAGCTGGCTTCGAACTCAAGATCCTCCTGCCTCAGCTGCCCAAGCCAATGAGATTACATTGTATGTACGTATTGTGTGCGCCACCATTCCTGGCCTCGGTATATATTCTTAAGAAAGGGACTTCTAAGTGTGCATACAAAGATGTTCTCATAACAGGCTGAAAACAGTTTAGAACAGATTCTCTGGAACTGAATCAAGTAGAAGTGGATGTTTAGCCTACCTCATCTTTAAAGGTCTCCTCCAGTTCTAAGATTCTATGCTCTCTCTTGCTGCTATGTGGCTGTCAAAGGAAAAGGTATATAGTAGTTCTGCACACTTTGTAAGTCTAAGCTTACTGAGGTCAGCATAAATAAATAAATAAATAAATAAATAAATAAATAAATAAATAAATAAAAATTGGCAGATGAAGTTGACATGTTTTGGCAGCATGTTCCATATTCTCTGTAGTAACTAAATAAATCAAACAAGAAAAATCTAATTCTTTCCTATTTCTAACAAGGTTTAAAAATTGTCTAGCACAGGATATAAAATTAACACCCATAAATCAAATATGTTCTTATACACCAGTAATGAATCTACTGAAAGAGAAATTAGGAAAACTATCCCATTCTCAATAGCCTCAAAAAAAATAAATAAAATATTTGAGAATCAATCTAACAAAAGAGGTTAAAAGACCTCTACAATGAAAACTACAGAACACTAAAGTAACTGAAGAAGACCTTAGAAGATGGAAAGATCTTCCATGCTCTTAGATAGGCAGAATTAACATTGTCAAAATGACCATACTACCAAAAGATTTAAGGCAATTCCTATTAAAACCCCAATGACATTCTTCAAAATAGAAAAGACAGTCATGAAATTAATCTGGAAAAATAAGAGACCCAGAATAGCCAAAGCAATACTTAGCAAGAAAAGTGAAGCAATAGGCATCACAATACCAGACCTTAAATTACACTACAGAGCTATAGTTAACAAAAAAAAAAAGCAGGGTATTGGCACCAAAACAGACAAGTAGACCAATGGTACATAATAAAAGACACAGAGACAAACCCACATAAATACAGTTATCTCATTCTAAACAAAGATGCCAAAAACATACATTGGAGAAAAGATAGCCTCTTCAACAAATGGTGCTGAAAAAAACTGGAAATCCATATGTAGCAAAGTGAAATTAAACCTCTCTCTCACACCCTGCACAAAACTCAACTAGAAGTGGAACAAGGACTTAGACATTAGAACAGAGACCCTGTACCTAATAGAAGACAATGCAGGCCAAAATCTACATAATGTTGGCTTAGGAACTGACTTCTTAATAAAGATTCCTAAAGCACAAGAAATAAAATCAAGGATCAATTAATGGAATGCAATCAAACTAAAAAGTTTCTTCACAGCAAAGGAAACAATCAAGAACATGAAAAAAGAGCCTACGGAATGGGAGAAAATCTTTACCACACGCACCTCAGATAGAGCAAGAATATCCAGGATATAAAAAGAATTCAAAAAACTTAACACACACAAACACACACACACAAACAATAAGTGGGCTAAGGAACTGAACAGATACTTCACAAAAGAAATACAATCAATCAACAAATATATGAAAAAAAATGTTCAACATCTCTAGCAATTAGAGAAATGAAAATCAAAATTAGCCAAGATTTTATCTCCCTCCAGTCAGAATGGCAACTATCAAGAATACAAGCAACAATAAATTTTGGTGATGATGTGAGGGGAAAGGTACGCTCATACATTGCTCGTGGGGCTAAAGGTGCAACCATTGTGGAAAGCAGTATGAAGCTTCCTCAGGAAACTTGGAATGGAACCACCATTTGACCCAGTTATCCCACTCCTTGGTTTATACACAAAAGACTTAAAATCAGCATACTGCAGTGACGCAGCCACATCAATGTTTATGGCAGCTCAATTCACAATAGCTAAGCTATGGAACCAACCTAGATGCCCTTCAACAGGTGAATGGATAAAAAAAAGATGGTGTATATACACATAGCAGATAATTACTCAGCCATAAAGAAGAATGAAATAATGGCATCTGCAGAAAATGGATGGAACTGGAAAATATCATACTAAGTGAATAAGCCAATCCCAAAAAATCAAAGGCCAAATGTTTCCTCTGGTATGTGGATGCTAACTCACAATAAGGGGGCAGGGAAGGAGACTAGGAAAGAAGAGAATTATTTTGGATTAGACAAAGGGGAATGCAGGGAAAGGAGGGGAATGGAAATAGGAAAGAGTAGAATGAATAGGACATTACTATATTATGTGCATATATGATTACACAACCAATGTAATTCTACATCATGTACAATTATACATCTATGTATGATATGTCAAAATACATCCTATTATCATGTACAACTAATTAGAATTAAAAAAAACTTTTCACACAGATTCATAAAAGAAAAATACTGGCAAGCAATAAATAAATAAATTTTGACAAAATTCTCTAAATAGCCTCAAATCAAGAAGAGTGGGTAGGTCTAAGTATAGACAAAAATATTAAGTACTTGTCTGTTATAACAACAATGACTCAAATATTTATGTTGGGGCTGGTATATTAAAAAAGGTACCATTGCAGACCTAAGAATGATAAATATAGCCTGGGACCTATGGCCTCAGAGAAGATCTCTGCATTCAAGCATTCAAACAACTGCAGATTTAAAATACTGGGGGAAAATTATACAAAATTTTCTTTCTTGTCATTATTTCCTAAATAATACAGCATAGCAACTATTTAGCATTTGCATTATAGGAGGTATTGTAATAATCTGAAATGATTTGAAGTACTTAGGAGGATGAGCACAGGTTCTATACAAACACTACACAAATTTATACAAGGGTCTTGAGCATCTTCAGGTTCTGGTATCTACAGGGTATCCTGGAACCAATACCCTGCAGATACCAATGAATGACTATATATTCATTTAATCAATATTCAACAAATTTTTACTGTGCAAACTCTGTGCTCATAAGAGTTCCTAATCCAGCTGGGCATGGTGACGCATGCCTATAATCTCAGCACTTGGGAGACTGAGGCAGGAGGATAGCGAGTTCAAAGCCACCCTCAGCAATGGCGAGGCATTTAGCAACTCAGTGAGACCTCGTCTCTAATAAAATACAAAAAAGGGCTGGGGATGTGGCCCTGTGGTCGAGTGCCCCTGAGTTCAATCCCCGGTACCAAAAAAGAGTTCCTAATCCAAAGTACTATAGCTAAGCTATAACAAAAACCAAGAAAAGATAGCCAACATTAAACTTATCCAAACAGCCTCTTTGCTTTTCCTATCACGAATTTTAAAAATAGCCCCAATCTGACACACTGATATCATTTGTCATTTCATATACTAAACAAATAGCACTTGATTTCACTATAATTAGATTTAGCAACAATCTAAGAATCTCAAGTTCTTCATGGCATAGGTATAATGCTTAGTTTAAAACTTAGAAAAATAACCAGATGGTGCTATCTTATTAGTTTCTTCACATCATGGGTAATTTTTATCAGCAGCACTAAAAAGTAAAACAATTGTTTCACTGTTTCTATTATCCTTGCCAAAAGGCAACTATTGTAAAAGGTATAGTGAAATATATCCAAACCTATAATCATGTCTCTAAGACAAATAAGTCTTTGGCTTTAAGGCAACCTGAAGAAAGCAACCTTGCATTAACAACTCTGCTACAGAAATCGTGATAGCATGATATGGCAATGCTAAAGACTTCTTTCTAGGCTTTAAAAGAACCTATACTTAATATACCAAACTGCAATTTGTTACCTTACAGAAGGAATAATGGGGGACTTACACTTTTTACAATATTCACTCTGGCTCTATTCAAATATTATTATACGGTGAGCATGTGTTAATTTTGTAGTCATAAGAAATATACAATAAAGATGATTCCTTCACCTAAGAAACTATCATAGTAGTAGTAGTACGACTAGTCATAGTTGAAAATATTAAATTGTTAAACATACCAACAAAAGATGGATTTTTTCCCCAAGCAGTTGAAAACATGTCATTGATTTTTATTCATTCATTCATTCACACACACTTATTCATATGAAAGTTCAGAAGAAGAAGAAAGTTTTAACAGAATCCAAGTACTTCTGGAATTTCTAAGTGTGCAAATAACTCCCAATCCTATCCAGTTTCAGTTATATTTTGGTTCTTAAAAAGAGCAAATACTAGATACATCTGTATGAAATTGCACAAAACCATGTTAAAATTATTTCTATGATTGATGCTAGTGAATTATAATTATTCATATAACTGATGCTAGTAGATTATAATTTTATTCTACAAAATGACAAGAGCTAATTAATGCAAGTGGTTCCAAAAGAAAGAAAGAGAAAATAATGTCTGGAAAACTTTTATGTCAATGACAAAGAAGTTATTTATATAATAGTCAGCTAAAGATAAAACCATCAAGGAAGTGAAGTTCCGACAGTCTAAACTGAAAACTTGTTAAGCTTGTTTGTGTCTGAAAAAAAATAAATGAAAGTAGTTTATTTTGATTTTGTTATTTTGGAGAAGAGAAGTTAAAAGAAGGGGAAGTACTGGGGTTTTTAGGTCACCTCTGGAGAAAACAGGACTTGCTTTTCATCTGGGAAATGGATACCTTATTCATCTAACCAATCAATATTCATACTTTAAAACTTCTGTCTTCAGCCGGGCGCGGTGGCGCACGCCTGTAATCCCAGCACTTTGGGAGGCTGAGGCAGGAGGATCGCGAGTTCAAAGCCAGCCTCAGCAATGGCGAGGCACTTAGCAACTCAGTGAGACCCTGTCTCTAAATAAAATACAAAAAAGGGCTGAGGATGTGGCCCAGTGGTCGAGTGCCCCTGAGTTCAATCCCCGGTACCACACAAAAAAAAAAAAAAAAAAAAAACTTCTGTCTTCAGCTTCCCATGTAGATTTGTCCCTCAGTACTGCCTGTGATCTATTCTTCTCACCACTTCCCAAGTTAGTTTACTAAAGACATTTCTGATCATGTTTTAAATTTTTTCACTGCCTAAAAATGGTTTAATGATCTTAGAGCTATACATTCCTCCACATACGCACCTATTTGTTCAGTTTTCTGTCTATTCCTTCCCACTAACAACTCACCATTTTATACTTTGAATACATCCTATATTCAGACCTTTGCTCATGTACCACATGTTGCCTGGAATAGGCTGCCCTACTCCATCTCTACTGGCTACTAGCACCATGTTTTCCATAAGCATTTACCCATATCCCTCCCCTCCAAGAGGACTGACCCCTCCTCTCCTCTTTCCTGAATAAAGGTATTCTTAAGCATATTTGTATTAAAAATCTTCTCACATCTTGTCATATAGTTACCTATGTACACTAGATTGTAGGCTTATCAGAAGGAACTACCTAGTGTTCAGCAAACATGCCTTATTGTTAAATATACCCCTCAAAACCCTACAATTCTATGTTTTATATGGTCAGAAAATAAATCTGATTCATCACCTCATCATCCATCCATGAAGTATGCTTCATATATTTTTAAATTCTCATTTGATGAAGAGGACTGGCTTTATAAAGAGCAACCCAGGCTATGTTCAAAAAGCCACTTTGTGACTTAACAAGCAAGAAACTCAAAAAAATGGTATTTGGCATTTGTGATAGACATTTAGTACAATTCATCTAAATGCCAGAAGAAACAACACAAATAAAGGCACCAAGAAAATGATGTTAGGTACTAAGAATGGTCTGGCTAGAGATGAGTGAGTAGGAAATGGAAGGCTTCTTGTGTATGTCCCCATTGTGCCTGGAGCTAGCTAGCAATCAAACATACTGGATAGGTCAATGATAAAATAACATTCAAAGAAAAAAGGGTTAAGAGGAGGGAAAGGAGAGGCTGAAAGAGAAGAAGGGAGAAAGAAAAATGACATTGCTTTGACTTTGGTCTCTGATAATTACACTTTTTAATTCTTTTTAATTTTACTGACTATGGTAGTAAAATCAATGAACACTTCGTTTTCCTTGAATTGTATCATATACAAAATAAAATTCAAGGATATACATTTTTTAAAAATGCACACATGGAGATTTAGCTGTCAAAAGAATGGCTTTAACTGCAAGAAGCTCTGCAGAAACTTAATTGGAATCAGAGCTGACATTGAGATCGCTGTGATACCAATATGGCCCTAAGCCAAATCTCTTTTCTGGCTGACCATGCAGGCTGTGTCACTGAATGTTAACTTCACACAACATGCAACAAGCCACAAAGTGTCTAGTCTTCTTCTGTCATCCTAAGGCTAGTCCCTACCTTCCCTTACAGTAAAGTCAGCATACCAACATACTCAAATTTTATTACAACAAAATTTGGAAAGCAAATCCAAGAAGGAAGAAAAAGAAGTCATTTCTACCTTTCCTTCTAGTTAAACATCTATACATTGTCATAATTTTAGTAAGCCAAATAAAAGGAGGAGGAGGAGGGGGGGGGGGAGGAGGAGGAAGAAAGCCCTTAATTTCCCAGTCTGGTATTGCAAACCTCCCATAAACAGTTCTGGGCTTCCATTCTGGTCTGCTTCCCACTGCACTTCAACCACACGCGCACACACCTCCACTCTCCAGTTGATTTCACCAGCTGTTCCTACACAAGCTCCTCTAACACCTGCTCAGAATCATCTGCTGCTTCTGGGACTTTCCACAGAACTTAGGCCCACCAGTTTCATGCCCGGCATTTCCTAACCTTTATCGATATCTGTTTACAGGACTCTAATCCTGAAAATGTGTTTTTATTGTGGGCCCTTTATATCTTTTATGGAAAGATATAATCATTGGAATTAGATAAATCTAGATTTGAAAACCAAATCTGTGACCTCCTGGTCTGTGTGGGGTCTTAGCCTGGCCTGGCCGTTTAATTCTCTCAAGATAAGTTTCTTCTTTTATAAATGAAATGTACAGTGTATCACTACCAGCTAGTGTAAAGTGTAAAGCACCTAGCACTACAATAGGCACACAGTAGGGAGCCAACACATAGTGGTTATTAAGATCATTCATTTTGTTCCCTCTCTACCCTACTCCCCCACAGATCTACCATATCACCTTGTTATCAAGAGAAAACTAAAGTTAGAGAATAAATTAGGCCCATATTTAAATTTCATTTTAACTAGGTTGCAGCAACCAAAATCATGTGGGGGGAGTATATATTTAATTATAACATTCTGTTACTGAAAAGAAATGTTTAAAAGGTCTTCATAAAGAAGTCAATTTTCATATATAATTGGTTAAGAGATCAAAGATGTCTTAAGTTACTACAGAAATGTCAGAATTGTTAAATGCCTTAAGTGAAAAAAGCTTCTTCACATCCTATCTTTAAATTGCTTCCTCAATGAAAAAGTATTTTAAAAGGTATCATGAAGAAATTCCATTAGTAAGGGGTTAGGACTGAGATTTAACAATAAATGCATATAATGGAACTTCTTTGTTACATTGATTTTGAAATAAAACAGTGCCAACTATATTATGTATGGCCTTTAAGAAAAAATGTGGCTATGATGAATGCTATGGAGTGGCTGAGAAAGAGCAACAAGAAGTCACATTACAACTGACCTAACTGCAGGAATAAATCTACAGCAAGTTTTGGAAAATCAGATTTAACAGTCATTTTCAGAAAGTAAAATGATAATCATCTGCCTATACAGACTATGGGAACCATACACATCAATATATTGCTCATTTGTTAACATTTCCGAGGACAAAAGTCAATGGAGGTGTGGGGAGTGGAGGAGATACGGAAGCAAAAGGTAAAGTGAAAATACATTTCCTAAATTTAAAGTTATTCAAACTCAGTAACACTCTACTATTTTCTGTCCTTTCTCACTTTTATACTTGTGCCTATCTTTTTCAGTTTATTCAAGGTACCCAAATGCTAACAACTTCTGAAGCCAAATCATACTTATTTAAACTTTCAAATACCATTTCATCCTGGCTCCTTTACTACTAGCACTGGCCACATACTTGTAAGCACCACCTTATGTGGAAATTGTTCCATGCAAATTCTCTGTCTCACTGGATCAAAAATTCCCTGTGGACAGAATCACAGTATGAAGTGTCCCCAAAAGTTGTGAAAAAGAGCAAATTCTAAGTCCCTACTGAATAAAAGAAGAATATAAAGTAATTTTTGCAAAGTCTGAAATTATTAACATAATTATTGTATAGCAGAATTATATTATTGTTTCCATTTCTTTTTTTTTTTTTTTTGTGTGTGTGTGTGTGTGTGTGTGTGTGTGTGTGTGTGTGGTACTGGGGATTGAACTCAGGGGCACTCGTCCACTGGGTCACATCCCCAGCCCTTTTTTGTATTTTATTAGAGACAGGGTCTCACTGAGTTGCTAAGTGCCTCGCCATTGCTGAGGCTGGCTTTGAACTCGCGATCCTCCTGCCTCAGCCTCCCAAAGTGCTGGGATTACAGGCGTTTCCATTTCTAAACAAGCTTTTAACAGCAACAATGTTTCATATCCTGCTAACAAGAGATAATAAGATATTATTTGGTGTTTTTTGTTTTGCATGAAGATAGGTAATTATAGTGTCAAATTTAGTCTTCAAGAAGTTTTTTTCTTCAATTTCAAGTACATGCCTACCACTGAAGAATGTAAACTACAATTTGGTATATTTTATATACCACCTGGGGCTTTCATACTCAGCTCTGCTTACCACCTACCCTGTACCAGTCCCTCAAAGCAGAAGGGTATCATGGGCAAGAATCTGAAGTCACAGGGTCTAGTCTTTTCAAAAACCCAATAGAATTGGCATTCACAAACAAACTTAAGAAAAAATAACTAAATTAAATTTGTGAGAACCGTAGTATGGTCAACAAGGAAATTACCTTATTTTTAAAATTGTATACTTTAGCATGAAATGTGAAAATGACTTTTTTTTTCCCCCCAAAGATGCACACTGCAACTTGTTTTAAAACTTGCAAGAAGTTGTGGCTCTGTGGTGGAGTGCTTGCCTAGCACGTGCGCGACCCAGGTTCAATCCTCAGCACCATGTAAAAATAAACACATTGTGTACAACTAAAGCAAATAAATAAATATTTTTTAAAAAAACTTGCAAGTAGAAAATAAATGAAATAAACATAGCAAAGTATTGTTAACTATTAAGCATAGGTGAAATGTATGTGGAGTGTCCACTATAATAATCTATATAGTTTTTCATATATTTGAAATTTTTCATAAATAAACTTGAAAAAAATGAAAATAAATTTTTAGTCTGTGAGACCTCTCCTTCAGTCTTAACTAGGACATGGACTGTGTAGGCACAGGTAAATTACTAGACCTCTCCAAGTCTTGTTCTTCATTTGTTAAATGCTAACAATAATACAAGACTCACAGAGTTCTTTAAGGATTAAATTAGTATGTAACATAATTAGGACAGTGACATAACACATAATAATTACATAATAAATGTTAGCTGGTATTATTAATACTGCTGCTAGAAGATAGAATAATTTGATTCAACAGTCTCACTTTCTTCTTATACACAGAGCTTACTGGGGGGGTGAGGGCTTTCCTGGAAGAAAAATTACTTGCCTTTCTACAATCCACCATTTGCCCAGAGATTATAGTGATAGCTAAAAAGTTGCAACATGGAACAAAGAAGAAGGAAGCCAGAGCACCACAGGTAGAAAGCACTAATAGGTAGTTACATAAATTCCCCACCACCAACAACAACACAAAGAAGTACAGAGAAGACAACAGGAAGCAATTTCTGTAATACCAATAATCCTATGTGTCATGAACAACAAAAATCCCCTATTACCACATTCAATAAAGACTTAAAGGTAAAAATTGTATAACCTTAAAGATCAAAAGCAGGTTACAGCCAGGTGCAGCAGCACATGCCTGTAATCCTAGCAGCTCAGGATGCTGAGGCAGGAGGTTTGTGAGTTCAAAGCCAGCCTCAGCAACTTAGTGAGGCCCTGAGCAACTTAGCGAAACTCTGTCTCAAAATAAAAAGGGCTAGAGATGTGGCTCAGTGGTTAAGCACCCCTGGTTTCAATCCCTGGTACCAAATGTTAAAAAAAGCAAGTTACATTCATTCTAGAAGAAATGACGCCACTAATCCAGTTGAACCTTCACACAGAAAGCAAATAATTTCTTTTGAAAGAGAATCTAGACAAAGGTTCATGTATTTCTGCTTCTATACTAACTCCTTCCCCTTAATGTAGAATATTTTGTAATCAAACAGAAAATCCTTCTAATTTAATGAACAAGAAGTTTATCTGATTTCATTCTTCCTTCTCTGCTTAGGATATATTTTCCCATAAGCACAATGAAGGTTTACTTGTATTGTACTATGGTCTTACAGGTTATTCTCATCCACAAGTTGACAACATTCAAATAAAAAGCAACAAATAACCCTTTCATTTAAAATAAAGAAGGCCCTAATATACATATACATATCACTGTCAATGAGAAAAAGAAATACTGAATAGTAGATAAAACAACAAAAATCACAGCTGTCGGGAGCACTGTTCTTATAGCTGTGGCAGAAACAGAGACGATACCATTAACAACAGCTTATATTTATTGAACTTTCTATCAGCTAAGTGCTGTGCTAAGTGATTTCCATGTTAACTCACATAATCCTCACACTCAATGCAGTATTGTGATTCTAATTCCCCACTTCCTAAATGAAGAAAATGAAATGTAGTGGTTTGACAAAGCAAAAGTCATACAGCTAGTGCCCAGGAGAGAGAGGACTGTAACCCAAGACTGACTCCAAAGCCCATGCTGTTAATGACTGAATTATACAGCCTCTCTCCAATGGATCCTCACACCTTCAATAAGCCTGAAGCTATGACCCCATTATTACCAAAGCCAATTAGTGGCATTGATAATGATAAATCAGATTTGACATCCTGACAACCAATAAAAAACTTTAACAGTTTTTTTTTTTTAAAGAAAGGAAAATCCTACTTTAAAAAAAAAAAAAAATACTGCCATGTAAAACGTTTTCCCTGTGTTAAGAGTTCAAATTCACCTTACACAGAAACCTCTCTGTTCAGAATGACTCTAATAGCTCTCAGAGAATTCCAGAACATTTTTTAGCATTAATATACTTAAGAACGTAAAATTTGTGGCTATAGTGTTTGAGAAACATGCTAGCAACTTGGTAAAAACATTAAGTACCAAAAATGCATAAAAGATACATACCCTTAACTTTTACTTTTTCCAACTGCAGAAAATAAGTAATCAAATTTTCATAAGTAATATTTTGGGGTAAAAATGCCTTTTGGGGGGTTCTGAATACTTCCAAATCCCATTTCCTTTAAATATAATGGAAAAGGGTTAATAGGTTTGCTAAAACAAACATAACCACAGTTCAGTTACAGAATATGCATTTCATGTTTGCTCACAGCACTGAATCAGAACGTTTTTTGATCCCAGCCTGATAGCACCATGGGCAATGCTAGATTACCACTGGAATAAAATGTTACCACATGATGTCTTAAACAAGTGTCTGCTTCATACATATCTAAACTCCAGATATTTTTTAAAACTTTGAACTTTTGGTATATTAAGTATTTTTTGCAGCTTCTCTTCATGGAATTTATGTTGTCCTTTAAAACACAAAACCTAAATACAGACATTCCTCAGAATGGATACTGAAGTCCAAGGATGCTCAAGTCCTCTATATACGATAACATCATATTTTCACATAACCTACATACATCCTCCTATATGCTTTAAATCATCTCTAGATTATATACATTATCTAGTACAATGTAAATGTTATGTAAACAACTGTAACAGTTACAGGGAATAAAGGGGAAAAAATCTGTACATATTCGGTACAGATACAATTTTTAACCATTTCCATAACTATATATGTATATTTATATTAAATTAGTTTGTTATTTAAAACAATTTCTACACATTTCCATGTGTCTAGAACAATTCACTCTAGAATGCTTTTTCTTAAACCTTTTATTTTCAGGAAAAGAAATTTCTTCATTTTGTTCAAGTACTGTGATTTTATTTTCCAAAAATGTGATATTCTTGAAGTTTGTGATGTTACTGATAATATGTCAAGGCTCCAGTTCGTTTTTGTTGTTGTTGTTGGGGTTTTTTTGCAATGAGACTAAATATTTCTCCAACTATATGATGAATGTCTCCAGCAAAAATAAGTTATAATTTGTGACTTTTCCTTGAAACATTTATATCTATAATACATAAAAGACATGAACACATCCAACAAGATGCCATTTTTAACTCCAAATTAAGTAATAAAGGAATTTGGAGCCAAAGGTAGCATAGTATAACTGTTAAAGTCTCCAGTACTTCAGAAAAGAAAAGGAAAAAAAAAAAAACTTTTCATAGCCCAAAATTCAGTTCAGTTTCTAAAATGAAGAAAGTAGAGTTCATTCCAAAGTCAAACATCAGTGTCCACTTTAAGAAAAGTATGCTACAAACTGCAAGCCAGATTTCTAAATATCAAAGTAGCCAAGTCAAATAATTAAATGAAGTTTAAGAGGAAATGCTTAAGCTCAGAGTGAGGGTGGGATGGGGGGTGTTTGTGTTTATTTTCTGGAGGTGCTGAAAGGATTGATCCAGGTCTTCATATATGTTAGACAAGCGCTATACCACTGAGCTGTATCCCCAGTCTCAGAAGAGTTTTGTATGCTTATTTTGTAGAAGTATTTAAGCTAAGACTTTTGAAAATATGATTCATATTTTATCTGAAGTGTTCCCTTCCAGAGAATATAAGACCAGCAGGTACTGAATTATCAGCCTTCTCCCCAGAGGCAGGGGGAGCCATTGTGCCTAAATTCTAATAGGGCACAAACAGAAGCAACATCCCCTCAACTAGCCTCTCCCTTTCCTTTCTTCTGCAAAGGGGACCTATAACACAGCTGCAGTAACACAGCACCAGACAGAAGCTGTACACTGAGGGTGGAAGAACAGCAAGACAGGAAGACCCTGGATTCCTGACACCATGAAACCACTACAGGAACCCTGGGCTGTTGGATTTCTCTATTGAGAAAGACACAAAGACACATATAGACACTTTTTTATCTTATTTAAGTTCTACTAGTTTAGGGCTTGTATCATAGCAGTCAAGCTATATCCTTAAAAATTCAGATTGCAAAGACTCAGTACTTGCCACCAAAACATAAATCAAACGAACCTTTTCTTCATCCTTACCTTCATATAATTCTGCATACCTCAACTTTCTTCCCTTTATTAACCACCCAGTGTTATGCCTTTCGTAATACTCACTACACTAGTAATTACTGACTTTAATAAATTTATTCCCAAAGAGATAATCTATCTGAGGACAGAGACCATGTCTCTCTTCACAGACACATCTTCGACACTGGCACAGTGCCTACTATATATTTGAGAAAAGAACAAAGTTATATGAATCCTTCATCACTCCAACCCTAATTATCTCCCTATTTCTTGAACTCCTAAAGGACCTCTGCTCTATCCCATAAACAAGTCTATCAGGAGTATACAACTCTGCTTTTGCAACTGTTTTATCTAATTCTGCTCTTGTCAACATACCTAAACTCCTTGAGAGCAAGGGTACATGCTTCCTAGTGCCACTGTTACAATTAGCACAACAACATGGGTTAAAGCAGGATATCTACTCTCACAAAGGTGAATAAATCAATGTTGTCCCAAAATACTGAACCTACAGTGCAGATTATTACAGTACATTTGTGGTTCCCACAAAGACAACCTTTTATTCTCATCAAATTTCAAAATGTGCTTCCAGAGAAAAAGGTGAGACACCCACTATGTTCTAAAAGATAAAATATCAACTCTTAGCCCTGGGCACGCAAGCATAAAGTCAGTGTATTTTGCACCAAGAAAGTAGAAGGAAAGAGGCATCTGGGTATTATACATGGGATGGAGATGAGAGGGGCAGAATGTTGGTTTTCAGAGCTCAATGATGAGAAGACAGCTCAGAGTAAAAGATAATTTAGATAATAAAGACAACAGGGGATAAGGAGCCTAAGGATGCAAGCTGTAGGGATCCAGAGCTACAAAACTCAAGGAAGAAATCCAGAAAAGTGATGATGGTCATCTATTATTCTACATACTCTCAAAGCAAAAACTTGTCTCAAAACCCATGCTAACTGAAACATGAAACAAAGGGGGAAGTGAAGGAGCAGGGAATGGAAGGAATAACACTTGAACATTTGGAATTTAATATTGCAAGCAATTAACTAATTAGTAGAATTCTGACTGAAGATTAGTTCTTCAGAATGAGTACATGAAGAAACTGTGCTGTTCAAGAAATGCAACTATTTAAATTCGGAGCTCATTTCAGCATGGTCCTTTTGGGGGGACGGTATGTGTGTATGTCTACAGGAGCAACAGGCAAGGTAAGTCAGCTTTGGTGCTATTTAAACAAATACATCATATGAACTCAATCTGAAAGGAAAAGAAAAATAGTGTATGATGTCCTCTAAGAGTCCATTCACAAAGGATTTAGAATTTGCAAATAAGAAGGAACACCTAACACCAACAAAAGATCACACACAAATTAGGGATGAAATGGTTGTCAGTAGATGAGGAATCAAAAGTAATGCTCAATGGCTAGCATTTTGATAATGTTAATAAAAATTAGCACACCCTAGAATTTACTATGTCAGTCACTTTAAAAACATTATGTCATTTAATAATCCTATAACCCTGTGAAATAAATACCATATTGTACAGATGAGGAAACTGAGGCACATTAAGCTGACATAACATTATATAGCTGGTGAGTGATTCATTTGTATTTAAGTATTTTTCTATTCTGTAACAAACCCAGAAATTTCAAAAGAAATGCTTCACATCAACCAATAGTTCTTAACTTCTTATTCCCATAGGAAAACCAAAAATCACACTGGATTCTACCATCGTTCAACAACAACAACATCAGTTTCAAAAAATCACCAACTTTAATAATCTTCTACGAGAAGATTTTCTGTATTGAGCTTTTTCTAAGTTATAAAAGAAGGGCAACATAATATATTAGAAGCTTATTAAAATAAACAAATTCTCTCTCCTGGGTCACCAAATATGATAGGATCACAGTAGAGACTATTATATGTTCAACAAATGAAGATCCCAATCTCAGAGTTTATATAGACATCACAAAAACTGTTTCAATAGAAGTGCTTATTTTAGACCTGGCTGTCTGCCCAGAGAATGCCACAATACATTTTAAACAAATGGACAGAAAAAGCTGCAGGATGGATTTGAGCTCCATCTTAAATCTACTATGGCCTAAATAACACCACAATACAATTTCCTCTCATTACTTTTATATATAATTAGACTTAGGATGATGAGCACATAATCTTTAATAAAAAAAAAAAAGCTATACTTCATTTCTTATCACGTTAGCTTAAAGTTCACATTCCTATATACTTTACAACTCATAATTTAATTGAATTGTGAAGATTTTAAGCACTAAACTGTCAATATTGATATCTCGTTTTGTGAGGTGACATCTGTGAAAAGGATCTAATATTAAAAGAACATAACATGTATTCATTCAAATGTCTGGAAAGAATTAAAAAGGTGGTACTATGTGAATAAAGTTTACAGATCATCTGAGCAGCATCTATATTTAATTTCAAAATAGCAGCTTCTCTTGCTTTCTGAATTAAATCTTCAACTTTACAATGATTCTCACAAGGAAAGAATTACAAATGCACCACATCCTGTGCTTTATTTCAAAGGAGCAGTGTGAAAAAATAAAGAGTTAATGTGGCCCTGACGATTACTGCACATTTCATTAAAATTTCATCTCTGTCCCATTTAAGGACTCACTGCATGCTTCTGGCCACATGGAATCAGTTATACAGATTCTATTATTTCTTTTCCATGAACATTAATTTACTATTTGCACAAGAACAAAAATAATATGAACTCAAGAAACAATTATGCCATGTTTATAGCTGAGTTGTCCAACAACCCTACTATGATTCAAATCACCAACATGTTGTCAGGTCAAGTTCCATTACAAATAGACAGAAATTTCAAATTTTTCAAAAGGAATTTAGAAGGCCCCAAAAAAGCTTTAAAAATAGTAACTAACTTTTAAGCCCCAAGCTTTTTTTTTTTTTTAAGTGTTATTCTTTTTATCAACATTTTAATGCTATAGAATGAAAAAACTGGTCAAAATGAAACGATTTATGTGAGCCAGAAACATCACAATAGTGATAAATTCTCATCAAAACAAGCTGGAGAGCCCTGCAACGGTCCAGCCTTGTGCTGCGTGGCAAGGCAGGAAACAGTGCAGAGCAAAGCAAGGAGAAGCCAGCTCTCTTTCCACTTGGCTGTGTGAAACAGAACAAGTTATTTAGGCTCTTTGGACACCAGCTCTCATCTGTAGAAAAAGAACAGACCTTCAGTTCGCGAACATTTTAGCAGCATGTTAGCCTATGTTAGCATATGGCCTCTAATATAAAATGGATAAAAGTGGATATAGACTTCCTACTTCTAGTGTCAACTCCTGAAGCAGTTTTGGGAGCATGTAAGGTCTTGTTAGAACACAGTTTAAAAATCTTCGAGTTTGAAAATATATATCACACCTCTCAGGAAACTCCCAGTACTAACCCCCAAATTCTTCTTGTGATTAACAGTCAAATAATCCCACATTGCTGCTCCCAAAAATATTGACTGGAAACTAAAGCAATCAAATTCAACAAATGTTTACTAAATATCCACTAACTGCTAGACCCCGAGGATTAAAAGGTGTGTGATACAAAACCCCTCCCTCAAAAAAAGCTTACAATCTACAGGGGAGATGGATTCAACCAACAACAACATAAACAGGCAAAGTCACTGTGGGTTAAGCGAAAGATGCCAGACAATGGTCAGGGCACCTGCTCAAACTGGAGGGCCAGGAAAGCCTTCCCAGAAAAACCATATCTAACCTAACAATCCAAAGAGATGCAGCTTGAATATTAAATGGCCTCATTATACTTATGTTATAAATAACCTGAGTGAATCCACTCACTTTTCTAGCCCTTTCCCTCAATGAGCTTCTTCACTATTTATCCATATGCTCTGTCTTTCCCTTCCTCACCATACCATATTCTAACCTACTGTTCTCAGTAAAAAACTGACAATGATTATGTTCTTGTGAGTGGTCCATATGAAAAGGGAAACAACCTTTCAAGTGTTAAACAAAATGGAGTCACTCATGCTAAATGCCACAAAAACAAACAACCTTTAAAGAAGCAACAGATCCCAAATCAGACCTGGTTTTGTTTTTTTTTTTTTTGTTTGTTTGTTTGTTTGTTTGTTTGTTTTCCTAAAAACAAGAGATTCCAATCTGAGTCAGAACAAGAAATCTCCTCTGCTTTGACCCTTATCAAAAAAAAGTAACCTCAAGTAACCTGATGCCAACCAAACAGCTTTTTTCCTTCTGTTCTGTTTCCTTGTTCCCACCTTAAAAAAAGAACACTAGTCCGCAGCTGCCAACTGGGAGCTCTCATTCTATTTTGTAGGATGGAGGCCACCCCAATTCATGAATCATGAATAAAAGCCAATTAGATCTATAATTAAATTTGTTGTAATTTTGTCTTTTGACACAAGAGTATCCACACAGGTGTAAGTTAATGCAACAGGGCTGAGTACACATAAGGTTGCAGGGTTATTTATGTAAACTCCATCTATGGATTTCCTCTTGTAAGGGCCATTTCATGCTCATCAATTTCAGGCCCAAATATATTTTAAATTTTTCAATATTGTCATGTCTTCAACTTGACCTAGATATTATTTAATGAATGATCTGAAAAGAACTGCATCAGTACTAGTAACTCTAAGACTGTTTCAGAAGCAATAAAATTTCATGTATCTCCTAATTAATTACAGAAATAATAAAATTTGATGATTTCCCCCACCCCTGGTACTGAGGATTGAGACCTTGCACATGCACACACGCTAACCACATGCTCTACCACTGGGCTATACCTTAAGCACAATTTGATGAACTTAATTTTTATATGAAATTCTTTATAAATCGTACTTTGGGACAAGGTGTCCCTGCCCCCACACACACTATTTTTCTCCTTAATTATATGTCTCAACATAATTCATAAAAGGCCAAGTTAAACTGGCCAAAACAGTCTTATTAAACCAAGACCTTTTTTTTTTTTTTACTAAAAAATATAGTATTTCAGTATTTTTTATGACTTGGAGGACAATAACAAGACTGAAGTTTATCTTTGCTTAACAAACTGTTTCCTCTCAAATAGTAACTGAATATAAATAAAACTGCCTACTATGCTTGCAAAAACAAAAATAAAAATAGGCTTAGATGTAACAGAAGATACTAAAAGCATGTATTTACAAATCAATTAGCTAATTATAATATCATCTTTATGAATTAAAAAAGCCATAAAATCTAAGACTCATTACTTATCTCTCTTCATATAATAAGAATTCACAAATAACTGCACTGTTTATAAGTTCAGTAATTTTAAAGAATATAGGAAAGAGTATTTACAAAAGGTCTTCTAAATAGAAAAGTACACTGAGGACAATATTTCCTTTTATATGTATTAAACTCAAATTGTATTCTTAAAATTGGGGGCAGGGGAGTAAACTGGGGTTGAACTCAGGTGCACTTGACCACTGAGCTACATCCCCAGCCCTATTTTGTATTTTATTTAGAGATAGGGTCTCACTCAGTTACTAAGCACCTCACCATTGCTGAGGCTGGCTTTGAACTTGAGATCCTCCTGCCTCCACCTCCCGAGCCTCTGGGATTACAGGCATATGCTACCACACCCAGCACTGTATTCTTAGTTTATGAAACACATTCTTCCCAAGTATAAAACTGATCTTCCAGTAATACCTTCAAACTGCTAAGTCTTGACTAGATTAGGAAAATCAAATTTACACTAACATTATTGTTTAATCCTGTAATATCAAAAGAATAAAATATTTTTTTCATTCAATTAAGACATGGTATAATAAAAGTAGTAAAAATGAAAATGTTTTTCATAGGAAAATAAATGCAATGAATGACAAGAATTAACCTTTGTAAATTTATCAGAATATTCATCAGAAAGAAATTTTTTTTTGGGGGGGGGGGGTTTACCAGGTATTGAACTCGGGGACACTCAACCACTGAGCTACATCCCCAGCCCTATTTGGTATTTTATTTAGAGACAGGGCTCACTGAGTTGCTTAGTGCCTTGCCGTTGCTGGGGCTGGCTTTGAACTCGTGATTGCCCCGTCTCAGCCTCCTGAGCTGCTGGGATTACAGGCATGCATCACAGTGTCCAGCTCAGAAATTCTTACATATTTAAAAAGAAAGAGCTTCTTTCACAGATTCATGAGCTATGACTGGGTTCAAATACTTTGGACTTGCTAACCTCCAAGCACTTACTTGCTGCTCCTCCAGCCCACAATCTTTGATCATATCCATTTCATTCTTTTCCCATCAGTACTATGCGCCAAGATACATAAAAGTGTGCATCAAAAAAATAAATAAACCGGGCACGGTGGCGCACGCCTGTAATCCCAGCACTTTGGGAGGCTGAGGCAGGAGGATCACGAGTTCAAAGCCAGCCTCAGCAATGGCGAGGCACTTAGCAACTCAGTGAGACCCTGTCTCTAATAAAATAGAAAAAAAGGCTGGGGATGTGGCCCAGTGGTCTAGTGCCGCTGAGTTCAATCCCCAGTACCAATAAATAAATAAATAAATAAATAAATAAATAAACAAATAAATAAACAAATAAACAAACTGAATAATTTCCTCCCACATGCTTTCACTTTTATATTTCAGAGAGAAGTGTAACTATGAATTTAATAACTCAGAACATTCACTTATGAGCTGATCCCCACTTGATTCATTCTCTTCAATCAAAATCCTACACAACAGGTGAGCATGGTGGTGCATACCTATAATCCCAGTGGCTCATGAAGCTGAGGTAGGAATGATGGTTCAAAGCCAGCCTCAGCAACTTAGTGAGACTCTGTCTCAAAATAAAAAATAAAAAGGGCTGAGGATGTGACTCAGTGCATAAGTGTCCCTATGTCCAATACAGGGAGGAAGGGAGGGAGGGAGGGAGGGAGAAAGAAAGGAAGAAAGGAGAAAAAGGAGGGAGGGGGGGGAGGGAGGGGGAGGGAGAGGGGAGGGAGGAGGAGGGAGAGGGAGGGAGGAGGAGGGGAGGGACAGGAGGGGAGGGAGGAGGAGGGAGGGAGAGGAGGGGAGGGAGGGGAGGAGGAGGGAGGGGAGAGGGGAGGGAGGGGGAGGGAGGGAGGAGGAGGGAGGGACAGGGAGGGGAGGGGGGAGAGGGAGGGAGGAGGAGGGAGGGAGAGGAGGGGAGGGAGGAGGAGGGAGGGAGAGGAGGGGAGGGAGGGAGAGGGAGGGGGAAGGGGAGTGGAAGAGAAAAGGGAAAAAGTCAACAATAAAAGGAAACTTAGGAATAGAGCAATCAAATATGAAAAAGAAACACTTTTGTCTGTTTGCTGAACCCAAGTAGAGGCTGCTACAGCTGCAAAGGCTGCTTCTGAGAGATGTGACACAAATTGCTACATTTAAGAACAGACAATCTAAACAGATGGCTATTCGGCTAAAGGCTGCAGGCATTATCTCTCACACTCCATCACACTGGCCAAAGATGGCACTAGTTTTCTGCTATAGCTTCAGTACAGATAAATGCCAAATACACACAGGATCACAGACTACTGATAAATAACTGCTGACCAAGATTACTTTGCCTATCATAAACTGCATTTCTAAGGGCACTGCTAGTTACAATGATTATGAAGAAGCAGAATTTAAGCCTAGGTATAGAATTAATTTTAAACATCTGAAATATAAGCTATAGCTAATATGTTCATCAAGAACTACTCAGCACTAATAAATATTTGAAGTTATATTTACTTTTAGTCATAGTTCATGTCAGAAGTTTTCACTGACGAAGTAATAACTAGCAAAAAGTACACCCGTAGAAAATTAAGGATCATGTTATACTCCTATACATTTTTTTAATCAGTCTTCCAAAAGCACATCACAATACATGATTAAGAGTATTAACCTTCATATACCTGCTTTTAGATTAAGAGTATTAATCATCCAAAGAAATCCAATCATCTGAACTAATACTACAGTAAACCTTTGGAAGAACAAGCTTCGGTCTCCTGACAAGAAACCATGCTAGAATCCATCCTGAGACCCCAACCCAAGGGTCTGCACAAGACTAAAGACATAAGGCAATGAAAAAGGCATCATCATTTCTTTGAAGCACTGGAAGAGCTTTCTAACCAGAATGCCTATGTCTACTTCCAGCTACACCCTCTTCTGCCTACCTTGAATGTGGTACAAGGCCAAAGACATACCATGCCTGTCTCAACCCCATCCATTCACTTTTGTGTCTCCTGCTTAAAATATGTAAGATAGATTTTCTTTGTTCTTAAGATAAAGATGCAAATTTTACACCATTATTATGGACTAGAAAGCTATCTGCAGCTTGACTCTGCCTGGTCTGCCCCTATCTCCCTCAGATCAGCCTCACCTGATATCACACTTCCAAACATTCCACCAGAGCTTCCATGAGACATCCTGAGATAGACCTACAGCAGCCAAGGACTGCCCTCCGTTCCATTGTCATCTATGTTGTTAGTCTTTTCTTCATTTACTTTAAGTTTATTCTATTTTCCAAATAACAGTTCAGGCCTGGATCTGGAGCTCAGTGAAGAACATATTTAGATGAGTGAGGTCCTTGGTTTAATTTCCGGCGCGTGCGTGTGCGCACATACACACACACCTCAGTAGGTACAGCACTTCCTCAGATAAACTACTTCCCTGACCTCCTCGTATGATAAATCTCCACATTTATACAGCACCATATAACTTGCATGTGTGCTTAGTTGCTATTTTTTATTTGTATGATTTTATCATTTTTTCTTTGCCCTATCAATAACCTAAATTCAAAAATTACACAAACCAAGTTTGTTTTCATTCACAACTATATTCCCTAGTGCTTAGTGCAGTGACTAGCACAAACTGTACACCTAATATTTTTAAGAACTGAGTGAATGAGGGTTTACAAAATATAGTATGCATCATCCAGTAGGAAAATTTACTATCACATTTTTTACAGATGCAATCCTGCAAAAAATTCCTTATTTTTCACTGAACTGGAAATATGTAAAAAGAGCTCTTTGGGGATCAAATTTTTCATCCTTTGACTTAAAGCATGAAGATTAAATTCTTCGTACATGACCCAACAAGTTTATATCACAAAATAAAATTCTATTCCAGACTTGAACCTTGAAAAAACAGACTGTGCTTTAAAGACACAAAAGGTTAAAGATTAGTTTATAAAGAAATGAATTAAAGGCAAAATTCAGACAATAAAGAAACTCCTTGAAATGAATAACATTTTATAGATAAGAATGTATTTTAATTTATTGTTAGAATAAAAATGATAAAGATACTAGGGCATGGAATTGCTAGCAAGAAATGATTGATATTGTTTTTATATATGGAAAGAATACCTCAGATAAAGGCACTTTAAAGGACTGCCGACTGCCGGGTCAAAAAGAACTTGAGCGAAAGGGCCAATACATTAGATGCTGTCTATTAAGGATATATACTATGTTCTTGTTTTAAAAAAAAATCAGGGGGCTAGGGTTGTGGCTCAGTGGTAGAGCGCTCGCCTAGCACGTGCTTGGCCCGGGTTCGATCCTCAGCACCATGTAAAAATAAAAAGGCATTGGTATACAACTAAAAGCAAATAAATAAATTTTTTTTTTTTTTAATTCACAATCAGGGCTGGGGTTGTGGCTCAGCGGCAGAGCGCTCGCCTAGCACGTGCGCGGCCCAGGTTCGATCCTCAGCACTACGTACAAATAAACGCATTGTGTACAACTAAAGCAAATAAATAAATATTTTTTTAAAAAAATTCACAATCAACAAGCCAACAGATATTGTATAACATTCATTTATGCCTTTTAGAGTTATGCTGACTTACACATTTTGAGTTTTAGTTTTGTCTCACAATATTTATACTTTTTAAAAAACCTTGTTTAAATAAGCGCCATCAAGCCGGGCGCGGTGGCGCACGCCTGTAATCCCAGCACTTTGGGAGGCTGAGGCAGGAGGATCGCGAGTTCAAAGCCAGCCTCAGCAATGGGCAAGGCACTTAGCAACTCGGTGAGACCCTGTCTCTAAATAAAAACACAAAAAAGGGCTGGGGATGTGACCCAGTGGTCGAGTGCCCCTGAGTTCAATCCCTGGTACCACAAAAAAAAAAAAAAAAAAAAAAAAAAATAAGCGCCATCACTTAAAAGTAACTTATTTTGTAGGAAGATCACTCAGGCATCATATTCTGTGTGCCCCATTAGGACATTATTATCATAGAAAGACCTAAAAGTACAATATCAAATGGTAACCATTTAAACTTAATTATGCTAAAAAAGACTATGCTACTTCCGTGTGGATATTCCAGTGAAGTCTTTGCTGGCTGAGATTTCTATTCTCTTCACTTTATCATTATTGCTTCACTGCTAACATTCCCTTTTTTTTCCCCATGTATTGATCACATTAATATCTATGATACCGTCTTTTGTGCCAGGAATTGATGAACTGTGTTTTATAAAAATCTATATGAATTAACAAATTTATTTAATAATGTTTATTGAAAGGAAGACATTTCTAAATAGCACTTTTCATATTTTAAATATTCAAGATAAAATGTTGACTTCTTTAGAAAAAACAACTTACATAAATAATTTTAAGACTTATCATAACTTACCACATGCAATTTTCATAACCAACAGATCATCTAAGCTACCACCATTGTCTATTGTACCTACCTAAACTTGTGTTCACTCTACTGGCAGAAATATAAAACAAAGAATATGTGAATGCAGCTTTCAAAGCTCCAAATTAAGAAATTTTTATAAGACTATAAATGTCATAAAGATTTTACCATATTAACCATGAGAATAAATAAGCACTAAATAGAAGCAACATAGCTCTTTAACTCCTTAGAGTACCACCACTTAATAAATATTTTTCTAACTGAATGAACTAACAAATGGCACAAATCTTAGTGCTGGGAAACTAACAGGTTTCTTGCCTACTTACTCCCAAGGCTCTAATCAGAAAGTACGGTGAGAAAACTGAATGTGACTATCTTCAATTTGAGTGACCAATAAGCCTGCAAAATCCAATGAATTCTAAAAGTAAAATCATTTGATCCTACCAGATACTTCTTGGAAGTTTTCCAATATCATAAATTCTTGTGCTCTTAGTTGGAACATATAGTTGATCCAGGGTAAGATACAAACTAGAATAAGAATTCTCTTTTTTAACACCCCTGAAAAAAATAGTGCTCTGTTCAAATAATTTCCACAATGGCTGTTTCAGACAGGGGTGAGGGGAGTGCTAGATATTTTACACAGCTCTCAAATATTTGTTGAAAGAACATAATCCAAAATGGAAATCCCTCATATGTTGAAGACAAGGTTAGAGAAAACAAACAAAACACCCTGTAAGAAATAAAAGTCAATAAAAAGCCATAAACTCAAGACAAAAAGACTAAAGGAAACTACAAAGTGTGACAGAACTAAGATGTCTAGTGAAGCCAATCAAGATGGACAAACATAACTAACATTGTAACACTTATATACAACTGTTACAATACTAAATCAATTCTATGACAATGGGGCTCTGGGTGATATATATATATTTTTTTAAGTATTTAAAAGGAGTTTGTCAAAAGCATTAAAATTGGACAGACCGGGCACAGTGGCACACACCCATATGCCCAGGTTGTTGGGAGGTTGAAGGAGGAGGATCCCTAAGTTCAAGACCAGCCTGGGCAACTCAGTGAAATCCTATGTCAAAATAAAAAGGGGCTGAGAATCAGCTCAGTAGTAGGGTGCCCTGGGTTTGATCCCCAGTACCATAATAAATAAATACAAGCCAACATAATAGACACTAAACACCAGAAAGACAGACACTGAAGAGAGACTGTCACAGTTTTCTTTGACAAGCTCACTCTGTCCACTTTGAAGAAAGTATCTGCAAAATACCTTAATCTCAATAACTATAGTTCATCAGTTGTTCTCAAGTACAAATGCTATTTCACCCCCAAAAAAGTGGACAGTTCAGCACATCACTCAAGTAACCACACACATACTTTCCCTTTAGACAACCACCTTACATGGCAGAAGTGCCTTACCTGCCATTTTCTCTCACAGCATATTAAAAGGGCATATAAAAAAGGATCAAGATTTTATAAAATCAGTAATTTTTACTCTTTCATCAAGAACATGAGTAAAAGTTAAGGTTTGGTTTTCTGAAAAATGCAATAGCCACTGCCTTGATCATGATAAGGCACTGATCACCCACCTTTGCTTTTTACCATCAGTCCAAATGTCAACGCAGAGAGGAAAAGACAAATCATTTCTTGATATCACATTTTTTTACCTCACAGGCCCACCTGAAAGTTTCTACAGAACTCATCCCCACCCACCCCCCACTCCATGGTGGTTAATAGACCACACTTTTGAAAACTTCGGATCTAAGGTTTGTCAAGAAATCGTTAATTTTTTTTTTTTTTTTTTTTTTTTTTTCGATTTTTAAAACTTGCCCACTGAAAAGTCTTGCCTGGAGCAGTCATGTGGCTCCAATCTCAGAGATTGCTTTTAGCTCTAAAGATGGGGCTCCCTATTTGGGGACATTTATAAAATGTCTAAAAAGCCTCATATAGAACTAAATACTTCACCCTGTAATGTACATCTACTTCTTGTGGAATCACATCAATTCTGCCTACAGTGAAGATCATTTTGTAGATCTCCAAAAATCCGACATATTATTTTTCTTTTTCTCTCTAGACTAAATATATCTAGTTGTTCTAGCCATTACCAGTATGGCATGATCTCCACATTTAGCCCCATCCAGCTACCTACTCTGTAATAGCTTCAGTGTTTTCAGTTCTTGAGCTTTCTAAAAGTGAGCCTCTCATTGCAGATATCTCTGGTGAAGGTAGAGAACAGTGAAAATGTTAATTATCCTGAACTGGGCACAACGCTTCCGCAAGTCACCCTAGATACCACACTAACTTTATTAGTCACACCAAAATATCCAGCTCTTTTTCAGTCACAGTATTGTCAAGCCTCTCTCCCCTCTCAATATCTACCAATCTATTTTTTTTTTAATCTCAATGGAGGACACTTCTTATTTATTCCTATTACATTTGTCCCATTAATAAATATGTGGAGTAAAGACAATCTTTTGGACACTTGGTTCTACCATATGGATACTGGCGGTCCCTCTAGGCTTTTTTCTTTTTTAATAAATGTCATGAAGATTGTATAAATATCCCTTCTTTCTCATTATCCAAGACTATTGCTGTTGCTAATGTTTCTAAGTCAGTAAATGCTGGGGCTGGGGTTGTGGCTCAACGGCAGAGCGCTCACCTCGCACGTGCGCGGCCAAGGTTCAATCCTCAGCACCACGTAAACATAAATGCATTGCACTGTGTACAACTAAAGTAAATAAATAAATATTGAAGAAGAAGAAGAAGAAGAAGAAGAAGAAGAAGAAGAAGAAGAAGAAGAAGAAGAAGAAGAAGTAGTAGTAGTATCACTAAGTCAGTAAATGCTGAATAAGATAAAACCACAGGTTGAGCCCAGCGACCTAACAGAATACTATGGTCCTCCTTTCTGGGTCAAATGATTCAATCAAGATCCACTTGGGTATAAGTGCCCCTAACACACATGCTGTGCTTCACAGAACTTGAGTCTGTTTAACTGCTTATCTCTAGGCAGTGACTTGAGAAAAGAACCCAACAGTTCTTTTTATTTTTTGAAAATGAAGGAATCACATGTTGCCAGCTATTTAAAAAAAAAAAAAAAAAAAAAAAAAAAAAAATCCCCTGGGATGATGGTATTGGCCTGTGATTTCCCTCCTGCCCATCCACCCTGAGAAAGGTCATGGCAAACTGCTATTGCATTATGTCCCTGCCACAAAGATCCTTTCGGCCATACACTCATCCTACATTACTACATACATCTGAAAGGACAGCCTTTTCAGGGTTTCATGTTTTATAAATGACAAACTTCCTGTTTTCTCTAAACTGTTAGATTTTACAGAATTTATGCCTCTTTTTATTCCCCATTATTTACCTTACCTGAAATGCCAAAAGCATCTACCTCCAAGCAACAACTTATACTGGAAAACACCGAGGTCAACAAACAAGGTCTAAAGTCCAATGTTTTTAACACTTAAAACCAAGTCAGAACAAAAACAAAAATAAGTCACCTTAAGCCTTCACTTTGCATCTGTGTAACCTTGAATTTGTCAATTTGTTGGAATTTCAAAACTAAGATCATGTATATGAAAGTGCCTCATAAACTTACACAAAGTAAATTCCTCAATATTGATTAGTTCCCAACCTTTCCAACAGAGTGTCTTCCAAGGAGTAAGCATTCTCATGGCCCGTTTATCCTTCCTTCCAACCCATTTAAAACAAAATCCAAATACTATTTTGAGTTTCCACAGTAGACAAAAGTTGTCCCCCACAGTCCAGGAGTTCACAGCCTTCACAGAAGACATTACAGACTGTGAAATAAGTAAGATCAGAAGACACAGCTTTCTCACCTTTGGACATAGGTGCATGACATACTGGGAGCACTTTTTTAAAAGGCCTGCTAAATTGGTGATTCTACATCTTCAACCTTAAAAACAAACAAAACTACTGCCCATGGGAAAAAGAAATACAGCTTCAAGAGTAAAATTTTTTTCAGTCAAAAATTCCTTTCTTGTGCTTTTAAAAATGACTAAGTGAATAAATATAACATGGTCAGGTCAGCACTATAGGTGTTTTCAAATGTACCTATCACATGTATCACTGAAACCACCCCAGAAAGGCAAAATCAAGAACTATGTTTTGGTGATCCTACAACAAACACAAGGACATAGATAGGACTTATTATTTTAGTAAGACTATCCTATTTTAACATAGTAGTACTCTATGCTGATCAGGTATTCTAAATAAAGTATAATAAAAATATATGCCATAATGAAAAATAATTATATGGTCCTATTTCATAGTCTTCTTATTAAGCTTATTTCCTTATTCCCTTACAAAAGTGGTGAAGCATTTCAATCTCAAATACTGACCACTTACTAATCCTTTTCCTCCTTACAGAATACATTTATCAGGTAACAAGATGGACACCAGATGCAGTAAAATTGATAGTACTTCTAAATAAAAGCCCAATGATTGACAAAGTATCACACATACAACCAATTCTGTTTTCATTTCCACCTCACTAAATTAAGAAAATTCACCATCACACACACTGCCTTAACTACATGGAATAAGGAGGGGAAAGTGCTATCCACATAAAGGATCAACCAAGTAAACACGCTCACAGTACACTGTAAGAGAAACAGAAAGATTGGAAAAGCCAGGATAAACCAATGCAATCATGTATATTAGATTTGGAAACATAACTCCAAATTGTAAGCAGAGGTTAACAGAAGCACTACACAATATAAATTTAAAAGACAACCATCTAAAGAAATGAAGGTTTCTTAGTGGTTAAGCAGAGAAAATGTCAGCCATAAGACTACACATTAGGAAAACGTTACTATGGGACTGGGAAGATAACTCAGTTATAGCATAGCATTGCACAGCCCTGGCTTCAAACCCCAGTACCACCAAAAGAAAAGCCCATTACGTAATAAAAGATGGAAGGTTACTTTTTGGTAGTTAAGACAAAGAAGAAAAGATAGAAAATCATTCCAGAGATGTGAATATGGGTAAATAACTGAGAAATGTTACCATTAAGCCTTGGCAAGAAACATGCAGCACTGCAGGAAAAAACGGAAGGAGGGCTGCTAATAATTGCAAATGACTAAAAAAAAAAATCAAGTCAAGTCTGAGATTCTGATGAACTCTTCCTAATGGAAGAGTCCAGCACAATACTAGAAACAGAAGAACAGAAGTAGTTCACCTAGAGCTGTTATCTTAACCCCAGAGAATCAACCAGATAAACTACAGAGGTGGAAGAATCTAGTGGAAAACTCAAGGGGAATAGGGCAGGAAGGGAAAGGAACAAGAACAATACTGGAAGGACTCACTGTCTGTAACAAAAGGAAAGCTAAGGATGAGAGGGCACTAGATTATCTGGAATGCAATCCCTGCTCTGTCACTTAACCCGTGCCAACTCAGTTCAAGTTCCTTAAGCTTTTGGTGCTCCTGTTTTCTCACCTGTAAAATGGGAATACCAACAGGCCATCCTTTTACTGTTAAGTCATTCTGTCTTCACATAACCCACAGGTTACACATTATGGAATTTAAAGATCGGATATACAACAGTGGGTGACTCATACTAAGGCTCAATAACTATGAGCTGTCATCACTATCAGCTCAAACATTCTCAGATAAATTTTCAGGTAAAGAAAAATCTTTATGTAATTTATGCCCATTTTTAATTATTCATCTGCATCATCCCAATATAATTCTTGTTCTCGTGTCCCTAAGTGGACCTAGAAATATTATTCTCAGCCGGGCACGGTGGCGCACGCCTGTAATCCCAGCACTTGGGAGGCTGAGGCAGGAAGATCACGAGTTCAAAGCCAGCCTCAGCAATGGTGAGGCACTGAGCAACTCAGTGAGCCCCTGTCTCTAATAAAATACAAAAATGGGCTGAGGATGTGGCCCAGTGGTGGAGTGCACCTGAGTTCAATCCCCGGCATAAAAAAAAAAAAAAAAAGAAGAAGAAGAAGAAGAAATATTATTCTCCTTTAAACTCAGTCACTTCACATGGAAGTTTCTCAAATAATGATGATACTTAGCATAACTGTTAAATTGCATTCATGATGATATTATTTACTGGGTACTTAACCACACCATTCTTAACTTTTCTGGAGGGTGGAGCGTGGTAAGGGGGAGAGGGATTGGGGATTGAAACCAGGGAGCTTAACCACTGACTACATGCCCCCTCCTTTTTATTTTGAAATGAGATCTTGCTAAACTGCTAAAGGTCTCACCAAGTTACTGAGGCTGGTCTCAAACTTGCAATCCTCCAGCCTTAGCCTCCCAAATCTCTGGATTATAGGCACTCAACACCATACGCAAATATTCTTAATATTTTTAAGAGGTCTCTTTTATCTCTCTGCATAATTTTCTGTTATTAAAAAATATGCAAAAAGGTAACTCTGAAGAGAAAAAAATAATACATCAAAAGGGTTCACTATTACATTCAGAAAGAAGTCAGTATCAGGAAAAATATGTACTAACACCAATCTTAAATCCTTAACATCAATATCTTCATTGGAGTTCCCAAGACAGAACCTTTAATGTAGGTTGCAAATTTTTCAGTTACTTTCACATACTTGTGTTATGGTAATGATGGTCCACTATTACAGTACTGTTTGGTACTCAACCAAAGACTGTTAACAGTACATTTTGCACTGAAAGATTTACAGAAACCTGTTTACATAGTTTCACAAATGATCCAGCTTTTGCATATTTAAGAGAAACTAGAATCTAAATGACTTGCAGAGAAAATTCTTCTTTAAAAACTGAGTTGCACAGTTATGTACCAGGTAATTCTGAAAAGTCAAGTCAGATTTAGAGCTAACTTCAAATATGTAACTATGAAAAGCTATGAAAAAAACTATGAAAAGTCATTTAAAATGAAAACTATCAATTTCCCTACCAATGTCAAAAAATACCTAACAGAAAAATATAAGCATATCTTTTTTATAGCAAAATAAATACTTTAATCCTATGATACAGGGATACTATTCTTAAAACCCACTAACCTTATCCTCATTTTACAGTTTAAAAAAAAAATAGTTTCCTGCCTTATTTTCCTTCCACTAGCCTCCTTACAAAGTAGTGTCCTAATCAACTTAGCAGTACCCAGCACATAGTGGAATTCCGATTTCTTACTAAATCAAACTGAAATATTTTGATTGCTTAAGGGTTTGGAAGATAGTTTGAAATAGGAAATTAATTCAACTCATCTTTTTGTTAAGTGGGTTCCAAATTTGTCATGAATTTACAAGAGACTATGTAATTTTGCTATTAGCAAATCAATCTGTATCAGAATGAGTTCCTGTGCCATGAATCAATGTACTCCAATACCCATTGTGAAAAGTGTATTCTAAATTTCTCCTTAGAAGGTGCATTTTAAAATATATACAAAAATATAAAACCTATAAAATAAAATTAGAAGGGGAATACTGCAAGCAGAACAGTTATTCAAACTGGAAAGGCACTGAGTAACTATGGTTTTGCTTCTTAATCCTAGTCAAAGTTTTTCCAGTTCCAACAGAAGACATATAAATCTAAAACTTACCTGTGTGTATGCATACAATTTTTTTGGGGGGGAGGGGGGATACCAGAAATTGAACTCAGGGGCACTCGACCACTGGGCCACATCCCCAGCCCTTTTTTTTGTATTTTATTAGAGATAGGGTCTCACTGAGTTACTAAGTGCCTCGCCATGGCTGAGGCTGGCTTTGAACCCTTGCTCCTCCTGCCTCAGCCTCCCAAGTGCTAGGATTACAGGCTTGCGCCACCGCGCCCGGCTGCATACAATTTTTTAAAAAGAGAATATGTTGGCATCAAGTACTAGAGAGTAATTTTTCCCCTAACTCATGCTACAATATGGAATTTAAATAAATAGAGAAACTGATTCTGGCTACATGTAAACTCAGAGAAATAGTGCATACAATAAAAAATGGTTACTGTTATGGCATGTCAAACAGTGGTGTCAGGTAATGGGGACATTCAGGTACATGAACACGGAACAACTTATCTTTAAAATGCAACAAAATAGCTAGGCATGGTGGTGCACGCCTGTAATGTCAGCAACTTGGGAAGCTGAGGCAAGAGGATTAACAAGATCTAGACCAGCCTGGGCAACTTAGTGAGATCCTATCTCAAAATAAAAAAATTAAAAAGTACTGGGGATATAGCTTAGTGATAAAGTGCCCCTAGTTCAACACCCAGGAACTCCCCCCACCCCCAAGTAGAAAGAATATGAAAAGAAAGAAAAGAAACAAATAAGAGAAGGGAGAGGAACCCAAAGAGATCAGGGCAAAGTCTTAAAGCACAATGGTAAGCATATATGGCCATTCTCCATTGAGAGTGCCTCAGTAGATAATTAGTAGTTTATTAAAAAGTATAACTAGCCGGGCACGGTGGCGCACACCTGTAATGCCAGCACTTGGGAGGCTGAGGCAGGAGGATCGCAAGTTCAAAGCCAGCCTCAGCAATGGCGAGGCACTTAGCAATTCAGTGAGACCCTGTCTCTAAATGAAATATATAAAAAGGGGGGAGGGGTGGCGCTGGGGATGTGGCCCAGTGGTCGAGTGCCCTCTGAGTTCAATCCCTGGTACAAAAAAAAAAAAAAAAAGTATAACTATCTGAAATGGTAATGAAAGATTCCAATGACAAACAGTACCAGTTTCATGGATGTGAATTTCATTTGAGTTTCTCTACAATCCAAGTGACGGATTCACTTGTAGCTTTTTTCATTCTAATTTGTTGCAATTAAATAAGATAACAGTAGCAATTAAAAGGATTCCACCTCAGTCTTTGTGGATTGGCCTCACTACCTTGGTTACAGAAGCACAAATGTGGTGTAATTTTCAACACAAGAGTGTTATTAATGGGGATGGGGTCGTGGTTCAGCAGTAGAGCACTCGCCTAACACATGCACGGCCCAGGTTCAATCCTCAGCACCACGTAAAAATAAAGGCATTGTGTACAAGTAAAAACAAATAAGTAAATATTTTTTAAAAAATGTTATTATTGGTCATTCATTATCTGTGCACTGGAAGTCAAGAAAGAAAGGACACAACACCAAGAAAGTAAGACTTAATACAAGGAAAGCAGGGAGTCATTTTCTAGGAAGAACAATGACTAAATGTGTCTAAAGTTAAGACTAAAATAATGAGAACATGTTTTTGCTCTTAAATAAGATAAATGGACCTAAGGAGAGTGATGTTATTTGTTGAATAAGTCTTTGAAGATGACAACATCCTAGTCAGGGTGAAAAACTATAAAGGAGCAGGGGACCTTTACCAAACAATATAAATTTATAAAGCAGCAGTGTTTCAGTCTCAACTAATACCAAACAAAGCCAAGTTAAAGAAATATTCACTTGCCTGTCTATTCCTCATTCTCTGGTGATCTCATTTCAAACTTAACTAAGAAAATTAAGTGGAAAATATTTTCTGCAAATTGCCAACTCCACACCAACCCAAATTCCAGCCTCTGAAGCCAGACCCAAGTATCTCATTATTACCATACATCACCATACTCAATCTGGAACAATTCTGACCACCAGGCGTCACCTGGCACACTATGGAGACATTTTTCATGGGCAAGACCTGGAGATGGGGGTGAGGACTGGGAGTGTACATGACTGGTATCTAGTTGTAGGAGTCAGGGATGCTGCCAGACATCCTACAATGCCAAGGATGGCTCCACAAAGAACTCTCCTGCTCCATCATCAATAGTGTCAGGATTAAGAAACCATGGCACAAATAAAATATCAATGCTCCTGTAGGAGCCCTCTTTGGGGAGATGGCTTGAATTGCGGTTGACTATGGGCCATGGAGATTTGGGCATTGTCGCCTTCCGTAGTTTCACGGGACTTGGCCCGGGATCTCGAATGACTTGGCCGAGATTGCTGATCGGGTCAGCGCCATTTTGGTGGTATGTGCGGCGCGTGTTAGTCGTTGTTAGAGCCAGAGAAAAAAGTTATCAGAATAAAAAGCTGTTTGTCTCCAGTTTGCCTCTGAACTTCTTCCCACGGCTTCATTGCTCCAAGCGGCCATCGCTTCAGGCAACAACATGCTCCTATCTAAATCAAGTCCCTCTACGTATGAACTAGATCTCATTCCCTCTCACCTGCAAAAGAATACAGGTCCAGCAATTCTCATTTCTCACTATTAGATCAACTGTATGCAATACAAGGTAGTTACCTTAATTGAACAGGTTCAATAGAATTTTAAGTAATATATATTTTAAGATATCTAAAGTACTAATCAAATTTATAAGGCTAATCAAAGTTGAAACCGTTCTTCCTTACTATATAATTACACTGTTTCTATGTGGAAGAAATTTCTCAATAAACTGAAAACGGGTTGTTTCTTAAATAACAAACATTCCCTTTGAAATCTTATCTGCACATCACTTATAATCTTACATTTAAAAAAAAAAAAAAAGCTACCAATCCAACTTTTTAAAATTTTTTTTAGTTGTAGATGGACACAATTTCTTTCTTTCTTTCTTTCTTTCTTTCTTTCTTTCTTTCTTTCTTTATTTATTTATTTATTTATTTTTTTTATGTGGTGCTAAGGGCCTCACACATGCAAGGCAAGCACTCTACCACTGAGCTACAACCCTAGCCCTCAATTCAACTTTTATATATAAAAATAAAACTATTCTTATTCAATTATTTGGTCTTCTATTTGCAAACACACTACTTAAACTACACCTAAATTTCCTCTTCACATCAGCCAAGGGGTACCTGATACTGGCAACTTAACCAGAATACAAAACACTCTCTGGTATTATCACAAATTACACTGTAAAGCAATCATTTCTTTATGAACAAGGTTCAACTATAATAATGTTTGTAACTTATAACAAAATGGGAAATATCTTAAAAATTGTACTTTTTAAGATTATGGTTCTTCTAAATTGGAGTGCTAGAAGAATTTCACAACAAAAATTTCTTTGGTTTTTAGTTTAAACATACTCCACCTTCATGCTAAGACCTAAAATCATACTGCATATCCCTATTACCACAGTGAACTTTAGGGAACTGAAAAACTTCCCATGGGGTTTGTACTCCACAAGACCAACCACCTTTCACTCTCCTTCACTTCATGCCTCCTCCCAACCCAAATTCCACTGCCAGTCACTAAGCTCACTCCCATACACAGACCTCATCTCTGCCGGCCCTCTCTCATTTTGATGTATAATAAATACACTAAAACCCTGGTTAAATCCAATTCCCCACCTAATCTGTGCCTGAGCCTGGGCAGCAGAATGTAATGGCGGTGGGTGGGGGGGTGCAGACGACAAAACACAAACCAAGCAAACTGGCCTTAAACTTATAACCATAACTTTAAAAGGCCCTTGCCCTTGTGCATAGAGTCAAATCACATTTTCCTGGACCCTTCACTTGAACCACTCTCCTATAAGACTAATCCATTTCTAATGCGCTCTCCACAAACCTCCAACACCTCTTCCTCTATCTCTACTCTTGAATGATGACCTTGCTTCTTTTTTCAAAGACAAAAAAACATTGAAAGGAAAATTCAGGATTCCATATCTACCCCTTACCTGCACCTGTACTCATAGATTCTGCCTTCCCCCTTGTCCTACAGATGGTATGTCCTTGTTCTTATCTAAGGTCATCCCTTCACTTGACACTTTTTCCCCATTCATTTCCAAGAGCTTACAGAAGAATACTTCTCCAGCAAATTATTCTTTCTTTCTGTGACGCTGTAATTTCTCATACTCTACTGCAATATTTCCAACATAAAACATGTGCAAAAGCACATGACCCACAAAACACAATTTGGAAACCAATGGATTCCAACACATATCACATATTTACTCTCCCCATCCCACAATCCCAAGGATCATGCTCCAAAACAGCCTTCTTTTTCTCCTCCCACCCCAAAGTTCACACAGGACACTTCAGAGCACTCTGATCACCCTGCTCCTATGCTCCTCTCCACGAACTACACAAAGGTAAACATGTTTATCACTCCGCTTGATTTTAAGTTACTTGAGTTCTTGAAGATGGTCTTAACCACACTCCCTTGACACAAGGCAAGCAGGGAGTAAACAGTGAATGTTCATCAAATGAAGGAACAAATGTATTTTTGCATGTATTTCCTCAAGTTTACAAATTTGAAGGAAAAAAAAAACTGATCAAAATCTGTTGAAGCCAGGCGCGGTGGCGCACGCCTGTAATCCCAGCACTTTGGGAGGCTGAGGCAGGAGGATAGCGAGTTCAAAGCCAGCCTCAGCAATGGTGAGGCACTTAGCAACTCAGTGAGACCCTGTCTCCAAATAAAATACTAAAAAGGGCTGGGGATATGGCCCAGTGGGTGAGTGCCCCCTGAGTTCAATCCCTGGTACCACCAAAAAAATCTGTTGAAAGAAAAGCTGATTTAAAATGTGCAACTTTTAAAAGGATCAGAAACAACAGGAGTCTAGAACCAACAAAGTTCATAACAGCTCTTCACTTGAATTTAAAATATTGGGAAATAAATTCATAGTTGTTAAAGCCACTCTGCAGATTAGACCTGTGCTGAAATGTCTTGCGTTTTTGCACAAACCATGTTATGGGCAAATAAATATTCTAATAGAATTGTTACATTTCTTTTAGTTTAGTGATATTTTAATATCAGACTGGTAAGCTACATTTTAAAAGGCAAATTCTGTAATATCAATCTGCAAAACTGACTTAAAATATGAAATTGTTATCACAAAATATACCAAAGCAGCCAGGCATGGTGGCCCATGCCTATAATCTCAGCAGCTCAGGAGGCCAAGGTAGGAGGATCACAAGTTCAAGGCCAGCCTCAGCAATTTAGGGAAGCCCTTACCAACTTAGCAAAACCCTGTCTCAAACTTAAAACATAAAAAGGGGGGCTAGGGATGTGGCTCAGTGGTTAAGTGGCCCTGGGTTCAATCCATGGTACAAAAAAAATTATAATGATCTCAAAATAAAATGACTAAGCATCATGAAGGATGATATTTGATTTTAAAATACAAAATTTTTAATTTCTATCTGCTTTCTCCTATAAATTCCTGAATTACTGATTCCTAGTATTTATAAACAAACCTACTTTGGAACTGACACCTTTAAGTCAATTTTGTAACAAGAGCAAAACACCCATTAAGTGAAATATCATTTTTAAGTATAAGACAAACTCTACACTATTTCATTATTTCTGAAAGTTTTTATATTTTATGGGATTCAATAAAATTAGACATGCTACATTTTCAAAGGCGGGAAAACGGTGGGGGTGGGGTAGCATCAGATTACTTCCTTAAGAGAGCCATAAATTCTCCTTGTGTGGAAAAAAGGGTAAGGGTTTGGGGGGTGTGGGGGGGGGAGATGACTAGATGAAGAAAATGAAAACAATAGATAGTGCTTTCCTTGACAAATAAATAAGATAGATAACTGAGATAACTTGGTTAGAATAAAGTCCTGAGATTTGTAACATTACACAGTGTGGAAGCCAGCAAAGCTCCACATACAACTAACAAGTCACCATGCCAACTCCCCTTCAGCCTCATTTAAGGAGGATTACCACCTAAGCTCTAACCTCACCATGCCTCTGCTTTCAGTGGCGAGTCTGATAAACTGACTAAACAAACATAGGGTTTCAACAAATGTACTCTTCATTAGCTACAGAAAACATGCTGAAGAAGGCTTATTCAATGTCTGAAGCCCTCTGGTAAGGTTGCCACAATCTCTAAACCTTAAACTTTTAGGATAATTATAATCTATCTGCAGTAAATTTGGTGGATGATATTACAATTTCAGTAAAAACTAATCAAAGTTAGCAGTTTTCTGAACATGGATGTTATGTAATAGAGTATTTATAAGTGCATAAATAAAAACTGTCTACTTTCAGGAAACATAGGGTTACTACAACACATAGAATTTATGTTAACAATGAAGAGAGAGATGTTTTCAGCTAAGTGGCAACCAGCCAACTTAGCTTCATTTTGAATCAAATCTGTCCCCGAAATGAGGTTTGCAAGAAACAATAATAAAACGTTAGACTTCAAACTAACAACTTTTTAAAAATTCTGTGGCAAAAATCAAAATATTAGTAAAGTAACAATAAATCATTTATTCATCTTGGAATCTGAACAAATTCTGGAGATGTTAAGTATACAAGACCTTTATCTGAACTACAGATTGAAACTATTTTTCTTATGTCAAATATTCACCCCCCAAAAAAATCAATAAAAGCCATTATTTTGATTTAAATCACATACCTAAAAAAACATTAACTATTTATCACTTGAATTGGCATTCTCAGTTTTACAAGAAAACTAAAAATTATTCCTATTAAAGTTTCAATACTATGTAAGGCTTATTTGAGAACTGTTACCAAATATTTATGACCCATGCCTATCAGAAATAGTACTGTGCATGGTGGTATGATTTTTCACAAGGATGTAGTATTTGGGTTTCAAAAGGATAAATTTAGCAATACCTTCACAGGCAGTATCTCTGTATTGGTAAATCATAAAAGGCCTAAGAACAGCAGTACATATAAAACATTTGATTCCTCTAACAGCAGACAAAAACTCACATAAATTTTTCATTTAAAAAAAAAAAAGTATGCCAGGAAGTTTTAGCATATAAACATCTTTATTCTTGAAATATCTCATTGGTAAAAAACTCCTGTGAAGATTAGGATGCACCAATTTAATCAAGCTATGAAAAAGTATACAATTTTTATTATTCTGCAAAGTGGTTAATAGAAAGTAATATTGTTGTACAAACAAAAAGAACCAAAATACCTTCCTTCATTTTAAAAATATAAGATATTCATGAACTATTGAAATATGAATAAAAGACTCACTTAACCACCACTGTAACACAAGTTTACGCCTCGTGGTGTAGTAAAATTGTGTTGAATTTGCACTGAAGTTTAATTTCTCACACAAATTATACAAGGTTCTTTGAAAGTGTAAAATTGCTACTAGGTAATGCTTTATGAAAACCTTACTGAGCATAACATTTAACAACATGCAGAATCCAAAATTCTTCAGCACACCAATCGAGGCCCTCAATAATACAGTCCCATCCTACCTTCCTGCTCTATTTCTTATTACTCTGAGTCAGGCATGCTTCTTACAAAAATATCAATTATTTTTCATCATAGGCTTTTCTTCCTCTGTGCCTTTATTCATTCTATTTCCTTCCCTGAAGCAAATACTTTATCAATTCCAGCATGTCACTGTACCCTTCTTCCAAATCTCATCATTTTCACCCTCTTCACAAAGCCTTCCCATTTCCTCCAAGCAGCAATAATTTTTTTATGAATTACCAAAATACAGCTATAATTATTTTATGAAACATCACTTTGTATATAGCATTGTATTTAGTTACATATCTTAATGTTTTCTTTCTGCTACTTGACTAAGTGCCCTGTGACCGGAATTGTACCTCTTGAATCAAAATGATCAGCAAGACACAAAGCCTAAAGCCAGAAAAGATTTCGTACTTAAAGAAAGAAGCAAAATCTTCCTACCTATCCATGGGAGGCAGGGGAGATGAGAATAATACACTTCAATTCCTATACCTTCACATTCATTCCTGTTTAAGGGCTTTATTACATAGCAAATTGTTCTTTTTTTCCAGGAATAATTTATATGGATCTAATAAATACAACATTTGAAGACTTTTAATTTAACTGTCACAGAAATCTTGAGTTAGGTATATGATACCATACCAAGAGTTCATTATAAAGCTGAGGAAATTAAATCTCAAATGATTAAGAAATCCACTACAACAGGAAAGCAGAAAAGCTGGCACTATGGTCCAAGTTTTAAGATAACTTGGTTTTATTGTTTCTGTTTCACTGCATCAGTAGCAAAAGATCAAAACCTAAAATACCAATCTTAGGACAAGACAGACTAAAAGGCAAAGATAAAATTATAACCTTTATAATCTCCTCTAGTTCTAAAAATTCCACATTTAACACATCTGTAACACATCTTTGCTATTCCTCTACAAACTACCTAGAAAATATGTTCCCAAGTCCACAATTTTCAAGATTCTCTCCATAATCTAACCCATCTTTTCTACTGCTCTCCCAAACACCTGCTTACTCTATGCCCTATGCAGGCATGTGTTAAACAAAATTCACAGGAAGCTACTGTTTGAGGCTAGTGTCCTGTACTAGACTCTAGCAGGCCACACCCAACCACAATCAGAGTTCCTCATGCTAGGTGCCACTAATCAAACTGAACTGTGAAATAGGACAATCTTTAATTTTAAGAAAAAGAAAAAAAAAAATTTTTTTTTTTTTCCAGGATAGTCACAGAAATCAACGAACGGGGTTTCTAGTTCACGTGAGCAGGCATGCTAAGGAAATCCACTCAGTTTTAGCCCTAAAACCAATCAACTTTTTGTTCCTCAGCCCTATTCTGTCTATAAAGACAATCTCCTTGGCTCAGCTCATCCAAATAATTGTTCTACCTTTATGTTGTTTTACAGAATGAGTTGTTGCCCAATTCTAGAATTTCAAGTAAAAGCCAATTAAGATCTTTAAATCTGTCGTAGTCTGCCTTCTAATGAATGTTTATTAATACCCAGGGCTTTGCGCTCAGGTAGCCTTCACAGTCCTGCCCACAAGTTATTTTTTCTCTTCAGTGTTGATGCCTCCAGCTCAGAGATTCTGGCCTAATTACCTGTGAAGTCAACTTTCTCCTTTTATTACATATGTGGTCTTATTTCTCTGTGAAGTCAGTATCAAGTAGTGGGTAAGACGAAAGACAATGGTACCAGATGGTGGCCTCTACTGTGTGCTCCATGCTTCAGTTTCCTCATCTGTGAACAGGAAACCACATACTCCCTCCCTCAGAGTAAGGACAGAATGATAAAATGGGTTAATACATAAAAAGTGCTTTGAAATGCCTGGCACATAAATAACAACCCCATGTTAGTGGCTATCATTGTCACTTCTTCTAATATCACTGTTAGTTTGATCTCAGAATTACAAACTACCCTACAATGTTAGGCTCAATGCTTTCCTTATAAGTTCTATTTTAGTCATATGCTTTTAGCACTTTACCAAAAAAAAAAAAAAAAAAAAAAAAAAAAAAAAAAAAAAAGTGCATCAGGTTTGCTCTAACATGCTTCTTTTATTTTATAATACAAAACAAAATATTCTAAAATTATATTTCTGCAATACAGAAAAAAATAACTATGCTAATCGTAGAGAATATATACAGGTGAATAGCTGCCCCCATTAAATCTGGAATCTGTACTGATCCAACTGCTCCATTTAATGAAACACCACACAAACTATTCAGAGCTCCCTCTGCCTTTAACAGTCAATTTCCCAGAGAAAGAGCAACTCGCTGCTTAAAGATCTTAATAATCCACAGGGCCTAGAGAGTACTGCCTTTTTTCTTTCTTTTTTTAAGTTAAAAAAGGCCTTTCCTCTCAACAGAAATCAAGGAAAAGCCTCTTGAACACAGCAAGAAGATAGGGTTGATTTTTAGCTACAATGTAAGTCCCCGCAGAATTTCAGAGTGCCAACAATAGTGTCACTTTTCTTACTCATTCACTGAATTTATTCATGTTCTCCCCCCCCCCCAGGACTACAATAGTCTCTGCAACATTACTGGCTCCTCACCAGTATTATATTTATCTAATACAATTAACAAATTATAAAATCACTGCCATATCAAAGCTGCTATTACTAGTCCCAAAAGAAATTCTAACCATGAAGTAATTAATTATATTATGACCAACAAGACCAATTCTGCATTTCTAAAACTGTGCTTTTTGAGTAGTTTGAGGATAGCTAAGTATTTATGTATAAAAGTACTAGGAAAGAAATCTATGCTCAGATTAAAATATACATTGTTCGAAGATCCTCAAATTTCAACAACTCACAGAAACAGATATTGATTTGAGCTCAAATTGTGTAAAGCCAGCAAAATATGCTGATGCCAAGAAGCTAAATAGATAATGAGTCCCTATCTAGTAAAGAGGAAAGTAATTCATTTACATTAATTTTAATTAAGCTTTATTTTATGATAATTGATTCATATTAACAATTCTCACATATGCAATTGTAAGAAATAATACCAGAAGATCTCATACACCCTTCATCCAGTTCCCCTAATGCTAACTGCCTGCAAAACTGTGATACGATATCACAATCAGGATACCAACATTATATAGACAAACTACAGAACATTTCCATCACCACAGGATCCCTCCTGTTCCTTTCCTTTCGTTACATCAACTTTCCTTCCATTCCCACCCTCTCCTAAACCCATATGCCCATTACTTGTCATTTCAGGAATGTCATATAAAGGAAATCATACAGTGTGTAACTTTTGAGATTTGCTTTCCCACTTGGCCTGACTCCCTGGAGATTTATGCCAGTTATTGCATGTATCAAGAGTTGGGCACCCGCCTATAACCCCAGCAACTCAGGAGGCTAAGGCAGGGGATTGAAAGTTCAAAATGAGCCTCAGCAATTTTAAGCAACAATTATTGAGACCCTGTCTCAAAGTAAAACATAAAAGGGCTGGGGATGTGGTTCAGTAATTACATGCCCCTGATTCAATTCCAGTACCCCCAAAAAAAGAATTGGCTTCTTTTCATTAACTACTAAGAGCCCATGTATGGAATATACGGTTTGTTTAACCTTTTACGTGCTGAAGGATATCTAGGCTATTACTGGTTACAGCTTTTACAAATAAAGCTTGTATACCTACTGATGTGCAGGTTTTTGAGTGAGAAAAATGTTTTCATTTTTTCTAGGATAAATGTCCAGTAAGACAATTGATAGATTGCACGGGTAGTAGCATATTTAATTTAAGAAACCACCCAAGTGTTTTCAGAAGTAACTATACCATGTTACAGTCCCTCCAACAACATGTAAGTAGTGATCCATCTTTGCCACATCCTACCCAGCATTTGGTGTTGTCACTAATTTTTTATTTCAATCATCTGACTGGTATGCAATGACAGCTAACTGTAATTTTAAACTGTATTTTCCTAATGGCTAATGATGCTGAACATCTTTCTATATGCTTATTTGCCATATATACATTATCTCTTCATGTCTTTCCCCCATTTTCTAACTGGATTATTTGTTGCTTTTAACTGAGCTTTTTAAAAACTTTTATGTACTCTAGATTCAAATTCTCTTCAAATATGTGGCTTGCAATATGTTCTTATTTTTCATAACCTGTCTTTACAGCCTCTCAAAGGTTTTTGTTTAACAAAGCAAAAATTTTAAATTTTTATAGTCCAATTTGTCTTTTCATGGATTGTGCTCTTAATATCAGGTCTAAGAACATATTATATACTCCTCAATCCTGACAATTTTCCTTTCTTGGGGGGGGGGGGGGGGGCAAAGTATTAAGTTTTACATTTTGCACTTTGTGGGTTACTGTTTACTTGTTTGTTTTGTTTTTTGTTTTGTTTTGTTACAGGAACTGAACCCAGAGGCACTTAATCAGTGAACCACCTCCCCAGCTTTTTGTATTTTTTATTTTGAGACAGGTTCTCATTGTTAAGTTGCTAAATTTAGCTTCGAACTCATGTGATCCTACTATCTCAGACTCCTGAGCTGCTGAAATTACAGGTATGTGCCACTGCGCCCAGCCTATGGTTTGTTTAGAATGAATTTTTGTACACACCATGAGACAGGTGAAGAACATTTCTGATGTATGGATAACCACTTACTCTAGTGCCAATGGCTGAAAGGAGTGTGCAGTTCTCCATGAGCCCATATGTGTTTTTGTTATATATGCACCTAGTTATATATTTTTGAATAATTATAAATGGTATTGTTTTTAATTACAGCATCCATGTGATCATACAGAAAAGCATACAGAAATTCTATTAATTTTTGCATGCTTATCTTATATACTGTGACCTTGCTAAACTTACTTATTATTTCTAGGGAGTTTGGGGTTGATTGGTTGGTTGGTTTTTGTTAAACAGATTCATTAGGATTTTTTACATAAACAATTATGTTATCTGCAAATTGGAAGATTTTTGTTTCTTCCTGATCTGTAAGTCTTTTATTTGCTTTATCTTCTCTTACGATACTGGTTAGAACTCTAGCATTACAATGAGTAAGAATGGTAAAAGGAGACATCCATGTCTGTTCTACACCTGACAGTAGTATTCAATCTTTCAGCTTTAAGTATAAGATTTTTACAGATTCTCTTTACCAGTTTGAGGAATCTTCCCCATTGCCATTTTTCTAAGAGTTTTTATAGTGAACAGAGTACAGTTATGTTTGGTCTCTAGTTTGTTACAATTTGTGAAAGAAATTCATGAAGTATTGCTTTAAAACAGTTTTCAACTGTTCATTTTAAGTATGAGATTTATATATTAAAAACTGTTCACTGTACTAAATCTGAATTAAAGTACCTTCTTTTTTATACAACGTATGTGTTACATCAACAGCTTCAAGTTCTGTTTTTTTTGTTTGTTTGTTTGTTTGTTTGTTTTTTAAAGGAAGCAATCCAAAACACAATCATTTAGGCAACTTGTCAAACAGTCTAAAACTTTTTGTTAAACCAATTTCTCAAAACTGTTTTATGTTCTGTGCTTTAAAGTTCACATTTTAATTACAGCAAAATTGTGATGTACCATACTATTTTAAACATATGATAACAACACAAGTTGACCTTGTCAATGAAAATGAGAGACTTTCCTATCGTGGGATGTTTTCGTTGCTGCCTACCTGGAAAATCACAGCTTACTTTAGTCAAGAAAATCATTACATATCAAATACCTAAAACAAAATTCCATCCTCTCTAACTGTTCTTTATCTACATTGGTGCTCAAGAATCAACAATGCAACACCAATTAAACTCTCAATTTAAAAATCTAGTTTTAATTTTCAAAATATAAAAAAAAATTAAGGGCATAAAATCTAGGTTCAATTTAAAAGTACCATAGCAACTAAAGTAAAAGGGCAAATTATTTCAAGTCACCAAGGCACTATCAAAGAAAACCAAGCAAAGAAAAATATACCTAAACTATTTATTAATAATTTTTATTCTACTTAAAATGGTATTCATTTTCTTAGTTAATAAGAACAATGAACAGGTAAAGTAGTTTAAATGGGCATGTTATGGATATGTTAAAATAGTTCTAAGTTCAAAAAGCTAAAAATCAGATAAAATAATTATGGTGATTTTTTTTTAAGGTTTAATATCCACTAAAACAATTAATAAAATAAAACAATAAACAAATGTAGTCAACTCACAGAGCCGCAAAAGGGTAAGGGCAATCGTCTTTGTGTAACCAGTGAGTGCCTCCACATCTCCCTTTCTAGAAACTGATTCCCAGCCCTCACCTTATATAGCCTGGCACACTCTTGCCTCCCAAATGATAGAGCATAATAAATAGTTTATAAATCAAGCATGCTGCTGGGCACCATGGCGCACACCTAAGCTACAAGAGAGTTAAGGCAGAAGGATCCCAAGATAAAGGCCAGTCTGGGCAACTTAGTGAGACCCTGTCTCAAATTTCAAAAATGTAAATTTTTAAAAGGTGGTGGCGGGGGTCTGGCAACATAGCTAAATGGTAGAGCACTTGCTTAGCATGTGCAAGATCCTGAATTCAATCCCCAACGGGGCGGGAGGAGAAGGGGGCGCGCGGCAGGGGTGTAAATTAAATCAAGTGTACCAAATTTTGAAAGCTGTCAATGTAGCTGGAGAAAATTTTCTCTTTTATGTCAGTTATGTTTGCTTTAAAGTGACTAAGGTAAACAGGATTTCTGCCTAATTTAAAAAATAGAAACCAAAGGAAAATAGAAATGTAACCATAAAAAGCAAAAATAAAAAACTAACAAATGAAAATTAGAAACTAATCTCACTTAAACATTTTTTAAAAACAGAAAAACAAGGATTTATTCAAGAAAGAGGGAACTCTTCTTCCTCAAGTCACATTAGATAGTCTAGGGATATGAAAACCTCAAAGTGTTAAACCTAACTCAGGAAGCTAGAGAGTTTAAGGCTCTCCCATTTCCAGGACAATGACAAGAACAATTTAAGGAAGTAAGAAAAACTGACTCTATTTCTATGCTTCAGTGCTAAAATAAATATTTATTTTAAAAAATCATATATTTTCAATGTAATAAAAATAGTGTATACTTTGTCCTAGAAACTGAAAATCTTAAAACTTTAAATAAGAATGGATGGATATGTCATCTGAAGTAGGTTTATATATTAATTTATTATTTTAGAATAACTAGAAATGCGAGCCATCTAATTATTTTTCAATATTCATACCAAAACAATTCTCAAGCACTTTATATAAATGTATTATCAAATCTAGTCAAGAAAAAGATTTAATGTAAAGTAGAAATCTCTCAGGAAAAATTAACTCACAATCTCCAGTATCCACCTACTCCCAAAAAAAGACAGTTAAGAATTCCAGCTGGGCGCGGTGGCGCACGCCTGTAATCCTAGCACTTTGGAAGGCTGAGGCAGGAGGATTGCGAGTTCAAAGCCAGCCTCAGCAATGGCAAGGCACATAGCAACTCAGTGAGACCCTGTCTCCAAATAAAATACAAGAAAGGGCTGGGGATGTGGCCCAGTGGTCGAGTGCCCGAGTTCAATCCCGGTACCACACAAAAAAAAAAAAAAGAATTCCTAATTCTTGATCATCAGAGTAGCTCCAAATTATAGGGAAAAACACAAAGAAATAAAAACCACAAGTCTACTTCTCAGGAGAAGAAAATCTGCAATGGAGCAGTAAAAATCAGAAACTACCTCAATCGACAGGAGAAATGCAATTCACAAGTAAACTGATTACTTGACAAGTGTCTCAAAAGCATGACCTTAAATAGCAAACTCAATGAGAGGCCACTTAAAGCTTAAGGATGATCACTTGGAATAATCAGCAAATAGATATTAACATAGTTCAATTTCACTATTAAAAATCTCCAATTACTTTTCCAGCCTTTGAATAATTTATGAAGTTTCAAATAACAATAATCTAAATAAGAATACCAAATCAGAATTTTTCTATCTTCATTTTTTAAAAGATAAGATACAAATGATAAAAGAGAAAAAGAACAAACAGAAGGAACATGAAGAAAAGAAGAAACTTCATCTGTACCCTCACTGCATTTTATGGACAGGGCATTTCCTAATTATTATGGGGATGGTCAAAAGCATTCAGACCTACCTCATCTGAAAAACTTCAATCCATCTGATGAAATTCACCTTAACACATTCAAAAGTTACTTCAAAAACTAAAATCCAGGGCTGGGATTGTGGCTAAGCGGCAAAGTGCTCGCCTCGCACGTGCGCGGCCTGGGTTCAATCCTCAGCACCACATAAACATAAAATGCATTGTATTGTGTACAACTAAAGTAAATAAATAAATATTAAAAAAAAAAAAAAAAAAAAAAAAAACTAAAATCCACATGGCAGGGCGCGGTGGTGCATGCCTGTAATCCAGGCACTTGGGAGGCTGAGGCAGGAGGATCACAAGCAATGGCGAGGCTCTTAGCAACTCAGTGAGACCCTGTCTCTAATAAAATACAAAAAATGGCTAGGGATGTAGCCCAGTGGTTGAGTGCCCCTGAGTTCAATCCCAGGTACAAAAAAAAAAAAAAAAAATTAACACCCACAAAGATAAACAAATTTTGGATGAATTGTACAGGGGAAAAATTTGCATGTCCTACAAAATACACAAAACCATAACACTTCTTTAAAAAATCAAAGGAGTGGTAATTACAAAGTATGACTAGAAATCTAATACAATGGAAATAATTCTATTTTTAATTAATTTGCTTATAATTAAAAATATAAACTTAAGGACTTCCGATCAAGTTGGCATCATAAATGGCTTTGAAAATGCACAATGTTCCAAATACATAGCAAATACAGAAAAAGACCTGGCCACACTGAAAACCAAACAAAAATGACCAGCGTCACCACGAAACAGAAAAATTGGAGAGTAAGAGGGGCTGAAGCTGAGTGCCTGCTGGGCTCTGGTATCCGAAGGATCCCAGTGGAGGCCAAGGTTTCAGCACCGCAGGAACCAGAATAAAAATGGCAAATCCAGGTAAATGGATGAAGTTGGAGAATATAATGCTAAGTGAAGCTAGCCAATCCCAAAAAGCCAAATGACAAATGTTTTTTCTGATATAAGGAGGCTGATTCACAGTGGGGTTGGGATGGGGAGCATAGAAGGATTAGAGGAACACTAGAATGGCCAATGGGGAGGGAGGGGATGGGAGGGGGCAAAAAGGTGAAGAAGGAAAAAAAAAGATGGTAGAATGAGATGGATATCATTACCCTAAGTACATGTATGAAGTCAGGAATGGTGTGAATATACTTTGCATACAACCAGAGATATGTAAAAATGTGCTCTACGAGTATAATATGAAATGGAATACATTCTGCTGTCATTTCTAACAACTTAGAATAAAAAATAAATTTAAAAAAAATGGCAAATCCAAGATAAGAAACTAAGTCTGAGATTAGGCTGAAAAGGAACTGCTATACACAGCCGTCTGTGCTTCCAAGAAGAGTGGCTTTGTGCCTAGGAAAGTGAGACTACTACTAGGAAGGGCTGAACCACACCATCCAATTGCCTGGCTGCCTAGAACAAATACACACAGGGTGCCCTTAGCTGCCAATCTACGACCTGATTTAGGATGGGGAGCCCCAGCAGGCACAGTCAGTTAAGAGCACCTCCTAAATCACCAGATAAAGAGGAACTGGCAGGACTTCCTAGTCAGGCTGTACCACGACACACAAAGAAAATTACAAACATAGCAATTAAAATAAGTTCTTTCAATTAAGAAATTCTTTCAAACAAACTACAAGCAAAAAGGCTGGAAAATACCTGAAAACAATATGTTTAATAGTTCCTAAAAAGACAAAATTAAGAAAATTCATAAATTTTATTTTATTTAAGGAAAAATGTCATGAGGGGCTGGGGATATGGCTCAGCGGTAGAGTGTTCGCCTGGCATGTGCATGGCCCTGGGTTCGATCCTCAGCACCAGGTAAAAATAAATAAACAGAATAAAGGTATTGTGTCCAATTACAACTAAAAAAATAAATATTTTTTAAAATGTCATAAAAAATTAGAAGTGAATCAAGAGTAGGTGGGAATGAAAAAGATAAACTGAAAAGCATGGAAGTAATTTTTAATTTAAAATGTTTTAAATAATTATAAAACAAGTAATGTCAGTGAAAATATTGAATAGCAAGGTAAAGTTTAAACTGGAAGCCAGGTGAAGTGTTGCACGCCTGTACTCCCAGCAAGGACCACAAGTTTGAGGATACCCTACCTGGGCAACTTAGCGAGACTCTCATCAACTGATTGAGACCCTGTCTCAAAATAAAAAGTAAAAAGGGCTAGGGCTATATTTCAATGGTAAAGTGCCCCTGAGTTAAATCCCCAGTACCACCCCTGACCCCACTCCCATAAACACAAAGTTTAAACTGGAAAGTTAAAAAGGAATTAATAAACTGGAAAATAATAATGAAGATTTAACCAGGAAGTTGCAGGGTTCTTTAAAATACATACCCTGTGGACCAGAAAAGGAAGTTCCAAGATATATTTAATAGCAGTTTCAAAACAAGCAAAGCAACAATGAAAAGAGATTAACCTTATATCTGAAAACAGAAAAATTATATTCGGTCATGTATATCCGGAGAGATAAATAGTGCAAGAAATTTTACACAAAAAGAAAATTCTAACCTCATGTATAATCTAACTTCTGAGTTGCAAGGAAAATAAAGTGTTAGCTTAACTCATCAAACCAACTTTTTAAAAATATTTATTTATTTGCTTTAGTTGTACACAACGCATTTATTTTTACGCGGTGCTGAGGATCGAACCTGGGCCACGCACGTGCTAGGTGAACGCTCTACCACTGAGCCACAACCCCAGCCCCATCAAACCAACATTTAAATTATGTTTAAATGTTTTTCTGAAGGTGATCTTGCCTTGGAGGACCAAAATCTATATAGCCTAAATGCTAGCAAAAATCACCACAGAGGTCCTCTGGGTGATTCCACAAAGGAAAACTGAAATAAAGGACCCAAGGAATATGGTACAATTAACAAAGAAGATCTGGAGGACTCAATCTTCAGCGCAACTCATAGCCCTTAAAATGCAGCTTTTACTCCCAGAAAGAGGAGGCATGAGATGAGAGTTCTTCTTTCCAAAACTGCGTGAATAAAAATTGTGACCACAGTAGAGGGGTAATGGAATAGTATATTATAGAGCTGAGGAATAGGATTTCCACCAAGAAATAAAACTTCTTTTTAACTAAAAAAAAAAAAAAAAAAAAAATTTTTTTTTAAACAGAAAGCAAATCTGGTACCACCAACAACAAATTATTCCAACAAAAAAACATTTATTACTCTTTCTCTAAATTTAAAGCAAATAATCAGAAAAGTAAAAATGCCAACAATTTAGGTTGTATTTACATTACCAAATTTCAAATCTCTGTGGTGGTTCAACTGTGTCTATATGGTTTAAAAATCTGATAATTTGATCTAACCTGGTTGAGACACATAACTGATTAAGTTTATGTGTCTGGATTAAAGAAGTTCATTAATTTACAATTATGCAAACATGGCTTAAAATTTAAAGGCATGTCTATCTAATCATAATATTTCATTTTGATGGGAATACATATCAATAGAAATCTTTCAAAGATTTTGAATAATAACTATATAAATCTAAAATATTAACTATAAGACAGAACATTAGTTCAGTGACCATGTCAAGACAAAGTATATTTTTAGCTACTGATAAACAGCATGTTCAATCTACTTTAGCCTAAATCTTCACCCACGTCATCCATAAAAATAGTGTACACCGAGTTCCAGTGGGCAAAAATACAGCAGCACACACATGCAGCCTTACTGCAAAAATGAACTTGTGTACACAGAAGAACTGGCCTTGCTAACTAGCATAGTTCCGGCAGAATCTAGCTGACAGTACAAGAAACACACCATGTGCTTTCTTCAGTTATCTGTAAATGTCAGTAAGCCTTTGGCTCACTGCCATAAGGAACTCTAGCTCTGTTCTCTGCTTTATCTCTTTGTCCATTCTCCAGTCATTTAGCACAACTGCTACTCTATTTTCATCAGTAAGATGTTCTTCTGGGACAAAAATGGGAGCTCTGACTGCTTCAAAAGCAGTTACTCACCAGCTGCTGCTAAAATCATGAAAATTAGAAAGCAACACTTTATGATTTTTTAATCAAAGGAGTATAACATTTTAAATTGGCATTTACCACCCAGCAAACCATCCTGTTTTATAGAAAGCCAAAAATATTAACATGTTCAAATAAAAGCAATCCCTTTGATAAGAAATTTTTACATAGGAGAACACTTACTTAGAAAATGCCTATGAAAGCATAAACTCATTAACAATAAGAAATACTATCAATAGTGATTATTTATTAGAGCAGATAATGAAACCATGACTTGTTTGTTATGTGTCATTTTCCTTCCCAAGAACCTAACAATTTTTTACTGAATGTTTTAAAAAAAAAGCACTAGAAAACTACAATATTTTAAAAAAAAAAAAATTTTATGCCAACTATGGTGGCACACACCCATAATCCCAGTGGCTCAGGAGGCTGAAACAGGAGAATCTTTCTTTTCAAGTTACAGAGTTCAGTCTAGGCAACTTAGCAAATAATCTCAACTTAGTGAGACCCTCAGCAACTTATCAAGACCCTGTCTCAAAATAAATAAATAGGGTTGTCACTCAATGGGAAAGCACCCCTGGGTTCAATCCCCAGAACCAATAATAATAACAACAACAATAATAAAATTTTTTAAAATAAAGTATTTTATCTTTTCCTCCGACTTAGGTTTGCTCAACTAATCTTTTTGTCCTCAATGACACAAAATTGTATGTTCAAATGACCCAAGAGTATTCAGTGTATTCCATACATACCGCATGATCAAAAAAGTCCACATCTTTCTTATATCATATTGTCTACTCAGAGTACCTTTTCCTTCCTTCTCTCCCAGGGAAATCCAACCCATCTTTGAAGGTGTTAGTTTCACCTACTTTTGCAGAGTTCTCATCAATGCCAAAGATAATGCATTGCTTTCTCTAATGCTTCTCACATTAAGAAGAGTCACTGAGTGCAGGGCACAGAATATTTCAATTGGAAGCATCAGAAAATCAGTTATTGTTGCCATAATTTATGGTTTTATGGTTATCTCTTCCTTAGTGTCTACCATTATGCCTCCAACATCTCTCCTAGAACCAAGAACTCCTTAAAAGAAGGAACTTAAGAAAATCCTCTTCCAGTCATAGCACTTACCACTTGCCCTCCACATGGCAAGAAGGCAAAACACTGTTTTGTGAGCAATAAAAACTAAGATGATAAAGGATTTGAGACATTAAGCCTTAGTGTGTCAGAGTACAACTACACAAAGTTAATGTCTCCTACTGTTCTGTAAGTCCTAACTTCCACCCTCTTACTCCCCCTAGATACTACTAAAATTATACCTACAATTTGACATACTGATTAGGAACATAAAGTAAAGGTTACTATCTGGTCCCCTCAGAGAAAGTGGCCATCTTTTTATCTCTGTGCTCCTTTTCACTGCTGCAAGGGTCTGATACTGGCCACCTGCGTGATCCCCTTCCCTCATCTACTCTATTTTGTCCTACATCACTTTTACAGAGAGGGCTGGCCCACTTAATACAGTACTAGTCAGTCAGAAAAACATACTTTATTCTATGCAGTAAAGCAAGCCTGGCCATTTCTGCTTAAGAAAATTTACACAAAAGTGATACAGGAGCCAGGCGCAGTGGCGCATGCACACCTATAATCCCAGCACTTGGGAGGCTGAGGCAGGAGGATCACAAGTTCAAAGCCAGCCTCACCTCAGCAATGGCAAGGCACTTAGCAACTCAGTGAGACCTTGTCTCTAATAAAATACAAAAAAGAAGCCGGGCACGGTGGCGCACGCCTGTAATCCTAGCACTTGGGAGGCTGAGGCAGGAGGATCGTGAGTTCAAAGCCAGCCTCAGCAACAGTGAGGCACTTAGCAACTCAGTGAGACCCTGTCTCTAATAAAATACAAAAAAGGGCTGGGGATGTGGCCCAGTGGTCAAATGCCCCTGAGTTCATTCCCCCCCCCAGTACCAAAAAAAAAGATTTATAAATTAAAAAAAAAAAAGTGATACAGGTTTCAAGCACACTTTATTTTTATGTCAAACAGCTTCCTACAGCAATATCCTCCTCTGCAAGAAACACTAAGATCTTACTTAGAAGTACTAACTGTTTCACCCTTGAGGCTTACAGAAGCTTAATATCTGACTTTTAAACATTCTCTGTAAGACTATACTTTCATCAAATGCCTAAGTTTCCACTTTCACAAGAATGTAAAAAGCATTAGTACTGATTGCCTTAAAGCAGTTTGACAAAAACAGTTCCCATTTGGTTAAACAGTCATCGAATTTTAAGACTGGGACTCCATACTTTACTAAATACTTCTGTGTTTTGTCTTTTTTTAAATTCAAATCTGTACCAGGAGAAATTATCTTTTGGTCCAGTATCAAAAAACACTCTTTTCTGTTCATACCACAAAATATTAAAACATATATCTGCCCTACCATCATACTTCCAACATTCAAGAGCTAGTAAACCAAAACTAATACCTACATACAATTTTAAAAAAGCAATTTGAGGGAAAATTTTCGCAGAAAACATAATTTTGAGTTCAAGGTCATGTGAGCATATTTCATAGTAGACTATTTCCCGGGTAATATTTTTAATTATTCTTTTAGTTGTAGATGGACACAATACCTTTATTTTATTTGTTTTTATTTTTATGTGGTGCCAGGAATCAAACCCAGTGCCTCACTCATGCTAGGCAAGTGCTCTACCACTGAGCCACAATCCCAGCCCCTCCCAGGTAATTTTTACCAGCAGGGCCATAATACTTCATCCTGCTCAAAATAAAACAAGGAAAGTGTACGCATGCACACACCCACTCAATTTTAAGTAGCCTATTTTAAAAAAAAACTGATTAAATTGACTTACCAACATAAGATTTGTTTAATAAAATGACACCATTCCTCTAGTTTTTCAGCATCTCATTTCCTTCTTAGAACAGGAAAAAGGCAACAATGGCCACATGGTTGACATTCAATATTTCCAAAGCACTTTTGTACTTTTTACAACATTAATAACTTAGTATGCTGTAGCCACCTTTCTCATCACACAGTGCATCAATATTGTTAAATATCAATTATATTTATAATAAATTAACTTATTTACTAGTAAAAAAAAATAAACACCATTTTATGTAGTTCAAAACAGTCTGAAGCATCAGGAAAAACTAGTGAAGAAAAATAATTTTTCCTGTCAGGTCTAAATTCCAAAGTGCTTGGGATTTCATTCAACTAACACTTGTTCAACTATTGCTGAATTCTTGAGCAGTCCCTGTGTTAACAGTGCTAATGGAAAAGTGTGTATATAAAAGTCTGTCCTCAATGAGCCTCCAGCCATTCGGAGAGAAAAAAATATATAGTAAGCACAGTTCTATAATAAACATAACTAAATCTATGTGAAGCACATTTCAAAGACACTTCCCTCTGTCAATTTTCTAATTAATAATTTGAACTGTTTTAGTGAGTACAGATAATTGCTGAAATAAGAAAACAGTAGTCAGCAAGTTAAGTGTTTTTAATAAAAGGGCTAGGGAGGTAAAGAATATCATAAAAGTTCCTATAATGGTAGATGTGATAGCTATTGTTATAATTTAAAGGCAATTAGGTTCATCTTCTGGGTCTAACACAGATACAGATCTGATTTGGAAAGAGGGTTACAAAAGAAGAACAGCCATTCTCAGAGTTATTTTAGTAAGCAGCAATGCTAGCCTTAAAGCCATAGGCAAGATTCCAGACTGTAAAATAAAACTGATTATACAAGGACTACTGGATCAACCCATACATAATACACGGCCACTGGTAGGAAGGATAAACCCCCAGTGCTTATTTTCTCAGAGTTACCTAGTAAAGGGCACTTATCTAAGACTGTAAGCTTCCAACATTGCCAGTGGGACTTTTCTTTGAAAAGGAACAATAGAGTAAGAAAAGGAGTTACAAAAATAATTATGCTAAGAATAATAAGGTAAAGAAAATCTATCATCTAAATTCCATGAAAATCTTTTTAGGACATAAAAAATGTGTTTTATGCTATTTGTAAGCTATAAATTTAAAAATTCAAAGTTTTGGGAAACTAAACTAGCTTTACAAAACAGATGTTGCTGGCTATGCCATTTAATCAATTCAAGTCACATTCCTAGAAGACAATATAGCCATCTGATGAGTTCAACGTCAATGGAATGAGCCAAATCCACACAACAGCATTTTACAAAAATAATCAGTGGTTTAAAGTAGGGCATGTGCAAAATTCCTGAAATAACACACACATAATGCACTGCCAAACTTCGATCAATTCAGAATCTGCAGAGGCAAGGAGCATTATTATGGCTCTGAAAACCATATTCAGTAAGGCTGTGTTCAAAAACTTTTATTTCAATTTCAAGAAAATAAATGACTAGAGAAGCTCAATAATGATTTTGGCAGATATAACTGCCCTTCGTTCAAAACAGAATTATGTCACAGAGCTTAAGATTTTGTAAAAGATAAACATCAATTTATAGATGAATTTAAGGACGAAGTATCATTTATTTGAGATATATAACACTTTATCATCTCCAATAGTATAGCTACCCAGACAACATAAATGCAAAAGAGTACAATGGAAAAGTTTGAAAACACACAGCCTTATTACACATTAAAGATTGTAATCCTTACTCTGCCACTAATAAGCTGTATGACACTGAACAAGTTACTCTACCAATCAGTGATATATGTGGCTTATCATTTCTAAATCGTGTATAGCTATGATGCACAAAATCACCTCATCTCCCGAATAACCCTCAACCCTTAACCTCCCTTCTCCACCCAACCCTCAGCCTCCTGCATTCCTCCTGGTCAGCATCTTACCACAGATTCATTACAGTCCACCTCAATAAGGCAGCTGAAATACTTCAGGAAAACTAAAAGTTCCTTCGAACAGAAGGCTTAGGAGTAAAATGCAAAGTTAGAAGGTTCTCCAAAATTTAAGAAAATCTAGCCCAAAAGAAAGATGAAAGGGAAATTACAAAGTTTTACAAAAGCACCCCTGTTGTCATGACCCAAAGCTAAGTATCTGACAGTAGATGAATGGGCTTTGCTAAATTTTTTGCAAATTTATTTCATTCGTGATTCCACTTTATAGAAACCAATGTAGTACTTTACATTTCTCCTCACTTGCAAAAGTGAAAAGACTGGATAAAATCAGTGTCCATCAAATTATTTCTCTGAACTCTTGGGTTCTCTAAATGTGCCTTAGACATCTCAGGACATACTGTCTTCATACCATCTTTAAACAGGAACAGTAAAGGTTTTTATTGCTTTATATTTAAGGGTTCCATGAAAGAGTTAGTTAATAAGCCTTAAAGCTGTGACATTCTGTGAACGTAAAGGTAATACTTTGTAATAGAAACAGCACATTGAGAATTGTTTTACAGGAATTTGGTTAAAATACACACAATAGTAGCCTGTACCTGTTTACCACTTTAAAAGATACCTAGCCAGACACAGTAGTGCACACCTCTTAATCTGAGATACTCAGGAGGTTATTAAGCAGAAGGATCACAAGTTCAAGGTCAGCCTGGGCAACCTGGTGAGACCCTGTCTCAAAATAAAAAAATAAAAAAGGACTGGGGAGGGCTGGGTCTCTGGCTCAGTGGTAGAGTGCTCGTCTCCAATGTGTGAGGCCCTGCGTTCGATTCTCAGCACCATATAAATAAAGTAAAGGTATTATGTCCACCTACAACTAAAATAATACATATTAAGGGGTAGACGGGGGATGTGCACCCTTGGGTTCAATCCCTAGAAATGCAATACAGAGAGAGATTCATAGCATTACTTTTCAGATTATTTCATTAAAGCTAAATTAAAAGCCTCAACACAATTCAAAAACGGGATAAAATAAAAATACATTTCTCTATTAAATGTTAAAACTCTTTTTAAATATTTTTATTAGTTGCTGATAGACCTTTATTTTATTTGCTTATTTACATGTGGTGCTGAGAATCGAACCCAGTGCCTCACACATGCTAGGCAAGTGCTCTACCACTAAGCCACAATCCCAGCCCCTGTTAAAACTCTTAATGAAACTCATCAATTCTTTTCTTCAGAAGTGACAAAAATAAAGTCAAAAAATGCCAGAAATTTGAAAGCCTTGCTTTAGTGACTAAAGAGACCCCACTAAATTATAAATGTATAGCACAGAGATGTTATTTCATTCTAACCTCAACAAACAATACAGACAATGATAAAAGGATGGATATATGAATGAATAGATGGATAATTAAATACTAAGCTATACTAACTACAGCATAAAGACACTAAGCATTATGGCATATAACATTTAAAATAAAACTTTGAAACTTTATAATTTAAACCATAGGAAAACATTAGACAGCAAAAGTCAAAATGGGAGAGAAGTGATATTATAACAGTGGTCCACTTCATGCTTTGAATATTGCCCTTGCTGCTGTGTCACTGCGACTATTTAAAAGAACATATTTTTTTAAAGAACATGTTTCTTTCTCTTCCTCTCTCCCTACTTCTCCATAATCTCTCCCCCTCCCTAATCTTGGAGAAACAGGATTAACTTTCTTCCCCAACCTAGGAGAGTTCTCTGTCCTTGACCATACACCCACCACAAGAACAAAGTAATTCAGACTTGAAGATGGCACCAGAAGATCTCAGAAATGACTATCTCCCAAGTGAATTACACTTAGAGAACATGTGGAATGTAGCCTTTGAATCACCTCTTTAAAAACTCCCTGTTCCCCTTGATGGGCAAAAATCATAGCCTCTAGGACAGGAGTCCTCTGTGTTTCTCCTTTGCTAAGGCAATAAAACTTCTTTTTCCTTTTTCTCAAAACCTTGTCCTTATTATTGGCTTGGCATTGGGGACATGGACTGTTTTCATTAACAATATTCTTGGCACTTAAATACTTTCCGAATACAATTTAACTTTATTCCACAAGAAGATTTTCTAAATGACTAAATTCACTCAACAAAATATATAATAAACTGTAGATTTCAAATTTTTTCTACATGAAGATTTTAATCAGACAAGTGAAAAATACTAAATATAAAACCATGGCTTTCAATTATAGTATTAAAATCAATCTACATGTCCTCAAAGACAAATAATAGAAATGATTCACCATTCGTTTAAAGGTGTGTAAAGCCAGGCGCGGTGGCACACGCATGTAATCCCAGCACTTGGGAGGCTGAGGCAGGAGGATCGCGAGTTCAAAGTCAGCCTCAGCAATGGCAAGGCACTTAGCAACTCAGTGAGACCCTGTCTCTAAATAAAATACAAAAAAGGGCTGGGGATGTGGCCCAGTGGTCAAGTGCCCCTGAGTTCAATCCCCGGTACAAAAAAAATAAATAAAGGTGTGTAAGAAAACCCAAAATACACCTAACCATTCCTTAATAATAGTTTGAACCATGCTAACTTTCTTACTTCTTATGGGCAGGAAATTAAATTCATATTACTAACTGACACTGTGAAAAACAGTGGTAGTATGATGGGAACAGAAAACAGGGCAATATAGCATCAACAATAACAACAGCTATCATTACTTAAAAACTGGTGAAACTTCCAAGTAAGAAAAAATATTTGAGCAATAACCCAAAGGAATCAAAGATTACTGTCCTCATATGAACAGGATGTCAGAGAACTATACCACTAAATTTATGCCCAGAACTAAATGCCCACCTTTAACAAAGGTAAGAAAATGTTACCTTCATGAAGTTCTAGAGGTAAATTATACTAGAACTGACACAAAGTGAGACAAAGAAATACCTACTGTTTAATTTCTGTATGCTTATCAGAATTGTATTTGATATGCTTAAGATCATAGTCCCTGTAACCAAACTATTACTAAAAGTTAGCACAGGCAGAGCACCTGTAATCTGAAATCCAAAATCCTCTGAAATCTAAAATTTTCTGAAATCTGAGACTTTTTGAGTGCATGGCATGCTTGATCAGTAAAGTTTATGCAATTATTTCAAATTCTGAAAAACTCCAAAATCTGAAACACCAGTCCCAAGTATTTCAGATAAAGGATACTTTACTTGTATTAATTTACAAATGAACTGCTTTAAATGTTTTCCAAAACAATCCACATATAAAAGGAAGTTCCTACCAAGCACCATGCCTGTAATCCCAGTGGCTTGGTAACTGAGTGAGTTCAAGGCCAGTTTCAGCCAGTTAGTAAGACCCTAAGCAACTTAGCAAGACCCTGTCTCTAAATAAAATACAAAAGGGATGGGGATGTAGCTCAGTAGTTAAGCACCCTTGGGTTCAATCCCCAGAACCCAAAAAAATAAATAGACAGATAAGTGGAAGCACCTTGAAATTTATGAACTTGCCAGATGCTATATGCAACTATCCAAGACCCACCAAAAAAGAATTACTGAAATGTAGTCACCTACAATTTTGCAGAGGCTTGAAGCTGAACTGCTGGCACAGTAAGGCTAATGAGAAGGAACAATCACTTCAACTGCCAATGAGCCTTATGATTTGGGGGTTTTTTTGTTTTGTTTTGTTTTGTTTTGTTTTGTTTTTATTTACTTGATGCCAGAAACACAGTGACTTTCATAAAGCTATTATTTCAAAATATTTTTAATGGAAATGGACATAAATTTAAAAAACAGCTACCTACCAGAGTTGGTAGTAAAAGTGAAGAATTTTAAGGAATAACTAGTGTTAGCCAAAAACAAAAGGGTAAAAGTCATTAGGGATCACTCAGATTTATGAACTGAACCAGTCAACCATATGCTTAGTCAGAAACCAGAAAAAGCCATCTGCACAAATATTTTTGGTGAATGGGCCAACCAGGGCAAAAAAATTTATTTTATGGAAGAAAACTCCATGTCATAATGATATCTGCAGAAGTGGGACTTTGGAAGACTTCAAGATACATCTCTCCAAATGTCAGAGGTATGCTAACCTAACTCCAAGCTTCTGCCCACAAACAGATTTAGAACTTATGAACCAAAATCTAAAAATCTGTCTACTTTCAGAAATAAGAGAACTTAACAAAACCTAACTTACCATAACACTCCAGTGGTTTAGAGCAAGCCACTCAGGCATCCTGGGGAACCAGATGCTATATTCTGTGATCGCTAGCATCTAGGAGTAGTTACCATCTCTGAAGACCCTGTAAGAATTTCCCTGTCTAGGAGAAGATGCTGTCTCATATCCATGCTGTAGGTGATTCAAGCTGGTTATACTGACAGTCATCTTTTTCAGTGTGCAAGGATGTTCTGATTCCTAAATTATAAACCTTTAATCAACTGTCTTGTCTCTAGTATGTATTCTGGTGTTTAATTGCAGCCCTTTTTTTTTTTTAATATAGTACCTCGTCTCACTCCCCACCATCAGCATCTTTAACTGCCATCTCTTCTTTATTCTTTGTGTCTTCCTCTAGTCTACTCTCTCCTTATTCTGACTCACTGTATTCCCCAGACCCCGCTTCTGTCCTTAGTTCTAAACTGTCCTTGTATGGTTTTTGAATCCCAGTTTACTCTATTACTTTCATAAGCTAACCCAACCAGAGTTCACAAGTAGCAAAAAAGAGATGAGAGAACAGTAGAATAACAAGAAAAAGCAGCAGATTACTATTATCATTAGTGGTGACCACAGTTGGTTTTCATAAATAATACCTCCTTCCTGTCTCCTCTCATGACTACCTAGGACACTAATCAATGAGTAAAAGTGTACAACACTTTTTTCCAGCCACACCTGGCCTTCTAAGATTAATTACTCAATTTCTCATGTGGTTTGCCTTCTGCAACACAGGTTTGTCTTCTCAGTGCTACTGAAGGCTAATCAGAACTCAGAAAACAGTAATGGAAACATCAAAGATACAGTCAAGAAACAGAAAAGTCAGATTTTTACCTTCATCCATTTATTCTTGAGTTGGGACCTCCAGAACACCTCAAAACACCAACTAAACAAGTACTACAATAATACATGAAAGATGAATTGACACTTCAAAAAGATATACTGTAAAAATGTTTTTCCAGGCTATTTTTTAAGTTTTTTTTTTTTTCTAATTTTCACTCAGTAGCATTCAACAAAACTAGTACTGTTCTTATCAGCTACTTGGGACCAAAGATAAGGGTTCTTCATTTCCAAATTCCTTGAAAACAGAATCTTTTTAAAAAAAAAAAAAAAATTCTTTTCCTAGACTCTCCTACTCCAGGCATCCTCTCCCCCATTCTACCAGGCCAGAGAAAGACAGAAGTCTTGTGCTACCTCTAAGAAGAGGCTTCAGATAGAATTGATAAAAGCAGGTGTGTTTTCATGAATGAACACGAATCTCCCATTTGAGATTAATCTCAATTATTTTCCTACTCTTCAAGTCCATCTCCTACCATTCCTGGAGTGTGAGAAGCAATAACAAGTCCTATTTTGAGGAAATGAAAGTCTCATTACTGGGATCACAATCACACACATTAAATCCTCAATTAAAAATGCATCTAGGGCTGGGATTGTGGCTCAGCGGCAGAGCGCTCGCCTTGCACGTGCGCGGCCCGGGTTCGATCCTCAGCACCACGTAAACATAAATGCATTGTATTGTGTACAACTAAAGTAAATAAATAAATATTTAAAAAAAAAATGCATCTAGCCGGGCGCGGAGGTGCACGCCTGTAATCCCAGCATTTGGGAGGCTGAGGCAGGAGGATCACGAGTTCAAAGCCAGCCTCAGCAATGGCAAGGCACTTAGCAACTCAGTGAGACCCTGTCTCTAATAAAATACAAAAAAAAGGCTGGGGATATGGCCCAGTGATTGAGTGTCCCTGAGTTCAATCCCCAGTACCAAAAAAAAATTAAAATAAAAAATGCATTGAATATGAAAAAATGTTTTCCTTCTTTGAAATTTTTAAAATACACTGCATAATAAAAACTCAATATTTTTGTTTTGTTCAAGAAATATGAAACTCAAAACAATAATGAAAAGTTGAACAAAATTAAGAAAATTACCAAAACTTTGGGGAATTACCTTCAGCAGATATGGACACACTTAGGTATTACTGTATTTTAAAAGCTGCCAACACCATATCTGAAAAGGTACTAGACATCACTAATCATCAGGAATATGGAATTCAAAACCACAATAGACAGCACCATATACCAATTAGGATGGCTTTTATCAACAAGATGACAAATAGTAAGTATTGGCAAGGGCAAATATGTCCATATGGAGGCCTCTAACAAAATTAAAAACAGAACTACCATCTGGCCAGTAAGTCTTCTTCCTGGGTACAAGTCTAAAGGAGATAAAAATGATAGCCTCATAAAGAGATTGTACTCCCATGTTCACTGTGGCATTTTGACCACAGTGAAGACATGCAAATAACTGAATTGTCCACTGTGGATGAATGGACAAAAATATTGTCATGTCTGTCTGTCTGTCCATCCATCCACCCATCTATCATCTATTAATGTTTGATAATTCAGCCTCAGAAGAGGTGCTCCTGTCATTTGGCAGAACATGGATGAACCCAGAGGACAAGCTAGGTTTGTAAAAAGCTAAGCAACAGTCAGAACTTTCTTCTTTTGTGACTGAGGTAAAACTGTTTCTCTTGGTGTGATGGAAGTACCTATGTTATGTAGAGAGGATCACTTCCCCTAAATGAGCTGGGAAAATAAAATTGTATTACACTTCATTTGCTTAAAGAAAACAAAAAAGTTACCAAAGCATGAGAATATCTAAAACCAATCCTTAAGCACAAGGCAATAGAACAAAGTTGTGGCCAGTGAAGGAATGAAGCTTCTTCAGAGGCAACACACCAATGCATCTGAGATATTAACCTATCTGTTAAGGACCCCAAAAAAAGCTTACAGAAGAAAAAAACATAATGATATGCAAAATTATTAAGGTGCAATTAGCACCTACCCACCCTTATCCAGGGCATAAGGAAGTTACTGAAGCACTAATTTGCAACTACACATCTGTTCCTACTTAAACACCCTGAAAAGAAGATAAAACACAAAAATAAACCTCTACCCTCTACACAGCTTGCTGTTTACCAAGTTAAAAAAGAAAATGTGTATTCCTGCCACATTTCTTGGAATATGCTTTGTTTTATAGATTTGACTGTGAAACTACATTTTTAAAAAATATTTGTTTTTTAGTTATAGGTGGACACAATGTCTTTATTTTACTTTATGTGGTACTGAGGATCGAACCCAGTGCCCCACACATGCTAGGGAAGCACTCTACCTCTGAGCCACAACCCCAGCCCTGTGGAACTACATTTTAAATGAACAAAGAAAATCTATAAAAAATACATATATATCAATAACAGACAACAACAAATAATACCATTTCCAATAATGATGTTGTTGATGGCAATGCTGTTATCCCATGAAAACTACATTTATATTATGGGATTAAAGCAAATAAAATATGCTGAGAACCTGTAGTTTTAGCACAGGAGAAAGAAGATACACACAGACATAAGAATGATGATACTAAGTAAAACCCTATAGTTCTGCACTTGAATTGCCAAGTATCAGAATGAATTGCTAGGCACTTTTTCTTTAAATAAATAAATAAATAAGGCAATAAAACACACATCTAAGTCTCTTTCCTGAAAAGGCCTAGAAACAATGACTAAGTACCAACAAGAATCTAGAATTCCTTGGCAAAGAGACTGATTCCAAATCTGGAGCATATTTTATTCAAGAGAGATCTTGTCATACCAAAAAGCAAGGATGGTATCAATGACTACTAGAGTCATATCAATAGAACTAAGAAGCCACATAAGCAGGCTTCCATAGCCAAATATGGGACAATTGAAATATTGAGAATATTAACTGTAGTGAACCGAAACATACTATGTTAGAATATATGAATTCAATCGTAGTATTCAAACATAAAACACACAAATCATCTTTGAAGCAACAGGTGATTATCATTCCACAAGGTAAGGTTAATGTAGATTTCCTTGGAAATCTTTCTTCATATTACACCTGTCATTTTAAAAATACAAATATAGCAGCTCTAATAAGAAAAGGGGGCTAAATTAATTTGAATATTCTGTGTAAAAAACAAAACATCAGAAAAAAAATAAATGAAAGTGTTAACCTAGTCAAAAATAAAATATGGCCATGCACGGTGGCGCACACCTGCAATCCCAATGGCTTCAGGTTCAAAGCCAGCCTCAGCAAAAGCGAGGCACTAAGAAACTCAGTGAGACCCTGTCTCTAAATAAGATACAACACAGGGTTGGGGGTGTGGCTCAGTGATCAAGTGCCCCTGAGTTTAATCCCCAGTACCAAAAAAAAAAAAAAAAAAAACCAATATGAACAAAGGAAACATTAAAGCCCCTCTATGTAATGTACTTAATACATTCCAATTAATATGTGTGTACATACATGTCTTGGCAAAATAAAATGTACCTACATAATAATTATAAGAAGCGGTCAGGCCTAATCTTTTTTTAAGTTGCCAACATTTTAGGTACTCATTATCAGTGGACATACCGGAAGAATGTTACAGAGTTTGATTCTTGAGGAAAAACTAAAAACCAAAGAGATATACCTCAGTGTAAAAACATCCTTTAAGAATTTCTACTTTCTAGCCGGGCGTGATGGCACACGCCTGTAATCCCAGCACTTGGGAGGCTGAGGCAGGAGGATCACGAATTCAAAGCCAGCCTCAGCAATGACGAGGCACTTAGCAACTCAGTGAGACCCTGTCTCTAATAAAAAATACAAAAAAGGGCTGGGGATGTGGCCCAGTGGTCGAGTGCCCCTGAGTTCAATCCCAGGTACCAAAAAAAAAAAAGAATTTCTACTTTCTGTTGGGGGTGGGAGGGAGAATTTCTACTTTGGATTAAATGAGAACCCTAAGGCCACAGTGAGGAAATATTGTTAAACTGTCCCCAGCAAAACCACATGTGCTAGACGTTATCCTTCGCGGCTTTGTTTTTTTAATTAAAAAAAAAAAAAAAAAACTTAAAGATAATTACTACAATGTGCCACTTTATCAGTTTCTGGCCCTTTCTGATTACCATCCCACACTATTTCAGAAGCAACATCTCAAAAGTCATATCTCTTAACCCAGTTTACATACTCTACCCAATCTTTGTGCTACTGTGCTTGCCTTTCTAGGTAGGCACCTTCCTTCCTATTCCTCATTGCTTCCTCTCAACTGCTGAGGTAGTGGTCAGACAACTATTAGAGCCCAACCTCCTACCAGTGAGATTTGTTCCAGACCTGCATAAAATGTCCCAAAGCTAAAAGAAAACCAAGATAGTATTTCCTGGAATGATATACAACCCTTTATACTGTGGTAAACCCAGAAGATTTCCAAGTAGTCATACTCTAATCCAGGTTCTTAATTCTAATAAGATTTAACCATAGCTTAACCAAAATTAGATTTCTTCCTGTAATACTCCTCTAAGGATTCTGAAAAAGTTAACCACTTTCCCCCATAAATTTTTCTAATGTTTTTAAGCAGCCAATTGCCACAAACTAGACTAAGTCAACTTAAGTGAAAACAATTCAAGACAAATTCAGCTGCCTTCTCTTCCCCTTGCAACTCATACAAGACACGGAACATGGCCTTGTGGGCAGAAGGGCAGGGAGGATTACTCTTCATAAGTGAGTCTCAAAAGTATAGTTAGTTGGCAGAGGTACCTCAAAATAACTTTCAGTCACCACAACAGCACACAAACATTCTCTAGACTACATTCAAAGGATTAGAATCGTCAGTGAAATAATTTCAGGATAGTGTCAACTGGATTGTACATCTGGATCTCCAGCCACATTCAAGAAACATCAACTGTTTTGAAATGCTGCCCCATTTGCATTCCTAAAGAAAATCAGAAAACCCACTAAGGAAATGGCATTAATGAAACTCTTCTCCCAAACTTCTGAGAGTATTTAATAAATGTTTGTTGAACAAATTACCTTATTTCATGGAATACATACAATATTTCCTAAAATTTCTTTTTTCTCTTTCCCAAAATAAAAACAGGCCAAAACAACCTTAAAAGATAACCAACAGGGGCTGGGGTTGTGGCTCAGCACTAAAGCACATGCTCAGCATGTGCAAAGTGCTGGGTTCAATCCTCAGCACCACATTAAAATAAATAAATAAAATAAAGGTATTGTGTCCAACCAGAACTAAAAAATATATATTTAAAGAAAAGGTAACCAACATCTATTTCTACAGTGGCATCACAAAGCCCTAAAATCTAACCATATGTCCTGCAGGAAAAATGCATATGTACTATAGAGCACCAAACATTTAACTGTATAAGCATACTACACAAAAGCAACTAAGGATTAAGAAGTCCAAAATTGGCACAATTCATCTATCACACTTATTTTTAGCATATAAGCAGAACCATACCAAAATAAGCATTCCACAAATCTTGCCATGGTTTACAAAAAATTTTAGTAGTAAACTAGCATGATAGTGAAGAAACAGACCTCTCTCAATAAAGTTAATGGAAGTAGAAGGGCATTTATAAATGAAAGTTCATCAAGAGAGACTGAAAAGGCCAGATGCAGTGATACACACCTACAATCCCAGCTACTTGGGATGTAAGAGTACAGAGAGGTGAAAGCCTGGGCAATATAGTTAGACCCTGTCTCAAAATAATAAATTAAAAAAGCTGAGGATGTGGGGGGGTGAAAAGAAAAGAAAAGCTAAGGATGTAGGCTCAGTGGTAGAGTACCCCTCAGTTCAATTCCCAAAAACAAGAAAGAAAACAAAAAAAAATGTTGAAAACTACTTGTGGCACCTGAAGCTATCAACCAGAAAAGCTTAGGAAAATCACTACGAAAACTAGTTCTCTATTACAATAAAAAATTCACCATAGGGGCTGGGGTTGTGGCTCAGTAATAGACCGCTTGCCTAGCACATGAGCAACCAGGTTTGATCCTCAGCACCACGTAAAAATAGAGGCATTATGTACAACTAAAACAAATATATAAATATTTTTTTAAAAATCACCACCATTTCAAAAAGGAAGAAAGGAGAAGGGGGGGGGGACAAGAAAGGGTATATATTGGAACACCTTTAATGTCTCTTCCTTAAAATGAAGCCCAAAGCCATTTCTAACCATTGTTGGAAATTAGACCAGTACTGTCCATACTGTCCAATAGAATTTTTCTTTCTTTCTCTTTTTTTTTTTTTTTTTTTTTTTTTTTTTTTCTTTTTGGTACCAGGTATTGAACTCAGGGGCACTCGACCCCTGAGCCACATCCCTAGCCCTTTTTTGTATTTTATTAGAGACAGGGTCTCACTGAGTTGCTAAGTGCCTCGCCATTGCTGAGGCTGGCTTTGAGCTCACAATCCTCCTGCCTCAGCCTCCCAAGTGCTGGGATAACAGGCATGCGCCACCATGCCCTCTTGTCCAATAGAATTTCTGTGGTGATGAAAATGTTTTGTATCTGCACTGTCCAACAAGGTTGTCAGTAAACACCTGAAATGTGTCATGGGACAGAGAGCGCTGAATTTTTTTTTTTAATTTAAGTTTAATTAACTTAAATTTAAATAGTCACATTTGGTAAATGGTTAACATACTGAATAAATCGAGAGTCTAAGTGTTCCTATTCTATTACTAAGGCAATTTTATTGAGAAAATGTATCTTTTAGGTAGAAGGGTGGCTAATTCTGCCTTAAAGAGGCATGAACTCAAGAGACCAAAAATAAAACAAAATTTTTTTTTCTTACAGTATCTTTCTCAGCCTGTGAAGTGTCTAGATAATAAAAGACCTATCCTAAAACTGCCTTATACTTTTAGGGCAGCTGGATTTAGGAATTAGAAGTAATTTTTATGATATGTAAGGTAAAACTAAGCAACAAAAGCATAGAACATAAAATAAATCTAGAAAGTTGTATGATTTTGCTTGAACTTTTCTAAAACTAAAAGCAATTATTTATAACTAGTCCCAAACTGCTTCTGTCTACATACCTATTTTAAAAACATTCCCTTCTCAATTATATTATTGCCTGTATCACATTTTAATCTTTTATTATGTTCAATTTAAAAATGTGTTATATATAGCTCTGCTAAGTAGTATTTTCCAATAGTAAAGTGACATATTCCTAAAAAGATTGCAAAGCAACATGAAAATAGTAAATATAGTACTAAAGTAAATTGAAATTATGCAAAAATATTTTGAAATATTTATTAAATTATTTATGCGTAAATGTATACATGTGTACATAAAAATAATTTTTTTAAGAAGTCAAACCTACTAGAAAACAATATTATCTTCATAATGAGAATTTATAGTTTATAAATAATATCCTTTTAGGCCAGGCGCAGTAGCGCACCCCTGTAATCCCAGTGGCTCAAGAGGCTTCGAAAAGAGGATGGAGAGTTCAAAGCCAGCCTCAGTAACAGAGAGGCGCTAAGCAACTCTGTGAGACCCTGCCTCTAAATAAAATACAAAATAGTGCTGAGGAGGTGGCTCAGTGGTCAAGTCCCCCTGAGTTCAATCCCTGGTATTCCAAAAATAATAATAATCTTTGAGAACATGAGAGATCAAGTTCCTAATTGTTCAATGATAACTATATTTTATAAATCAATCAGACTTATTCCTACTAGAATGAAAATAAATCAAGAATGGATTTTCTCATACAAAAATCACCAAAACTTTTGAGAATTCAAACTCACAGAATTCAATCCTACAACTTTCTTTTCATCTGAGTATACAATGACAGTGTAGCTTATAAATTGGCCCTTTCTTCTAGAAAGACATTTTTTAAAGTCCAATTACACATAGCTTAAAAATACAGCACATATGGAACAAGTTAAAGAAAATGTGTTTCTTCTAACCTAATTTGGTATTTGAAGTTAATCTTCTTAACTCACATAACCAAAATTTTTTAGAAACAAAACAACTTTAACCCTATAGTCTCAGCAAAACACTTAGAAACAAAATTAAGTATGTTCAGCCCTAATAAAGCACACAACTATTTTAAAATACCATCAGGAATCACAAGTGATTCCTAAACACACAGTGTCTTTACAGACAACAAAATTACAGCAGAAAGAACACAGAGAACTGTAAAATACATTATCACTTTTCCTCTGATACAGAAAATCCCAACACAATCTCAGAAACTTGAGACTTATATGCTGAAGACAACTCCTTGACATGCTGCCTGTCATTAGATCAAGCAGACTATCTTCTGGGATGTTGCTATGGTGAACAGAGATGGCTATTCTAAAAGGAAGGAAAAAAACCTACTATTGTCAATTATAGTCTCAATACTAGCATCTAAAAATCTGGTGCTGGAAGAAAAGCCACTTATAAATGAAGTAAAAGCCTCCTGCTTTTACAATTTATATGATCTGATTAACTTTAATGGTTTATAATTCAGTTCTCAGTTCTCTCCAATAAATCAGGCAGGATTCCTTACCTTTTTACAGGATGAATGGAGAGACCCACAGACAGATGGTGGGCAGAGGGGTGGGTGAATGGGAAGGAGGTGTAAAGGGAGGAAAGGTGGCAGGGTGTTGTCTTTCTTTCTTTCTTTGTTTTCCAATACTGGGGACTAAATCAGGGGCACTCTACCAAACCAAGCTACATGCACAGCCCTTCTTATTTTGAGACAGGGTCTCACTATGTTGCCCACTCAGCCTCCCAAATCACTGGAATTACAGGGATGTGCCACCACAACAGACAAGGAGGGAGAGAAGGAAGGAAAAAGAGACACTAATAAAGGACCTCCCAGCTATATAAAACCAAGCTGGGAGTTTTTAACCTCTGAACTGAATCAAAAACAAAGGAAAGTAAAGAGAGGCAAACAATTTTAAGTAGAAGAAAACAGTAACACTAAAATTATTTGCAATTCTTCTCCAATACAAAATTTTCCTTTTTAGCCAGGCGCGGTGGTGCACGCCTGTAATCCCAGCACTCTGGGAGGCTGAGGCAGGAGGATCACGAGTTCAAAGCCAGCCTCAGCAGTGAGGAGGCACTTAGTGACTCAGTGAGACCCTGTCTCTAAATAAAATACAAAAAAGGGCTGGGGATGTGACCCAGTGGACGAGTGCCTCTTGAGTTCAATCCCTGGTACCACAAAAAAAAAAAAAAAAAAAAAAAAAATTCCCTTTTATTAACCACTCTGTAAACTAGTCTTCTAAATCCTAAACCTATGCTTCACATTTATCTATGCATAATGGTCACTATCAAATAAGAGAACTTTTTTATTTCAAGGGGCATATTTCTGGGCATATTTCTTAGCTAAATAGAGAACTATTTAGCTAACCAGTTTGAAAAATCAAGAAATGTTTTCTGAAATCTTTGTTCATCAAGCCATAATTTAAAATTCGTATCTAGTAAACACAGCATTACATCCATCTTGTATAAATTCCCTTTAAAATACACCCCCACACTTTGGGGTGGGGAAGCCTGAAGTATTTCTAAAAGTACATTTAAGTCACAGTTAATAAGTACAGGGTTCCTCGTTGATGTAAACAACTCCACTGGATACAAAGTCCTAAAATTTTTCTTTTTTTAAAGAGGTCAAGTTAAATAAAAACTATAAAATACAATAATATCCTGTCAATATGTTGTAGTTATGGTAACAAAAGCTTTCTTGAACCATCTGACTCATCTAATTATGCAATACTACAATTATTAGAGTCAAGAGTCATTTAATAAAACTAGAATCATGAAACTGTCTCTAGTACCTTTAAAAAAAAACAAAGCCTATAGAACACAGAACACCTATTTCAAAGGTGAGGCCAGGCTGAATGTTTTCAAAAATATAAACCAAAATCTAATTAGCACAAACTAAAAATTTCAATACTATATTTTTATTCATCCCAAATTTGATGAAATATATAAAACACCAAAATTCCTCCCAATTTGGGCAGCAGCAATGAATGTCTAAAGAAAATACAATTTATTTTTCTCTTGGTTGCCTTCAAACAATTTAGATAGGAATAAGTAAAAATGAGTGTGGCACACACCTATTATTTCCAGCTACTTGAGGGTGAGGCAAGAGGATTAGGTTCAAGGCCAGCCTGGGCAACTTAGCAAGATCCTGTCTCAAAATTTAAAAATATTTAAAAATATAAAAGGGCTAGGAATATAGTTCAGTGATAGAGTAGCCCTGGGTTAAATCCCCAGTACCAGAAGGAGAGGTCGGGGAAGGACTGGAGAATAGCTCAGTGGTGGAGCACTTATCTTAGCATTGTGGGAAGCTTGGGGTTCAAACCCAGTAACAACAACAACCAAAAAAAAAAAAAAAAAAATTAGGACTGGTTCAATATCACTTCATTCACTCAATATGCTCAAAAGCAAACAGAAGTGTGGTGTGCACACCAATAATCCCAGAGACTCAGAGGGCTGAGACAGAAGGATCACAAGTTTGAGGCAGCCTGGGCAACTCAGTGAGATGCTGTCACAAAATAAAATAAAAAAGGGTTGGGGGTGAGGCTCAGGAGTAGAGTGCCTCTGGGTTCAATCCCTAGTACCATTAGGGAAGGAAAAAGAAAAAGAAAAAAGCCAACAAAATAGCTCAGAGAATATTTTAACTAAAAGCCTTTTATCTAACTCATTGTGATTTCAAATGGCCAATAGACAGCTGTGTCAGTCAATAGATGTGCGCTTGGTTAGTTCTACATTGCTTCACCATCAGAAGAAAAAAAAAATCCATAATCATCTTTGCTTCCCCACAGGTATACGTTCTCCTTTGACAGATAAATTCAGACCACCTTATTTAAAAATAAAAGCCCATTAATTTGCCCCTACGTGACCAGTATCAAATACATATCCTAATTAATATTTGCAGGGCATATTGAATTTTATAAACTATCAAAATCTATATTAAAATTTCAAGGATATCACGGTATATGCATAAATTGAACTAACAATAGGTTAATTCCTTTTAAAGGTTCTCATAAAGAGGGTTTTTGTTTTTTTTTTTGGGAGGGGGTGGTATTTTATTTTTGCTTTAGGTATGCTCATTCATCTAGCATACTATAATATGATCTTGGTGCTTTTTCCCCAAAAAAATGAAGTAGTATAAAAGATAATTAACACTTCCTTTAATTGAATATTCCCTAATATCTTTCCTTCAGAAATGATAAAAGAACTTGACAGGCTATATCCTCAGCAGTCTTGGAGAATTCAGTTCATTCCATATAACTTTGAAAGGCTTTGTCCATTGTCTATGGGATAAAGCCAAGGAAGTCTTAAATAATCTGGTTCCCATCTACCTAACTTCCAGCTTCAAGCAGTGGTCCCCTATCCTAACTCTTCCTCTACCACACACACTTTAAGCTCTAAATACATGAAGTTGCTCAGACTGTACAATCTCTACTATCCTGCCAAAGTACAGAAACCTAAAGTGCAAGCTCATGTCTGGGCAGGTGGCGGGGGGTGTTGTCTTTCTTCCTTTGTTTTCCAATACTGGGAACTGAATCCAAGGGCACTCTACCACACGGAGCCACACCCATAGCCCTTCTTATTTTGAACTCACCAAGTTGCCCAAGCTGGCCTAAACTTAGATCCACCTGCCTCAGCCTCCCAAATCACTGGGATTACAGGGATGTGCCACCACACCAGACAAGGAATCTTCTTTCTGGGTTTTTTTTTGTTTGTTTGTTTGTTTTTTGGCGGGGGGTGAGTGGGTGGGGGGTGGTTACTGGGGATTGAACTCAGGGGCACTCGACCACTGAGCCACATCCCCAGCTGCTACTGTATATTTTATTTAGAGACAGGGTCTCACTGAGTTGCTTGGCACCTCGCTGTTGCTGAGGCAGGCTTCAAACTCACAATCCTCCTGCCTCAGCCTCCCAAGCTGCTGGGATTTCTTTCTTACTTTCAATTCCACAATGCCTAGCACAGCATTTAGGTAGAGTCACTGTTCAATGTATATGTAATGGATAAAATGGATCCAAGCCCCTTTCCTTACAGTTATACCAATAAATTAAAACTCTGTGTCCACATGAAAGTTCAATAAGGATCAAAAATCAGATACGGTTAGTATACAAAATGGTAAAATTTCATGGCACTCATTGTTTCTCAACAAAAATGATGAAAAAGTCTAATACTACCAGCCTCCCTGCCCCAATGCATTTAACATACTGCAGCCCAGATATTCCTCCAAAATGTTCACTTAATTCTCTGCTCAAGATTCTCCAGAGATTTTTCTAATGGTTTACTGAATGGTGATAATGCTTTAAACCAGTATTTTTCAAGAACTTCCCAGATCTGATTTAAAATACCTTTAAAAACTTATTTTCAGCCAGGCATGGTGGCGCATGCCTGTAATCCCAGCACTTGGGAGGCTGAGACAGGAGGATCAAGAGTTCAAAGCCAGTCTCAGCAATGGAGAGGTACTTAGCAACTCAGTGAGACCGTCTCTAATAAAATACAAAAAAGGGCTGGGGATGTGGCCCAGTGGTCGACTGACCCCGAGTTCAATCCCTGGTACCAAAAAAAAAACTTATTTCCTTCTTTTCTCTTTATCACATCCTTCTCAACAGTCAATAAGAAATTATGGCTATGACCTGCAATTCTCCACTGTGCCTTTCCCTTATTAGTCACTTTTACCAGATTGTCTTTCCTCCCTCCCACCCCTGAAATTCACAGCTTCCAATGCACTCTCTGAAGCATCATTTGATATGTCAGTTCCTTCAGAAAACTTACTTAATCCCAGTAGCTACAGGTCATTTCTATTCTTCAAATTCCCACAGCACTTTATGTGCACCTCCAATATGGCTCCCACTACATGTTAAAATAAGGAGTATTGGTAGTCTTCAATCCTGCTAGCACCTAAACCTTCAAAAATCACTGGCTCAATAAAGGGGACAGAAATACTTCTGGAAGGACATCCACAAAGGTCTTAACATGAATGGATAAAGTGAGAACCCTGGCAATGGCTGCTTAAAGAGAAAACCAAGTTCAATTTAAATACACACTGACTACAGCTGGAGAATTGTGAAAGATAACTTTACTGGTCAACACATAAAGCATGCAGGCATGCTGTGTATTAAGTCCATCCTCTGGAGTTCCATACTCTATTTTTTTTTTTTTTTTTTTTTTTTTTTTTTTCCGTACCAGGGATTGAACTCAGGGGCACTCGACCACTGGGCCACATCCCCAGTCCTTTTTTTTTTTGTGTATTTTATTAGAGACAGGGTCTCACTGAGTTGCTAAGTGCCTCGCCATTGCTGAGGCTGGCTTTGAACTCGCGATCCTCCTACCTCAGCCTCCCAAGCGCTAGGATTACAGGCGTGCGCCACCGCGCCCAGCTCCATACTCTTTTAAGTATTCTATTTCATGTAGGAGGTTCAGCTGGCCAAGAGGAATTTGATGATTTGACAAATGGTTATTGCAGTAAAGGTCAATATGCTATCATAAACTGACATTGATTTGACTTGACAAAGATATGTCTAACTAGAAAGGAAATAAGATGTCAGTGCATAAAAGCTTCCAATGATAACAATATATGTCAACAAAGTTAATATTAATAATAAAGAACTCTGGGCAAAAACCATAGTCTTCTACTCTAGAGAAAGCTTTAATACTTTGACATTTTTGACAATCTGATGATAATTGGAGAAGTCTTTTTTTTCCTTGGCTTCATAGAAGGTTGATGGAAGACTCTAAGTCAATTGGGTTGAAATGTGTGCTCTCCCCTATGAAGGTTATCACTGTCCAGGAAGAGAGCGTGACATGACACATGAGCATAACTAAAAGGCTGCTTGGACACCTACTTACCTGGCTGAAGATAAACTATGTGGGAATGAAACAGAAGCCCAGTGAGAGAAACTAAGTTTTTCTAAGCAGCTGTCTGATGGTATATTAAGGGTGCAACATGAAAAAGCTTAATCTTGGGAACCTGGAAGAGATGAATGATTAGGCACTTAGACAAAATTCTATTTTTGACCTTTCAATTTAGCTGTCTTGAACTACAGCCACATCCCTAAGTTTCAAGCATAAGATTAGTAGAGTTCTATCATCTTCTTTCCACCAAAAAAAAAAAAAGCTCATGTCTACTTCATCCCAAAGTAATGACATCTTACAAAACAAAACTCAAAAATAATTAGTTAGCTAAACATTTTGAATTAGAGAAACAAATCCCTAATATTACAGCAGGATCATGAACTTGGAAGAGGCAAAGAAATGAACAGAAGTACATCCCCTATCTCAACATTTATCATACGGTTTTGTACCTCCCTGATTACTTACCTAATTATCCCATTAAAGGATAAAATGAGAGATTCGGAACTGAATTACTTAGTTCACTAGTGAATGCCAAATATCTGGCACATTATCTGGCCCATATTTGAAGTATGATAATACCTGAAGACCAAATAAACAAAACAAACAACAACAACAAAGCAACAGAACCCACTAAAAACTTCCAAACATTCTGATAATCATATTTAAAAAGGTGCTCTAAATTCAAAATTCATTAACTTTCTAAGCAGCCAGGCATGGTGGTGCATGCCTGTCATCTCAGCACTTGGGAGGCTGAGGCAGGATTGCGAGTTCAAAGCCAGCCTCAGCAATGGTGAGGCACTTGGCAACTCAGTGAGACCCCGTCTCTAATAAAATACAAAAAAGGGGGGTGGATGTGACTCAGTGGTCGAGTGCTCCTGAGTTCAATTCCTGGTACCAAAAAAACAAGAAAGAAAAGAAAAATAAGAAACTACTTATATACTTCAAGCTCCTAGTAAGCAGTGACCATGTCTTTCCCAGCACATAGCCCAATGCCTAGCACTCAGCAAATGCTGGTTGAACTGAATTTTATACTTTACCTCCTCCTCCAAGGATAAGAGATTATTCAATAGCATAACCAGATTCAATCGCTAAACTTATATAATCAGTCATTTCCTAATTAGACCTTTGTCAGGTCATTTTTAGAAACTACTGAATTTTACGTTAACCTATCACAGTATTTAGGAAGGGGCATTGTTCAACGTATATTTAATAGATAAAATGGATCCAAGCCCCTTTCCTTACACTTCAGTAAGGAAATCTAACTCTAGGTTAGATTTAACCTAGATCAAATTTACTTCATGTTACACTGCTTGAAAAAGTCAAAATACAGAATAAAAGGTAATTAGTAAAAGGGGATTTTTATTTTTTGTGTTTCCTTAACAGTGTCCAATAACCTAGTTCTAGTGCTATTAGTTTAAAATAATAGTCTCTTTAAAGCTAATATTTGGCCGGCGTGGTGGTGCATGCCTGTCATCTCAGCACTTGGGAGGCTGAGGCAGGAGGATTGCGAGTTCAAAGCCAGCCTCAGCAATGGTGAGGCACTTGGCAACTCAGTGAGACCCCGTCTCTAATAAAATACAAAAAAAGGGGGGGGATGTGACTCAGTGGTCGAGTGCTCCTGAGTTCAATTCCTGGTACCAAAAAAAAAAAAGAAAGAAAAGAAAAATAAGAAACTACTTATATACTTCAAGCTCCTAGTAAGCAGTGACCATGTCTTTCCCAGCACATAGCCCAATGCCTAGCACTCAGCAAATGCTGGTTGAACTGAATTTTATACTTTACCTCCTCCTCCAAGGATAAGAGATTATTCAATAGCATAACCAGATTCAATCGCTAAACTTATATAATCAGTCATTTCCTAATTAGACCTTTGTCAGGTCATTTTTAGAAACTACTGAATTTTACGTTAACCTATCACAGTATTAGGAAGGGGCATTGTTCAACGTATATTTAATAGATAAAATGGATCCAAGCCCCTTTCCTTACACTTCAGTAAGGAAATCTAACTCTAGGTTAGATTTAACCTAGATCAAATTTACTTCATGTTACACTGCTTGAAAAAGTCAAAATACAGAATAAAAGGTAATTAGTAAAAGGGGATTTTTATTTTTTGTGTTTCCTTAACAGTGTCCAATAACCTAGTTCTAGTGCTATTAGTTTAAAATAATAGTCTCTTTAAAGCTAATATTTGGCCGGGCGTGGTGGAGCATGCCTGTAATCCCAGCACTTGGGAGGCTGAGGCAGGAGGATCATGAGTTCAAAGCCAGCCTCAGCAATGGTGAGGCACTTGGCAACTCAGTGAGACCCTGTCTCTAATAAAATACAAAAGAAAGGGCTGGGGATGTGGCCCAGTGGTCGAATGCCCGAGTTCGATCCCCGGTACAAAAAAAAAAAAAAAAAAAAAAAAGGCTAATATTTAATATTCTGGCAATTATTATCCCAGTCCTCCTAAATATAACTCCGTTCAAACAAGCACTTGAACTTGTAGATGGTACAATTTCTGCGGGTATGAACTCTTTTGAGTTGATAGTACCATTCCGCAAAGAAAAAATACATTAGCCCGTGGCAGGGTACATGTGAGCTAGATTTCAACACTGGCTAAATCCCCATGACAGCTCTGTGTGCCTCTGCCCAAGATGTATATTAAAAATGCAGACTTGGGCCAGGAGCTGTGGCGCATGCCTCTAATCCCAGCAGCTCGGGAGGCTGAGACAGGGAAGATCAAGAGTTCAACGCCAGCCTCAGCAATGGTGAGGCGCTAAGTAACTCAGTAAGACCCTGTCTCTAATAAAATTTAAAAAGTGGGCTGGGGGTGTGGCTCAGTGGTTGAGTGCCCCTGAGTTCAATCCCTGGTACCCACCCCCCAAAAAAGAAATGCAGGCTTGGGACTCTCTGCAGATGAACTGAGTGAGAACCTTCCCAGCTGATATCATGTATGCTAAAAATGAGAACATTTGATCTAGTGAGTGGAGGGGGGAAAAAAATAAAAAACTATTTGTGAAATCTTACATTCTGAGGTAAGATTCTCTTCTCATTTGTAATAAAACTTCCTGTGACCCAAAAAAAAAAAGGCACTTGAAGACTCCTGCAAGGCCAACAACTATAATTATGTCAGCCAGCCAACTACAACAAAAATATGCTTTTTATATCCAACATGCCTTTACCTCTGAAATTAATAGTTTAGTACTCTGTGTACTTTCTGGCATCTTCCAGAAATTCAGTCTTCAGAAAACACTTTCATGCTTAATTCACCAGTATTTTTAAATGACATAAAAGTCAGACTTAAAAGAAATGGATAAACAAGTTGTAAGAGGCCTTCCAGTTTCAAATTTCTCCTACAAATAACCCAAAACAAAATCTTTAATAAAAGACTTAGCAAATGCATTACATAAAACATTTAAGACTAGCAATAATTTAATTCATTGATAATTTAAATTTTCTTCATTATTTTCAGAAATCCAAAATTTCCCAAAGGATACTTTAGAGATTTTTTTTCTTTTATAAAAGAAATAGAAATTAATTGGCTATATATTTTATATGTACATATTGTTTTTAAAAGATCTAAATAAATGTGTATATTAAGAATTTACAAGCTGGGAATGTGGTTCAGTGACAGAGTGCCTAGCATGTATGAGGCCCTGATCTGATACCCAGCACCAAAAAAAAAGAAGAGAAAGAGAGAGAGAGAGAGAGAGAGAGATTTAACAGGGGCAGGGCTATAGCTCAGTGGTAGAGTGCTTGCCTAGCATGCGTGAGGCACTGGGTTCGATCCCAGGCACCACATAAAAATAAACAAATAAATAAATAAAGGTATTGTGTCCATTTACAAATAAAAAATATATTTAAAAAAAGAGATTTAACAAATATAAAGATTAATTCACTTTTTATGTTCATAATGTACCCTCAATTAGAATCCCTGGATGACCATCAAACCAAACTTCCAGAAGCATTCATTCATTCTATACATATTAATTTAAATTTTTGAAATTTCAAATGTACAGTATTTCCAAGGTAAATTACTTTTGAGGATAAAACGTTAATACCATAATTGAACCAAAGTTCTCTTTTAGGAAATGTTCAAACTTTTAAATGCTTAAAAGATTGAATTCCTCACAGGTAAATGGAGGAAGTTGGAGAATATAATGCCAAGTAAAGATAGCCAATCCCAAAAAGCCAAATGCTGAATGTTTTCTCTGATATAAGGAGGCCGATTCACAGTGGGGTTGGAATGGGAGCATAGGAGGATTAGAGGAACACTACAATGGCCAATGAGGAGGGAGGGGAAAGGAGGGGGTAAAAGGGTGAAGAAAAAAAAAAAAGATGGTAGAATGAGATGGATATCATTATCCTAAGTACATGTATGAAGACACGAATGGTGTGAATATACTTTGTATGTAAAAATGTACTATATAATATGAAATGTAATGCATTCTGCTGTCATTTATAACAACTTAGGGTAAATAAATAAAATAAAAAGATAGAATTCCAGAAAGTTTTTCAAAATTAAGTAAAACTGCCAATTTTAGGATATATGGCAAAACTATCTGCAACATTACCTCTAGGAACTAAAGCTAATAATAAATTATTAGCTCTGTTAGTGCCATTATACACTGATTACTCTTTTCCCAGAATACATATAAAAATAATCATGGAATCAATTTAAAACATAAAATAATAATCTCAATTACAGTTTCAATGAATGTTTACTTCTTCCAACTCAAATGCCTTCTATGCAGAAATTTCCAGAAGAAAATGATTATTTACATAGCTAACTTCTAGTTCTCACTTACCTTAGCAGGCCATTAAAATTTTGGGCATAATACTTCATTCTGTAGTAATTAAACAGATGTGTAGTTCCGCTATTTAAGGAAAGCACCTCAACTGATAGGCCACTGAACTTTTTTTTAAAAAAATCAGTGATTAGTTTGCAATCCTCCTAACATGCAATAAGTTATAACAAATTTACAATCTCAATATGGCAAAGCTGACACCTATTTCAAAACTACTAAATTTACTCCATATATGCAATAAAAACAAATTTAATAAACAAAAAAGGTATAAAAACAAATCAGCAAAATTTTAGATTTTTCCCTGTAAGTCATTCAAGTTAAAATTCAAAAAAAAAAAAAAGAAATCCAAAACTACTTTCTACTATAAGACTGATGATCAAGCACCTAGCATAATGCCTAATATATAATGAGTGAACTATAAATATTTGACTATTATCTGCTTACTAATTTTCAACTTATAACTCTTTCAAATCATCATTCCCTCCTAGTTTATTATTATTATAAAATTAATAATCACAACAAACACAAAAATTATTCTATAAATAAAATACAGAAGAGGAAACAGGTTTATTATGACATGCAGCAAGAATTTGGCGTGGTAATCCTTGTATACCAAATAATCGTATTAATTCTGTATGTATGATGCTAATGAAAAATTCAAAAATACTTTGGTCAATTGATAATCAAGATAAAACACATTAATTTTCAAGGCATTAGATCATAATTCCTATTTAAAATAATATGGATAATATTTAACTAAATTGTTTTAAATAAAATTTAATTAAAATTAAATAATTTTAATTTACTATTCTTAAATCCTTTCAGGAACAAAGGCCTAGGTATTATAATCATACTTATACACCAACGTCAGTCAGTTATAACTGCCTTTTTTAAACAAATGATATGATTCAATTAAGACTTTCTTGACAATCTTGGCTAATGACTTCCATAGAGCAAATATCAATTTCAGTGTTGGGACTGGCAACTCATACATAACATTTGCAGGTCAGCCAAGGTCATTCTATCCTTACTGAATTTATAAGTTAACACGAATTCTGACATGCAAAAATCATTAAGCACTTTTACCCAATAAATAGTACTCTTCCACAGTCATCTGTTCTACAATTACATACAACTCATGTTTTTTGCCAAGTGTCCAAAGTACTGATTCTCCACAACATTAATAAGAATAATTTATGAAAAATCATTCAATTAATTTTTTTTAAAAAAAAATTTTAAATTTCAGAAAAAAAATGTAAAATATAAAAGTAACTATGTAAAAATAAAGTGAGGCTTCTTTTAAATGCTTTTAAAGCATTCTCTCATATATCATTTGATCATTATTATTAAACAATACTGTAATTTTAAATGTGTGGGCAACTAATCTGAATCAGCACTTACCCCAAGACAACCCATGAGAGTGCTTCTGTCCCCCAGAGTAACCTCTCAAGCATACTGCCCCAATCATACTGGAAATCAAATAAATCTGCCCAATCTATACTAATCGCTTGATACCATTATATTTAAGTCATTTAATTTTGGGGGTTGGAAAGGTACAAGATATATTTAATCCATTTGAGGGCTCTGGCTAAGTTCTAGTTAATAAAGCCTTTTCTGCAGCAATGCAGATAATTTGAGTAGCAAAGGTGACTGGAGTAGTTAAAAGCCCCTCGTTGTTACACTCTCCATGAACTGAATAAATGGTATGAGAAATGTTCCAAAATAAGAATCATTGTCAATACATGCTATTTCCTCCCTAAACAATCAATTGTAGGTTAATTTGTACAAGGATGGCAAGGCAGACGCCTTTTCATTATAAATATGTACTAGGCTACTTTTAAAATAAACTAAAAATATAGTGCCTAAAATTCAACTGCGAGTATCTAAATTTTTCTCCTTTAGACTAAATATGTTTAAATGTGAGGAACACATCTTATAAATAGCAAACACCAAAATAGCTTACATTTAAAAACAGGTTCAAGATTACCTGTGAAAAATAAAATAATCTTAATGAAGAGAACTTGAAGAGGTTTACACTTCCCTTACTCAGGCAGTCATTTTAAAAATATTTACTTATTGGTTTTAAAAAGTAAGCCTTCAAGATTAACAAAAAGGCTTACCTCCCCCAACTTTAGCAAAGTCAGAAATAAGTAGTTTTTTAAAAGGAAGATATTTTTTGGCTGGAGATGCAGCTCAGTGGGAAAGCACTTGCCTGGCATGCTAGATCCAGCCCCTGCACCACAAAGGGGGGAGAGGGGATATTTTGCATGATATTTTTATGTTAAATATGAATGACAAACTGTGTGCATGCTCACCTTCATTTTCACTTTATCGCTCTATACATGCCAATTTTTTCAACATAAAGGCGCTTCACCTGTATCCAATTTTTACCTTCTGGGTTTTATTTTGGGGGGTTGTTCTTTGTTTTTGTTTTGTTTTGTTTTTTAATCAAGACAGTTCTATTGCATGATTAAATGCAAACTGCAGATTATTATTCTGCCACAATACCCTGGCAACTAGCTCATATTCAGTTACACTATCAGGCATTTAAAAAAAAAAAAAAAAAAAAGAACAACTAATTGTATGATCATGTGGATATTGTAGAAGCCCTTTAGTTCAATCCTAGATGGGCCTCAAGAGGATAATGCTTATTCTGTTGAACTCACTGCCAAATCACAATGTGAAAGAGCCAGGATCAAAACAAGACCCAATTATACAAAGAGTGCATTTTATCAATGTCGGGTTTATAAGAAATAGGTATGTGGCCTAGTACTTGTGTAAAATTATTCAAAAATATTTACATAGATGGAGCTTTAAAGAAAATTATCGAACACTTACTAGCCATAATGATATTCGATGAGAATCTCTTCAGGTAGCATCAGGATGGCAGCTTAGAGATAAAATGCTTAAAGCAACCGAGTTCAATTTCATGATTCCCTAGTATTTAAATGAGTTCTATACTGTTTGCAGCTTTTTTTTTTTTGGGGGGGGGTGCTATTTATTTGTTATTTCTCCATTATTTTCTAGAAGAATTTTAAAAATCATACCTCCTTAGTATACAGAGTTTTAATTTCCGTTTGCTTAAGCATTATAAAACAAAATCAAATGGAAACCATATGTAGGTACTTTTTCTGACAATCATTGACAGAAAGTTCAGCACAGGGATCTATAAATCAGTTTAGTCTACTCTTCTTTAAACAGGCCCAAGACCCCTGCAGCATTGCCTCAGCATCCAATCCTGCTTCACCCAGTATCTATCCACTTCTTTTGCTAAGTAATTCTGATTTTTCACTATCTGGGCATATAATAATAGATTTTAAAAGAAAAGAGAAGGGAAAACAGACCTCTAATGACAGCAGATGTGTAACTCTACATTTTCAATTACTTCAATAAGATACTTTATAAAAACAGGTGCACACTCCTATCAAGTACTCAAATATATGTCAAGTTTTTATAAGCCCAAAACTATTTTATTTTTACTTCCTCTGTTATCAGTTTGGCATGAGCTCAGATCAGAAGATCAAAGACTAAATGAGATTATGCTAAATCAACATTTGCCAGTGTCATATATATATGTTAAAAATCAGAAAAGAAAAAAAAAAAAAAAGTCCTTGGTCAAGAAGTACACAGACCAAACCTGTTTCTGTAAGTACAGGAAATATATTTGATTTGATATAAATCAAATTCTAACAGTAATGTGGGTTTTATTTAAAGTTGTCAGATAAAGTGAATTTACTCATTTAATATGGCACAATCACATAGTTGGTCATGTGCATCCTCCCAGAAGATGATAGTGTCAACTTTAAAAGTTACAAAATATGGGTTTGGGTTCCACTTCTACTAGTGACATGACTAACCACAGACTTCTCTAAGCTTAAATTTCCTTTTGGCTATGCTAAGTTCAACACAAAAATGGAAGAGGACACTCATTTCTGCTGACCACCAAGATCCATTCCCCTTTCTTTCTTCCTAAAAAAATCCCAGTTATATTTAGGGACTTTTTAATTTCATCTCCTATATAAAATACTTCAACAGCAGGATCAACTTAATGCCATATAAATATGCTGGTAGCCGAGTGCGATGGCACACCCCTGTCATCCCAGCACTTGGGAGGCTGAGGCAGGAGGATGGCAAGTTCAAAGCCAGCCTCAGCAATAACGAGGCACTTAGCAACTCAGTGAGACCCTGTCTCTAGTAAAATACAAAAAAAGGGCTAGGGATGTGGCCCAGTGGTTGACTGACCCTGAGTTCAATCCCTGGTACCACAAAAAAATAAAATAAAATAATTAAATAGAATAAATATGCTGGCAAAGTGTTTGCTTATAAAACAAAGGTGTTGCTCTCTATAAATGTAATTTCACATCTCTACCCCATTCAAATTTAATGATCAAAAATACATTTTTTTCATGAATTATTTAGGACTTTAATCCTATTAACACTTAAATGTTTCCTCCACTTTTTCACATACAGACTCTTAACTCAGTCTCCCAAACAAGAAATAAAACAAACTATTTTCCTAGGCAAAGAAATATTTAAGTACACCAACTTAATGTACAACAATCTCATCTAAATCTTAAAGTTTTCTATTAAAGGACAAACTTTTTGGGGCTGGGGTTGTGGCTCAGCGGCACAGCGCTCGTCTCGCATGTGCACGGCCCGGGTTCAATCCTCAGCACCACGTAAACATAAATGCATTGCATTGTGTACAACTGAAGTAAATAAAAATAAATATTAAAAAAAAAAAAAAGGACAAACTTTTGAAATAAAATATAGACAAATCAGGAGGCCGGTTCCAAACATCTATCCTTAAAATTCCTGGACTACATTTCATTTGTATGTAACAATGTATTCAACACCAAAATTATTTGCATTAAAAAGAAAAAAGAGGCCCTGTGCCTGTAATCCCAGCAACTCAGGATACTGGAGGCAGGAGGATTGCGGGTTCAAAGCCAGCCTCAGCAGTTGTGAGGCAGTAAGCAACTCAGTGAGAACCTGCCTCTAAACAAAATACAAAAAAGTGCTGGGGATGTGGCTCAGTGGTCCAGTGCCCCCGAGTTCAATCACTCATGCCCAAAAAAAAAAAAAAAAAAAAAAAAAAAAAGGAAAGGAAAAAAAGAGGGCTGGGGTTATAACACAGTGAGGTACTGGGTTCAATCCTCAGCACCACATAAAATCACATAAATAGTATGGTGTTCATCTACTATAAAAACTTAAAGAATTTTTTTTTTAAAAAGACTGCAATACGCAGGCGCAGTGGCGCACGCCTGTAATCCCAGCACTTTGGGAGGCTGAGGCAGGAGGATCGCGAGTTCAAAGCCAGCCTCAGCAATGGCGAGGCACTTAGCAACTCAGTGAGACCCTGTCTCTAATAAAATACAAAAATGGGCTGGGGACTTGGCCCAGTGGTCGAATGCCCCTGAGTTCAATCCCCAGTACCACAAAAAAAAAAAAAAGACTGCAATACAGTTTACGTAGTGTAGTCAATTCTCAATTTGTTCCAATGGTGACCGTCACACCTCATTAAAAGATATTTTACTCAGGTTTACTTTACATAAGTAGGGGGCTTTATATCAACGCAAAAAGATTAGAACATGATGCCTGTACTTACCACTATTTAACACCCCCATCAACCAATTAAACTTTTCCCTAAAGCAATAATCTTTAAACTATATTTTTTACCAACTGTTTAATTTTCATACCATTATAACATAATCCCTTTCTTCACATACTATATCATATAATTTGAATGTAAATGTCTCATTTTTCATTTAAAAAAAAAACTAACTACATGGTTCAGTAAGTTGCCCATGGTAACACATCAATTTTATTTACTTTTAAAAGATAGACTTCAGGGTTGGGGTTGTGGCTCAGGAGTGAGGCACTGGGTTCAATCCTCAGCACCACATTAAAAAAAAAAAAACTATCCCAGCACTTGGGGGGGGGGGAATGGAGGGGAGGCAGAAGGATCGCGAGTTCAAAGCCAGCCTCAGCCATGGCGACGCACTAAGCAACTCTGTGAGACCCTGTCTCTAATAAAATACAAAAAAGGGCTGGGGATGTGGCCCAGTGGTTGAGTGCCCCTGAGTTCAATCCCCAGTACAAAAAAAAAAAAAAAAGAAAGAAAGGTATTTTTTAAAAAGTTAGACTTCAACTCGTCCTTCCAATTTCAAGCATATTTAGCTTAATAATTCAAATTCAATGGATCTTTTTCTATTCTTCATATGAAAAAATTCTTAGCTCAATATAATCAATCCATAATTTTACAATATGAATCTATTACTCAAGTCTTAATTTTATCTTTTTTTTAAATTTTTTAGTTGTAGCTGGACACAATCTTTATTTTATTTATTTATTTTTAAGTGGTGCTAAGGATCAAACCCAGGGCTGCGCACGTGCTAGGCGAGCACTCTACCACTGAGCCACAACCCCAGCCCTATATTTTATCTTTTCTAAGAATATAATTATTTATTAGTCTAATATTAAAGTATGTATGCACTAGAATCATATAGATATTCATCGAACAATGAAAATTATTACTGTGTGAAAGCTTTGACAAACTTTCAGAACACTGGAAAACAGAATAATAATTATTAAAGAAATTAAAAAATTTATATTAAGACTTGAATTAGGGGCTCATCTCACATGTGTGAGGCCCTGGGTTCAATCCTCAGCACCACATAAACAAAATAAAGGTATTGTGTCTGCCTACAACTACACGTGCTAGGCGAGCACTCTACCACTGAGCCACAATCCCAGCCCCCAAAACTACTCTTAAGATTTCATCTCACGTCAGTCAGAATGGCAGTTATCAATAATACAAGCAACAATAAGTACTGGCTAGGATGTGGGGAAAAAGGTACACTTATACATTGCTGGTGGGACTGCAAATTGGTGCAACCAATCTGGAAAGCAGTATGGAGATTCCTTGGAAAACGTGGAATGGAACCACCATTTGACCCAGCTATCCCACTTCTTGGTCTATACTCAAAGATCAATTTTATTTTATTTTATTTTATTTTATTTTATTTTATTTTATTTTATTTTATTTTATTTTATTTTATTTTATTTATTCGTTCACTTATTCATTTATTTTTGGTACGGGGATTGAACTCAGGGTCACTCAACTACTGGGCCACACTGCCAGCCCTTTTTTGTATTTTATTAGAGACAGGGTCTCACTGAGTTGCTAAGTGCCTCACCACTGCTGAGACTGGCTTTGAACTTGCAATCCTCCTGCCTCAGCCTCCCACGAGCTGGGATTACAGGCATGTGCCACCACACCCCCGCCCTAAAGATCAATTTTATAAGGAAAAATTTTCAGAAGTTAACTTTGCCATGATAATTTGCCTTTGCTAGAACTTTATTGTTTTTCTTCCATTTTTCTTCTTGACAGCTGTGACTTAAGAAGCAGTATTCAGGGCTGGGGTCGTAGCTCAGCGGTAGAGCACTCACCTAGCACATGTGCCGCCCAGGTTTGATCCTTGGCACCATGTAAAATAAAGGCATTGTGTACAATTAAAACAAATAAATATATATATATAAAAAAAGAAGCAGTATTCATTTGATCATTTATAAAAGCAGATGGTTTCCAGCACAGTAGCTCACTCCGATAATCCCAGCAGCTAGGGAGACTGAGGCAGGAGGATCGCAAGTTAAAACAACAACAAAAAGCAGATGGTTCAAGGAAGTTTTCTGTTGGTTTAAATAGGCTCAAAATGAGGCTCTTTTGAGGAAAAGGCTATTTATACAATCTCAAAGTTTCACCTCAAATCTACATAGTTACAAAAGGAAAGAACATACATTGGAGATATGTGGCAGACACCAAATACCTTAACAAAGTGATTAAACTTAGTACCATTAATTCTGGCACAAACTGACATACTGTGCCTCTGATACGACACATGAAAAATATACAACATTACCTACTCTATGTGTGGCAAAAAATGTTTGACTTTCATCATGAGGAAACTACTGACAATTTCAAAATATCGAAAATTTTACAGGATAACTGAACTTGTCCCTTCCAATGACATCAATATCATCAAAAAACCAAAAGAGAGGGGCTGGAACTATGGCTCAGCAGTAAAGCACTCATCTCACATGTGTGAAGCCCTAGGTTCGATCCTCAGCACCACGTAAATAAAAAATAAAGGTATTGTGTCAACCTACAACAAAGAAAATTAAAAACAAGAAAGAGGATAAAGAAAGAAAACTTAGGTGATGTTGTACCTCAAGTGCATTGTATGATCCTGACTGAACCCTGGATCAGAGGGAAGAAAAGCTATAATAAGTATTATTGGGACAACCATGGAAATTGAAATATGAACTGAATATTAAATATTCTAATTATGTGAATGTTAAAGTTCTTCAGTATGACAATTGTTTCATAGTCATGTAGGCAAATATCCCAGGTTCTTATAGTATTTACATACTAAAGTATGTAAGGGTAAAGGTTCATAATGTCTGAAAACCACTTTTGAATGGTTTAATTATGGGGGAAGAGGCATATGAATATACATGTGTAAACATTTTTTCAAAATAAAAAGAGGAAGAGACTGAGGAAGTTGGGTTCTTACTTAGAGATAACTAAATACAGGTACATCAAACCCATCATTTGAGAATATAAATTATAGCCTATACTGATTATATTATACTAACAAACTATCTCCCCATTCTCTTCTCTCAGCCTTCCTACACCCTACAAAATGCTTACTTCTTTTTCCAGAGGCTTACAGGGAGTTCTATAGTATAAACCACAATATTAGTGTTTTATATTTTCTCACACTTGTCACTGTTAGAGAACCTGATCTGTGTTTCCTAATGTTGATTTTACAACAGCTCATGCCTCCTGGCATAGGCCACATCACCCTTTAAAAAGATGAAGAAAAAAAGGCAGTATTTCTCTAAATATACAAGGAACTGCCAATCTGCCCCAGTACTTTAAGTCAATTCCTAAGACTTCTGATACAGATATTGGGTAAAATGTTTTTAAAGACCTAAAGTTGTATTCTTGTTACAGTATACATTTGTCCATGTAATAATCAAAAGGGAAAGGGGAAACACAACATTAAATTTTAAAAATTATAGACAGTGCAAATTTAGTAAGTTTTTTATAAAGCATATGAAGAAAATTAGATATTTCCACCCCTTGGGAATTAAATCCCAAAAAATAATGCCATATTTTAACTATGTTTCAATCTCCTCACATTATCAGATCATCTCAAATTTTTCAAGAATTTACTATATGTCAACCTTCTGCAACTGTGATACTATGCTAAATTAGAATCACATAAGACAAGTCTCATTCACTGATTCAACAAACATTTTTGAGCACATACTAGGCTGTATCTGTTATTTCTGCAGCAAGGGTTCTTAATGATCTGGGCAGCAATCTCCAATCCATGGAGGCCTGTGCTCACTCTCTGTACTACTGGGGGGTTTTGGACTGCATGTCTTTCCTACCACTAGGCGGTGAAGAGTACAGAAGATTCTGTTGTTAAAATGATTGTGTTAGATTAAAATGATTTTGTTAGATTAGTAGCATACTGTATCAATCTCTAAAATTCAAACTCAAACTATGGGAAAGAATGCAATCAAAAGAGCACAGGTGTATATAATATAATAAAATTATCAAAGACTATTAATATCAAGGTTAGTACCTGATCATATTTTCTAATTTAAATTAATCTGTATCCTAAACTAGTAGAACGTTTAAGTTCATATCTTAATTTAGAATAAAATAAATTACTGCAATATCATGGTCTTCCCATTCATATTCATCTTGTACATTAAGTGTTAATCTTCCTAATTATAGCTTTCCTGATCAGAAATGTACAGCAATTCCTCAAAATCTATCAAATAAGACAAATTCCTCATCCTTGCTTCACTGTACTTCCACACCATGACCCACCTTCCTATCCTTTTAACTTCCCAACTACTTTACCCTAAGCTCTATACAACTGCCTCTTGACACATTTCACTTGATACCCACAAACCCTCATATGAGTTTCTTCCTGTGACTAGAACAAGCTCCACCTCAACCTAGATAAGTCCTATATATCCAATAAGATTTACCTCTAATGTCACCTTTTCTTACATTCTTATGGCGTTCCCAGCATAGACAAATTTCTATGTTTGTCTTATACATTTTATGACTACGAGCTTATCAAGGATAGGGATCCCATCCAATCCCTATAACTGAACCCACAGACAAAGGCTATGGCCATAAGGATGGATGAACACACACATTCAGCATGTGCCCTTCTTTGATACTACTATGGGCAGAGGTCAGCAAAGTTACAACTCTAGTTTACAGGGATACAACAACGGTCAAATCTTATAGTACTAATCTCTCCATAATTCAATTTAGGTTTTTCCGTGAAAGTCCTGATAAACGTCCTATGAGCAGGGGTCATCTTCACTACTCTGACATTTTATATTCCTTAACATTAAAATTAGAAAATGTACTTACTTCAACCTAAAAGTATATGTTTTAAAATAGTATTTGACAGATACTAGCAAGCACTAAATGTTATACAGAACAGAACCAAATTGTTTAAATAATGCTAAAACGATTTAATTTTGATGTATGGGCTGCTGTCATCCTACTAGCAGCAGCACTAGTCACAATTACAGATTGACTGCTATGTGTGCTACTCTAAGCACTTTATAAACTCCAGCCTCATAATCCAATTTAGAGTGATGAAACTAAGACAATAAGTTAAATATCTTGACCAAAGACACATAACTTTTAAATGATCATCCAGACATTCAAACCCAAGCAATCTACAGCCCGAGCTCTAAACCACTATGCCACAAACAATTCCCAGACAAGAGCCCACAAGTCTCTCCAAGTGACAGGAACAAACTATACATGTATGATTGTTTTCTCTTACACTATTTCATAGTTATTTCAAGCATTTTTTAAAGTATAATATTATAAAACTAACACATATGTACCTTATAGGATTATTATCATTTATGAAGATGTTTTATAAAATTTAAATGCAAGATGGAAGTTTTGGTATTATATTTTACTATGGCATTTCTAAGTAGCAAGCTCTTTTGGGTCCACCATAAAGACAAAGGGAAATGCCAATAACATAACTAAAAAAATGTTAAAGAACAGTAAAATGTCCCTATAAAAAAAGAAAATGTTACAAGTAATGGTATAGTTGTATTTAATGTTGAATTGGATTCTGCCAAAATTTATGCTACCCAAAATGAAATGACTTTTAAATATATTAGAGAATGAAGCAGATTCCTAAGTATCCTTAATTTATGACTAATAGTCCCTTTGTATCCTTCATTTTTCATGATTCCTCTATGTCATAGTGCCCATCACTTGAAATAAAGTTGTCTTTATGCCATTCATTTTTCTAATTAAGTTTCAAATATTTCTTACTATTAGGTTGAACCACATAATAGTACCCTTTTCAACCTCTACTATATACAAAAGTAGACACTTCATATGATTACATCTAATAACTTTCTTAAAATTCAACACTTATTAAAGGGAAGAGGCATATTCAACAAAGTTATAATTGTTCTATCACTATAATATTTTGCTGGTAGCACATACAAAGGATAAACAATTTACATAGTTCGTAAACTCAAAAGAATAAAAAAAAATCATTCCCAAGGGAAAATGTTCACAACCTATTTGTTAAAGAAAAAGACTGAGCTATAAAACAGCATGATACCAATTACATTTATACATAAAAACATCAACTACTAAAACTCTGTGTTAGCCTCCAGGATTTTCATTTCTTTGCTTCATTTTGTGGTTCTATTTTCCTAACTTTCTAATTAAAATACAGTACTTCTGTAATTTTAAAAAAACAATTTCAAAGACAAGTCATTTTTTGCTTAATTTTTTGTCAAAAAAATACTTAAAACATTAATGAACCTATTCAATCTAAAACTACTACAAGAAATTTAAATAGCTTACACCTTTGTGTTAACTCAGTACCAAAGTCCATGCAAAATAACAACTTGATTTTCTTCTAACAGTGGAAATTTTTGTTGTTGCTATGAATGAGTAACTTTATGCTTCAATTAAATAAGCCAAACAATTGGGTTTGCTTTCTTCATCATTACAAAATGATTTGTACTGCTAACACAAAAATGTTTAATCATAAGGGGACCAATATGGAACAGCGAGCAAAACGGAAGAAGATGAGAGGCAGAACACATTATGAGAAATAAGAAATCAACTTAAAACAAAAAAGGGGGAAGGGAAAAAGAAAAGTTCTGTTCCTTTACATTTTGAAAGAAAAAACATTTAACAGTAAAATATGCATATGTTTTGATATTGAAATGGACAAACGTAAGTGTTATAAGCATCTCAAACTATCTTAATTTTAAAATTCTGATCAACAGAATTTGAATGTTCTAACAATATTATCTAAATTAACTACTAACTACATGAAGTGGACTTTATGATGATCATAAATTGTGAAATTTTGCTGATTAACCAATTGCTAAGTAAGCAATCTCACCCAAAATGAATTTTTGTATTTACAAAGCAAATACCCTAAAAAATATCAGAAGATTTGAGTTGAATAAATAAGGTAAACAGCTCAATTTAGTCCACTGTGGTTTACTGCCCCCTAGCTGTTGTGGCAGCAGATACCAGAGATTAAAAATGGCTGCCAAGAAAAATTGGGCACATGTCAAAGAGTTTCAGCAAATTCTTAAACATTTTGAGCAGACTCACAAATATGCACTAATGTTAGTTTTACTCCTTCCTTTAAAAAATAATGTTAACTAACAAAAAATTTCAAACACTACCTGAAATTTTTCAACAACCAATTAACAAAACAAAGTAGCTTTTACCAGAGACTCAAACTACTAATAAAAATTTCCTCTGGTCCTAATTTGATGGTAAATCTGAAGAGCAGCTTAGAATAATAAAACTCTTACATTAATTTGGTTTCGGGATAACAGATGCAATTGATGTGAAAAATTAGTCAAAACCAAAACCAATATTGTTGAACTCACTGAATTACATAAAATGCAGTAACAAAGCAAGGGAAATTTTGCTAAGATCTTTTACAGTAATCAAACCAAACCCTTTATAGTAATCTTTTTTCAAAATTCTGTTCAATATCATAATTTTGCCCAATAAGGCTTATACTTAAGTTTCTGTGTTACTTTTCAAATTTTCCACCCAAGAGTTCAGCTGGCAACGAATCACAAGAGCCACAGTCTGAGAAAAAACAATTCTGTTCATTTCACTATCTTGCTAATTATTCAAAATTCCCTATTATTTAAAAACAGTGGATTCTAAGCCTTGTTTCCACCCCGACACACCCAGGGGACACTTACATTTCTTTAACAATAGTGGCTTTACAAGATTCTAATTCTCAGCTTGACTGGGAAAGAACAGAAAACTTGGGGGAAATATGGGTAGGAAGAAGAGAGGTGAGACTGAGGATTACAGACAAACCTGTTATTAAACACTTGGAATCTTTCTTAAGCAGTCTTAAGCTTTTCAGAATTTACCATTGTTCAAAAAAAATATGATGCAAATAATTTTTAAGAAAAAACATAATCCTTACCCTGCAGTTCATGATGTATTACACCCACAAGGTTGGGTTCATCCCCCCACCAGAATATCCACAATTCCTTGCAATCTGGTTTGACATCACGACGCCATACACACAGCAGGTTGGCTTGCAGACAGCGGATGAAACTTAACAAGATTGGATCATCTTGGGCTGGGGCTGAAATTATGGGTCCACAGTCCCCATGCCCTCCAAAATTGTACCTACGCCATTTGATTCCTGTGAGTTCAGCCTGCAAGAAAGACAAGAAAATTCCAATCATTTTGATTTTTCTTTTTACTTATAGACCACTAAAAACAATCTTCCATTGAGAGAGGCAAATTTGCTAAGATAAATATTTACACTCATCATAAGATTTCTCCCAGGGAGAACTAAGACTGTAGTAAATATTTAGGCAAATAAAATGGTTCAACAACAAATAACAATTATCAGCTTGTTGTATGTTGGTGTTTACATAAAAAATAAGTAGAAACCTTGATAGAAATTACTGTCTTTGCCCCTTCTAAAATCAAGAAAGGCTATCAGATTAGGGATGCTCAGCCAATGAAATCCAGGCAAACATTTCAAAATCTGAAAAACTCCAAAATCTGAAACACTCTGGTCCCAAGCATTTCAGATAAGGAATACTCTACCTATAGAAGTAAAATAATTTCTTTCATAGAGTTTCCTCAATTTCTTCCCATTCAGAAGCTACAGTTTAAATCCTTTTTAATCAGGGAAGCAGTCAGCATGCAACAGCACAGTGCTTCATCATGAACACCAAAAGGCTATTTAAGTGGAAGCTGCTAACAAAACTGATGCAGTTATCAGCAATTTATCTGTGTTACTTAGCACACAGCACACAGAAAAGCTTTGCTTCTATAACAATTCCCTAATGTAGTTTGGTCTTTTGTTTTTCAAGCACATTTTTAAACATGGGAACTTAAAACAAGCAGAGAACAGAAACCGTAACTTTTTTCCATCATATGCATTTATATTTTAAGATTTCCGAAAGCTTAAGTTTAAGGAATTAAACTTCAAAGCCGCCTCAACACAAACAAAAGGTGAACTCCTTACTTAGGTAGCAATAAACAATGCACTCAAAACTGAGAATAAAACTAATTCATAATCTAACTCTTTATCCAACAATCCATATGACCTTGACATCCAATCTTTCTTCCTTCATTTCCTCCCCTACAAAGTCAATCACTTTTTCGTCAACATATTGTTTTTCAAAAAACAAGTACCAATAAGCAGAAAAAGTCATATCTTCTACCACATGACTGAAACAAATTTAAAGTGCCACAAGAGTCAATAACTATAATAACCATATTTAAGAAAAAAATCAGCTGGGCGCGGTGGCGCACGCCTGTAATCCCAGCACTTGGGAGGCTGAGGCAGGAGGATCATGAGTTCAAAGCCAGCCTCAGCAATGGCGAGGCTCTTAGCAACTCAGTGAGACCTGTCTCTAATAAAATACAAAAAAGGGCTGGGGATGTAGCCCAGTGGTCGAGTGCCCCCAGAGTTCAATCCCCAGTAACAAACAAAAAGAAAAAGAAAAAAAAATATTTAAAAAAAAAAAAAAAAAAAAAAAAAAAAAAAAAAGAAAAGAAAAAAAATCATTTTTTCTTTAATCATAATTTTAAAGAGTTTCACTTCAAAAGAATGGTCACAAAAATAATAATATCCAAGCTAAAACTGTCTGAAATTCAGTAACATATACTCTACTATGAGACATACACATCTAATTTAATCCCATTCTTTGTAAAAGTTGGTACTGGCATCATTTAGGCTTTCACTATACACTACCTGGTTTCCTCTGAGAATAAAAGTACTACATAACTGGGGTGGGGTTGTGACTCAGCGGCAGAGCGCTCGCCTCGCACGTGCGCGGCCCGGGTTCGATCCTCAGAACCACGTAAACATAAAATGCATTGCATTGTGTACAACTAAAATAAATAAATAAATATTTTTTTTAAAAAAAAAGTACTACATAACATAAAAAAAATTCTAGGACACATGCCTGTAATCCCAGTGACTCAGGAGGCTGATGCAGGAGGATCATGAGTTCAAAGCCAGCATCAGCACTTAGGCCCTAAGCAAGTCAGCAAGACTCTGTCTCTTTAAAAAAAAAAAAAAAATTAAATTAAATTAAAAAAGGAGGAGGGTGTTGGGAATGTGGCTCAGTGGTTAAGGGCCCCAGGTTCAATCCCCAGTACCCAAAAAAAAAAGTTCTAGGGCTGGGGGGTGTAGCTCAGTGGTACAGTACTTGCTAGCATGTTTGGAGGCATTGGGTTCAATCCCTAATAGCACACAAAAAAATATTTTTTTACAATATACATTATAACTATCAGAAATATTTATTAGCATCTTACTGTACATTCTTCTTGTTTTTCCTGTATATATATTGTTAGAAAATGCTGAACAAAGTTAACTTAGCCGGGAACACGGTGTTAGTGAAACAAAAGGGTTTATTGGGGTGCCACATGGGGAAGGGTAGGGAAGGGAAGGGAAGGGAAGGGAAGGGAAGGGAAGGGGCTAGGGAAGGGAAAACAGAAGGAAGAAGAAGGGAGGAAGGGACGAAAGGTAGCAGGGACAGGCAAAAACAGTGAGTGATTTCAGTCCTGGTGGTCTGGGAGACCCCTGGGGGCGAGTGTCTCCATAGGCTGCTGGAGGTCAGGAGGCAGTGGGGAGGGCACCTGCTGGCCAGGCTGAGGACCCTGGGAAATGTAGTCTTTTACCTGGGGAGGTGTGGCCTTCTACCTCCCTGCCCGGAATCCAACATATATTGTTAAAGTTAAAACCATACTGAACGGTTTTATGTCCTTTTTTGTCACTTATAAAGTATTTTCATTCATTTCTAATTATTCTTCAAAAATAATTTTAATGTTGCATAATATTCTCTTCACTGCTTAGAGAAAATTTAATTTAACCATCCCATAATAACAGGATGATCTCTTTTTCCTCACTATTATTAGTATTAAAATTGGTGAACATCCTTGAATAGTGTTATTTTCCTGATTTATTTCCTTGGGAGAGATTGCGTGATTTAGAACTACTAAGAGAAGAGTAAGAATATTGCAAGATTCATGATGAGCACTACCAAACTCTTTCCACTGGTAGACCCCACAAAACAAATAATCTCCCAAACTGTATGTTATTTAAAATACCTGCCAATTATAGAAGGGTAACCCTGAACTAATCCATAGTCCTTATTCTGCCTGAAGAAAACCATTACTACATATCTGATCAGAGGTATAATTTAGGGCCAGCCTCCCTGGGTTTGAATTTCAGCTCTTCACTTACTTGCCCTAAGTAGCAAGAACTAGCAAGTTACTTAACCTTGGCCCTTCTGTCATCTAAGCTGTACTCACTCATAGGGTAGTTGATTAAATGAGTTAGTGTACAGTTGGCCCTCCATATCTGTTATTTCCACATCCCCAGATCTGACCAACTGCAAATCAAAAATACTGGGGGGTAAAAATGTGTCTGTACTTAACATGTACAGACATTCTTTCTTGTCATTATTCCCTAAACAATACAGTATCACAACTATTTAAACTGCATTAGGCATAAGTAGTATAGAGATGACTTACACAGGAGTATATGAATAGGTTATGTGTAAATCCTACATTTAAATAAAAGACTTGAGCATCTGAAGATTTAGGTATCTGCAGAAAGGTCCTAGAACCAATGCTTCAGACAACCAGTGAAGACTGTATACATAAAGCCCTTTGACACACTGCAAGAACATACATGATATTATCATCAAACTAGTAATAGTAATAATAGTATTTATTTGACTTATCTATTCATCTGTCCATTTTTAATCATACAAGTTCCTTTCTTTCTTCAAATAAAAGCAATGTCTGTAGTTTTAGTCAGAAAGCTTAACATCAATTTCTAAATAAATGTCAAAGAAAGCCAAATAAAAAGATTAAAAAGTGGTACCTGAAACCAGAAAAGCTAAAGAGAAGATTATGACTTAAAGACAGTATTGTGTGCCTAAGTATCTTGGGCAGAGAGAGAGGGAAGAGGGAGCAAATACAAACAGTAAATAAGAATAACAACTAATGACAGTAACTATATTTAAAGGGTTAGAAAATTAAGACATACCAGAGATTTTAAAATGAAATGAGTCAGTCTCCAAAAAAAAATTTATGTACAGCAAATTACTCACAAGAACACTTTCACCTGTTACATCAGGTACAGTTGAGCAGAGAAAATATTTGGCTTTGATTCAGAATGGTTTCCTAATCCTTGCACTTCCACTAACTTCCTATCAGTGCTTCTATGCTCTCAGTGGCAAAGGGAAGCTGCTACCTGCCACCTTCTGTGTTCTTTACAAATCTGTTCTAGCAAGTGATATATTATAAATTCAAATGACATAACAGCACTTAATCACTTCATAACCAATTCAGTCAAAAGAAATTTTAAAAGTCCAATTATTTTAAAGTAATTTAGCTCCTTTACATTAAAGCTAAAATTAAATATGATTAAATTTTTATTTAAATTATTATAAATTTATATTAAATTTTTATTTTCAGTTGTCAAGTATGCACCAATCTAGATTATAACATCTCAACTAGCTCCAGGAAAGACTCCTTAGGAAGATGGAACTGATAAACACCTGATTACACAGGAAAGCCTCAAAAGGGTTTCAGACATAGACAAAAGGTTTGGGAATGAGTTGGTAAAATATATAGAAAAGTAACCATTTTTTTAAAACATTACTTAAGCTTTGAATTATACAGAAAAGGAAAAGCAGAGTTTAGTAGATGGCTCAGCCATACATTAACATGATAAAATTCATGCTAACCCTAAATTCTGAGTGAACCAAAATTACCATATAACTATTTTTGTAAAATGGAGAGATGGAAAAGTGCATTTTGCTTTGTAGGAGGCAGAAAGAATAAACTAAATCCTCACCTTCAGCAGTGGAAGATCTAGAATTAAAAACCTAAAAGTAACTATTAGCTTAGTATTTAGAAACATTAAGTAAGAACCAAGATAACAAAAGAGAGTGGCAGTGTTCGCCCCTGAAAAAGGTAAAACAAAGGCCAGGAACTGGAAATGTTATTTTTATAAACCTTGTAGAGTTATTTGACTTTTTAGCTATGTAAAAGTTTAACTCTGCTAGAACAGAAAAAAAAAAAAAAAAAAAAGTTAAATTTAAACAAAACTAATCAAAATGTGGTAACAAAAAGTATTTAATGCAAAGTTACTAATATTGAAAATTCACATATATCATTGACAAACTTATTCTAGACAAATTGCTAAACTTAAGAACAGTTTAATGTCCCAAATTGTGTTGCAAAACCCAAAAGGTTACTTATCCTGTGTTAAAATAACCTGTTGTTGTTTTTCTCTTCTCCATTTTAGACCACTAAAACTCCAGCTGGGGAAAAAATAAATAAATTAAAATTTCACCTCTTTTAAAAAAAAAAAAAAAAACTTCAGCTGGGCAGATTCCAAGCTGCGTGCTGTGCTCCCTCCCATCTGGCTCTGCTCAGGCTCCTAGATATAGCTTTGCTGCTGGCCAGGAATGCTCTCTGCAGAGGGACTGTTAACAAGACTTTGAGCATCCCATCTGACTAGTTATTTCCATGTCATGAGACATGTAATGTGATACCACTCCATACAATGAGACTGTATATAAAAGATGCTCCTAACATACATATTTGTTGATTCATAATAAATGTTTTCTTCAAGTGTAATTTTCTTCTTACCCCTCAGTTTACCAATGTTAGTTTAAAAATATAAAGATGAAAAATGGAGATTTGGTTTATAAGTGAAAAGAGCCCAGAGATGTTCTTTGACAATAAGTTTAGGACAATTAATATGAAGCTTAAAAAGTTGCCATCTTAAGCTACATAGTAAAAAGTACCTATTATACAATAGATCTAAATGATTAGTCAAGTCACTAGTGTCACTAGTGCTCTCAGCTCCTAGCTCCATACTGTGAAAGGAATCTAAACAAGATGAAACATATTAACAGATTAAGGGCTAGGTTAGTAAGGAAATCTAAACATTATATGGCCTCAAATTCAATCCTTTCAAACAGATTAATAGGGCAGCAAAAATAAAACAGAATATAGTATGATTTAAAAAGAAAAGAAAAAAAAAGTCCAATGAACTTAAAGAGTAGTTTAAAAGATCCTGAAGTTACTAAGTGTTCTATTATATGAAAGGCTGATATGTAGAAGATTGGATTTGCTCAGCAGAGTCCCAAGTGGTAGCAACAGAACCAAATGGAAAAACTGATTAAAACAACAGTGACGGCTCCCTTAAGAAAAGGAAAAAAAAAAAAAAAAAAAAAAAAAAATCCCTGAGAGTTAATCATGGATGGAGGTTAAGGAGAGGCTGCTCAATACTAGATAAGCATACTTACTGCAAAATAGCTTCAAACATCAAGGGCTAGTTGGACATGATTTGCCTGAAATAATTACACTCTGGTTTTGCTGACATCTCAACTAGGACAACTTACACAGGCAAATGTGACATTTAAAATATAAATAAGAAGCACCAGGGCTGCGGTTGTAGCTCAGCCTAGCTTGTGTGAGGCACTGGGTTCAATCCTCAGCACCACATATAAATAAAGAAATAAAGGTATTGTGTCCACATACAACTAAAACAAAAAAAAGCACCAGAATTGTCCGACCGCCATAAGCAAACAAAAAACTAGACCAAAAAGTATAAGATTATTATTTTCGGGCATTCCACAACAAACAGCAGTGCAGAGCCAGGATCCCTGAGAGAAGGAAAACAAATGAGGTGGCCCTACAAAATCTGAGGCAGCTGAAATTTGTGAAGAATAGATCACCAGAAAGAAGATACCTGGGAAGAAAAAAATTCCCAAAGGTCTGATAGGGGTTCTTTTGAGACTAAATGCCAAGTTGTACATTAAAACAGTAAAATTCAACAAGGCCAGGCAAAGAATTACTAGAAAGATATCATTCCAGGAGCTGGGAAACGGTCAAGTCCTAAACAGCCAGCGGGGGTGTGCTGAATACCTTGGACACCATTATAGACTTTTAGATGAGTCATGCCTTTTTTTTTTTTTTTTTTTTTTGATACCGGGGATTGAACTCAGGGGCACTCGACCACTGGGCCACATCCCCAGCCTTTTTTTGGATTTTATTAGAGACAGGGTCTCACTGAGTTGCTAAGTGCCTCGCCATTGCTGAGGCTGGCTTTGAACTCACGATCCTCCTGCCTCAGCCTCCCAAAGTGCTGGGATTACAGGCGTGCGCCACCACGCATGCCTCTTAAGTAGGAAAAAAGCCCTAGCAATAAAGACTATACTAACTCACCCCAACATTGAAGCCTCAAAAAGATATGATAATGGGGCTGGGATTGTGGCTCAGCGGTAGAGTGCTCGCCTGGGACGTGGGCGACCCGGGTTCGATCCTCAGCACCAGGTACAAATGAAACACATTGAATAAAACGCATTGTGTACAACTAAAAGCAAATAAATTAAAATATTAAAAAAAAAAAAAAGATGTGATAATAAAATACAAAAAAGGGCTGGGGATGTGGCCCAGTGGTCAAGTGCCCCTGAGTTCAATCCCCGGTACCAAAAAAAAAATAACAATAAATTGATATAATTAAATGCCAGTAACCAAATTATACTCTTTAAAGGAAAGAAGCAAAATTCAGACTTGCAGCAACATAACATTCACAATGTCCAACTAAATACTAGCCATTCAAAGAAATTTTTTTTTAAAAAATGGGACCCAAGACTAATAGAAAAATAAATGAACAGAAAGAGCTCAAAATGAAAGCAATAACAGAATTAACAATGACTTTATTCTAAATATGCTCAAGGACTTACAGGAAAAATCAAACATAACAGCGTTAGAAGTGGAGAATATAAAAAAGGTCTAGGGCTTAAATATGCAAAATATGAAATGAGAAATTCACAGAATGGGTATAAGAATAGATTAGGCACAGAAGATGAGGAAGAGGAAGAAAGGTAGGAGGAGGAGGAAGAGAAGGAGAGAGAGAAGAAAGGAAGGAGGCAGGGAGGGAGAGAGGGAAGGAAATAAAAGGTATCAGAAGACTAGAAAACATACAATATAACTATCTAAGCTAAAGAACATGGAATCTGTAAAAAACTGAAAATTAATAAGCAAAGCAAAAGTAACTTTTTTAAAATTTCTTATAGTTGTAGATGGACAAGATTTTATTTATTTTTTTATGTGGTGCTAAGAATCGAACCCAGTACCTCACACATGCTAGGCAAGTGCTCCACCACTGAGCTACAGCCCCAGCCCCAAAGTAATTTTTGTAGTGAGACTAATATCAGGTATCTCTGAGTAATGGTCCATCTATCTCCAAATTCATGAAAACAATAAATCTTTGATCCAAGGTCAACAATCCCCATGAGCATAAACAAAGAAAACCACACCAAAATAAATAAAGTCTTAAAAGTGGCCAAATTAAAAAAAAAAAAAAAAATTACACAAGGGAAAACAAAACTTAACTACAAACTTCTAATCAGAAAAAAATGCAAAGCAGTGCTGGTGACATAGCTCAGTAGTAGAATAATTGTTCAAGAAGCCTAAGGCCCTGGGCTTAGCCCCCAGCACCACCAAAATAAGAATTAAAATTTTTTTCAAAGGTTGGGGGGGGGGGGGGAGTGCCTGGGTTACAGCTCAGTGGTAGAGGGCTTGCCTACCATGGGTGAGGCACTGAGTTCCATCCTCGGCATCACATTTGAAAAAAATCAAGCCAGAACAACATGCTAAGAGAGAGAGAGAGAGAGAGAGAGAGAGAGAGAGAGAGAGAGAGAATCTCTAAATCTAGAATTGTACATTAAGAAAAAAAGATTCTTCAAAAATGAAGACAAAATACAGACTTACTTTTACAGAAGCCAACATAGCTGCACTAAAATAAATGTAACTGAAATGATTTTTTTTAAGTTCTTCAGGTGCAAGGAAAATTAAACCAGATTAAAGTGTGGAGCTACACAAAAAAATAACAAGACTGGAATAATTAACATATGGATAAATGTAAAATATTTTCTCATTTTTAAATATCTTTAAAGCTATAATAATAATGCACTGTGGACTATATACTACAGAAGAAAAATGTGTGATGACAACAGCACAAAGACTACAAAAGAGAAAATGGAAGCATACCATTCTAAGGTTTTTGCATTATAAATAAAGGAGTAGAGGGTAAACCATGAAAAATTAAAGATGCATATTACAAATCCTGAACCAGTCCTTAAAAGCAATGAGAAGAAGTGTATCTACCAAGAGGACAGTAGAGATAAAATGATATCTTTAAAAAAAAAAAAAAAAAAAAAAAAAAAAAACTTGGCCCTGCTGATAATCCCAGCTACTGAGGAGGCAGAGGCAAGCAAAGGCACAGAAAGAAGATACTGAGTTCAAGCCTGCTGGGAACAACAAAATCTAAAAAAAAATTTCAGGTTGGGGATGTAGCTCAGTGGTAGAATGCATGCATCAGAAGTCCTGGTTTCAATTCCCAGCACCACCACCACCCTACCCAAACCCACCCCACACCCCTTAAAAAAAGAAATCAATCTAAAAGGAAGTAGAAGGGCTGGGGTTATGGCTCAGCAGTAGAGCTCACCTAGCCTGGGTTCAATCCTCAGCACCACATAAAAATAAAGACATGTGTACAACTAAAACAAATAAATATTTTTTAAAAAATAGAAAATGGGGAAAGGAGGGGAACAAAGAATAGATGGGACAGGTAGGGAGAAAAAAAACAAAATAGTGGACTTAAACCCAACCATTCTGCTATGATTATATTAAATATAAATAGTCTAACTATTGCCATTAAAAGGTAGAGTACTCAGAAGAAAGAAAAACAAAAAGTAAGGCCCAACTATAATGCTAATAACATATACACTTTACATACACTCAGGTTATACACTTTTAAATACACTTTACATAACACTTAGGTTAAAACTAAAATGATAGAAAAAAATACATCACGAAAATACTATAAAAAAAGGTGAAGTGCCTAGATTAACATCAAAGTTGACTCCAAGAGGACCATTAGTAGGAATAAAAGGGAAAATTTTGTAATGATAAAAATGTCATTTCTGGTGCTCGGGTTGTGGCTCAGCGGTAGACAGCTCACCTAGCACATGCGTGGCCCAGGTTTGATCCTCAGCACCATGTAAAAATAAACGCATTGTGTGCAATTAAAGCGAATAAATAAATTTTTTTTAAATGTCATTTCTTCAAGACCATGCAAAAAATTTCAAATGGGTAGGCACCTCATAACAGTTTCAAAATCTATGACCTCAAAATTGATGTATCTAAAAGGAAAAACAGACAAACCCAGAGTTATAATTGGAGATTTCAACAGGCTTCCTCTCAGCAGTAGAACAAGTAGACAGAAAATCAATAAGGATATAGAAAACAAGAACAACTCTGTCCACCAATAAAGCCAAACTGACATTTATAAAACATTATACATGCCTATAATCCCAGCTCTTGGGAGGCTGAGGCAGGAGGATGAGAATTCAAAGCCAGCCTCAGCAATGAGGAGGCACTTAGCAACTCAGTGAGACCCTGTCTCTAATAAAATACAAAAAAGAACACTAGAATGGTCAAAGGGAAGGGAAGGGAAGGGAGGGAGCAAGGGGGGAGGGAGGGGGAAAAAAAAGAAAAAGAAAAGGTGGTTGAATGAGATGGATATCATTATCCTAAATGGATGATTGAAGACCTGAATGGTAAGAATATACTTTGTATACAAATAGTTGTATGTAAAAAGATGCTATATATGTGCACTATGAATTGTAATACATACTACTATTATAAATAAAAATAAAAATAAAAAATAAAAACATTTTTAAAAGGGGGGGAGGCTGGGGATGTGGCCCAGTGGTCGAGTGCCCCTGAGTTCAATCCCCAGTACCCCCCCCAAAAAAAAAAATTATACCACATAAATACACAACCAGTGAAACTCCACATTGTGTGAAAGTGCAAAAATGGGATCCTAATTAGAATAAGTTATACTCCATGTATGTATGTCAAAATATACTGTCATGTATGTCTAAAAAGAACAAATAAAAACCTTAAAAAAATATATCAACAAGAGCTTACACTTTTTTCAAATGCATATGGAACATTCACTAAGAGAAATAATATGCTAAGCCATAAAACAAACAAATATATTTTTAAAAACTGAAATTTCTGAACAAAATTAAGTTAGAAATTAACAAAAAATATCTCAAACTCTTCTACTACTTTGAGGCAACAAACAAATCACAAAGGAAATTAGAAATAATTTGAGTCAATCAATAACAAAAATACAACATAACAAAATATGTAGGATAAAATTAAAATAGTATTCAAAGAGAAGCTGTAGACTTATTAATATTAGGAAGGCATAAAATCATTGATGTGCCGGGCATGGTGGTGCACGCCTGTAATCCCAGCACTTGGGAGGCTAAAACAGGAGGATTGCGAGTTCAAAGCCAGCCTCAGCAATGGCGAGGCACTTAACAACTCAGTGAGACCCTGTCTCTAATAAAATACAAAAAAGGACTGGCAGTGTGGCCCAGTGGTCAAGTGCCTCTGAGTTCAATCCCCAGTACCAAAAAAGAAAAAAGCCAGGTGCAGTAGAACACACCTGTGATCCTAGTGGCTTGGGAGAGTGAGGCAGGAGGATCACAAGTTCAAAGCCATCCTCAGCAATTTAGTGAGGCCCTAGCAATTTAGGGAGACCCTGTTTCAAAATAAAAAGGGCTGGGAATGCTGGTCAGTGGTTAAGCGCCGATGGGTTCACCCCAGTACCAAAAGAGAGAGAGAGAGAGAGAGAGAGAGAGAGAGAGAGAGAGACAAAACTAGCAATATCAGGAATGAAAGAGGAGGTTATTATTTCACATCTTCCTCATCTGAAGAAAGAGGAGGATTATTACAGATAACTTTAGTGCCAGTAAATACAACTTAGGTTAAACAGAATTTCTTGAAAAAATTACCAATCTCTCTCTCTCTCTCTCTCTCTCTCTCTCACACACACACACACACACACACACACACGAAAATATTGAAACGACCCTGTATCTATTAATGGCATGAAGTCCTGAAAAGAAACCTCTAAGACAGGATGGCTTCACTGGTAAATTATATCAAACATCTCAGAAGAAATACCACTGGTCCTACAAAAACTCAGAACTAACAAAAGGACTACTTCCCAAATCATTTTGAGACCAACATTACTATAACAAGATAAAAGACGTTACAAGAAATCTACATGTCAATTATCTTTCATGAACACAGATGTAAAAATCATTAACAAAACATTAGCAAATAAAGTCTAACCATACATAAAAATGATAACACACCACGAATCTAGAATTATTCTTTGGAATTCAAGTCTGTTGATCATCTGAAAACCCATCAATGTAAATTACTATGTTAATAGAACAAAATCTATGATCATCTCAACAAATGAATAAAAATATTTAACAAAATTCAACACCTATTTATAGATTTTTAAAACTAAGAATTATAAGAAACTTCTTCAACCTGATTATAGAGATATTACAAAATCTACAGTTAACATCACAATGACAAACTTCTATTCAATACTACACTGTAGGTTCCAACCAATGCAATAAAGCAAGACAAAGAAAGAAAATACAAACTGGGAAACAAGATTTAAAATGATCTTTATTTGAAAATAACATCAATGTGTACTTTTACAAAAATCGAAGGACTCCACCAAAACGCCGCAACAACTAATGGAGTCACAGTACACAAGATCAAAAAATAACTGCATTTTTATACACTAGCAGTCACAAGGGGAAACATTATAAAACAATGTTTGAAACAGTACTGAAAAATGTACACAACTTCAAGATACATTTGATTTTATATTATATATTCGTTCCAGGATCTATAAACCAAAAACTAGAAAACAATAGAGAGAAAAATTGAAGATCTAAAGAAATGGAGACCTGGAGAGCAGTCCAGTGGTAAAAAATTTGACTAGCCTGGCCCTAAGTTTGATCCTCAGTTACACACATACACACACACACACACACACACACACAAAAGACCTACAGAAATAATTAGGCCAATGTTCATGAACTGGCAGACTGGAAGACTCAAAATTAACAGCAATTTCCTCAATTTGACCTACAGACTCAACACAATCCCAAAAAAATACCCATAGGTTTTTAACATACTGACAGATTCTAAAACTTACATTGAATGAGAGTGCTGAATACTGATAGAGCACTTGCCTAGCAGGCACAAAGCCCTGGGTTTGATTGCATCACAATTTTTTCATTTAAAAAGTAGAATAAGGAGCCGGGTGCAGTGGCGCACGCCTGTAATCCCAGCACTTTGGGAGGCTGAGGCAGGAGGATCGCGAGTTCAAAGCCAGCCTCAGCCATGGCGAGGCACTTAGCAACTCAGTGAGACCCTGTCTCTAATAAAATACAAAAAAGGGCTGTGGATGTGACCCAGTGGTTGAGTGCCCCTGAGTTCAATCCCTGGTACCACAAAAAAAAAAAAAAAAAGGTAGACTAAGGGGCTGGGGTTGTGGCTCAATGGTAGAAAACTTACCTCGCACACAAGAGGCACTGGGTTCAATCCTCAGCACCACATAAATAAAACAAAGATATTGTATCCATGTAGAACTAAAAAAAATTTTTTTAAAGTAGAATAAAAAAACTTATATTGAAATGCAAGGCTCCCAAGAAAAGTCAAAGCAATTCCCAAAGAGAATAAGGTTGGAGAATTTATACCAACTTCAAGATACACTACAAATTTTCAATAATCATCATAGTGTGGAATCAGCGTAATCAAAGGAACAGATCAGAGTACAGGAATAAATCCAAGCATAAACATACACACATTTCATTCATTTTATAACAAAGATATTCAGTGGAAAAGAATTAGTCTTCAGTAAATGATGCTGGGGAGGAGGGGTGGAAATAGGAAAGACATTAGAATGAATTGGACATTACTTTCCTATATTCACACATGTGAATACACAACCATCAGGTGCAACTAAAGAATGAGAAGTTTTACTTCAAGTATGTACATGTCAAAATACTACTGTCATGTATAACTATAACGAACAAATAAAATTTTGTTAAAAAAAAAAAAAAAAAAAAAAAGCTAGGGGCTGGGGTTGTGGCTCAGGGGTAGAGCATTCACCTAGCACGTTCGCGACCCGGGTTCAATCCTCAGCACCACATAAACATAAATGCATTATATTGTGTAAACTAAAGCAAATAAATAAATATTAAATAAAAAATAGCTGGAGATGTAGCTCACTGTTAGAGTCCCCCTGGGTTCAATGGAAGGAAGGAAGGAAGAAAGGAAGGAAGGAAGAAAGGAAGAAAGGTTCAAAGGAAGGAAGAAAGGAAGGAAGAAATGGAGGGAGGGAGGGAAGGAGGGAGGAAGGATTGTATTTACTTCATTAAAATTTAAAACTGTTCTTCAAAGAACACAATTGAGAACATAAAATGCCAAACACAAGTTGGGAAGAAATATCTAAACTACATTTATCTGCCCATGGACGTGTCCAGGATATTTCAAGAATTCCTGTAGGTCAATAAAGAGAAAATCTAATTTTTAAATTGGGCAAAAGTTATGAACAGACAATTCACGAAAGATATATAAATATACATGAAAATATTAACTTCATTAGTTATCAATTACAAATAAAAATCAGTTACATACCTCTGGAACAGCTAAAAAAAAAATTTGTCGATTTTTTGTCTTGTTTCTTTTTTCTAAATAGTTCTGGGGAGTGAACCCAGGGCCTTGCACATTCTACCACCAAGCTACATCCCCATCCTTAGAATGTTTTAAACTTTTTAAAAACTGATCTACTACACGTTGCAAGGATGCAGCTCAATTAAAATTCATACATGATAGGGCAAAAGAAGTTATTACCACTTTTTTTTAAGTATAGATTTCTTTATAAAGTAAAACTTCTAATTATTTATAGAAATAAAAATATATGTGCCACACAAAAACCAGTATATTAATTTTCATAACCATAAGCAAACAAATGAATAAGCAAACTGTAATATTCATAAAAGGAACTACTATTTACCATTAAAAAGAAATGACCTACTCAAACAATAATATGAAGCCAGGTGCAATGGTGCACACCTGTAATTACAGCAGCTTGGGAGGCTGAGGCAGAATCATGAGTTCAAAGCCAGATTCAGAAACTTAGTGAAGCTCTAAGCAACTCAGTGAGACCCTGTCTCTAAATAAAATATAACCAGAGGGCTGGGGATGGGTTCAACGCCCAGTAACAACAACAACAACAAAAAATATATATATATAAAATATATATATATATAAAACCACACACAAAGTTTATATAACCATGATTCCATTTACAAAAATTTCTAAAAGAGGCAAAAATGATTGTACAGTAACAGAAAATCAGTGGTTGTTTGAAGGTAAGAAAAGACTGGGGGGAAAAGGAAGATGCCTGACAACAAAGAGGCCTATGAGAACTTTTTTGGATTATAGAAATGTTCTCTAATTTCAGGTAGTCTACATTTGAAACTATGTGGTGGTTTCATGGATGTACACATTTGTCAAAACTTATGAAAGTGGGGCTGGGGTTGTGGCTCAGCGGCAGAGCGCTCGCCTCGCATGTGCGCGGCCCGGGTTCGATCCTCAGCACCACGTAAACATAAAATTCATTGCATTGTGTACAACTAAAGTAAATAAATAAATATTTTAAAAAAAAAACTTATGAAAGTATATACTTAAAATGGGTATATTTAAGTTATATTGTACATAAGTTATATCTTAATAAATATAATAAAAAGTGTATGTATAAGCCAGGCATGGTGACACATACCTATAAACCCAGAAATTCAGAAGGCTGAGACCAGAGGGTTCCAAATTCAAGGCCAGTCTCAGCAACTTAGTGAGACCCTTTCTCAAAATAGAAAATGGGCTAAGATGTAGCTAGCTTAATGGTAGAGTGCCTTGGGTTCAATCCCTAGGACCACAAAAAAAAAAAAAAAAAAAGTATGTATTAATGGGAATCCGTATAAAACAATCACTCAAAGGAAAAAAACTAAGCAAAGTTACATCTTAAAGTTAGATCTCAGCTCCTGTGAACCTTTTTGAAAGTATACAATTTTTTCAAATAAATTATTTTCATGTCTAACTATATTAACCAGAATACTAGTTAATGATTTATATTTGTTAAACTTAACTAAAAGAAAATTCTTGTGAAATTTCTGGGAAGTAAACTTTCAGTGAAGCCTATTAGTGACACTACGATGGTTTATTTCTAACCGAAGTAGTAGACCATAAACAGAAGTATATATTATTGTCTCTATGTAACAGACATTGTCTACCCAAACATTAATGTCTCCTTCCTCCACAGGAACACAAACTCTAAATTGCTGGAGATAACAACATGCCCACTAAAAAAACTATATTTTCCAGTCTCCCTGAAGTATGTATGGCCTTGAAGTTAAGTATGGGCAAAAAAAGTATTTAAGGAACACTTTGGAACATTCCTTAAAAGAAACATTTTTCACAAATTTCCTCCTCTTTCCTACCTAGAATGCCACCATGAAGACTGGAGTTCAAGCAGCCATCTCGGACTATATATGCTACTGGTGATAACATAAGGATGATGGATTAACAAAACAGAACAACCCCAGGTACCTGGATAACCACACCAGAAAAGTGCCTGCCTCCAAGTCTCTTATATATAAAAAAGAAATTAATTTCAATCACATTTAAGATATTTGTCTTTTTTAAATAAGCACATGAATATCTTGCTAAAATAAGTCATTTTTGATAGGAGTATTTGAGTAACTGGACTTTTATTTTTTAAAAAAGACTTTTTAGTGAGGTGCTTTTAGAATTATAGTTACATGGGTTCTTACATTGCTCTAGTCATCAACCAAAACAATAAACTATCTTGATTTTTCATTTCCCAATAAGAGAAAAAAAATCTATTGCCCTATCTGTGGGAAGAAATTTTAAGCTGCATTATTACCCCATTAATCTCTGATGAAACTTTTTTAAAAAATGTAAACCATATTATCACTCCATTAATCTCAGACAAATCTATATGCTCCAGTGATTTCTGCCTTCATGCTTGCACTAAATTATATGGTCTACACTGTTAATTTTTAAAAGGCTGAGAAAAGAAAGAGACCAATGCTGTCTGGAATAGCTAGAAGGAGCTTCAGAGAAGTCCTAGAAGGATTCACATAGAAGAAAAGCATGCAATATAACATTGACTAAAATCTGGGCTCTAAATCAAGAGATCTAGCTCCTGTATGACCTTGGGCAAGTTACTTAAATTTCCTGCTTCAATTTTTTCATCTACAAGTGGGAATAGAAATATCCACCTTATACAAACCTTGTGAGCATTCAATGAGAAATTTATGTAACTGGCAAGCGGTTAAGCTATGCCAGGACTGCAATACTCTTAGACACAGCCAAAGCTCTTTTGGGAGAATATGCACAGCATGTAAAGTTCTGTCTTGATAGACAAATTCCTAATCATTCCTAATGAATGACTGTGAATTTAAAAAAGAAAAAGGGATTTTTTAGAGATCAAGCACTTCTGAAAAACAAGAAAATTCACAGAAGAAATCTGTATATTTATATATGTGAAAAGATGCTCATAGGGCTGGGGCTGTGGCTCAGCGGCAGAGCGCTCGCCTCGCACGTGCGCGGCCCGGGTTCGATCCTCAGCACCACGTAAACATAAATGCATTGCATTGTGTACAACTAAAGTAAATAAATAAATATTCTTTAAAAAAAAAAAAAGATGCTCATAATCTCACTTGACATAAAAATAATTGAAAATTAAATGGTTGAGGATTATTTGCAGAGTAATAAAAAAAGTTAAGAGTGAAGCCTGGCGCGTTGGCGCGCGCCTGTAATCCCAGCACTTGGGAGGCTGAGGCAGGAGGATCACGAGTTCAAAGCCAGCCTCAGCAATGGTGAGGCACTTAGCAACTCAGTGAGACCCTGTCTCTAATAAAATACAAAAAAGGGCTGGGGATGTGACCCAGTGGTCAGTGCCCCTGAGTTCACTCCCCGGTACCAAAAAAAAAAAAAAAGTTAAGAGTGAATAAGATCCACTGTAGACAAGGATAGAAAAAAGGGTATTATGTATTCCTGACACTGTTTTTAAAGCTAACACTATCAAAATTTCACACATAACTACTATTACAGCAAAAAATTTTTTGAAAGAATCTTAATGTTCCTCATAGTTGATGGTTAAACAAACAATAGTACATCCATCATTAAAAACAGAATACAGCCAGCTGTGGTGGCACACACCTGTAATCCCAGCAATTCAGGAGGCTGAGGCAAGAGGATCCCAAATTCAATCCCTAAGCAACTTAACGAGATCCTGTCTCAAAATAAGAAATAAAAGCAATTGAGGGTGGAACTCAATGGTTAAGTGCCCTGGGTTCAATCCGAGTACAAAAAGAAAAAGAAATGGGATCCTTTTTTTTTTTTAAGGATAAGGTCTATCTCAATTCAGTGACATAAAAATATTTTAAGACAATGTTTAGCAGGAAAAACATGTAGTGAGAAAAGGTGGGGAATTATCACTATCTGAAATTTTTTAAAATATAAAACTGTCCATCAACACCATGTAGCAATGCAAAACCTGTACGTAAGAGTGAATTACAACGTTGGAACATCATATGAAAGAAGGCAAGCTGCAAAGATTACAGTATGATTCCATTTATAAAAAGTTCATACAGATGGGCGCGGTAGCGCACGCCTATAATCCCACCACTTGAGAGGCTGAGACAGGAGGATGGTGAATTCAAAGCCAGCCTCAGCCATGGCAAGGCACTAAACAACTCAGTGAGACCCTGTCTCTAATAAAATACAAAAATGGGCTGGGGATGGGGCCCAGTGGTCGAGTGCCCCTGAGTTCAATCTCTGGTACCCAAAAAAAAAAAAAGTTCAAAAACATAAAAGCTATACATATATGATTAAAACTCTCTAGAAATTAGGGAATGATAAATACAAAATTCAAGACAAAAGTTACCACTGAAAGGAGTGGAAAGAGAATGGGAAGGAAGAGTAGTGATAGAAATCAATAAACAGTAAAAGGTTTTTTTAAACAGTTTTGTAACTGCATTGTGTACAGACGCAGTCATGTAAAAGCAGGAAAAAGAAACTTTGGAGTGATAAAAATTAAACTACTGCTAGTTACCTTCCTACAGGGGGAGAAGAACCTTCCTGGTCTAAGTTAGACACTTTGGTATTGCCTGAATCTGCGACTAATTATGTCATTTTTTATTAAATTTATAAAAGAAATTACTTTTCCATTAAAATTATAATTATGAAAATTATAACCACATGGAAAATGGTAGTAAGTACAGCTGAATAAAGAATTTGATTTACACTGTGAATACATCCACATACAAAAACGTGCTTATTAACAAGAATAGAAGAGAGGTACTGGGGTAAATTTGATCTAATGGAGTGGCTGAAACATGAAAAACTTTTTTATAGTTTCAATTTCTTGAAAATTTTATTTCATGAAAATATTTTGTATTTCATTAATACTACCTCACTTGGAGAGAAATTAAAGAAAAATGACAACTGCAGGAAAGCCAACTCTCTAGTTTCAGGGTAGCCAAGTGAAAAAAATCTCCCCACATGGGAAGGCTGAATGAATTTACAGCCAATTGACAATGGATAGTACACGCTGTGCCAGTAAGTGCACTCAAAACAACTGGAGAGGGTCCCCACCACACCAAGGAGATTACATCAAAAGGTTCTGAAGTGCATATGTACATTTTAGTGCTTAACTGAGAAGTGGTGCTGCCAAGTAAAAGTGCAGCAGTGGCAGGGAACACTCCATAGCACAGGAGCCCACAAATGGTTTGGAAAAGGGAAACGGTAGAAAGAAAGAAGAATGGAAGGGAAATTTTCCCCAATATGTGAGGCAAAAATGACAAGGCATCATAATTACATTCTGAGTAACTATAAAAATATTGTGTAATCAGAAAGCTAAGTGCTGAAGGAACAAAGAATAGAATAATAGGAATGCAAATGTGAAAGAACCCAAAATCAGAATGAGCAATAGGCATCCACAATAAACACTGTACTGTGGTCTTTGCAAATGCCACTAGTTTTTACACACTAGTTTCCAAAATCTCAGCATTTCCACAAAGGCATTCAAGAAAACAGGAGGGAAGTCTATTTCATCCTCCAACCAAAATATCACTGGCCTGAAACTAATATAAACAAAACCTTTATAAATAAAAACTTTCCAAAGCAGATTTAATAGAGGAAAGATATATCTGTTTTCTCAGCTTACCACTAGTAAAGCAGAGGTTCTATATACAAAGGCTGAGAGGGCCAATTGCTGTTAGGTTACCCCTTCCCTATTTTCTTCTCTTCTTCTCTTCCCTTCCCTCTCTCCCTCCCTCTTCCCTTCCCCCACCCCTCTCTTTCTATTAGGGTTTCTCCATGCCCATTTCTAATCATCTAAATTTCACAAACTCTTCCACGTACAAAATAATCTGACTCACACCTCCAACCACTACCACCACCTCCACCATCTGCCAAAGGCCCTGTTCTATCCACCTCACCAGTTTGGCATTCTCCTTTTTTTTTTTTTTTTTTTTGTTTGTTTAATATTTATTTACTGTTTTAGTTGTACACAATGCCTTTATCTTTACGTGGTGCTGAGGATCTAACCCAGGCCGAGCACATGCTAGACGGGCGCTCTGCTGCTGAGCCACAACCCCAGCCCTGGCATTCTCCTTTCTTCCTACCTTTTTGCTCTGCCCCTTCCCTTCTCTTATAAACTGTATTCTTACTGCCCTTAATCTCATGAAAATTGGTAGGTTCTAAGCACTAATATTTGCTTTTGCTTTCTTTTCCTATCCCCTGCCTTAAAATTTTGTTGGAGTTCTGTGACGCTTAATTTAACAGCAAGAACCCAAGCTCAGGGAATACTTCCCTGCATACACACCTGTGATCAAAGCAGAAGTCTGCTTAAACAACTACAGCTCATAGATGTTGTCAACTGTTCCTCCCTGTTTTGCATACAGAAGAATGCAAACACCACAAAACCAAGAACATCTGTTTACCATTTGATTCCTATATAATTGGTCATCAAGTCCTGTCAATTCTAGCTCCAAAAATATTTACTTTAACCATTTCCTTCTCTTCATTCCTACTGGCCCTGCATTATTTCTCACATCTAGACTCCTCTATGAACCTTCTCCCTGCCTTTGGTTTATCCCCTACTACCACCCATTTTCCACAGAGCTCACAGAAATTTTCTATCCAAAACCTAAGTCTGATCATGCTGTTATCCTCCTTGAAAGCCTTCAGGCTCCCTGTCTGCACACAGAATTAACTTCCACCTCTTCATGCCATCCAATCTGTCATCAATTGTCACATTTTGGTTTTGTTCTCCCTTCTAGTATAAAGTAAGTATTAAATAAACCCTAAGTAAATTATTTACAATGAGGTTGAGAAATTCCGCTTTATATCCTATTAGTGTATTATCTACATAACTCACAAATTTATTCATCTCAACTGTACGATATTGTCACCAAACTCAAATTTTTGCAAAAGAACTAAACCATGTTATATCCAAATAACATTAAAACAACTGGGATGTTTAAAATACTTCTATTTTCAGTTCTAACATTTAAATAAAAGGTGGATTACAAGGAATCTAAACCAATAGCTATTTTCTAAAATGGGTGTTAACATATATCACTAAATCTCTCACAGCTTTCTGGAAATTGTCAGAGTCAGCTCTTTGGATTCTCAACAGTGTTTCACACGTACCATATGAGAAAGATTGGCAACAAAATTGGTTAGTTTAAAAGATAAGTGCCTACCTTACTTAAAAGTCCCACTCATTTTTCCATATGGAAAATTCCTTGAGTTTACCATATAAATTACCAACACTAACTATTCTTCTTAAGAGATTCATTAGAAAAGTTTCCTAAATACAATGATTCCACTAAAAATCAAACTTATAAAAATTTACTAAAAAAGCCAGCTTATTACACATACCATGTATGAGTTCTCATGAGAATCATTCCACTGTTTAATTAAGAAGGATTTTGTAGACAGATTCAAAAATAGTACAATCTGTCTGGGTTGCAAAACTCAGTTTTACCACATCACCAAATAGCAGCAACAACAAAAATAAATAAATAAATAAATATATGAATATGTGTGTGTGTGTGTGTATGTGTGTGTATCCCAAGTAATATACAATCAATGAACTGAGTCTATATGGAATTTTGACACTTGATTCAATCCGTGCAGATGATTGATTATTTATAGTTTGTATATAAACAAAACAAATATTCTTTTTTTTTTTTTTTTTTTTTTTTTTTTTGGTACCAGGGATTGAACTCAGGGGCACTCGACCACTGGGCCACATCCCCAGCCCTTTTTTGTATTTTATTAGAGACAGGGTCTCACTGAGTTACTAAGTGCCTCGCCATTGCTGAGGCTGGCTTTGAACTCGCAATCCTCCTGCCTCAGCCTCCCAAAGTGCTGGGATTACAGGAGTGTGCCACCGCGCCCAGCTAACAAATATTCTTTGAAAATTGTGTTTTGAGTAACTTAAACTTGGTTAAGAACTTGCATACCAGAGGATAAATATTTATGCTCTTTAGTAGCTAAGATGTAGATTCATGCTCTGGCATAAATTCTAAATGCTAAACTGCTCAGGTGTTATATAAATCTGAAAATTTTTAAAATACCTTCTCTTATTTGTTTAGAATAATTATCATATAACTAAATTTTCTGAAAATATCTATACCTCTAGGATCATATCACAACCATTTCTATAATATTCTTATTCCCTATTTTTTATGTGAAAAGTACTTAAAAAGAAAGAGAACTATTAATAAAGCCATCTGTGTGATCTGAAGACCACAGGTAGTAAAGCCAAGAAAACATTTAGAAGTCTCAGATCTCATTTCTGTTTTGAAATCAAATCCAAAAACAGAAAAAATAATATTTGCCAGTGCAACTTGTTATCTAAAAACCAGTGCAGGCATCCCTACTATAGGTACAGCATCCTCTGCGCCACCCTACACACTTAACTACTCAGGCAGGCAACCATAAAGAAAAATCCCAAATATATCTAAAGTGTTACTGAGCTAATCTACTTCAACTGTGGAAGAAACTACTGAAAGAACATGTGTGAGGTACTAGATGGCTCACTGGGCAATCAAATGAGTCAAGCAACACACTAAGTGGCTAAAGGTAAAAACTCTGGTATCATATAAGCCAAACTTTTAGTTAAAGCCTTAAGAAATCATCTCAACTGGGTACATTTATTTATCCCAAGGCTCTTAATGATTTAGTCTCACCAAAAATGGGCATCTAGGGACTGGAGTTGTGGCTAAGCGGTAAGAGCACTTGCCTAGCATGTGTGAGGCCTTGGATTCAATTCTCAGCACCACATATAAATAAATGAATAAAATAAAGGTCCATCAACATCTAAAAAAATATTTTTTAAAAACATGGGCATCCAGATAATAGCTGAGTTTGCTAGACAGGGCACAACTTACAATTCTACTCTCTCTTTTATGATAATTTGCCTTGATTTCCAGAAAGCAAAACTGCCATCCCCACTTAATTGGTCCCCATAGTTAGTCTTACCAATCAGTACATGGCTAAATCCACCTCTACTGAAATGGATATGAAAACAAAGTAAGGTTCCTGAAGGCAGGATGGAATTCTTGGCCTACATCCACATCACATGCATGCCCATGTATCCAAAGCAGAGCTCTTCTTGGTGTTTTTGCTCATCATCAGTAAGACCCCATCAGAAGTCTAAGTCACTTAGTAAAGAAAAATTAAAGTGCTTGTTGCAACCAGCCATCATAAAAGAAAATGCAAATTTTTTCAAAAATTGTTTATTCAGGCTCAAACTTCAAAAAATAAGCTTCTTTCTTATATACTCATATCCTTTATTGCGAAGCAATATTTCACTAGCAATATTTCACCTCAATTTTTGATAAATAGCCCAACTTGTTTCCCCAATTATCAACTTTTATTATATCTTCTATCTTTCCCTCTGCGTCTCCACTACTATTGCTCCTTAGTCTACAAACAAATCTACTTTTGAGGTTCTTACCCACCCTCCTCCACTCCCTCCATCCCTGTCTGCTTCACAATCAACCTCCAACTGAGGATACACTTGCTCATCTTGCCATGCCTTCACTCCTCAACCCATTAGAACCCAGATTCTACCCTCAACTGTCAAATATAATAATTTCTACTACCTGCCAAGCTGCCCAAATAGCACTGTCACTCCCTACCTTTCCTCTTCAAGGTCCACCACAATTGTTTTTGAAATACCACAATTTATATTCCCTTTCCTTATTTTTATGTCAGAGAAAGCAATTATATTGTCCACTCAAAGCACACATTAACACATACATTCATGACTTAAAAGTCTAGGCTTCATAAGAAGTAACCCTGAACCAAAATTTAATTTATTTTAAATGCACAGGATTTGAAGAATGGTAGGTTACAAGGTTCAAGAATTCTAATTTGTCTGTGTAAGAGAGCAATCCTAGAAAGGCTTTTAAACACGTTATTAAATGTAATACCATTTAACACACTTGTTTTTCCTCAATTCATTTCTCATAATAGTTTCTGTATCGTCTTGGATTATCTCCCGTTTTAGTTTCATATCCCATCTGCTCATTTAAGATTCACGTCTGTCCAGTTTCTGAAATATTTGTCACTTTAGTCATTAGCATTTTGCGTAATATAGCACTGTTTTTTTAAAGTTCAGAACTGAATTATTTTAGAAAACTGAGTATTATTTTAACATCACTATTTTTTAGTCTAAATTGGTCTGCCCACACTTCAAATTTTCCACCTAATAAAAATTCAATTTCAATAAGCTTTTGTACTGTTTTTTAAAAGGAAGTCAAGAACCAGGACCATAAATTAGAAATGTTCTCCCACATCTCAGTAATAATATCTTATGAACAGAGATTCAGCCCAGCACCATGGCCCACGCCTGTAATTCCAGAGACTCAGGAGGCTGAGGCAGGAGGATCAAAAGTTCGAGGCCAGCCTCAGCAGTTTAGCAAGACCCTCAGCAACTTAACAAGACTCTGTCTCAAAATTAAAAAAATAAAATAAAAATGGAGGGGGGGATTCAATGCTTTCAATGCTAAAGTACTCCTGGGTTAAATCCTCAGTACAAAAAAAAAAAAAAATATATATATATATATATATATATATATATATATGTATGTATGTATTTATATACAGACTCCGAGCTGTCGACAAAGCTTCCAAAGAATTCCCTCTCACTTCTCCCTAGCAAGTCATGTCCATTCATTCCTTCAAGATCCCATTTAAGAGTCCCTTCTGGGTCTTTCTAGGTATAATGTATCATGTAATCCATTTAGCTCTCTCTTTGTACTTGACATATAGAATCTTAGAAATTAAATCCTAAATGTAGGTCTTTTCTGCACCTATCAGACCCTTACTCTTTTGTAAGGCCAAGCTAGATTTTAATCATTTCTCTCTTTTTTTTGGTACCGGGGATTGAATTCAGGGGCACTGGCCCACTGGGCCACATCCCTAGCCCTTTTTTGTATTTTATTAGAGACAGGGTCTCACTGAGTTGCTAAGTGCCTTGCCATTTGCTGAGGCTGGCTTTGAACTCGCAATCCTCCTGCCTCAACACCCCTGAGTGCTGGGATTACAGGCGTGCGCCACCGCACCTGGCTTTAATCACTTCTTATGTACACTATTCCTAAATGAATTATACTTGTTTTATATTTCTCAAACAGCATACAAAATATTAACATTTCTAAATATTATTTTATTGGCTACCATATCCAATCTCACCCTTTTTCATTTCACTGAGTCTCAGAAGTTCTCATTTACCACTTAAAATAGCAAGTGGATAGTTTGTCTATAGGGACGTGTGGAGAAGGGAAAGTAAAGGCTAAGACAAAGAAATACTAACTCTTTCCTAATGACACTACAGAACCCGCCATTGTTCCCAACATTATAATAAAAGGGTATCAACAAAGAGAAAGCAGCACAGACTCCCACAGGAAAAGATGGGAAAATCTGCTCATCCCACTGGGAGCCATCCTCTCCTCTCAACACTGTCTCCAAGCCTCTCTGAATTCAGAGGCCTAGAAGAGGGCCCGGAGCTGGTGAGGGATCATACCCACTGCCCAGAACAGAGAAGAAGTTAGGGAGTGCCTGCTCCCACTGCCCAGGCTAGAGGCTGAGCACAAGTGCTCCTGACACTAGAAGTTCATTCCCACAAAAACGCTGCCCAAAATAGCTTTTGAGTTCTGCAATATACATAATTAAGTAAAGGTAACTAGGCTAACAACCATCGTTTGTTTAACAGAAGTCAAGGAGCATTTTTTGTGAAAACATACTTACAAATTAACTTTTTCTAATATTTTGGAATTTGGAAATATTCTATACATAAAATTCTAAACTTCTGGATAAAATTGAAACGCCACTATTCATAGTCAACATGACTAATAGAAAAACTACAGATTTGTGGGAGGGTTTTCCTTCCTTCAACAAGGGCTAAATATTTTTAGATACTGCCACATTATTAAACAGAAAAGAAAAATTAGCCAGTAGTTGACTTCTCTCTGTTCAAAACATAGTAAGGGTTGTGACATGTGTGTCAGACTAAAACATGATTTGGTCTTTAGAAGACAAATATATTTATTAAGTACTATTTCTGACATTCCCTGAAACAAATCTCAAAATGTTAATAGAACTGCTATTTAAAGTTCAAAGAGCACTCCAAAGCTGCCAAGGAATTAATAGCTTAAACCACCAAATAAGAGCCACAGTTCAATTCCTACTCTCAGTCAATTATAGCTCAGAGTTGGTACGCAACATCTCCCAACACCTTAAAGACATACCACCACACAACTGCAAATCATACACACAAATGAAGAGTTGTAATATCTAAAGATGAAGTTCAAGTTTTTCTTCTCAGACATGGCTTATTTATAAGGAAAAAGACAAGAAGTTCTTCAATTTAATCCTCTGCTATCTCAAAAAAAAAAATACAAAAATACAAAAAGTACCATTACAACACAATTGCTGTACTTAAAACAAGTTACTTCATTCCAACTACACGGTTAACTGCCTAGGACTTTTCTGTAACTTCACTTGAGGTCTTTTCTTATGAAAGAACATTATCTAGTCATCCAAACTGCTTTCCTTAAAAGGTACTCAAGGTTATTTTTTTTCATACCTCCTGCCCTCTATATTTCCAATATGTTCAAAGGAGAAACTGAGGCACAGAATCTGACTTGGCTAGTTACTAGTAAAAATTTAGAATACAATTCAAGTTTCCCTATTACCAGTTCATTGCCCATTTTACAGGGCTCATGAAAAGTAATCTTAGAAGTGAAAGTTGAATGAAAGTCCTCCTATCCAGCTAAAGGATGAAAGGGAAGGAATTCTGGATCAAGACCCAAACAAAATTCCCAACAGGTTCCAAAATCTATAGTTTGCCTACCACAGAAAATCTAATGCTAACTCAATTCCTTTTCCTTTGAAGTATGAGAACACATCTCATGATCAACTGGCATTCTCCCTAATTCAGACTTTCAAGAACTAATCTAAAATATTGCCAAGCTGCAGCACATTCAGCCTAGATAATACATATTCAGAACACAGAGCTAAACATCTAAATAAGTAAAAATAAAAACAGCATATTTATAATCAGAACCCAAATGGACACTGAAAACTCCCTTAGGAAATGGAAAAGATAATAGTCATTCATTTAGCAAAGAGTTAATGAGCACCTAACTACTGAAAGGGCCACTGCACTGGGGAAGTTCATCTATTTGTCAGAGGCACATAAGAGGAGCCTGAGTGACTAGCTCTGCCTGTGGGAGTCAGGGAAAGCTTCACAGAGGAGGTGACATCTGAACTATTTTAAAAAATGAGTAGGACTGTGCCAGACATACATGCATGCACAAAACTAGGAGCTGCTTCCAAACGTTCCAGAGTTATGTTTTTCCCTTCTTTCTCTTCAGGACACTAAAATTCAATCATGAGTGGTCAACACTCCGTCATAACATACCTATTTGAATACCTATTTTAGCTCTTAAACTCAGAGGCAGTTAAGCATCTTCCTTATTTAATGAAATAATCCGGAAATATGAAGAAGCTTCATGCATCCTCAAAAATTATTTCCTCATAAATTTATCAATGGTCTCTGGGGGAGGGAAAAAGATCACAGTAATTTAGTTTAAAAACCTTTTAGATTATCAATTTTTTTAATTTCCACTCAATATTATAAAAATTCTGTCTACAATTTTATTTTAAACAAGTATTTTCCTTAAATTTAATTTTAATATCAAATAAATGCCAAATATAACCAATTACAAGAAAAAGAATCTAATGAAAATTTAAAAAGAAGAAAATTCACCTGCAAGATTCTTTACTTGGCCAGGTGTGGTGGCACACGCCTGTAATCCCACCACTTGGGAGGCTGAGGCAGGAGGATCGCAAGTCAAAGTCAGCCTCAGCAATGGCGCGGCACTTAGCAACTCAGTGAGACCCTGTCTTTAATAAAATACAAAAAAAGGGCTGGGGATGTGGCCCAGTGGTCGAGTGCCCCTGAGTTCAATCCCTGGTTTAAAAAAAAAAAAAAAAAAAGATTCTTTACTTTTCCACTTCTAGTTGTTAAGTTAGAGCTACAAATTTAAACTACAAAATAAAGACAAATGAAATTTTAATACCAACCTACAAGGTTCCTTTAACAGTAGTGGAATTTTACTATACTGAAAAAAGTACAAAGTATAGAAAGCTGTCACCAGCACTGTGCTATTTCACAGTAACAGAAATACTGTGAAATAGTTGGGGTTTTTTTTCCCTTTTGTGGTACTGGGAATTGAACCTAGGAACACTTTGCTACTAAGCTACATCTCCAGACCTACATCTCTAATTCTTTATTTTGAGAGGGTCTCACTAGCCTGAAACCTTAGCCTTGGCTGACCTAGAACTTGTGATCCTCCTTCCTCAGCCTCCAGAGTCACTAGCACTACAGGCAGGCCCTGGCTGGAAATATAGTTCTAGTAAGAGTCTACCACAGTTCATCTAGAGTGAGAAAATAAACATTCAGAAACAAACAAAATAAAACAGAGCACAGATATGCTAATGAAATAACATTTTCACAATGGATTCTCCTAATTTTCATCTAGAAAGAAAAGTCATTTTTTTTTAAAAGACTAGATCCAGATATTTTATTAGCTTAAAAAAGGAAAACTCTGGGGCTAGGGTTGTGGCTCAGTGATAAAGTGCTTGCCTCACACATGTGAGGCACTGGGTTTGATTCTCAGCACCATATATAAATAAATTAATAAAATAAAGGCCCTTCGACAACTAAAAATATGTTTTTTAAAAAAGGAAAATACTCCTACAATAATAATTAAAACACGCTAAAATAAATACAAGTAAAACAAGATTTCCTAAAGGTGGACTATTACAGCAAATTTATGAGGATAAAATTATTCTAAATGATAGTCTTCAAAGAAAAATAACGATACAATGTAGTATCGTAGGGGAACTGTCACTGAAATAAACATCAATCACAACATTTTAACAGAATTTAGAACTATTTTTATATCAACTAAAACAAGGATAGAAAACTATGCTGATGTACACAGTGAGTACACTAAACAAAAATTGGGCAAGCATGCATATTTCATTCATGCAAATGAGTCTGAATTTACTATTCCTCCTTTATGTTAATATTTACCAAGATTAATAGAATATCATTTCCCCTATGTAATGAAGTGAATTCCCCCAACAGAACAACGCTAACACCTTCAAATCTTTCAAATAAACAATGAAAGTATATACTATAAAAGGAAATTATCTGAACAGAATCAGAAAGAAGTTAAAACAACTCAAGAGGGGGAAAAAAGGCCTAAAAGCCAAAGAATACATTACAAATATTGATTCACTAATTTTAGAACTCTAAGCAAGTCCTATAAAACAATGTGTATGTGTGTTTATTTGTAGGTTTTTTAACTATACCACACAGGCACATTTTAGGTTATCTAATTACTTCACTTTGCAATGCATTAAATGTAATTTCTTGAAATAGAAATGTTTATAAAATGACAAAATAGAAAATCTGGTAAACCACACTAAACAGTTTTACAACACACAGTTTGTAAAACAGATTTGCACATGTTACATCTTAATAATGGCACTAACAGCAATATTGCAGAAACCTTTTCCTCCTGTTTGTAATAAATGGTTGCATTGCACAGATCACTAATAATACCAAACATTCAACTATATTAATATTTTCATAAGCTTTGTCTAATTTCTCTCAATGGCTAGCTCCTGTGAAATAAATATATCATCGGCTTTCAAAAAAAAATTAAATCGGTACTTCTACAATTAAAGGACAACACTATTATTGTTGTTGTTGTTATCTAAAATAAATATTTCAAAAAATATCTCTGAATCAAACTTTGATATTGTTGTTGTTATCTAAAATAAATATTTCAAAAAATATCTCTGAATCAAACTTTGATAGCTGAATGAACTATTCATTTAAAAAATCCAGATAAACAATCTCAACACTATTTACACTAAGATAAAGAGTTTCATCTCAATTTTATCTTTATTAATCTCAGGATAGTGGAGATCTCTGAAAGTATTTGATGAATACAATTAACTCATAATGAACTAAGCTAAATTAGCCAGTGAACAAAAAAGATCAATTTTTTCCATAACTAAGTAATATAATCCACTACTATAATTTAATGTTATTTGAAGGAATTCCTTAAGATATTTTTTCCAAATAAATATCTAATACATTCATGAATAAATGACCAGAGCATTCCAGAGGAAGTGATAATGTACATAAGTGCCTGGCATAAACTCAATAAACACTATTGTCCTAAATGCACTCCAATGCGCATTATTCTCATAAAGAAAAAGAAACAGGCCCAACCTAACTTCTTCCCAAGGAGCACTTTAAGCAACAGCACAGCAAAATATTTGTAGCATACAGGTCCTAGGTACATTATTTTCTCTTTAAAATTATGAACTCATCACACGTACAAATGGCTCTTTAAAATGGTCCAGTAAACTGCTACACTCTGCCTTAAATTGCTGTCTATTATGTACTTAAAAATATTTACTAGCAATTGAAGGTTAATATGGCAACTATTACCGGGTAGCAATTATTGCTATTAAAAATATATAAATACTGTAACACCATGTGCTAACAATAAATGCTGAACAGAAAACACATATTAGCAAACTACAAATATTTTCACTAAAGAAAATGCATGGTCCTGAAAAAAGATGCTTAATGTATAAATACTAAAATTGCAAATTGGGATAAAAAAATACTGTATATAGTATTTTGACACTTTAAAAGATCAGAGAAATCATTTACTTTTCCTTATTTTCACTGGACAGTCCTCCCCACTTGACTCCCGTTCAAGAGTACAGATTTCAAAGTTTCTACACTTACAACTATTTTTTCTTTCTGAAAGAAAATAAACCTCTTAAGACAAAAAGAAAGTAGATCATCAGATTATCTTAAAACCTTCAAATATAAAATGAATGTTCCTCAATAGAAAAGATGTACTAATATGTGTGCATGTATTTTAACTGTGCAAGAACTTGGGATCATCACTCAATTATTCACAGTAAGGAATACTCTAAGCAAATAAAACAATATGAATGTGGAGCAAACATCTAAGAATCAGAGATCACTCTCCCTCAAGTTCAAGAGCGCATACTTAGTCTAGCTAAAGGGCACAAAATCACTTTCTCCATGCTATCTCAGCAGAGAAACAAAAATAAAGATACACTTAACATCTGGAAATTATGTCTTCCCATAAGGGTGAATTCACATACCATTGGGTACACTGTTACACTTTCCAAAAGGCAGATTTAACACACTTAAACTGAATTAGTTATAACTGAGTGACTATATACCAAGTCACCCAGAAATGTGATGAACAGCATGAGAAAACAGTTTTAAGTCACAAAGGCATGTATTTAATGCAGAAGCTATACACCTCACAGCAGTAAAAATGAGAAACACCTACAATGACCTACATCATATATACCCACAGCATTTTTCACAGCTTAGGATCCTAAGGGGAATGGAAGTTGAAAAGAGAATTCAGGAAATTTGACGCCATGCAGTAGAAAATCAAAAAACAAAGCAAAAAAGACTAGCAAAAATCTTAAGGCGCCTGATTGCACAATCAACTTTTGCTAAGCCATAATGACCACCTTGAGGTAACAGAAAGTGGGTGGGTCATTACTGCCATACAGAACTTTAATCTCTAGCTTATATTTCAATCTACACTAATGTGAATTTCTAGGTAAATTCTCTAGAAACAATACTTTTCCCAAAAAATTAACAAACTGCAGGTCAAGTACATACACACACTTGTGTGTGTGTGTGTGTGTGTGTGTGTAAAACTGTACATTAAGAGTTCTTATATAACAAGTGATTATTATATCTCCCTTGGAATTGACTATTCTATACAATGTATTTTTAATAGTCTAGGTTGTTGCTGGTTGCTGTATATAATAGGAAAAATTCTCAGTTTGGAATCACAAAATTTCACAATAGTCAAACGTTTAAATGATTCAAAAATAAATTTTAAATAGCACCAACTCACCTTCCACATACAAGGGAATATAAAGATTCTATAGTCCTTTTAAAAAAAAAAAAACTAAGCATTTCTGTGGTTCTGCATATCAAAGTTGCTATTTAAAAAGTAATTATGTTTTTAAAGTATATTCAAAAATCAATTTCTTGATTTAAAGAGGTTTAGGGGAGAAATATCCAAAGCACAAACTTTTGTTTCCTGTCAAAATCCAAGTACAGAATCCTCTTCTACAAACTGTTTCTCCAAAAAAATCTCAAGTATCTTATCTCTATAACATTATCATCCTTACTTAAGCTTAAAAAAAACCAATGATTCTAAAGATTGGCTATTCATACACTTTGTCTACAAAATTTACTGTATATAAATTAGCCACATATACACAAACCATTACTAGTCAGCATGATATATGGCAATTTGGTAGTCTCTCCTCACTATTACAGGTCTACTTGGTTATTTTAATTACCTGTAAAAGTGTCAATGTGGTCACTGGCCACCAAACAAAAACCATTTTAAATACCCCTTAATCAATACATCTGCTGATCTGTGAAAGTCCCTGAACCTAATACTAAATGATAGACTGAGGGAGAAAAAAGAGGCAAAGAGTTTTACGCCCACGGATTTAAAAAAAAAAAAAAAAAAAAAAAACAAGGGAAAATTAGTACAAAACTATGAGGAAGAATCACAAGTTGTAACCAAATTTTGAAATTAAATTTTTAAATAAAAATGTTTGATTAAAAAATTAGCCTGATATTACACCAGTGGAAGCAATGACACTGTCTATTCAGTGTTTGTAGGTAAAAATCATGGGGTTTTTTTACGTGCATAAAAACTAACACATTTAATAAAATAACACTTCCACTTGAAAAGTTGGCAAGAATTTGTATTTCTTCACTAGTCTCCGGGAAAAAAAAAGCCATCTATGCCACCCATAATTAAATGTAACTAATTACAATTTGAACACTAAATTATTTATCCAGTGTAAACAAGGATTAAGAGGAAATAATGCTTCTATCTACAGCAGGGGTTACAGAAAATAATTTCCAAAATGCTTGGTCTCCAAATGGCAGCACCCCCCCCCAAAAAAAATAGGGTACACAATTTAAAATAAGTACAGTTTTTTTAAGGCTAAATTAAATAAACCATTCAGCCAATTCTCCAATTATATTCTACGCTTGAAACATAATTGCCTTACATCTGTTTACAAATCTTTGCTCAATATTTAAACAAATTCGTACTCTCCCAGGCACATAGCTATACATACAGTAACTCATGCACAAAGCACATACTTAAAGACCACGCACTGCAATTATTAGTCTAAACGCCAGGTTTAACAACGTGAATGTTTTCAGAGCTAGGTAATACGACCCCATAAAAAGCAAAGATGGCATTTACCACCAAATGTCACTGCCACCGCCAGGAAAGAGTTGCTGGAGCCCTATACATTTTTAATTTCGATGAATCTAGACGCCGTCGTCGGGTGCCAGGCTTCCAGGAGAACAATTGACACCCTAACTGCTTCAAGATTAAGGCAGGCGATGCAAATCCGAAGGAAAAGTTGTCAATTATCAGAGAGAAGAGAGCACGAGAGGCGAAGGCAGATAAAAGCGATGTTATCAAACCGCCCAGCTTGTTGCTTTTTTTGTGTGTGTGGATTTGTAAGGATAGAGAAAACAGTTTTTAAAAGACACAGGAGGAGAGAAAAGAAAAAGCTTTCTCCACCTTCCGTCGGCTCGGTGCAATGGCTTTACGGCTCTCCAACGTAGTAAAACCCGAGAGGCAGGCGGCGGTCCATGTTTACAATCGCGGGAGCTTCGGGTGCAAGAGTCCTTTACTGACACAATCGCATTCAATCAGCTGTTTTCGAGCGAAATTGCAGGTGTCATTATGGAATTAAAAAAAAAAAATTCAAAAGGCAGGCGGGCGAGCGGCCGGCCGGCCGATCCGACAAGGGGGGACGAGGCTGCTGATCGCAGGCGCGGACAGCACAAGGCAAAGCCTTCCACATTTAGGGGGAAAAAAGAGGGGAAATGGGAGGAGAAGGGGGGTGTGATTGCAACAGAGGGTGGGCGTTCGAAGTGCGACCCAGAATCCGCAGCTTTGAGACTTCCACATGCAAATTCCACGCCGAGCGCCGCGCTCACAAATGATTTTTAAAGAGCCAAATAAACACTGGATGGGATCCAAGGCGAGGGAGAGACGATCCAAAAGGGGGAGAATCGGCGAGAGGCGAACGGCGGGGAGAGGCGAGGGAGGGGCGAAGTCCCGGCGGCGGGAGGAGAAAGTTGGTCGGCGGCGGAGGTCGGGGACCCCCCCCCCCGGCACAGCCCCCTCCCCGCAGCCCGGCTACTCACCAGCGAGAAGAGGTTGGAGTGACAATCCTCCAGGCTCGCCCCGTTCGCCACCCAGTTCGCTGCCGCAGTCATGATCCTCCGCGAGCCCGGCCGCCAGAGCGGGGCATGTCGGAGCGAGGCGTCCGAGGCGAGGCCGGGCCGGGCGGCGGCGCCTCGCGGAGGAGCGCCGGGCGGCCGGGCCGCCGCCGCCGCCGGGGAAGGGCGGGAGGGCCGGCGGGCGGGCGGGAGGCGCCGCGGCGACGCCGCGCCGGGGGCGGCGGGCCCGGGCCGGCGGGGGGGTCCGCGGCGGCCGCGCGGCTCCTTCCTGCTCGGGCGGCGGCGGCGGCGGCTGCGGCTCCGGCGGCGGCGGGGGACGCTGTCCGCGCGGCCCGGCGCCCTCCCCGCCTCTCAGGGCCGCCGCTGCCTCCCGGGCCGGCGCTGCGGGCCGGCCGCCGCCTCCGCCTTCCCTGTTCCTCTGCCGCCGCCGCTGCCGCCGCCTTGTTTATCTCCAGCCACCGACTCCCCCTCGGCCCCCGCCGGCGCGTGAGGGGAGGCGAGCCGCGGAGCCGCCGCCGCCGCCTCGGAGCCGCCGCCGCCGCGGAGCGCGAACTCGCGAAGGGGGGGGTGCGGACGAAGCCAGCGGGCGACCCCGGCAGCCGAGCGACGTCCCCTCCTTCCTCTTCCTCCCCCACCCCCCCCCTCCTCCCCAGTCAGCCTCGCTTCTCCTCCCTCCCCGGGCTCGCTCGCTCTGACAGCAATGGCGGCCGCCGACCGCGGCTCGGCCCGCCATTGGCTGGGGCTGCGTCACGTGACGGGCGCCGGCCGCGCGGGGGGGCGGGGGAGGGCGGGGGAGGGGCCGGGAGCGGCGGCGGCGGCTGCAGCTCGCGGGAGGCGCTGCTGAGCCGAGCGCGGCGGATCCTCAGGCCGAGAAGAGGGAGGGAGACGGCGAGGGAGAGAAAGAAGTGCGGGCGGCCGGGCTCCCCGCGGGCGGGGGACTGCCGGCCCGGGGCTGCTGCGGGGGCCCTGCTGGGCGCTCGGCCCCTCGTGGGCCACGGATCCGTGGGGGCCAGGAACAGCAAGCCCTGGGCACGCCCGTGGCGACCGCAGGGCCCAGGCTGAAGCCGGCCGGCGTGGCGGGGGCTCGCTGTGGGCCGGGCAGCAGGTCTGCGAGCTTTGGGGAGTGTCTTATGGAAGCCTCACGCCGCCGTCCGCCTTTTACCAAAGAGAAAACTGAAACACAAAGAGATTAAGTCACTTGCCCGAGGTCGCGGGATTCGAACCCACGAACGCAGACACTCACAGCGAAGCTGAGCTCTTGCGCTAGGTTTTATATGCCTCACCCACGGAGCTCTTAGCGGGTACAAGGCGCTGTGCATTTGATACCGAAATGCTTTTTTTGAGCCCTTCACTCTTAGTGTGTGCAGTCATTCATTCATTGCATATAGGTGTTTCCTGAGGTCTTGCTGTGTGCCAGAATCTACTGTAACTGCCAGGTACTGTGCTAAGGCATACTTGAGAGCAGACCCTTCCTCTTGGCTCCATTCATTCAATAACCAACATTTCCTGAAAGTATATGGCCTGGGAGTCCGGAGGAGTGCTGGTATGAGATGGCTCTCTCCCAACCCTCAAGATGAGGAGGAGAAAACTTCCACTTACAGAGAGGAAGGGGAGAAATCAAGGGAGATGGGAGTGTAATAAAAGGAGAGAAATCTTGAGATGTATGAATTCAGCTTTGGAACTACCTCAGACACTGCTGAAGCAAAACACAAGAGCGGGTTAAAGTATGTATTACCGTGGCTGACACTGTTATAACCCACAGAGACAATGTTAGAAGGAATATACATGCATTATTTAATATAATCCTCAAAACAACCACCTCAATACTGTTATTATCCTTAGACCGTCCTAAGGGACACTCAGAGGTGTGCAATGACATCCCCAAGCTCTCACAGTTATGGTGTGGCTCAAGCCCAAGAATAAATTCAGAAGCCTTCAGGAACATGCCACTAGCTGCCTTTGCCATCTCTGGTTGTGTTAATCTGACCAACATAGTTTAACTTTCCGATCCTCATTTTCTAATCTGTCAAAAAGGGATTCTAATTGCTGACCTGCTGACCTCAGGGCAATATCATGAATTTTTATTAAGATACCATCGATGAAAGTGTTCAAGGGGAAAAAAAAGAAGCTGAAACACTTCATCAACATATGTGATGTTACTTGGGCTTGAGTAATTAGATGGTGTGATGGCCCATCATATCCAGATTTCATTTATTTACATCCCAGGAGGACTTCTTCCTACACAGTGTTCACCAAGTTGTCATTCTTCAGCAAGCTGGAATTGAAGAAAATTTTTAAAAGGCCTCCCAGAGCAAAAGAAACAAAGGACTTGGACAGTGTATAAAACAGGCCAGACTGCCTTTAAAAAGATGCTCAACCTCACTTGGTTTGTGTCCCATATTGGAACCCTAATCATCACTGGGCACAGCAGCACACACCTGTAATCCCAGCAACTCAGGAGGCTGAGGCAGGAGGATCACAGGTTCAAAGCCAGCTTGGGCAACTCAGGGACACCCTGTCTCAAAATAAAAAAAAAATAAAAAGTGTTGGGGATACAGCTCAGTGTTAGAGCATCAGTACAGAAGTAGAGGAGGAAGAAATCCTAATTGACATTGTAATGGTATTTGGAGATGATGATTTGGGGAGGTAATTAGCTCTTGCCATGGGACTGATGCTCTCATAAGAAGGGACGTGAGAAAGCTTGCTTCTCCTTTCTCTGCCTGCCACATGAAAACATCATTAAGAAGAGGGCCTCACCAGGAACCAAATGGGCCAGCACCTTGATCTTGGACTTCCAGCCTCTAAAAATGTGTAAAATAAATTTCTTTTGTTTCAGCCGCACACTCTGTGGGGATTTGTTAGAATGGCCAGAGCCAACTAAGATATTCATCTTAAGAAAAACACATATTAAGGCCACAATAAGAAATGACAATATTTCAAAAGTTCAGACAAATGTAGTGCATGCCTGTGATCACTCTGAGGCTGAGGCAGAAGGTTCCCAAGTTCAAAGTCAGCCTCGACAGCTTAGCCAGATCCTGTCTCTAAATAAAAAATTAAGAAGGCTGGAGGTGTAGCTCAGTGGTAGAGAGCCCCTGGCTTCAATCCCCAGAACTACAAAAAAAAAAAAAAAAAAAAGTTTAGAAATATGTGAAGGGAAATAGAGCCTTCATATTCTGTCAGTGGGAATATAAATTAGCACTATACCACCTTTGGATGTCCATTGGAAGAGTGTCATGTCAACATTATAATGCACCTACCCTTTGACCCAGTAATCCTACTTCAAGAAGTTTATCCTACTGAGATCCTTATACAGATATGTAAAGACATGTGGTGTGGGGCTGGGGTTTTGGCTCAGCAGCAGAGCGCTCGCCTCGCACGTGCGCGGCCCAGGTTCGATCCTCAGCACCACGTAAACATAAATGCATTGCATTGTGTACAACTAAAGTAAATAAATAAATATATATATTTATATATATTTACTAAAGTAAATAAATATATATATATATATATATTAGAAAGACCACAGGAAACTGCCACAGCTGCTGTCTTTTATATATATATATATAAAAGACATGTGGTGTAAGGATATGGACTATAGCATTGTTTGAGGACAAAAACTGGAAACAACCTACATGTGCATCATTTGGGGAATAGCTAACAAAATAATTTAAGCCCATGCATCCATTAAAAATAATGAGTTAGTGCTGTGTGTCCTGATACAGAATAACTTCCAATATAGATTATTAATTGAGCTATCTCTGGAAGGTTAACAAGAACTCCTGGTAACACTAGTTGCCTCTAGGGAGTGGAGCTGGAGGACTGGGAATTGGGGTAGAAAGAGGAATTACTTTTCACTGTATTGTTTGCATTTTCTTCTTCCTTTTTGTTTTTATACCAAATGCACATAATACCTATTCAATGCCTAAGTGATAAACAACAAAAATCAATACATAAATAAAATTGAGAACAAGCAATCAAATGATACCATAAAAAGTAAATTAAAAAGCAAATAAAACAAAACCCAAATAAATAAATAAATACCCTCCTCCAAGGAAATTTCCTTGTCAAAGCCAAGGCCCCAAAGTGGAAGAGAAGAGACTAGAAGTGCTTGCTCTGGCAACAAGAGTACAGAATGAGAACCCAGGGGACCTGGGTTCCAGGGTCAGAAGCACCACTGAGCAACCTGTTGTCTTTAACAAGCCACTCAACCTCTCTGGGCTTCACTTTCCTTGTGTGTGAAAGCAGCCACCGGGGTGATCCTTCAGGTCATTTCTAGCAAGAACCTCCTTTGACTGTCTGCACAGTTGAGATTACTGATAAAGATCCACAGAGTTCTTACTCAATAGACAAACCAACGGGAGGGAGTCGATGGCAAACCTCAGGAGATAAGATTAACACCAAACAAAAGCCATCAACGGACTGATAGGAAGTAGCAAGGAACCAAGCACAAGGACTTCTGGCACCTCCTAGGTACCCACATGACTTAGTTTCCCCATTTAGGAGAAAGCCTACTGCCAGGCCAGGAAACAGAGGCTCCATTTTGCACAGGTCTCGGGTCTTATTCTGACGATGACAGGTTAGTTCCCTTTCACAGTTACCAAATGTAATGGCAGAGAGAAAATGGAAGCAAAAAATATGACCAGAGGAGGAACTGTCTATTAGAAAGACCACAGGAAACTGCCACAGCTGCAGGGTGGGAACATTTTGTAGGAGTTAAGAATACTGCTTCTGAGTAAAACACACCTGGGCTCCAATCTCCACTCTGTAGTCCCCTCACTGTGCAGTTTGGAGCAGGTCATTTAACCCGCATGACCCACATTTCCTCCTTTACACTGACCTCCCAGAGTGGTAACTCAGAGAAAGTTCTCAGTACAGGGTTGGCCCCAAAAGTAGTGATCAGTAAATTACAACAATCACAAGTCACTCATCCAGCCTCCTACAAGGGAAAGTGTCACCCAGTCGCATCATTTGGAGATGTTTTCCCTTTCACATATCTTTAATTAGATTTACTTCATTGCAAACAACCAATATAGAATGACAGCTCTGGGAAGTCCAACAATACAAAAGTACCACCCCCCCCCCCCCGCCCTTCTACCCCCCAAAAAAAAAGAATGATAATCTCGTTATCCCACTGAGATAACCAAAATCAACACGTTTTATGGATCCAGCTGCTTCCTCTGTACTCAGACCGGCCGACACAACTTGACACATTTATTTTATTTTATTTTATTTTATTTTTTGGTACCAGGCATTGAACTTGGGCACTCGACCACTGGGCCACATCCGCAGCCCTTTTTTAGAGACAGGGTCTCACTGAGTTGCTAAGTGCCTCCCCATTGCTGAGGCTGGCTTTGAACTTGCGATCCTCCTGCCTCAGCCTCCCAAGTGCTGGGATGACAGGAGTGCGCCACCACCCTCCCGGCTACAACTTGACACATTTCTAAAGGATTTTTTTTTTTTTTTTTTTTTACTTTTTAGGAAAATGGGATCACGTTATGTATATTACTTTGCATTCCACTTTTTTTCACTTAACCATTTATCACAAGTATACCTCCAGGCCTATATATCTGCATGCAACTCATTGTTTTATTAGTTGTGTAATGTTCCTTAGAACACCTGTGCCGTAATTTATCCAGTTATCCCCAATTCCTACATATTCAGGTGGTTTGCAGTTTTGTTTTGTTTTTTCCTCTCAATAAGGGTGCAGTAAATATCATTATCCATATATCCTTATGTACTGACACTTTTATTTCCATAGAATAAAGTCCCCAAAATAGGATTGCCTTTTGACTGTTAATAAATGTGTATTTTTATTGTTAATAAATATAGCCAGGGGCTGGGGGTGTGGTTCCGTGGGAGAGTGTTTGCCTAGCATGCGCAAGCTCCCAAGTTTCATCCGTAGCCCGGCAAAAAAGAAAGAAGAAAAAAAGAAACCCAGCTAGAAGACTTTCCCCAAAGGTTGTAGCAATTCACACTCCCTGGAGCAATACGGGAAAGAGCCTCTCTTCCTCATCTTCCTGCCAGTATCTGAACATTGCCAATCTCTTTTAATTTTTGCCAACCTGATGGGTGAAAAATGGCATCATTGTTGTTGGAAAGGGCTTCCCTGGATCTCCAGGGAGGTGGCACTTGTCTTCGCTGTCTTGACCGTTGGCATTTCCTCTAGAGTCGCTTGCTATTCAAGGCAGTAGTTTAGAACAAAAGAGACGCCAACACAGTTCCAAGGAGACCAATAAGGAGTTTCGAACAATGATGTCCTCTCGTCCTCAGCCACTCTCAACTGGCACGGAGAAGGTAATTCATCCCAGAATTCCAAAAAGATTTTCTGGACGCTTCCATAAGGCAAGCGTCTACTTTTTCATTCCTTCCTTTTGTAATTCAATTTTTAAGTGATATTTCAAGTTCCCTCTGAGAGAATGGGTCTTATACCAATCAAGCTACCCTGCCTTGGGCAATAACAGCTTTACTCATAACCACTAAGGATTTCCTAATTGTTCTAGCCTCTCCACTAAGACGGTAGAGAGGATGCAGTAAAAACAACAGTAGTGTTGCTGGCTTGGAGCGTACACCCTGCGTGGGTGAGGTATGGGTACTGGAAAGTCACTTTACAATCAAATAAGGCCTGGTTCAGATCTCAGCTCTGCTACCCACCTACTAACTTGGGCTTTGATTTATGCTCTGTGCCTCAGTTTCCTTATCCCTACAGCATGGACCTACTCTTATACGTCTTCTAGAGCTTCTGTGAGCATTCAGTGAGTTTGTGTGCAGAAAGCCCTCAACACCTGCCTGACACATAGTAGGTGCTCAATAAAGGCCAGGTTGTATTATTCTTATTGTCACTATTAAGACCCAGGTCTCCTTTTTATAAACTGTAAGAGGAGACAGAGCCCCAAGAAACCCCACCAAAGAAATAATTTAAACCACAAGTTGAGTTGTTGAAAGTTCCATTGAGCTTAAATTAACTGAATTCAGTGGAGTTTTCTCTACACCTTTTGTACACATGAGGGACACTTTTGCTTCAGTTAATGCTGATTTGATTTGGTTTTGATTTGATTTTTGTGCTGGGGAATTGAACCCAGAGCCTTGTGCATACTGAGCTAGGCCCCTAGCTCCCAGGCAATGCTGATTTTAGTAGGCCACGGTAGATTGCTTTCCCCAACCCATGATAAGGAATAAAGAAGGGTATGACAGTGTCCTCTGATGTTCTTCTGCACGGCTGCTTGACCAAAGAAAGGTGACTATATGCATAAAATTTTTCAGCTTCCACTGAGCTTCCTATTTATAGTATAAGGCCACAGAAGATGGCAAAATGTGTCATTTGAAACCAAATTCTGTTTCCTCTGGACAGACACACACCAGAAACCTAACTGGCCTCAGTAGGTAGGTAATGACCAATTCAAGCTTTTGGGTGAACAAAGTCTCACTGAGTTGCTCAGGGCCTCGCTAAATTGCTGAGGCTCGCTGTGAACTCACAATCCTCCTGCCTCAGCCTCCTAAACTGCTAGGATTACAGGTGTGCTCAACAAGATCATTTTTAAAAGAAGAGACGAAAGACGGAGCAGGGGAAGGGGGGACGTAGCTCAGTGATAAAGCACTTGTTCTTAATAAGAATAATAAAATAAGAGCGTTCACAAGATGGCCTAGAACTTTTTCTCCAGGGTCGTGCGAGTGTGAATTGAAGGCTCATGGAAAGGCCCTTCACCACCTGGGGTGGCCCAGAGCCCGGCTGCTCCCTAGAAGGGGAGATGCTGGCTTCTGTGACCACTTTGCCAACACGCTTCGGCTTTTTTTTTTTTTTTTTTTTTTTTTTTACTTTAGTTGTACACAATGCATTTGTCTTTACATGGTGCTGAGGATCGAACCCGGGTCGCTCACATGCGAGGTGAGCGCTCTACCGCTGAGCCACAACCCCAGCCCACGCTTCGGCTTTTTTGTGCAAACACATCCCGGCTCCTGGAAAGGTTTTTATAAGGAAGACAAATGTCTTTTCACCAGTGGCCTAAATCAAGGACTTCAGCCCAGGTCTGAATAGGTGAGAAAACTGATCTTAGCCACCTCACCTGGGTGACACTGCCCTTTGAGGTCCCCAAATGTTAGACAAATGCCTACTTCCTCTAGGGACCCTATCTGGTCCCTCCAAACTATCTGGCACTTTCAGTGCCCAGGCATGAGACAGCATTTCCTCATGCCAAGCACAGGTGTGCTTTTATTTAAAAGCAGCCCTTACAGATCCTTACCTGGGAAACAATTTGGAGACAATAAAAAACGCCACATGTGAAATTTAAGTCATCCTTTTGTCTTCTCTTGGCCCTGTGACAAGCTCACTGGGTTTGCCCTGTCACCTGGGTTACATGAGTTCTCAACCCATTCAAGGCCAGGGGCCCCTCCCTCCCACCTAGGTCTCAGTTTTCCCTTTCTAAAATGGACCGCCCATCTTTGAGGACGTGGGCAGGCTATCATCGATTGGTTTTGTAAATTGCGTGCACAATTTCTCAATTTTCAGAGACGCTGGCTGCCAGTCTACGGTGGATGGAAATGGAGTGTGTGAACTGAGTCACCGTGGCCGCTGTCGGTTCAGATGGCTTCCCCCAGGAAATAAATTACATTTCATTCTCTCTATATTGTTTACTTTATAGTCTCTTGATCTTACTTTGCTGACTTCTTGTAGATTTTTCGGTAGCTTGCCTCCCACTTAATCACAACGGCTTCTGTAAATGTTAGCGAGTTGTGTGATGGGGATTTGCTACTAGCATTTCACAATGGTTACTGAACATAGAAGCCTTTCTCTATTTAAAAAAAAAAAAAAAAAAAAGCCCCCAGTAAATATTCCCCTCACTTAAAAAATAGTAGATTCTGAAAATGATTTTCCAGGGAGCAGACCTTGTTTCGCGTCAACTGCGCGCTAACTCAAAGCACGTTGCACTTTGTTACCTCTTTGTGGTTCTATGAGGTCACTCTTTACCTGCATCCCTGAGGAGCATGCTCATTTTAATCGAAACGCCAACCGAAGAAAGGCTTTCTTCTCCCATCTCCTAGAGATCTAACCAGACAAGATACTACCCAACCACACAGACGCCTCTCCTTACTGTATTATCTTTTTGCCTTCTAAATGTGTGTATTGGGCTCTTTGAAGGCCAAGCATCTAATCTTCACAACTATCTCAAAGGAGACAAAGTCTGAGAGGTGAAGTGATTTGCCCAAGGTCACACAGCTTGGAAGTGCAAGGCAGGATTTGAACTCCAGCCTCTACTGCCTCAATACTAAGATAAGGCTCTAAAGCTCCCCTCAAGCATCAGACCACCTTGTTCTGAGTTTCCTACCTTCTTCATAGGCTGGTGATCCTCTCAGAACCTCAGTCTTTTCGTCCATAATGTGAGCATAACCACCTTGACCACACAGAGAAGCCAGTAACAAGGATGAGCTTTTTTGTTTGCTTTTGGTATGTGTGTGGTCCTGGGGATGGAATCCAAGGGTGCTCCACCACAGAGACACATCCCAGCCCTATTTATTTATTTATTTATCTTAATTTTTTGGTATGGGAGGTTGAACCCAGGGGCACTTAACCACTGAGACACATCCCCAGCAAATTTTCAATATTTTATTTAGAGACAGAGTCTCGCTAAGTTGCTTAGGGCCTCACTAAGTTGCTAAGTCTGCCTTTGAACTCATGATCCTCCTGACTCAGCCTCCCTAGTCTCTGGGGTTACAGGCATGTGCCACTGTGCCTGGTAAGAATGGGCATATTTGTGCTGGGCGCGGTGGTACATGCCTGTAATCCCAGCAATTTGGGAGGCTGAGGCAGGAGGATCACAAGTTCAAAGCCAGCCTCAGCAGATTGGAAGTGCAAGCAATTCAGTGAGACCCTGTCTCTAAATAAAAATATAAAAAGGGGCTGGGGACATGGCTCAGTGGTTAAGCGTCCCTGGGTTCAATCCCTGGAACAAAAAATAAACAAATAAATAAATATAAAAGGATGGGCATACTTATTGAACTATTCCTTTGTGCCGGGCACCAGGCCAGGCACTGTGTGAGATGATCTTGTTGAACCCTCCAAAGACTTCGAGAAGGAAGATGCCATTATTATCCTGCTTCGTACATGGGTCAAATGAACGATAAAATGAAATGTCCCAGATGTGCCACAACCCGACTCTAAGCCACTGTCCCTTTGTGGCTTGGACACCTGCTCCAGACCGTTCATACGTGGCAGAGATCAAACCTAAGCTGACCACATCATTCCTCTGATCTAAACTCTGCCATGGCTCCCACTTTACTCAAAGAAAATCCAGACATTTTACCACGGCCTGAAGGTGGCTATGAAAACTGACCTTCCGCTCCCGGCCCACAAGTCTCGTTTCTGACCAGCCACTCACTCACCGACCTCCCAGAGGCCCTTGTCACCTACCCTTCTCCAGGCCTGGCCCTCACTAGGCCCCTCCCTCAAGATATCTGTACTGCTTCCTCCTTCACTTCCCTTGGGTCAAATGTCCCCATATCAGAAAGGCCCTCTGGGGCTAGGGAGGGTTGTGCATACCTGTGAGTCAGGAACGCAGTGATAAAGCATTCCAGGTTCAATCCCCAGTGTCAAAAAAAAGAAAGAAAAGAGACTAAAGTCACCTGACATTGCATACATTTGTGTTTGGGTTTTGTTTTTGTTTTTGTTTTTGTTTTTGTACCAGGGATTGAACTCAGGGGCACTTGACCACTGGGCCACATCCCCAGCCCTTTTTTGTATTTTTTATTAGAGACAGGGTCTCACTGAGTTGCTAAGTGCCTCACCATGGCTGAGGCTGGCTTTGACTCACGATCCTCCTGCCTCAGCCTCCCAAGTGCTGGGATTACAGGCATGCGCCACCACGCCTGGATTACATTTGGTTTTATATGTTTTATATATATATATATGTATATGTATATATGTATATTTATATATATATATGTATATATATATATATATTTAGTTGTTGATAGTCCTTTATTATTTATTTATTTACATGTGGTGCTGAGAATTGAACCCAGTGCCTCACACATGCCAGGCAAGTGCGCTACCACTGAGCCCCAGCCCCAGCCCACGGTTTTCTATATTTTTTCTACATTTTTGCCCGGCTTCACCCATTAGAATGTGAGCCCAAGGGCAGGGTTTGGAGTGTTTCTCTCTCTCTCTCTCTCTCTCTCTCTCTCTCTCTCTCTATATATATATATATATATATATATATATATATATATAATTTCCTCCAACATCCCTAGGCCTAGAACATTGTCAATTTTTAACAGATATTTATAAAAAAAAAATGTAATAGGCACATGCCTGTAATCCCAGCACTTGGGAGGCTGAGGCAGGAGGATCGCGAGTTCAAAGCCAGCCTCAGCCATGGCGAGGCACTTAGTGAGACCCTGTTTCAACTCAGTGAGACCCTGTTTCTAATAAAAAATACAAAAAAGGGGGTGGGGATGTGGCCCAGTGGTCAAGTGCCCCTGAGTTCAATCTCCGGTACCAAAAAAAAAAAGGAATAAAGAGTAATACTAAGTAGTAAGCCCCAACCAGGGATTGGCACACACAGCAAGTGTCTATAAATGTCAGCTATTAGCATCCGATGTGTTAAATCACCTTGGACCACAGGGCTCCAAGCTTCACTCTACCCTGTCCAGAAAAATCCTTCTCGTGGGACCTGGAGGGCCAGTTCTCCACAGCAGCAGCCCCGAGGGGCCTGGTGTGGTAGGGACATCCCAGGCCACAGAGGGGGGCGTTTCCCAGGTTGCTGTGCAGGAATCTGAGGAGTCAGCCTGCATCTTTTCAACAGCACAAGGGCCGGGGCCTCCCAGGGCCAGCATTCCCATCAAATCCTAGCCTGAGCATCTCAAGCAAGCTCTGAGCTCCTCCACAGCAACCTGGCCAGCACTGGGGATTAAATTTTGTGTAATAATCTGATTTTTCCCTCTAAATTCGAAAGTAAAACATGCCCTATTAAATATTCAAACATCAAAGAAATGTGTAATTGAGAAAATGAAACATCCTTTTCCCCAACCTAGATAACTCCTTGTTAGCCATCCGGCACCCTGGATATTCATCTAGATGCTTTTTCTCTAAGTGTACTTTAGCATATGTCATTACTATTATTATTTACGAAAATAGTCATATGCTTTATAGATCTTTTGTATGTCATTTTTTCCTTATTGGGGTATAATTTATATATTGTAAAATCTCCCATTTTTAGTGTTAAGTCCTATAACTTTTGAAAAAATATCTACATTTCTATCCGAATTCCCCCAACTGAGGTTCAGAACAATTCCATCAACACCCTCTTGACCCTCAAATTCCCTCCTTGCTCCTCTTGCAATCAATTCCTTCTTCCACCCCAGCTCCTGTCAATGACTGATCTATTCTCTGTTCTATAATTTGCCTTTTCCATAATGTCATGCCAGTGGAATCATAAGGTGCACTTCCATTTGAATCTAGTTTCTTTCACTTAGCATAATGCATTGGAGGTTCATTCACATTGTTTCCATGAATCAGTGGTTTGATCTTTTCTTTATAGCTGTATAGTATTCCGTTGGTGGACATACCACAGTTTGTTTATCCATTTGCCAGTTGAAGAACATTAGGGTTGTTTCCACTTTGGAGACAATTACAGATAAACATTCAGGTTTTGGTGTAAACAAAAGTTTTCAATTCTCCTAGGTAATTACCCAAGAGTGGAATGGTGGGTAAAGATAATAAGTGTATAGTTTTTAAAAACTGCCCAAAGTGGCTTTTCCATGCACCTTGGTTTTTTTTTTCTTTGTAACCTAAGAAATCCGTTATTACCCAACAATATGTGTTTATTGGTGAAATACTTTCCCAAGAGAAGGTCAGAATGTATGGAAACCACCTCTTGTACCCAGTGGAACCTCTGAGTACTCAGGAAGTGTGTTGGATGACTGAGCCCATAGAGCCCTTCCCACGGCCAGGCGTGTAGATCCATATTATTGGCCTGCAAGTGACAGCACCAGGTGAGCTTCAGCCCTGATGTGTTCTACATTACCTCTCCCGTATTGGTGGGTCCTTGGTGCTCTGCAGTGTTTCACTACTACAGTTGTGGCTGTACTGAAGTGCTTGCATATTTATTTGCACACTCACACTTGTGTGAGTTTTTTGTTATATAAATTCATTTTTTAAATGCTTTTTTTTTTTTTTTTTTTAGTTGTTGGCGGACCTTTATTTTATTCATTTATTTATATGTGGTGCTGAGGATCGAACCCAATGCCTCACACATTCTATGCAAGTGCTCTACCACTGAGACACAACCCCAGCCCTTGTAGTTTTTTTTTTGTTGTTGTTGTTTTTTTTTGTGGTACCGGAGATTGAACTCAGGGGCACTCGACCACTGGGCCACATCCCCAGCCCTTTTTTGTATTTTATTTAGAGACAGGGTCTCACTGAGTTGTTAAGTGCCTCGCCATTGCTGAGGCTGGCTTTGAACTCGCGATCCTCCTGCCTCAGCCTCCCAAAGTGCTGGGATTACAGGCGTGCGCCACCCTGCCCGGCTCCCTTGTAGTTTTTCATTAAAACAAATTCCCACCAGTAGAACAACAGAGTCAAAAGATATGAAAGATGGCTTTTTTTTTTTTTTTTTTTTGTATTGGGGATTGAACTCAGGGGCACTCGACCACTGAGCCACATCCTCAGCCCTATTTTGAGTTTTATTTAGAGACAGGGTCTCACTGAGTTGCTCAGCGCCTCACCTTTGCTGAGGCTGGCCTTGAATTTGCAATCCTCCTGCCTCAGCCTCCCCAGCCACTGGGATCACAGGCGTGTGGCACACCACGTGGGGCTCAAAGATTGCAATTTTAATAGATTTTTGCAAAAGGTGATGCAGATTTATACTTCCACTGGAAGTGGAGGAGATTCTTGCTTTCACAAGACGCCCGGCTTCCTAGCAGCCTTGCCTGTGCTGAGCTTTGCCCATGGGGGAGAACCACGAACTCAACCTGCTGCAGGTCTCAGGCTCCGAGAGATGAGCCCTTCCCCCATCTTTAGGTCTCATACACAGGCGCAATTTCCAGAGACTGACCCAGGATCACCAACTTCTTGTTTTGCTTTTTAAAAATGTTGCTATCTAAGGGCCAAAAAATCAAAACAAAACGAGTCTCCTAGCTACAAAACACAGTACCTTCTATCATCTTGTAAATAAAATGATATTCCACTCCACTGAATAACTAGAAAAGCAAAGTCTGAGAGTGAAATACATCTAATCCTAATTATAATACATTTGGCCTTTTTTTTTTTTTTTTTTTCCCTCCACCATGAGCTGGGGGGAAGGATGTGGCGGGGTGGGGGGGGCGTCTTATGGACAGGTGTAGATGGGTGCCTGGCTGCTACCAGCAGACCTTCCTAGGTGACCCTGTGAGGGCTGTGAATGAGAACAAAAGGTAGTTGGGGGGGGGGGGGAATGAAACTGAACAGGGGGAAGAAATGAAAGTGTTACAATTAGCTAATTGGGCCCTGTTCTCCTAGATGTAGCTTTCTCTCCCCCACTGAGTTCCTAACTTTTTTCTACATCAAAGACCACAGCTCGCCTGGAGAATTGGAACCAATGTTTACGGAGTGCTTTGAAGATGTAAAGTACTGTTTAAATGCTAAGTATTATTATTATTACTTTAAATTTTAAATACCTTTTTTTTTTTTTTTGGTGGGAATTTTTAATGTGTTTGCAATTCGCATTTAATGTGGGAGCGAGCCTGCTGCCAGCTGGACTTGGATGAGGCCAGAAACCCAATGTACCTTTGGAACACGGAACCGGCTCACCACCTTGTCCTTGTAAATTGTGTTTTCCAGGAAGATGAACACTGTCAATCAGAGGCTGTCAGTTTATGTAAGAACATGTCTCGGGATCTAATTGAAATACAGTATCTTTCCAGGCAGAGTTGATAGAGTTATCACATTACAGATTTTATTTGACTCTGCATCTCAATTCATTCCTTTGTATAGTTTCCAGATTTCTTCATAAAACAGAAATTAGACACAGTCTTGACATTAGAATTTCACGAAGAAGCAATCAAATCCAAATTACTTCGAAGAAGGAAAGGACCTATAAAAGTGACTAAACAAAATGAAAGGAATAAACTTTCTGGAAGGCCCTCGTTCATGAATTAATTTTGTTATTTGGTCCTTGGGACAAATCCAACTTAATTTAAGAGGTTGCCAGACACAGAACACAAGGAAAAAAAAAAAAAAACTTTTGCATCTGTGGCTTAGAGAGAAATATTGTAAAGTCTGAAAGTTTTGTTTACTTTTCTTTTTCTTTTTTTTTTTTTTTTTTTCCTCACAAGACTCAGACAAGTAACCGGTCATTATTGTCCCTTGTCTTTACTGACTCGGTTGGTCAGTGTCTTTTTCATGTGTTGACTGTGTGCTAACAAATGCCCTTTGCAAGCATTGGTGGGGAATTTTTTAAATTAAAAAATCATCAAAGCCTAAATGAATTGCCTGACATAAAACTCAAATCCAAAATGGAACAGAGTCATTAGGCCTTTTCAATTTCCTATGGTAACCAAAGACCAAACTGTGTTTTAAAAACTGTTCTAGTAATGAGACTCACTAGAGGTATCGAGTTACTAAATGGCTTTTAGCCTCTTGAAACTGAAGTAAAGCAAAATCTCATTAATTTGAACTGTGCTAATAACGGAATTTGTTATAATTCAGCCTGGCCTAAGCTACAGTTTACCTTTGGATTACCTGTGAAGTCAAGTTTACCAGAGTATCCGTGTCAGAAGATTGTGCAGGGCACGTTCCGTGTCTTTAAGAGAATAAATTACCTGAAAGCTTTTACACCTCACTCTTACCTAAATAAATTCCTGCCAAATCCAGATGAGTTTTAAATGTTGATTAGAGCATAAGGGAAATAAATACTACTACCTGGAAACCATTTCTTTGTCAAGTTCTCCTCCGTACTCAAAAGACATAAAAGTTGGTTTTGTTGAAGGATTCTAAACAGTGCCTTTAATGCAGGCAGACCTCTTAACCCGCCCTTCATGCCAATTGTCGTGAATGAATGAGGTTTTATTGAAGCAGAAGCAAAGATTCTGTAATCACAACCGCTAACAAAGGAATGAAAGCCAAATAATGTTCCCCCCCCCCCCCACTTGCGTGTGGCAGGCGTCCGTTAAGCACTTTTCTGACTTTTTTTCACTGTGCCTGGTAATCGGTAGGTTCTTGGTTGATGGTCGTATTTGCTATAGGAAGACATTAACATCTCTTGGCCTCACTGGCATCAATGGGCAAGTTAAAGATGGTCAAAGGAAAGGGGGGATATGTGTAAATAAATGGATGACTGATGGATAAATGGGTGGATGGATGAATAGATAATAGAGATGGATAGATGGATGGGTGGATGGACAAATGGAAGGATGGATGGAGAAATGGATGGATGGATGGAGAAATGGATGGATGGATGGAGAAATGGATGGATGGATGGATGGGTGGATGATGAATGGATGGATAGATGAATGGATGGGTAGATGGATGGATGGAGAGATGGATGGATGGATGGATGGATGGGTGGATGATGAATGGATGGATAGATGAATGGATGGGTAGATGGATGGATGGAGAGATGGATGGATGGATGGATGGAAAAATGGAAGGATGGATGGAGAAATGGATGGATGGATGGGTGGATGATGAATGGATGAATGGATGGATAGATGAATGGATGGGTGGATGGATGGATGGAGAGATGGATGGATGGAGAAATGGATGGATGGAGAAATGGATGGATGGATGGAGAAGTGGATGAATGAATGGGTAGATGGATGGATGAATGGATGGATAGATGAATGGATGGATGGATGGATGGATGGATGGAAGGATGGATGGAGAGATGGATGGACAGATGGATGGAGGATGGCTGAATAAATGAAAAGAAAGATGGAGAATGGATGGGCAGATAGAAGTATCCAAAGCAAAGAAACTGTGACATGTCATCCAGGTGTCTGTAAGTGATTTTCCTCTTAATTTCTGCAGTTTTCCATCTGATCACGGATGGTGGCAGGGCATCTTGAAAGACAGCTCTGAGGATGGCACAGCCTTTGTGGTGGTGGCAGGGATGCCCTCCTGGGAGCTTCTCTTGGGAGCTCCCTAGGTGTGGGGACTAAAGGGAGGCGCTCACGCAGGACCCAGTCCATCTGGGGCTGGAGGGAGCCCATGCAGACTCCACCCAGTTGGTCTCATCCACTCTGCAGGGAGGCTGGGAGGAGGACGGGCAGCTGCGGGTGCCTGGCAGGCCCCGCTCCCTGCACAGATTGGTCCGACTCCGTGAGGCTTGAGCTCGGTTTTCCCACCACAGTGTCATTAAATGAATGTGATCTCATGGGTGCCCCAAGTCCCCAAGTCTCTCCTCCCTACCAGGAGGAAATGCCTCAAATTCCTATCATTTTGTTTACATTTTTAAAAATTTAAAACGCTTTTTATTTTGCCAGATTATAAAAGTAATACCAAAAGTTAAGTCGAGAAGCCAAAATGGAATGAAACATAAATCCTCCATAAAAATTCACTCAATATAGAAAACCATTAAAAAGCAAATGAAAATGACCGATAATCCCACCATTCTTCAATATCCACTGCTCACAGGTTGGTTAATATCTCATCAAGCAATAAAGGGCCAGGCAAGGTGGCGTATGCTGGTAATCCCAGAGGCTTGGGAGGCTGAGGCAGGAGGATCGCGAGTTCAAAACCAACCTCAGCAATTTAGCTTAGGCCCTAAGCAACTCAGTGAGACCCTGTCTCTAAATAAAATACAAAATAGGGCTGTATTCCTCATTCTCTTGCTGTCTTTGCCAGCCTAACCCCCGGGCGGTGTTGGACTCTTCAGGACTGGAGAAAGCTAGGAGTGACAGCCCTGATTTGCATCTGGAAGGGCCTGCAGGCATCAGGGCGGAGCAGAGTGGATTAAAAAGGGGTGGAAGAGCTGGGCGCGGTGGCGCACGCCTGTAATCCCAGCACTTGGGAGGCTGAGGCAGGAGGATCGTGAGTTCAAAGCCAGCCTCAGCAATGGCGAGGCACTTAGCAACTCAGTGAGGCCCTGTCTCTAATAAAATACAAAAAAGGGCTGGGGATGTGGCCCAGTGGTCTAGTGCCCCTGAGTTCAATCCCCAGTACCACAAAAAAAAAAAAAAAAAAAAAAAAAAAGAAGGGGGTGGAAGGATCCAGAAGGAGCTCCTGAGGAGGGGAAAGCAGCCTAGGCCAAGGTCGGGAGGAAGTGGGCAGCACCAGGTCCTCAGCGACTCCAGGGAACACAGCAGCTCGCTTTGTCCAGGGCTTAGTGGGTTCAGGACTGGTGATTCTTTAGAATGCGTCACCCCGTGGCGCCTGGCCATGATTTGGCCAGCTACAGGCTGATAACCAGGTAGAAGTACTGCATGCATTCGTTTTGGGTGGCTTTACAACGTACCCTTGTACGTTGTGGGTTTCCAAACTCAATCCCTTCCCTTTAGATGTAGGTTGTTAGAAGAGCTTTTACTAAAATGTGAATGTTATGATGAACATCCTTACCGAGAGCTTTCCTCCTTCTTCGTGTGTATGTGTGTGTGTGTGTGTGAGAGAGAGAGAGAGAGAAGAATTGAACCCAGAGGTATTTTACTACTGAACTAGATCCCCAGCCCCATTTAATTTTTTATTAAAAAAATTTTTTTTTGGTACCAGGGATTGAACTCAGAGGCACTCAAACACTGAGCCCCATCCCCAGCCCTATTTTGTATTTTATTTAGAGACAGGGTCTCCCTGAGTTGCATAGCACCTGGCTAAGTTGCTGAGGCTGGCTTTGAACTTGCAATCCTCTTGTTTCATTCTCCCGACCCGCTGGGATTACAGGCGTGTGCCACTGTGCCCAGCATATTTTTTAATTTTGATACAGGGTCTTGCTGAGTTGCTTAGAGTTTCATTAAGTTGCTGAGACTGACTTTGAACTCATGATCCTCCTGCCTCAGCCTCCAGAGCTGCTGGGATTACAGGTGTGCACCACCCCACCCGGCTCCATGGGTTCTCTTCTCTCTCTTTCTTTCTTTTTTTTTTTTTTTAATATTTATTTATTTACTTTAGTTGTACACAATGCAATGCATTTATGTTTACGTGGTGCTGAGGATCGAACCCGGGCCGCGCACATGTGAGGCGAGCGCTCTGCCGCTGAGCCACAATCCCAGCCCCTCTCTCTTTCTTTTTTAAAGTCAATTATATATATATATATGTGTGTGTGTGTGTATACATATTATATATATATATATATATGATTTGTGCTTTTTAGATATACATGATAGTAGTGTGTATATTGACATATTATACATACACAAAGTATAACTCATTCTAATTGGGATCCCATTCTGGTGGTTGTACATAATGTGTAGTTATCCTGGTCATGTATTCATATATGAACATAGGAAAGTTATACCCAATTCATTTTACTGTCTTTCCTATTCCCATCTGCTCTCAACAGGTTCTCTTCTTTATTTTTTAAATTTATTTATTTTTTTGTTTTTTGGTACCAGGGATTGAACTCAGGGGCACTCAACCACTGGGCCACATCCCCACCCCTTTTTTGTATTTTATTTAGAGACAGGGTCTCACTGAGTTGCTAAGCGCCTCGCCATTGCTGAGGCTGGCTTTGAACTCGTGATCCTCCTGCCTCAGCCTTCCAAGTGCTGGGATTACAGGCGTTTGCCACCGCACCTAGCTTCAACAGATTCTCTTCTAAAGGAAGTGAGTAGATAGGTAGATGAATGAAAGATAGATGGAAAGAAGAAAGGACGGGTGGACAGATGGATACATTGTGGTATATCCATAGAATAGAATACTACTCACCAATGAAAAGGAAAAAAATCAATATACATAACATAGATCGGTAGAAGATTCATTACGCTGAGTGAGCTTGTCTGAAAAGAGGACAGCCTTGGACTCATGTCTCAGCTCTGATCCTTTGTGTTTTTTTGTGTTTTTTTTTTTTTTTTTTTTGGTACTGGGGATTGAACTCAGGGGCACTTGACCACTGGGCCCCATCCCCAGCCCTTTTTTGTATTTTATTAGAGACAGGGTCTCACTGAGTTGCTAAGTGCCTCGCCATTGATGAGGCTGGCTTTGAACTTGTGATCCTCCTGCCTCAGGCTCCCAAGTGCTGGGATTACAGGCGTGCGCCACCACACCCGGCTTCAGCTCTGATCCTTTTTAACAATGTGGCCTCAAGTGGGCAAATTCCTCTTTCTGTGACTCAGTTTCTCACCCATAAAATGGGTCAGTAAGTATCACCTACAATAGTGTTTGTGAGGCATCCTGAAATAAAGGCACCAAGTACTCAACCCACTGGGAGGCATATACTAGGTGCTGAATTAACGTTTACTTTATTTCTTTGCACAGTAGTTAAGAGGTTAAGAGCTTGGGCTCTGGAGTCAGATCTACCCAAATTCAAATCCCAAGGAGTTAACCCTGAGCAAGTTCATGAGTTCTCAGAGCTTCTACAATCTGGAGGTGATACAAATGCACTGGTCAGAAGCCAGGCAGGAGATGGTGCATACTCAAGTCAGGCAATCAGAAGGGAGCTTGGTGCAGGGATGATCTGTCCAGGTTTGGGGAGGCTAGAGGGCGATGGGGTGGGGGTAGAGCACAATGCCCGGGGCTAGCAAAGGGAGAGCTGTTACTTCCTCTAGGTCTGCAGGGGCAAGATTTTCAAATCTAGAAAGGGGTAGTGAGGAGACAATGACCAGCAGGAGCGGTGGGGTTTAGAAGCGGCACAGTGGGCCACGACAATGCAGTAAAGAAGGCCCAGAGCAGGGAGCAGGGTCAGGGCTGGGACTGGGCCAGGGACAGAGGACCAGAAGGGGCAAGGAGACCAACCCCAACACACACAGGCCCAGGCTCCGGGGTTCAGTAGTGACCCGAGCAACTGCTGAGACCACGAGGATTAGCACTTAGCACACAGCAAGGCTCCTCCTAGCAGCAGCCCGTGGTTACCCAGGAACCCACCCCAGGCGGGTTCTCAGGGTTGGTACCAGGCCAGCCTCGCCCCGCCTCTCAGTGCTGGGAGCGGAACAGAGCTGATCTCCTCCATTCTGTGTTTACTTAGAGAAAACTTGGCTGCCGAGAGCAAGAAGAGGTTGACTGTGGTTTTCTACAACAGCTGGGGGTGGAGGGGAGGCGGGGAGAAAGGAGCTGGAGCATATTAGGACTCCTGAATGCCAAGAGACCCCAGAGCCCAGGAATCTGAGACGAGCGGCACTGAGGTCAACACTGGCCTGCACTTGCTGCCAAGGGACAGGATCTGCCGGCCGGGCACCACGTCCAGGGACCTCATCCCCAGGAGGCGGGGCCTGGGGGCAGCACCCAGTGCCCGCCGTGTGGAATGTGCCACTCTTGGAACCCACGGAGGCTCTCGCTTTTTCAAATTGGCCTGTAAATCTCCGTATAGTTCTCAGGGTTTAGGAGTTTTATTTTATCTGGATTAAAGTCATGTTCTGCCTTGGCATCGGAAGGCGTTTATGACTGTTAAAACGAGAAATGAAAACTATAGACCTGGAAGCCGCGCGGCTGTCTCCTGCCAGGCACACGGGGGTTTGTCCCCGGGGGGCCAGGCTGAAGTTTTCTGTCCCTGCTCCCCTGACTGCTGGGGTAGCTCTTGATAAAGCCGGGGACGGCCAAGTGGGAGCACTCCATCTCTGCGGAGGTGAGCTTCTCCACTCCCAGCCCAGTTCTCCACCCTCTGAGCACACCCTCCAGGGCACTGTCTCCAGGGCTTTCTCAGGGCACGGTCACTTGGCTGCAGTTGGTGTAGGAGGCAGAGGACTCAAGACTTTTGATTCAGCAGGGTCTGGGATGACTTTGAACTCCCCAAATGCAATTTTGGGCAGGATTTAAATAACTGGGATTCCAGTTGCCTTTGGCCTAGTTTACCAGATTCTCTATTCCCTCTTTCTTTTAGAGCCCACAACCTCACACACGACAGCCACAACGCACACACAATGTACATGTGACATACAAAACACACAGCCACAACGGACACAACACGCAATACCTACCACACACAACACACATACATACACAACACAGGCACCACAAACACACAACACATACATATGCTCTCTTTTCTTTTCTTTTGGCACCGGGGATTGAACTCGGGGGCACTCGACCACTGGGTCACATCCCCATCCCTTTTTCGTATTTTATTAGAGACAGGGTCTCACTGAGTTGCTAAGTGCCTCGCCACTGCTGAGGCTGGCTTTGAACTCGAGATCCTCCTGCCTCAGCCTCCCAAGTGCTGGGAAGACAGGCGTGCGCCACTGCCCAGCTCCCTCACTTCTTTCTTAATGGCAAAAGGTACACAAGCTTCATGGCGAACACTTGGAAAGCAAGAGAGAGCATTTGGAAAAGGAGTAGAAAGTGAAAAATCACCCAACCTCTGGGCAAAGTTGGTTCCAGTATTTTTCCTCCTTTCTATCATCAATCTGTCTTTCTAAAATAGTAGCACCGACTACATGCAATTTTGTTTTCTGATTTTATACTTGCAGGTGATGAGCATCTTTACCTTTCTGCAGATGTTACATTGTACTTACAATGATAATAATATGGACTCCCACTTAGTAAATGTGAACCTTTTGGCCTTTGTACTCAGAGAGACCATTCAAAACTCAAGTTTAGTCCATTTTTAGCTGTTCTTTAATCTTGTGGGAACCTGAGTTTCCTCATCTGTAAAATGAGGAAGGTGAAGGGTTGCTATCAGAAGTAATGAGCTCCTAAGCCTGGGAAACACTTTGGTCCATAGTAAGTGCTCAATAAACTCCGGTTCGTGGTCCTACACTGATGCAGTAGCGATCTGTGTGGCTCCAGGTTTTCTTTTCAGGAGGGTGCCATGTGTCGCGAGCAAGCATTTGCTCTAAATCAGAACTTTGGGCCCACAGCATTTGTTTCATGGTAAGCAGCGAGATGATTTTTAAAACTTCTATCTATCTTTCCCCAAGAACATTCGACAAAGTTGGCAGTCTGTAATATGCAAAAATCCACCCAGAAATGGAAGAGAGGGACATTTGCACAAGCTGGGTTGTGTCTACAGAATTAGAAGGCACAGTTGGACTAATTTTGGTGCCTAAAAATGGGAAACATTGGAAATGCTGCTGCATGAGAAATGCAGGTTCTTGAAAGTGGGAAAAGGACGGGGCAGGACTGGTTGGACCTGGGCCTCCTCCAAGCCACAGACTGTGCAGCTAGGAGCCACCAGATCTGGGGGAAGGGGTTAAAAGTCCCTGCAGACTCAGGTTAGAAACGACCGGGGATCTGCTCACTTGGCCGCTGCATTGTCTTGGGTCCCCGCTCTCTCTTTTCCTCTGTCTTGCCATAGATAATTTTGAGCCTGTGACCGGGCTCTCTGGTATTTGGTCCTTTGGGATTGCTGAGAGGCGCAGGGCCCCTGCCACCGACCTCCCGTGGGCAGACGGCACACAACTCACTTTGTATCTGGGGAGCGAGCGGGGGCCTGGCTCGCCTTCCCCGCCGCCAACCAAGCGGGGCCTGAGAATTTATGAGATGAAGGGAACCACTTTGAAGAAAAGCGCCCTTGTCTGGGGCCCTGGCGCGTGGGGAGGTGGGGAGGGGCCGGCATGCGAGAGGGGCCAGCGCCCTGGGGACGCAAGGGGCGGGCGGAGAGTCGGAGAAGAGAAGTCTGGGGTCAAAAGCCTTCTGTGAACAGGAAAGAAAGCTGAGAGGCTGCTCCCCGCTGCAGGTGGAGGCTCGCAGTGGCCCTGCTGGAGGGTCGCCCACCACAGCCCCTGCCTGCATCGCCCCCAGCCTCCTCCTCCACCAGAGAAGATCCAGACAGAGCCAGGAGGCCAAGATCACTTCTAGAGCCCCCCACGGTGGTGCACGCCTGTCATCCCAGCAGCTCGGGAGGCCGAGGCAGGAGGATCACGAGTTCAAAGCCAGCCTCAGCAACTTAGCGAGGCCCTAAGCAACTCAGCGAGACCCTGTCTCTAAATAAAACATACGAATGGGCTGGGGATGTGGCTCCGTGGTTAAGCACCCGGGGTTTAATTCCTGGTACCAAAATAAATAAATAAAAATCAGTGCTAGAGGGTTGGGGTGTGGCTCAGTGGGAGAGTGCTCATCTCGCACGTGTGAGGCCCTGAGTTCGATCCTCAGCACCACATAAATAAAATAAAGGCATTGTGTCCACCTACAACTTAAATACACACACACACACACACACACACACACACACATATATATATATTAAAAACCACTGTTAGAGGGCTGGGATTGTGATTCAGTGGTAGACCACTTGCCTAGCATGTGTGAGGCACTGGGTTCAATTCTCAGCACCACATATAAATAAATTAACAAATAAAGGTCCATCAAAAAAATTTTTAATTGTGTTTAAAAAAAAATCACTGATAAGCCAGGCACAGTGGTGCACACCTGTCATCCCAGCACTTGGGAGGCTGAGGCAGGAGGATTGCAAGCTCAAAGCCAGCCTCAGCCATGGCGAGGCCCTTAACGACTCAGTGAGACCCTGTCTCTAATAAAATACAAAAAAGGGGTGGGGTGGCCCAGTGGCCGAGTGCCCCTGAGTTCAATCCCTGGTACCAAAAAAAGAAAAAAAAAAAAAAATCATTGCTAGAAGCAAACACAGCCACTCATGATCTAAAAGCAATAATGACAATTATTAATAATCGTCATAAATGGAAATGTTTCTGTTACTATTACCATAATAATAATAACACCTCCACAGAGGCTGGGAGGGGCAGCTTCTCCCTGGGGCAATGGCTTCCTGTCTCCGAGCCTCGGTTTCTCATCTGTGAAACGCGTGCTTGGGAATAGCAGGCAAGCCCTTGGGCGAGTCCCTGGGAGGAGGTGCACATTACGCTAGGCACAGCACCTGGTACCCAGTAGGTGCTGAGTGAGTAGGAGCTAGTACTAATAGCAATCATACTTGGTTTCCAAAGAAGTATTCCGCTTTCACTAGAGCCAAGAATAAACTCTGTCCTTCCCGCCAATCACTCTTTCATTCATTTGCTCAGGCAACAGCAAACATTTGACAAGGCCCACTGTGCGCTGGCTGCTTTCCGAGGGGCAGGCTGATGACAGACACCAACTCCTGCGTGCTGCTTGCTGTGTGTTACGCTTGCTTCTCCGAAGCCCTTCGTATGTATTAACTTGCTCAGGCCTCAGGAGTCCATGAAGTGAGATTGGCACAGAGAAGTTGCCCGTGGCCAAGTCACACAGCTCGTAAGATCAGCAGCCGGGATTCAAACTGAGATCCGCCTGCTTCTCAAGGCGGTGACTTCAGCCCCCTGCTAGTCCCTAAGAAAGTACGTGACTCCAGCCCTGCTAGGGCAGCACTGTCCCAGAGAAGGTTCTGTGATGACAGAAACAGCACAAATCCATGCTACCCATTATGGTACCCACTGGTGGCTACCGAGGACTTGAAGTGTGGCATGTGTGACTCATTTGCATTCATTTCAATATAGATTGAAAGTGCCACACAGGACTAGCGCTGCTGCATTGACAGAGCCCTAAGGAACTCGGGTGTTGTGCTGTGACTCTGCCCGGGCCCAGGAACACAGTCGCAGGGTGGGCTGTGGCCTGGATGGGGTGGTAGGAGGCTTCCCAGAAAGTCGTCTCTGAGCCGAGTCTTTGGGAAGGAGGGGTTGGCAGGAGGAGAGGTATTTTAAAATATGTACAAATATGCTGGATTTCACAACAGGCCCTGCACTTTGGTGGAGACTGAAACCTTTAATCGAGACCCAGAGTCCTCTTTGAGCAACGTGCTCAACGGAGCTGCCCCGCCCCCCAGGATTAAATAGTGCTGGATTCTGGAATGCGCCCCCTGTTCCTTTTGGCTGCAGGAAGCCTGGGTTTGGCTTCCCCCCATCACCTCTCCGAGGATGTGAAAATACCTGGAGAACAAATCTGGAAAATTCACTGGCTCGTTGGAATGCTTCGTCAACATCACAGGAAGCTATATGTGTAAGAATTGTGAACCAGCTCTCGGCAGACAAAAGAGTGGTAATAATAATAAGGATAATGAGAATAATAATGAAAAGCAGTAACCACTTATTAAGATACTTACTTTGTGCCAGCCCCAGTGTTAAGTGCTTTTGTGTATTGATCGTCTCACACAATTCTACGATCCATTCTCGGCACGGCAGCCAGAGTGGCCTTTTTAAGACATAAACTCTAAATCAGATCATGCTAGTCTGTAGCTGAAACCCCTTAAGTGGCTTTGTACTATAGTTAGAACGAAACCAAAGAGTCTTGCCCTGGCATGCAAGGCCTGGCTCTGCCTGGCCCTCCTGATCTGCTTCCACTCTCCGCCTACTCAGTGAGTTCCAGACCTATAAGACCCTTTTTCCAGTGTACATGCCAGGGCTTTGTCTGCCCCAGGGCTTTTGCACTTGTTCTCCATGGAACAACCAATTCCAAATCTTACCCCTTCTACCAGAGTGAAAAGCTCCAGAGAGCAAGGATCTTGTCTCTTGATCACTATTGCGTCCCCGGCCCCTAGAACAGTAGATACTCAATAAAAATTTGTCACATGATTGAAAGAATTTCAACTCTATGTAGTAGGCATTATTATCCTCATGTAACAGATGAAGAAACAGAAGGTCAGAGTGGTTAATTTTGCTCCAAGCCTACGAGTTTCTCAGTACAACTCTGAAGGATCTGGCCATTTGCTCCTTGTCAGCCAACTATGCTGATGTTGCTCAGCCACCCAGGAGGAGAAGTATCCTTCAAGATGCAGTTTCCACCCTTTTGCTTTGCAAACAGCACCAATTTGCCTCATTTAGTCCTTTAGTGCCAGAATCTGTCCTTTTAGTAAGAAACCCTGGCTTGCAACATTCCCCAATTTCTCCCTGGCTTTTATCTTGTGTTTTGCTTTGATTATAAAAATGAGTATTGTAGAAAGCCCAAAAAGTATAGGGAAAAAGAAAGAAAGAAAAAACAACCCCTTTGACCTTACTATCCAGAGGCAACAACACAGTTAGCATTTTGGTCTCTTACTGCCAATCTTTTCTTCCATCATCTTTAGCACAGCGTTGGAACGATCTTTGTATATAATCATCCATTCTCCTTTTATCCCTTGGCATTATTTCTAAGAGTGTTCTCATGGTACTAAAAATTCTTCATAAGCGTTGAAGCTAATGGTTGCTTAATATTCTTTCCCTTGGGTACACCCAGTTTACTCAACCAAATTTCTTTAGTTTGGGAATCCCCCTTTCTCATCTTGCAAGTCAGTAAAGCAAAGGAAAAAAAAAAAAAAAAAAAGCATTAAATGCAGAGCCACCCATACAACCATGACTTAAATATCAAGAGATTCGTGGGCAGTTATGTTTCTCTTTCATCACAATGAAAGGCACATCTGTATTTCATCAGAATAATTATTGCTATTATTTTATCGTTCTCGAGATTTCATGTCACTTAACCATGGGGCCTATGTTCTGAGAAATGTATGGTTAACTGATAGTCGCTGTGTGGACGCCAACAACTGTTCTTCAACAAACATCGATGGTATGTATAGCCTACTCTGTGGCTGCTGGACTCTATGGTGTAGAGTGGCATCGATGTGACCCCTGGTTGACCCAGCATCAAGGCGGAGTACACGACTGTATGTGAAAATTGTGGATATTCCAATGAAAATCGTGAACGTGCCTGGATGTTTTCATCCACGGCACAGGTTCCAAGGCTTTGGGTGTTTACTCTGGGCAGCATCTTCGCGGTTGCCGTTTCACCTACAGCTTCTCGGCCACCGACTCTTCCCGTGATGCGGCTGCAGCCGCCAATGCCACCAGGAGGCAGGTGGAAACGAGCCCAGAATCTGGAGGTCCGACGAGGAGGTTCAAGGGCTCCACCATGCGCCCTTGGACCAGCTGCTTCTCAGAGAACTGTGAAAGTCAGCGAAGGCCAGGCGGCGGTGCGGGGTAAGCCGGAAGTGCTGTCCAGTTGTTCTCGCCATCAGTGAGCGTCCCAGTGGCTGACCTGGAGGCCAACAGAGCCCAGGTGCTCCAGCCCCAGGCTTGGCGACTTGCTCCCATTGTGAGACGGCACACGACACTGGATTAGTAGACCTGCTTGTGATGAGTTCATGAGGATCTGACACAGTGGGGACAGCCCGCTTTGCTGATGCCTGCCCGGCATCCGTGCCCCAGCGTCCCCTGCTAGCAGAACCCTCTCGTGGACCAGGCGGTCTGTTCAGTCCCCCTTCACAATGGGATTCAAGGCTACCAGCGCGCTCAGCCCCAGCGGTGGATCTGATTGGTCAATGGGTGATTCCGCCCCCTGCCTGTGATTGGTTAAGCAGAGGCCACGTGACTTGTTCTGGCCACTGAGGCATGTGGGGGCGTGTCAGACAGATAGGGAAGATCTCCAGGCTGCAAAGGAAGGGTCCCTGGAAGAGATGGTCTTTCTTCCCCCACTGAACGTCGTTCCTTAAAGTGCTGCAGCCACCTTCCTAGCAGAACAGAGAAAAAGCCAAAACGGAGAGTGGAAAAGCAGAGAGGAGGGTGGAGATGGTATTAATCATGACAATAATAGCAACAAGCATCTGTTGAACATTTATTTAGGCTTGGTAGGTACTCTTCTAAGTGTATTACAGATGCTCCTCACCCAGATACACCCATCGTGCATTAAAGACATCCATTGCTTGGGGGCTGGGGTTGTGGCTCAGTGGTAGAGTGCTTGCCTAGCACAGGTGAGGCATTGGGTTCAATCCTCAGCACCACATAAATAAATAAATAAATGAATGTGTGTGTGTGTGTGTGTGTGTGTAAAGCATTGTGTCCATCTACTATTAAAAAAAAATTAAAAATATATCAATGAGCCGGGCACGGTGGCGCACACCTGTAATCCCAGCACTTTGGGAGGCTGAGGCAGGAGGATCGCGAGTTCAAAGCCAGCCTCAGCCATGGCGAGGCACTTAGCAGCTCAGTGAGGCCCTGTCTCTAAATAAAATACAAAAAAGGGCTGGGGATGTGGCCCAGTGGTTGAGTCCCCCGAGTTCAATCCCTGGTACCCCCCCCCCCACACACAATATATATATCAATGACTTGAAAATGCATTTGATACCCAACCTACCAAATAGCATAGCTTAGACCAGCCTATCTTAAACATGTGTGGAATACTTAAATTAGTCTACAACTGGGCAAAGCCATCTTCTGAAAAGTCTGTTTTATAATTAAGGGTTAACTAGCTCCTGTCATTAATTGAATACTGAGAGTGAGAAACAGAAGGGTTGTATGGGTATACTTTCACAACATCAGCAGGTTAAAAAGTCATAAGTCCAAAGAAGAATAAAAACAAAACAACCACAACAATAATAGGTAAGTTGAACCATCTTAGGCCGGGATCATGTGCCTTTGCTTTAGTTAGGACCGTAGCCCTGCCTGTTTTTGTGGCCCATGAGCTAAGAATGTTTTTACATTTTTAAATGCTTGAATAAAAATCAAAAAAATAATGTTTAATGATATAGGAAACTTATATGAAAATCAACTTCCAGTGTCTATAAACAAAGTTTTGTTGGAATACAGCTATGCTCATTCGTTTACCTATTGTCCATGACTGCTTTCATACTGTTAACGGCAGAGTGAAGCTGTGGGACAGAGAACACTTGGCCCACAAAGCCTCAAATATTTATTATCTGGCCCTTAATGAAAAAAATTTTGCCCACCTTTGCTTTGGCATCCACAAACCTGCAAGTTGTGTACTGTTATGATCCTGTTTTTCACAGATGAGAAATGGAGACTCAGAGAAGGCAAGTAATTTGGCCAAAGTCACACAGTTAAAGGAGTGGACTTGAGATGTAATATCAAAGGATATTAACATAACAGTGAGTTATGTTAACCATTTTTGGAAAGACCCTGGCTTCCCAGTGCCTTTGTTGAGCTCTTGAGTCAACCAGCCCTAAATTTGCCTCATTTTTAGGATTCCAGGTTTAAGAAGCATATGACATTATCATTATTGAAGCCACTTTGAGACTGCATTTCTATTCTTTGCAGGTGAAAGCATTCCAGCTGATGTCACAAGGAAGCACATTAAAAAGATAAGAGCAGCTGGTGTGGTGGCTACACCTGTAATCCCAGAAACTCAGGAGGCTGAAGTGGGAGGATTGTAAATTTGAGGCCAGTCTGGGCAATTTACCCAGAGCTTGTCTCAAAATAAAAAATAAAAAGCGCTGGGGATATAGCTTAGTGGTAGAATGCGCATGAGTGAGGCCCTGAATTCAATCCCCAATACACAAAAGAAAAAAAAAATACCAACAACATAGGAGGGAACTGGGGACATGGCTCAGTGGTCGAGCACTTGCCTGGCATGCTCAAGGACCTGGGTTTAATCCCCAGCACTGCAGAGAGAAAAAGGAGAGGTCAGAGCAGAGAGGTAAGGGAAGCAAGCTATCGGCTTCCTGGACCAATTGCCTTTTATCCTTGCTTAGAGAATAAAGTCTTTCTTTCTCCAGACATTTCCAGGCTCCACAAGGTCTTCCCTTTAAAAGGGATTAGGAAGGAAATCCTATTTTAGAATTGCTGCTGCTTTTGGCAATTTGCAATATTAGCCTGATGAGGAATTACACTTGCTAATAAAATATCTCGAGTTGGGTTGAGTCTCATTGCGGCAAGTGCTGGTAGTCACAGCCTGTAGCAGGGACTTCTGGGCCGGCGCATCCCTCGCTTGGCTAGAGCCCATGTGGAAAATCAATTTCCTCTAAATGTTTGAAGAATGACACAGAAGGACCTGATTTCTTTTCCCTCTGCTGGAGTCAATCTGGAGACACTGAGCCTATAAAATGAATGAAAATAGCTACGATTGCAGGATGCAGGGGGTGGAGGCCGAGCTAAGCAAAGCCCCATCGCCAGCTCTTGAGTTCTGGCTGTTTCGTCCTGAGCCCAGAGACAATATACGTTTGTGTCCCCAACTGATGCACTCTTAAAAAGTCACAGAACAGAAGGAATTTCACTTCAACCCAAGAGTCTCATTTCTAGGCATCTTTGCCATGGAAAAATTCCCACGATCGTGCAAAAATATATGAACGGGGTGTTCCCTGTAGTCTGGTTTATGATGGAGAAAAATTGGAGGGAAGATAATTATCTGACTAGAAGGGACTGATTAAACAAATGGTGATCTATCCACGTTCTGTCGACAGTAAGAAGAGAAATAAGAGCCAGAGGGCATGGTGGCCCACGCCTGTAATCCCAGCACTTGAGAGGCTGAGGCAAGAGGATCACGAGTTCAAAGCCAGCCTCAGCACTTAGTAACTCAGTGAGTCCCTGTCTCTAATCAAATACAAAAAAGGGCTGGGATGTGACCCAGTGGTCGAGTGTCCGTGAGTTCAATCCCCGGTACCAAAAAATAAATAAATAAGTAAATAAATAAAAAAGAGAGAGACAAGGCTGTGGGTGTTCGGATGGAAAGATTTTTGTGGTATGGTATTGAGAGGAAAAAGCAAGTTGTAGGCCAATATATGTAGTATGAGTTCATTTTTGTAAAAACCAATAACAAAAAACTTCATTAGTGATGGGCACATTTATATGTAGAGGTTTGTACATGGCTAGAGAAAGTTCTGACAGGATATACACCAGGTTGTAGAAGGTGGTCGCTAAACCCAAGGGAAGGAACTGTACAGATAATTGGGAAGATTTCCCTTCTATATTGTTTAGATTTTTGTCGTTGTTACGGTGTTTTGTTGTTGTTGTTGATACCTTTTTTTTTTTTTTTTTTTTTTTTTTTTTTTGTGGTACCAGGGATTGAACTCAGGGGCACTCGACCACTGGGCCACATCCCCAGCCCTTTTTTGTATTTTATTTAGAGACAGGGTCTCACTGAGTTGCTAAGTGCCTTGCCATTGCTGAGGCTGGCTTTGAACTCGCGATCCTCCTGCCTCAGCCTCCCAAAGTGCTAGGATTACAGGCGTGCGCCACCACGCCCGGCATGTTGATACCTTTTTATTGTTGTTATGATGGCTTAGGTAATGGGAAATAAATTAGCTTTTCAGCTTATCCAGCTAGCACTGTGCTAGACACACCACTATTTTTTTTTTGGGGGGGGTGCTTTTTTTGGATCAGGTTTGCAAGCATGTATAACAAATTAGAATAAATAAATAATTTAATAATAAAAGAAAAAGGATCCGGACTCAACTGCATGGTGCTGATAATCTAATCTAGCCACAGATACACATCTGTTACACAGCCTCAGTGATCCATTATAACTTTTTTTTTTTTGGTACCGGGGATTGAACTCAGGGGCACCCGACCACTGGGCCACATCCCCAGCCCTTTTTTATATTTTATTCAAGACAGGGTCTCACTGAGTTGCTAAGTGCCTCGCTATGGCTGAGGCTGGCTTTGAACTGGCGATCCTCCTGCCTCAGCCTCCCAAGTGCTGGGATTACAGACATGCGCCACCGTGCCCAGCTCCATTATAGCTCTTTTTAACCAACAGTTGCCACAAAGGGACTTAATACTTAGCTAACTACCTACCAAACCAAAACATCCTGTTGCCAAGGCCAGAGTTTAATGATTAACTTTAAAATATTTTTCTTTTGGACATTTGGAGATAATACACAAAACATAACATGTATCATTTTAAAGTGTATGTTTTCCTGGTATTGAGTATGTTGACAATGCTGAGCCACCATCTCTAGAACATTCCAGAACATTCTCAATTGCCCCAAATGGAAACCTTAAACCAATTAACTAGTTACTCTTCAGTTCTCTCTTCCTGTAGCCCCTGGAAATCACTAACCTGCTTTCCATCTGCATGGATTTGCCTATTGTAGACATATTGTCTACATTTCAATGAAATCTCTTACGCATGACCTCCTGCCACTGGTTCCTTTCACTGAGTGTAATGTCTTTAAGGTTCATCCATGTTTTAGCATGAGCCGGGTGTAGTGGCTCCAGAGACTGAGGCAGGAGGATCATGAGTTCAAACCATCCTCAGCAAAAGCGAGGCCCTAAGCAACTCAGTGAGACCCTGTCTCTAAATAAAATACAAAATAGGGCTGGGATGTGGCTTAGTGGTTGAGTGCTCCTGAGTTAAAAACAAAAACAAAAAACCCAAACAAATTTAAAAAACCTCATGTTGTAGCACCAGTCAGTGTTTCATTCTGTTTTACAGCTGAATAATATTCTAAGGTATGGGTATACCCACAAATTGTTTATTCATTCATCAGGTGGTGAAACCTTTGAATGTTTTTATCTTTTACATATTATGAATAATGCTCCTATGAATATTCTTGAACACATTATTTTTGTTTGAACACCTGCTTTCAATTCTTTGGGGTAAAAATGTAGGAGTGAAACAACAGGTAATTTTATGTGCTGAGGATAGACCCCAGGGCCTTGTGCGTGCTAGGCAAGAGCTCTACCCCTGAGCTACACTCTAGTTCAAAATTTACTTTTGAAATCCCAGAAGTCTGAACTCCTGACCAAGAGGACATTCCACAAGTAGGGAAGATCTTTTTCTGAGTGTCTCTATTTTGTCCCTGAATTTAGGCAGTTAGTTAATATACAAATGAAGATGATTATTATATAATTACTTACATATACTTAAAAAAATCATCTCCTAAGATCCCACTTCTTTTAGAATATTCCAAATATTTCTATTACGTGAGTACTTGGGGGAACGGTTATTCAAAATACATTAATTAAGTGATTCATTCAGGATTTCTCATGGAAGTTTCCCTGTCTGTTGCCCTTGTGGAGATCCAACAATTGTGACTAATCCTAGCACAAGGAGCATTAATATGGAATGGGTCAAGGCCAGACCAGGTGAGCTGGGTTCTGAGATGGGCTTTTGTTGAACGAGAGCTGAGAACGATCAGCACACTTTAAGGTGGGCTTCACTTACTGTTTTAGTCAGTGTTTTCATTGCTGTGACCAAAAGATCTGACCAGAACAATTGTAGAGGAAGAAAAGATGATTTGGGGGCTCCTGGTTTCCGAGGTCTCAGTCCATAGACAGCAGGCTCCATTCCTCGGGGCTTGAGGTGAGGCAGGACATCATGGCGGAAGAGTGTGGCAGAGAGAAGCAGCTCACATGGTGATCAGGAAGCAGAGAGAGAGAGAGAGAGAGAGAGGGAGAGGGAGGGAGAGAGAGAGGGGGAGAGACTCCACTTGCCATATACAAAATATATACACCAAAGCCAAGTCCCCAGTGCCCACCTCCTCTGGCCACACCTCACCTGTCTTCAGTCCCCACCCAGTTAATTCCATCAAGGGATTAATCCACTGATTGGGATAAGACTCTCATAACCCAACCATTTCTCCTCTAAACCTTCTTGCATTGTCTCACACCTGAGCTTCTGGGGGACACCTAATAGCTAAACCATAAATAACATTAACCACCTTACAAACTGTGATTTAATTTCCCTGGGACCTGGGTTGAAGTCCCCATTGTGACGTTAATTAATTTACCTTGAGGAAGTTACCCAGCCCTCTGTAACATAGGATCGGTTGTAGTACATACTTGGTGATTCATTCATTTGTTCAGTAAACATTTATTGTGTACCTATGGTATGCCACATACAGTTCTCAGTGCTGACTAAGACAGATCGGAATCCCTGACCTTGTGAAGAGAGATGAATCGTCACCACAACAAATAATTGTAAGATAGTTACAATTTGGTGGTGTTTTATGAGAAAAGCTATAACAAGAGGGCTGAGGGAAGGACTGAGTTTTATTTTATTTATTTACTTGGTACTGAGGATTGAACCCAGGGGACTTTACCACTGAGCCCCATCCCCAGCCCTATTTAATTATTCATTTATTTAGGCACAGAGTCTCGTTAAGTTGTTGAGGCCAGCCTCAGAATTTGTGATCCTCCTGCGTTGGCCTCTGTCATTGGGATCACAAGTGTATAATGGCCGCTGACTCTGGAGGACTGCATTTTCTTTCTTTCTTTATTTTTCAGAGTCCACCTCAGACGGGTCATGTGCCGAAGTCATGACAAGGTTTAGAGGGAGGCACGTCTCCACAATAGCGTGGATACCCAGTCATCACGCTATGGACCGAAGGATCGAGGACTGGATTTTAAATGGTGTGGTCAGCAGAAGATCCACTAGGAAGGTCACATTTTTTAAAAAATTTTTTTTTATATTTATTTATTTGCTTTAGTTGTACACAATGCGTTTATTTTTACGAGGTGCTGGGGCTCAAACCCAGGCCAGGCACCTGCTAGGCTAGTGCTCTACTGCTGAGCCACAACCCCAGCCCCTAGGAAGGTCACATTTGAACAGACTGAGGGACAAGGCATGTGGATACCTGGGGGGGGGGGGGGGGCAGAGGATCAGGTAGTGCCACGACCCTGAAACAGGACTTCTGTGTGTCTGTGGAACAGCAGGGAGACCGGTGTGATGGACCAGAGGAACAGTGGCAGGAAGTAGAAGGAGCTAATCCCGTGGGCCACAGTGAGGATTTTGGATTTTCCTTGTAGCGAGATGGGGAGCCCTTGGAAGTTTGGTCCTCAGCTGATTTAAGTATCAAAAACCTTATTCAGAGCTGGGCATGTTGGCGCACACCTGTAATCCCAGCACTTGGGAGGCTGAGGCAGGAGCATCATGGGTTCAAAGCCAGCCTCAGCAATGGCAAGGCACTTAACAACTCAGTGAGACCCTGTCTCTAATAAAATATGAAAAAGGGCTGGGGATGTGGCCAGTGGTCAGTGCCCAAGTTCAATCCCCGGTACCAAAAAAAAAAAAAAAAAAAAAGCCTTATTCAGTCTGCTGTGTTGAAAATAGTCCAGAGCTGGGTTGCTGTGGTGCATGCTTGTAATCCCTGCAGGTCGGAGGCTGAGGCAGGAGGATCATGAGTTCAAAGCCAGCCTCAGCAATGGTGAGGCACTTAGCAACTCAGTGAGACCCTGTCTCTAAATAAAATACAAAATAGGGCTGGGGACGTGGCTCAGTGGCTGAGTGCCCCTGAGTTCAATCCCCAGCACCCCCTCACCCCCCACCCCTCAAAAAAAGAAAACTATTTCAGTAACTCTGATGAGGTAAGATGGGGCTTGGATGGGTGAGGTCGGTGGCGGTAGGTAGGGTGCAGGTGGGGAAATGTCATGAGTACCCTCTGCAGGTAGAGACTGCACAGTTTCCAGTCGGGAGGATTAAATAAGATACTGCAGGCAAAGCTCTGGGCACAGAGCACGTGTGTAGGTAGGACCGAACGATGGCAGGTGTGATCATCATGGTGGCTGGAGAGGGTCTCCATCAGGGGTTGATCTGAAGCCGGTAGGAAAGTGAGCACCAGGAAGCCATAGAGGCTACCTTGCGGTTCGCTGTGAGTCATCAAAGGCCACCGAAGACAGCAAAGCATCCAAACACCAGAGCCACATCATTTAGACCCAAAGAGAAAAACTTCAGGGCCAAGTTTTTTTTTTTTTTTTTTTTTTTTAATATTTATTTATTTACTTTAGTTGTACACAATGCAATGCATTTATGGTTTTACATGGTGCTGAGGATCGAACCCGGGCCGCGCACGTGCGAGGCAAGCCCTCTGCCGCTGAGCCACATCCCCAGCCCTTTTTTTTTTGAGACGGGGGACTGAACTCAGGGGCACTCGACCACAGGGCCACATCCCCAGCCCTTTTTTGTATTTGATTAGAGACAGGGTCTCACTGAGTTGCTTAGTGCCTCGCCATGGGTGAGGCTGGCTTTGAAATGGCGATCCTCCTGCCTCAGCCTCCCAAGGGCTGGGATGACAGGCGTGCGCCCCCGTGCCCGGCGAGGGCCAAGTTCTTCAGATAACTGCAAAGGCTTCTTTCTTGTACCATACAGAAAGCACCCAGAGACAGGGCAACATTGCCGTCTGGATTCCCTGGCTTTGGAAGTCTTTACTGGCAATGTCCTGGCTGCCCAGGTATTTATATTTGGGGGTTTTCAAATGGAATTGCCAAGTCCAGAATCCCTTTCAGGAAGAAGCAGCCATGGCCAAGAGACAGTTGGAGTCCTTTCAATTCACCTTCTCTTCCCTCCAAATTCCAGAGACAAGAAAGAGGTCAGCCTGAGGAGGTTGGCGATGGATTTTTCCAAGGGATGCCGGCTTCACTCCTCCTCCCCCAGTCACTAGGCCTCCCTGGAGCCGCTGCCAAACTCTTGCCGGTGGACATCGGGCCCCAGCAGGGAGAAGCAGGGACCGAGGCCCTTATTTTGGTTTTGACGTCCGCAAAGGAAGTCTGATGAAATTAATCATCAGCCCAAATGACAATCCACCCAACTCTCTCTCTGTGACACCACCTCGTCTTCTAGTCCTGACCGAGGTCTCCCTCTCTCTTTTTTTGTCTTCATTTTGCTCTGGATTAAGTTTTGATTTTTTTTTTAAAGAGTTAATTAGAAGATAATAACACCAGCAAGCTTATTGCGAATTATTTGTTTCTGTACTTGATACTTACAAGGGTGCTCCGTTCTCGCGAGCTAATATTTGGCTTGTCAAATGTGTTAGTCATTGTAATTACTTGAGCCCAGGTACACTCACTGGTGCCGTGGGCAGAGTGACAGGAACGGCAGCGGCAGGTAGCAAAGGCCCCCACCACCCTGTGTGTATACCGAAAAAGAGAACTTTGGGGGGAACAGGTCTTTCCTGCAACCTTCTGTCTTCACCCGATGGGCTTCTTTCTTTCTTTTTTTTTGGTACTGGGGATTGAACTCAGGGGCACTCGACCACTGGGCCACATCCCCAGCTCTTTTTTGTATTTTATTAGACACAGGGTCTCACTGAGTTGCTAAGTGCCTCGCCATTGCTGAGGCTGGCTTTGAACCCGCGATCCTCCTGCCTCAGCCTCCCAAAATGCTGGGATTACAGGTGTGTGCCACGGCGCCCAGCTTGGGCTTCTTCCTTTACTCTTCCCTATGAGCACTTTTCTTTGAAAGGCGCTCTCTCTCTCTCTCTCTCTACTTCTGAGATAACTTCTTCTGTACCACCAGGCCTGGCCTCATTGTCCACGGGCCTCCTAGTCCAAAACCTTTACACGTTTCAGCATGGGACTGACTGCAGGGCTTGAGCCAAGCTTGGGGACCTATTGATCACTTTTGTCCTTTCCCCAGAAGAGAACGTCCCCTGCTCCAGAATGTGCCCCATTCCTCTCTACAGCTTGAAGAGGGCTTAGCAGCCAAGCATGGTGGCGCACGCCTGTCATCCCAGCACTTGGGAGGCTGAGGCAGGAGGATCGCGAGTTCAAAGCCAGCCTCAGCCATGGTGAGGCACTTAGCCTCAGTGAGACCCTGTCTCTAGTAAAATACAGAAAAGGGCTGGGGATGTGGTCCAGTGGTCGAGTGCCCCTGAGTCCAATGCCCTGTACCAAAAAAAAAAAAAAAAAAAAAAAAAAAAACGTAAAAAAGGTTGTGGGTGTGGCTTGGTGGTAGAGTGGCCCTGGGTTCAGTCCCCAGTACCACAAAAGAAAAACTCCAGTGCTCAGCAAGGAAAGTGGGACTCAAGGAGAGATCAGAAGAACTTTTCAAATGCCAACTTGGAAAATGCCAAGTGTAGCTATGCAACTCTGTATGCCCATGGAGGGTGGTAGCACATTTGCCAAAGTCCATCCAACTATAGGCTTAAGAGGAAAGCATGAAGCTGTATAATTACACATCAATTTAAAAAAATGCCAAAAAATATCCCGACACCAGGCTGGGGATATAGCTCCGTGGTAGAGGGCTTGTCTGGCATGTGTGAGGCCACGGGTTCCATCCCCAGCACCTCAAAACCAAACCAACCTGGGGCTGGGGTTGTGGCTCAGTGGTAGAGCGCTCTCCTAGCACGTGCGTGGCCTGGGTTCGATCTCAGCAACACGTAAAAAATAGACACATTGTGTACAACTAAAGCAAATAAATAAATATTAAAACAAAACAAACCAAAACAACAACAAAAATAAATCCAGGCACTGCCAACAAAAAACCAACCAACCAACCAAATAAAAAATAAATAAATAAAATAAAACCAGCATCTCTGCCTTATCCTCAAAATAAAGGCTGATCACATACCACACAAGGTCCTTCCCCAGGGGCCTGCTTTTTTGTTTTCCTGCCTCCCTTCTAATACTTCTGTGGCTCCCTACTGTCCAGCCGTGGGGAACAGGGAATGTTCAGAATGGCGCGGGTCCAGGGGGAGAGAAGTGGAGAGGGGGCCTCTTGGTGGGCTCTGTGCTATGTGCTCCTCCACACGACGCCATCCAGTAGCTTCCTGGCACAGTTGGACTGGCCCACACCTGCTGAGCAGGGCCCCAGTGCCTCACATGAGGGCCTGCCCTGCCCTCCCTGACCAACACCTTCTGCCCTTAAGCGTCAACTCAAAGGTCTTCTCCAGCAAACCCCGCTGACCTGCTTGGTCTCTTGGCCGTACCTCTATAACAGCATTTGACACACCCTCCTGGGTTCATGGATGTGATTTCGACCTTCCCCCCCTCCTGAGGGCAGGGGCCTTGACGCTGTGGTCTGCGAGTCCAGCACAGTGCCTGGCCCACACAAGGCCGGCTGCAGCACATGCATGCAGGGATTTCTCCATCGTCTTTGCAGGCACCGGGCACAGGCACAGATACGCAGAGGTGTGGCTGGATGCAGGGACGGAAGGGTGACAAGTGTATTTCCTCTTTGCCTGATCTGTATTGCTCTGGGAACTCTTGGCACCTGGGTGTGGAGAGGGAACATGGCGGCAATGAAGATCTGAGACTCTGGACTCGGGCAAGCTGCAGGGCCCCCAGCTGTCAGGTTTGTGCATGGGACTCGACCTCCCCCAGCATCGGATCAGGTGGCTGTTGGCCTGCCTGCACAGGGTCACTGCGAAGCTCAAAGGAGACAAGGCCTGTGGAGCACGCAGCTCCTCGCAGCTCTGACTGGAAGAGGAATTGACTCGTGTTCAGCATGCAGCCTGGATGGGTGGCAGTGGTTGGTCACCAGACGAAAAAAGAGAAAGAAGTCACCTGCCGTTGACAGCCACCCTCACATAAGCACCTCTGCTTTTACCTTCTGTGATCTACCCAGGGTCCTGGGTCAGATGGTTGCATGACACAAGTGACATGTCCCAGAGACAGCAACACCACCCTTGGAAGATGTTACTGCACCAAAATCTGGAAGACAATGAAAATGGACATTTTTCTCATTTGCCTCCAACTTCTTATCTCTATATTGGAGGGCAGCAGTTATAGCCATGGGGGAGGGGGGGGGGGGGGACCAAGGGGGAAGTGACCTGTCCTCTAGCTCATCAGGCAAACCAATTTGTTGATTATCTTCCCAACCAAAAAGTCTGGGTTCTGCTTTCGTGGGTGTTCTGCTCAAGAAGAATTCTTGGCTAACCATGACATAAGTGGTCCCATTTTCTCCTCCTTCCACCTCCTTCCAAGCCACAGCTTCCCAAACGAAGTCCTAAATTTCCCAGCAAAGGCAATTTTACATCCTACATAAGAACTCAGACTCTGCCTGTCATCCCAGCACTTGGGAGGCTGAGGCAGGAGGATCGCCAGTGCAAAGCCAGCCTCAGCCATGGCGAGGCACTTAGCCACTCAGTGAGACCCTGTCTCTACTGAAATACAAAAAAAAAGGGCTGGGGCTGGGGCCCAGGGGTCGAGTGCCCCTGAGTTCAATCCCCGGTACCAAAAAAAAAAAAAAAAAAAAAAAAAATCAAATAGCGAGAGAAATGAGAGCAGCGTCTATGGTGCGGGTATCTGTGACACTTACTAAGTGGCAGAACTTGGGTGTGAGTTCATTAGGTGTCGGGTGTTATTTTACTCATTGTTTTCAAAAGAGGAACTAGGGTGGTGAAAGTCTTAAGAAAATGAGACCGTAGGCCCTACAGACCTGCAAAACTGGAAAGGCCCTGGTTAGATGAACCACCTGGCGTGTCACCGACATCTGGCATGGCCGGCTGGAAAGTGCCTCCCCGCCCCCTCCCAAAAGATTCAGAGTGCAAGTCCTGGAGCCTGGGCCTGTGAGGGAGCTTTTTTTTTTTTTTTTTTTTTTTTTTTTTTTGGTACCAGGGATTGAACTCAGGGGCACTCGACCACTGGGCCACATCCCCAGCCCTTTTTTGTATTTTATTTAGAGACAGGGTCTCACTGAGTTGCTAAGTGCCTCGCCATGGCTGAGGCTGGCTTCCAACGTGCGATCCTCCTGCCTCAGCCTCCCAAGTGCTGGGAGGACAGGCGTGCGCCACCGCGCCCGGCTCTGTGAGTGATCTTCTTTGGAAAAAGGAACTTACTCAAGTTAATTTAGGATTTTGGGATGGGATCATGGTGGATGAGGGTGGGCCCTTAATCCAGTATCGAGGGTCCTTCTGAGAGCCTTCAGAGGGAACAGGGCCCTGCCACACCTGGGCTTCAGACCTCTGCCCTCTGAACCCGTGACAAAATACATTTCTGTGTTTTTAAGCCACCCAGGGCCGGATGATTTGTTTGTAGCAGCCTCAGAAAAACTCCCGTAGCCTGTGGCATTTTCAAGAGGAATATAACAACCTGCTGACCCTGGGAAGCTCGGAGGATGAAGGATGTAAGAGCCTTAATGAGGAGGTAGCTAAGATGGCGGCTGACTGAGAGCCAAAGAGGAGAGAAGTCAGAAGAGAAAGCAGAATAAAAACCTACTCGTGCCGGGCGCGGTGGCGCACGCCTGTAATCCCAGCACTTTGGGAGGCTGAGGCAGGAGGATCACGAGTTCAAAGCCAGCCTCAGCAATGGCGAGGCACTTAGCAACTCAGTGAGACCCTGTCTCTAATAAAATACAAAAAAAAGGGCTGGGGATGTGACCCAGTGGTCGAGTGCCACTGAGTTCAATCCCCAGTACCAAAAAAAAAAAAAAAAAAAAAACCTACTCGTTTCCAGTCTGCCTCCGAATTCTTTCCCGCGGTATCGTTGCTGCAGGCGACAGCAGAAGGAGATGATTCTACAAGGTCCCTGCCTTGAGCTGGTTTGGTAGAGGCCAGGATGGAATCATTAAGAGCAGACAAACTTGGGTTCAAGTTGCAACTTCCTCTTCAAAAGCTGTGGGATGTTGGGCCCATGACTCAACCTCTCTGAGCTTCAGTTTCTTTGTATGTGAAACAGTACACCATACCTCTCTCAGGAGACACGGGGATGCTTCGGAGGACATTTGATGGGCCTGGTTTGCAGGAATTGCTTAAGTAATGGCTGCCAAAGTGACAAACCCTTGGGGCAAGTCCACCTAGCACCTCATGCTACTGTAGTAAGGTGCTACTGTGCGTGGGGCAATTCCCTGGATCTGGGAATTGGATCAGTCAAATGGCCTGAGTAGGTTGAATGTGTGACTATGGCCAGGCATGGTGGTACATGCCTATAATTCCAGCAAATTGGGAGGCTGAGGTAGGAGGATCCCAAGTTGGAGGCCAGCCTCAGTAACTCAGCAAGACTCCATCTCAAAATATAATCAAAAAGGCCTAGGGGATACAGTTCAGTGGTAGAGCAATCCTGGGTTCAATCCCGAGTCCCTCCCACCCCTCAAAACAAAAATCTGTGGCCTTGGCCTGCTTAGCACGGTTCTTTTCCTCTGAAGGAAAGTCCTGGCTCTCCTGAGTGCTTTGTGAGATCATCAGCCATCTGGGCTGACACTTTATTGTTCCTTGGGAAGCCAAAGAGGACAGAAAACCTTGAAACTCAGCTCCACACTCCCAAGCCATCCTGTGTGTCTGCTTTGAACTTACGCGAGGCAGCGACTTAGAAACAAGCAGGGCCCAGTCCACCGCGACTCCTTCTCCCGATTCTTGAGCTCAGGGGCCTCCGTCATCCACGACCCTCCTACCGACTGGCTAGAAGGGGCACATCCTTTCCACTCAGTTAAAAGGACATTTTTTTTTTTTTTCCAACGAGAGCAGGTCATATTTCAAACCGCAGTGCCAAAGGTATCAGGAGCCAGTAAAAGGGGGCCTTTAACACGGTATTTATTTTGACTGGCAAAACAGGTCATGGCTGTAAAAGAAACAGCTCTTGGGAGCGAGGCAGGCTCTGGGCTCTGGGCTCACTGTCTCTACCCACACACACACTGTTTAAAGCATTCCGGAGCCGCTGCCAGCCTTCCTGGCAGGGCTCTTATTTCTTTACATGTATGTTACATTCCATCTGTTTAATGTGCTCTGTGCCATGCGTGAATTCTGGTAGGGCCTGGCAAGGTGGCGCAGCGTGCTCAGGCTTGTTCTAGGCCAAAGGGGGCATGGGGCAGAGAGGGGATGAAGGAGTCCTGCTAGCTTTTGGCTCAGGCGACCTGGAGTGGCAAAGACGGAAGGGGAATTGTAAGGCCATTTTTTTTTTTTTTCTTTTTCCAGATGTGGCTGGGTCACGTGCGTATTTCATTTGGCCCAGAGATATTTCAGGGTACAGGTTTCTGATACGCAGCCAGAAAGAAGAAAGAAAGAAAGAAAGAAAGAAAAGAAAGAAAGAAAGAAAGAAAGAAAAGAAAAGAAAAAGGAGAAAGGCAACATTAGGGAAACGCACGCTCATGAATCTGAGGTTGGCCCGGAAACATTCCGAGGCCTTGAATGCCAACACCTGGATCTGATGGTCCCCGCGCCTACAGAGAAACTGAACGCGGTCTTCACATCAGTCTCAAGAACCATTAAGGGCTCGGTCGGAGGAGCCGAGGCAACGTGCTGTGACTTGGATCCAATTTCATTCACTTGGAAGACAGGAAGGCCAGGTTTTATGCCCTGCCAAAACATCTGGTGAATTCAGTTAAAAAAAAAAAAAAAAAAAAAAAAGAGCCAGCCCAGTAGGGGAGAAAACAGAACCCTCTAGAAACAGTTGGTGGGTATTGGGTGACGGAAACATGGCTTCAATGGACTGAAATCTTCACTCTTTTTTTGTTTTTTTTTTTTTCAAATATTTATTTATTTGCTTTAGTTGTACGTAATGCGCTTATTTTTATGTGATGCTGAGGATCGAACCCTGGCTGCGCACGTGCTAGGCAAGTGCTCTACCGCTGAGCCACAACCCCAGCCCCTAGAATCTTCACTCTTTCCACAGCTCCTGGTTGAGTGGAGATCTCTTCAGGATGGGGAAGTTACAGAGAGGAAGATGATGGGGGTTAAAAATGGAAAGGTTGGGGCTGGGGCTGGGACTGGGGCTCAGTGGGAGAGCGCCCGCCTAGCACGTGCAAGGCATTCGGTTCCATCCTCAGCACCACGTATAAATAAATAAAATAAAGGTATTGTGAGCCGGGCGCGGTGGCGCACGCCTGTAATCCCAGCACTTGGGAGGCTGAGGCAGGAGGATCGCGAGTTCAAAGCCAGCCTCAGCCATGGTGAGGCACTTGGCAACTCAGTGAGACCCTGTCTCTAATAAAATACAAAAAAGGGCTGGGGATGTGGCCCAGGGGTCAAGTGCCCCTGAGTTCAATCCCCGGTACCAAAAAAAAAAGGTATTGTGTCCAACTACAACTATATATATATACATACATATATATACATATACATATATTTAAATATATATATGCATTATATATATATTTAAAAAAAAAAAAAGGAAAGGTTCATCTGGGCGCGGTGAAACACACCTGTGATCCCAGCAGCTTGGGAGGCTGAGGCAGGAGGATCGTGAGTTCAAAGCCAGCCTCAGCAGCTTAGCAAGGCCCTAAGCGACTCCGCGAGACCCTGTCTCTAAATAAAACATAAAAAAGGGCTGGGAGGGGCTGAGACTGTAGCTCAGTGGCAGAGCGCTTGCCTAGCATGTGTGAGGCACTGGGTTTGATCCTCAGCATCACATAAAAATAAATAAATAAAATAAAGGCACTGTGTCCATATACAACAACAACAACAACAAAAAGGCTGGGATGTGGCTCATTGGTTAAGCGCCCCTAGGTTCAATCCCAGGTATCCTCCCCCCACCAAAAAAAAAAGAAAAGAAAGTTTCACACTTTAAGAAAAAGTTGAGTGCACATTTCTTGAGTCCAGCCGGTGGTTGGGACAGAATCTGCCGGCTCGGAAGTACAGCCACTCACCTGCATCAGAAGGGATGGCGCGAGGCACCGGACCCCTAATGAGAACCAGCCCCGCGTGGAATAAAATGAGTGTGAGTTGTGTAATCCCAGTTGGCCCGTGGTGAGAACAGGGAGGAGGAAGGAGCGCGAGGAACATGCTTCACATGTGATTCAGGAGGTCCTGGAGCCCGTCCTGACCCTGTGGGTTGGAATTTCTGACTCTGGACTTTGCCTTGACTCAGAATAGGAAACCGTATCCTGACCGCGCGGTTCTTTTTATAGAATCCGACTCTCTGCCAACTTCCTCCAGAGCACAAGATCATCCTTCGTGGTCTCTAAACAATACGCCAATCATCAGATGGCAGTGGGTGGGGGTGCTCTGTCCTGTTTGCACCAAACGTAACCCAGGCCTGGAGCAGAAGACCAACCAGGAACCCGGGCTTGGCTCCCCCCACCCCGGGCCTGGTAAATACAACATGTTCCTACAGGTTGGGAAACCGTCTGGCTCATCTTTCTACTTTCTCTCTTTCTCCCACTTCTTCTAACTTGGATCTCGCCGTTCTGCCTTGACGTTGGCCAAGTTCACATTTGCCAGTTGCCGGGTGGATAATGGATGATTTGTGAGATTAGTAATAGGCTAGGGATGAGGAGACAGGCAGCCAGGCATGTACTACTAGGTGACAAAATGACTTCTCTCTCTCTCTTGTTTTTTTTTTTTTTTTTTTTTTTTGTTTGTTTTTACTGGGGATTAAACTCAGAGGAGCTAGACCCCTGGGCCACATCCCCAGCCCTTTTTTGTATTTTATTAGAAACAGGGTCTCACTGAGTTGCTAAGTGCCTCGCCATGGCTGAGGCTGGCTTTGAACTCCTGATCCTCCTGCCTCAGCCTCCCAAGTGCTGGGATGACAGGCCTGTGCCCCCGTGTCCGGCAAAATGACTTTTCTTGATCTCCATTCCCTGCTCAGCCCCACGGGCCATCCACGTGCTGATGGGAATCAGGGAGGTGAGAACAAAATGACTTAATTCTCCTCGGTTCGGTGGCCTCACGTGCGCTTGCAGAGAAAGCTGCGGGAGACCCCCGGCCCTGGTGATCGGTCAGCGGAGGTCATTTCTTGCTTGCGAGGTATACTGGAGCGTGCAGGCCCAACGGGGATGTTAAGAGAAGGCAAGGCGTTTGGTAGTCCCTCATTAAAAATGGATTTTGTTTTCAGTGCTTTAAGGACAGGAACAGCGACGTTGGAAACTGTGCTTGTAATTGGGAGCAGGTCTCCTGCCAGATCCGAACAGCTTTAGGGAGATCCAGTTTTAGGTTTACAGTACTACGTTCTGGCTCGCTGAGAGCGCATCTAAATGTTGCCAGAAAGTGTCATAAACTACCAAATTCGTACAAAAATATATTGACATCATGACTCCGTAGCCTTAAGTCAGAGGGTCCGGGGTGGGGGAGCAGATTGTCCCCATCAGCATCCTTCTCTTGGGTCACCTGGGACAATTATCATTTGTGAGATTCCAACCCCGGTTGGACCAGTTTGCTTAGCTGCTTAGAACATGATGTCAAAGGGCTGAGGAAGCAGCGTCACCCTGTCCGGTGGCCACAGATGGCCTCCCTACCTGGGCCACGCCAGACGAGAGCCAAGGGACCCAACCCAGCCCTGTCATCCCCATCTGCTGCTAGAAAGCAGGCCCACGTGCCCGGCTCGCCTCTCAGCTCTGGGTGCTTTCTGCTCCCCAGACTCTGACAACAGATCCTCCGACTGACCGAGCTCACTCCTGCGCCCGAGTCTTCCTTGTCCCCTGCTAGGGACTCCCTTCCCCTGGCTGCCTTCTGCTTCTCATCTGACACTCAATTTACAGGCAGATTTTTCATGGAAGCCTTGGCTGACCCCCGGGACCGGCTTCCATGGTAGCATTTATCAAAATTGTCACTTACAACTTGTGTTGCATGTCAGATGCGACCGGCACTTCTCACATTGTAATGTGGCCCTGAGTCCCGTGGGGGCTCACGTTAAAATGCAAGTGCAGACCAGGGCCCGAGACGCTGCATTTCTAACAAGTTCCCCGGTGACGCTGGCGCCGCTGGTCCGCGGACCACCCTCTGAGTAGCCACAGCACAGACCTTTCTCCATCAGGGTTCTGTGGAAGAACAGATGGAAAATGGGTTGAGCTACTGTTTTCTCAGTTCTCCTAAGGAGCGTGCTTCCCGGGAACTATTAACTGGAAGCTAATTCCTTCTACACCTTGCCTGTTTTAGCACAGGGTTTCTTAACCTCCCACTGCTGATACTTGGTCTGAGTCATTCTTTTTTTTTTTTTTTTTTTTTTGTACCAGGGATTGAACTCAGGGGCACTCGACCCCTGGGCCACATCCCCAGCCCTCTTTTGTATTTTATTTAGAGACAGGGTCTCACTGAGTTGCTTAGCACCTCACTGTTGCTGAGGCTGCCTTTGAACTTGCCATCCTCCTGCCCAGGCCTCCCAAGTGCTGGGATGACAGGTGTGCACCACCAAGCCCGGCTGGCCACCTGGGTCATTCTTTGTGGTAGAGGATTGTCCTGTGCTTTGTAGGATGGGTACCCATATCCCGGTCCTCCCTCCGTCAGCTAGGTTCCAGTACAACATTCCCTAGTTGTGATAACCAAGAACGTCTGCAGATCTTGTCCCCAGTCCCCTGGGGCACAACATTGTCGCCTGGTAAGAATCACTGCCTCAGGACTGCCTCTGGCAGGACAGGCTTGAAAAGGGTTGGGAGCCTCAAGAAAAGTGTCTTGTTCATGACTATGAACCCATCCACAAGCACTGTTCTCTACATTTGGCAGAACCGCCTCTGTGCGTGCTTGGTGATTGACTGAATGAATGAATGAGTGAATGAATGAAAATGAGTGACAGTGAATCCCAAAACCATGTCTGGCTGGTGGGTGAATAGAATTCCCTCCACACAGCCTCCAACCCCCTCTGCCCCACTCCCCCACACACACACACACAAAAAATAAAATAAAATAAACAGCAAAACTTAGGGGGCTTGTTGTCACCCAAGGCAAAATTTTTCTAAATGAGGCATTTTTCAGAGTAAATATCCCTGGGGGTGGGGGAGTGAAGAAAGATTCTCACTTGAGATATTTTTTTTTAAATGTGTCCAATGACTAAAATTGTCTTACAGTAAGTACCCAGAGAATTGCATTTGCTTAAAGAAAAAGAAAAAAAAAAAAAAGAAAGAAAGAAAGAAAAAGAAAGAAAGAGAGAAAAAAACCTGCTGTTTTTAGTCTCAAGTGTAGAAAGGACTTGAAAATCATATATATGCCCCTACCCCCCACCTTACTGGGAAAGTTATAAAATGGTAGAATTGGTTTTGGTCCTGGATTGTCACAACTCCACCTCAGACAGAGGATTCAGAGGTAAAATGGCATTGGGGACCTACTGGGGGGAAAAGTTCATAAGGAATAAAACTGGAGATTCATTCAAGTAGGAAAACCAGCAGCTGTAGGGCTTTTGTTTTGTTTTGCTTGGGGAGGGGTCCTACTGGTTTTTTTTTTTTTTGTTGTTGTTGTTGTTGTTGTTTGTTTGTTTTTTGGTACTGGGGATTGAACTCAGGGGCACTGGACCACTGGGCCACATCCCCAGCCTCCCCCCCTTTTTTTGGTATTTTATTAGAGACAGGGTCTCACTGAGTTGCTAAGTGCCTCGCCATTGCTGAGGCTGGCTTTGAACTCGCGATCTTCCTGCCTCAGCCTCCCAAGTGCTGGGATCACAGGTGTGCGCCACTGTGCCAGGCTCCTATTGTTTCAATGTCTCCTCCAAAACTCATGTTGAAATTTAATTGCCAAAATTAAAAAAAAGAAAGAAAGAAAGAAAGAAATTTAATTGCCACTGTGACATTGCTGGAAGGTGGGATTTTAAGAGACGTGAGGGCAAAGCTTTCACAAATGCAAAAGTTTATTTATTGCCAGCGTGGCATTTTTATTAAATAGAACCCGGTATTGTGTGTGCCCCTCCTCACCCTGTGATGCACTGTGACATTCTGTGACACGGAGGCGCTAGCAAGATACTGCTGCCATGTTCTTGGACTTCCAAGCCTCCAGACTATAAAAAGGAAACCTCTGTTCTCTATAAATTACCTCACCTCAGGTATTCTGTCATAGCAACAGAAAACAGCCTCAGACAGGAAGGATCTTCCATAGTTTTTGAGGGGAAAATTACAAATAGATGAATGTAAAATCCACACCTTGTTGAAAAACCATGGACTTGGGTTCTCTTTAAAAGAAGGCAAATGTGCTGGATTTGCTTATTTCTATACGAACAAGCAAACTTCAGCAACTCAGAGGCAAATTTCCAAACTGCCATTTAGAAAGCAAAGCTGACTTCCTTTTATCTTTCACATACTTGGGTAAAAGGGCAGGTTGGGTTCTCAGTTACTGGGGCAATTGATTGGCATTTGGAACACTGAAGCCATTTGTGCAAAAGATAGAGATAATGACCTCCCAATGCTCCTTTAAGTATATTCTCCTTTGCCTAATAGAGGTAGCAAATCATTTTTATTTTGCATGCCAACTTTACAATTAGTTGGTAGGGGCTATACATACAATTTGGGGGAAAGATTGTGAATCTAAGTCTGAGCTCTTTGTGAGAAGGATGGAATGCTGCAATTGATTGGTTATGTCTGCCAGGAACAGTGGAGTGGAGAGAGGAGAAGGGACTTTGGGTATATGGTTCCTGAAACTTGGGAAAGTCTTCTCCTCTATTAAAGGTGTCCTAGCAAGAGAACACCAAGGAGAACTGTTCACACCTGAACATAGAATATCTCACTCCATTTCATATAGACATGTTGGCATGTCGTGTATTAATACATGAGCATAGGAAGGTAATGTCCGATTCATTCTACTGTCTTTCCTGTTCCCACCCCCACCCCCTTCCCTTCCCTTCATTTCCCTTTGTCTAATCCAGGGAACTTCTATTCTTCCCAACCTTCCCTTATTGTGTATTAGCATCTACATATCAGAGAGAACATTGGGCATTTGGGTTTGGGGGATGGGCTCATTTCACTTAGCGTGATAGTTTCCATTTCCCTTCATTTGCCAGCAAATGCCATACTTTTATTCTTCTTTATGGCTGAGTAATACTCCATTGTGTATATTTGTCACATTTTATTTATCCATTCATCTGTTGAAGGGCACCTAGGTTGGTTCCATAGCTTAGCTATTGTGAGTTGAGCTGCTATAAACATTGATGTGACTGGGCTGGGGTTGTGGCTCAGCGGTAGAGTGCTCGCCTAGCACGTGTGCGGCCCAGGTTCGATCCTCAGCACCATGTAAACGCATTGTGTACAACTAAAGCAAATAAATAAATACTAAAAAAAACATTGATGTGACTGTATCACTGTAGTATGATTTTAAATCTATTGGGTATATGCCAAGGAGTGGGATAGCTGAGTCAAATGGTGGCTCCATTTCTAGTTTTCTGAGGAATCTCCATACTGCTTTCCAGAATGGTTGTACCAATTTGCAGTCCCACCAGCAATTTATGAGTGAATCCTTTTCCCCACATCCTCACCAACATTTATTGTTACTTGTATTCTTGATAATTGCTTTCCTGACTGGAGTGAGATGGAATCTCAGTGTAATTTTAATTTGCATTTCTCTAATTGCTAGAGATGTTGAACATATTTTCATATATTTGTTGATCGATTGTATTTTTTCTTCTGTGAAGTGTCTTGCAGGAGCCCTGTTTGGGGAGATGGCTAAGATTGCGGTTGACTACGGGCCAAGGAGATGTTTGGCTGTTGCCGCCTTCCGTAGTCTCACAGGACTTGGCCCGAGATCTCGCGGGACTTGAGCAAGATTTCTGATCGGGTCTGCGCCATTTTTGGTGGTGTGTGTGGTGCGTGTTAGAGTCGTTTGTTAGAGCCAGAGAGAAAAGTTATCAGAATAAAAAGCTGTTTGTTTCCAGTTCGCCTCTAAACTTCTTCCCACAGCTTCGTTGCTCCAAGCGGCCATCGCTTCAGGCGGCAACAGTGTCTGTTCACTTCCTTTGCCCATTTATTGATTGGGTTATTTGTTTTTGTGGTGTTGAGTTTTCTGAGTTCTTGATATATCCTGGAGATTAATGCTGTATCTGAGGTGCAGGTAGCAAAGATTTTCTCCCATTCTGTAGGCTGTTTCTTCACGTTCTTAATTGTTTCCTTTGCAGTGAAGAAGCCTTTTAGTTTGATGCATCCCATTTATTGATTCTTGATTTTACTTCTTAGGCTTTAAGAGTCTTGTTGAGGAAGTCGGTTCCTAAGCTGACATGATGAATAGTTGGGCCTCCTTTTTCTTCCAGAAAACACGGGTCTTTGGTGTAATGCTTAGGCCCTTGATCCACTTTGAGTTGAGTTTTGTTTTTTGTTTTTGGAACCAGGGATTGGATTGAACTCAGGGGCACTTGACCACTGGGCCACATCCCCAGCCCTTTTTTTTTTTTTTAATTAGAGACAGGGTCTCACTGAGTTGCTAAGTGCCTTGCCATGGCTGAGTCTGCCTTTGAACTCGCAATCCTCCTGCCTCAGCCTCCCAAGTACTGGGATGACAGGCGTGCACCACCGCGCCTGGCTTGAGTTGAGTTTTGGTGACATCAGATGTTGCCATGACCACACATCCCCCTCCCAAGGAATAAAAGTGTTTTTTTTTTTTTCATAAGACTTAGTAAGTACAAATAGTCATCATGATTCAACCTCCTTGCTGCCTATAATACTTAAATAAATGAGAATTCAAAAATAGTAAAAAAAAGTCAAGTTTAGGATCTTCAAGACACTGATGAAAAGTTAACAATGAAGAAGAAACTAACAGTGACCAACCCTGAAAAAAAATATTGTGTGTGTGTGTGTGTGTGTGAGATAGTGGAATTTAGGGTCTCCCACACACTAGGCAAGCACTCTGCCACAGAGCTATATTTCCAGCCCTTTCAAATTTTTATATTTTTTTGAGACAGAGTCTCACTAAGTTGCTGTGGGTCTCCCTATGTTACCCAGGCTGGCCTTGAATTTACGATCCTCCTACTTCAGCCTCCCGAGTTGCTGGAATGACAGGCGTGTGCCACCGTGCCTGCCGGGCAAGAAACCTCCTTAACTGAAAAAAAGAACATTTCACAAATCAACTCTTAACATTCAGTACTGGTCTTTGTTACAAAACTAAGGGGAAGAATGATGGAAACGATGGATTCACATTTGAACAGAATCCAAATGACTTAGAATTATTTGGATTCAAATATTTCAGTTGGACCAGGAATGACACTACAGTTAGGTGATACATTAGGGGTTGAAATGAAATAGAAATGCTTCTTTCACTTACAAGCAATTTTCTTGCTCTTGTGGTCCTCGAGAGTTTCCTGTGTTGTAAGTGCCGATCGCATTCCTCTTCTGGGCTTTGGTCTCATGAACTCCTATGTCAGATCCAGCCTGTTTGGTTGGGGGGGCTGGGGGGCGGTGTGGCAGAAATAGAGACCGTGTTCTAGAGAGTTCCTTTGTAAAATTCATGTAGCTGCAAGGGAAGGTTTTCCACAGAGTTGAAAAGTCACGAATTTTAAACTCCAATTAGAAAGTTTGGGCCAGGCGCGGTGGCGCACGCCTGTCATCCCAGCACTTGGGAGGCTGAGGCAGGAGGATCACAAGTTCAAAGCTAGCCTCAGCCATGGCGAGGCACTTAGCAACTCAGTGAGACCCTGTCTCTAATAAAATACAAAGAAAGGCTGGGGATGTGACTTAGTGGTTGAGTGCCCCTGAGTTCAATCCCCGGTACCAAAAAAAAAGAAAAAGAAAGTTTGGGTAGGCGTGATTCGGCAGAAACACATCTGAACTTGGTGGTGGTTTCAGACCTCCCAGCTCCCTTAAGAGACCCCTGGGAGGACCATTGCAGATGAGTCAGTGAAACAGGAAGTGCTGGCCTGGAGATACAGGAAGCAGGTGGCCCAGATCCTCTCCACCGTCTTTCAAAAACAAAGTGTGTGTGGCGGGCCCCATCAGGGGAGGTTTAACCTCAAACCTGCAAATATCTATGAAGTATTCCCTCTGCTGGGGGCTCTTACACACATCTAATTAAACCTGGTGACAATCTGAAATGTCCAAGCACCATCTCCCATCCCCACGTGTAGATTAGAGCAGGGTTCCGGGACCTCCACCCCCTGGTACTTTAGGCTGGATAATTCTTTTTTTTTTTTTTTTTTTTGGTACCGGGGGTTGAACTCAGGGGCACTCGACCACTGAGCCCCATCCCCAACCCTTTTTTTGTATTTTATTAGAGACAGGGTCTCACTGAGTTGCTCAGTACCTTGCCATGGCTGAGGCTGGCTTTGAACTTGCGATCCTCCTGCCTCAGCCTCCCAACTGCCGGGATTACAGGCGTGCGCCACCGCGCCTGGCTCACAATGTTCTTAACCAAAGAAGAATATGGGAAACGCTGATGGGGTAGGGCCTACTGCATTGAGAGATAGTCTGAGGATGGTGGCTGCGGTTGCTTCCTGAGGGATTCTAGAGTAATCTGGAGTTAGTGACCGTCACCAAACATGCTGATTTTTTTTTTTTTTTTTATCTCAAGCTAAACATGAAAGGTACTGGGGAAATATCAAAGCCAGAAATTACAAAGCTAGATCCAAAGGGCATAAAATTAAAAAGACAACTTGGATATATATATATTTTTGAGTGTTGGACATTGTTCTGTGAAGTTCGTAGAAGCTAATGCATTTCATCATCACGACACGCCTAGCAGGTAGGGACTAGCATGAGTGTTCCCATACCACAGATAAAGAAACTGAGGCACAGAGAGATTCAGGGACTTGCTGGGGAACCTGGCTAGGAAGTAACAGGACCAGGATTTGAACCCAGGTAGACGCCAAGGCTCATTTCCATCTCACCAACCAGAGAGCCACCCAAGCAGCCTTGGATGAGGGTTGCTCATTTTCCGTTTTCCATACACAGGGCTTGGTCCTGTGGACACTAGGAATTCATTTCAACTTGAATCCACCTGTCCAGGGTGGACTGTCCCGTCAAGCACTGTGACGCAGGGAAAAGAACAACTGCCCGGAGTTCAGCATTTAGAGGCAATCTGCAGCTTGGTAAACACACCCCAAACAGTGCAATCGGGGTGATATCGTGAAATATAAACAGCCTCAGCACAATCTGCCAAGCGTACTATAGATGAAGCGTAACAGTGTCTGGTTCCTCTTAAAAATGGGGCTGGGGCTGGGGCTCAGCGGTAGAGCGCCTGCCTCTCACGTGTGAGGCACTGGGTTCCGTCCTCAGCACCACATACAAATAAATAATAAAGATATTGTGTCCATCTACAACTCAAAAAATATATATATTTTTTTAAATACCACCCCCTTGCAAAGTTTTGTTACTGTTTCTGTTAGGGTGAAAGAATTAACACATAATGGGTTAAACTTTTTTTTTTTTTTTTTTTTTTGGTACTGGGGATTGAACTCAGGGGCACTCGACCACTGGGCCACATCCCCACCCTTTTTTGTATTTTACTAGAGACAGGGTCTCATTGAGTTGCTAAGTGCCTCGCCATGGCTGAGGCTGGCTTTGAACTCGCGATCCTCCTGCCTCAGCCTCCCAAGTGCTGGGATGACAGGAGTGCATCACTGCGCCCTGCTAGGGTTAAACATTTTATTGAGAATTCTATTAACAGGACCAGGGGCAGGGTACAGGGTCACCTTTGTCCTAATTCTGACAAGGTCCAACCGGGCATTTGAGAGCACAGGTGAGGCCTAGTCTTCTTACTTAAGGCGACTGTTTTTAAGCAAGTTGACAACCGCTTTGTCAGGATGGCTTTAATGAGCTCATTACGAAAGGCCCTTTTAAGGTGTTGTCCAAATTCAGTCTTGGAGGAGTTCTACTTTTTTTTTTTTTTAAATATTTATTTATGTGCTGTAGTTGTACACGATGCATTTATCTTTACATGGTGCTGAGGATGGAACCCGGGCCAAGCATGTGCTAGGCAAGCGCTCCACCGCTGAGCCACAACCCCAGCCCTTGGAGGAGTTCTACTTAAGAAACACTTCAGCACTTGAAATATTATAAACACTATTGACTCTGAGAACGTATAATGGAATTAATGCTTCTGCTGCTTCAGACTGATCTCCCAGGACTTCCTCAGTTGTAAGCAACAGAAAACCAATTTAGCTGGGCAGTGGGCACAGTAGCCTATGTCTATAATCCCGGCAGCGACTCCGGAGGCTGAAGCAGGAGGATCGCAATTCTAAGGCCAGCCTCGGCAATTTAGTGAGGCTCTCAGCAATTTAGTGAGACCCTGTCTCAAAAAATAAAAAGGGCTGGGGATGTAGCTAAGTGGTAAAGGGCCCCTAGGTTCAATCCCCAGTACCCTAAACAAACAAACCCTCCCAAACAAACCAGAACACTAACTAAAATTGACTCAAAAGGAAAGGAATGTTTGCTCCCGTGGGTCTGGCTGTCTCCCTGTGCTAAAACAACGTCAGCAGGAGTCCGGCTTTGTCCATTTCTAGGCTTTTCTTCCTTTGTGTTTGCTGCATTCTCAGGCAGGCTCTCTCCAGAATCTGTAAAAGCTGTTTCTAGCAATGGTCGTCTTGATCCCTATCAGACAGAAGCTCAGAAAAAAAAAAAAAAAAAAGAGCCAGAATGGTGGCACACGCCTGTCATCCCAGCACTTGGGAGGCTGAGGCAGGAGGATCACGAGGTCAAAGCCAGCCTCAGCAATGGCGAGGCACTTAGCAACTCAGTGAGACCCTGTCTCTAATAAAATACAAAAAAGGGCTGGGGATGTGGCCCAGTGGTCGAGCGCCCCTGAGTTCAATACCTGGTACCTAAAAAGAGAGAGAGAGAGAGAGAGAGAGAGAGAGAGAGAGAGATTACCTGCTTCTCAATAGTTGCCGCAAAAATCCCAGGTCTAAGATTTTCTGGCTCTTGTTGGCTTAGTGTGGGTCACATGTCCATACCTGAGCCAATCCTGGTGGACAAAACAACGCAGGACTCTTATCAGTTTTTGCACAGGGTCACCTTTTTATCTCCCACATTTTTTATGGGTGATCATAGTTGTACATAGTGGTGGGATTTGTTGCATGTTCGTCCAGGCACACAACAATATGATTCGGCCAATATCATTCCCCACTACTACCCCACCCCCACCTTTCTTCTCCTTTCTCCTCTCTGGCTTCCACAGGAGAGAAAGCATATGACCCTTGACCTTCTGAGTTTGGTTTATTTTGCTTAACATCATGTTTTCAAGTTCCATCTATTTTCCCTGCAAACGACATGATTTCATTTTTCTTTATGGCAGAACAAAATTCCATTGTGTGTATCCAATATATTTTTTTTCTTTCTTTCTTTTTTTTTTTTTTTTTTTTGTACTGGGGATTGAACCCAGGGGCACTCACCCACTGGGCCACATCCCCAGCCCTTTTTGTATTTTATTAGAGACAGGGTCTCACTGAGTTGCTAAGTGCCTCGCCATGGCTGAGGCTGGCTTTGAACTCGCCATCCTCCTGCCTCAGCCTCCCAAGGGCTGGGATGACAGGTGTGTGCCACCGCGCCCAGCTCCAATACTTTTTTTTTATGCATTCATACATTGATGGACACCTAGCCTGGCTCCATCCTTTGGTTGCTGTGAGCTGTGCTGCTACCAATATAGGCATGCATCACATCGACCTTTGAGACCAAGGCCTGAGCACATCCTCCTGACCTACTTGCCCCATTGGGAGGGGGCAGTTTTCCAGAGAAAAATCTAGGTTCTGATGCCAGGTGATGGGGGAGGCGAGGCGGGGGCACAGAGGCTGGGCAGACAAACCGAATGAATGTCCCTGAAATTTCCCTCTAAACTATTTCCAGAAAGCAAGGTGTTACTAATCGCGGGAGGATCTCGTGTGGTTTACAAGCATAACTTAGATGTTTGCTTAGATATCTGAGGTTTAAAACATGGCCTGTGTTGGCTACAACATTTTGGAAATATTTTCTGCAAATTGTATTTACCCACATGGCTTTAAGTTTGGGGTATTTTTTTCTTTCTTTCTTTTATTAAAAAAAAAATTTTTTTAACTTCTTGGAACAAATTCTTAAGAAAAGAGGAACAGAAATGCCACAAAATGATTTGAAACAGACAGATGACTCCGTGAGCAGACGGAGATGGCAAATTAGCACCCAGTTGACATTCCTTCTGTCCTGGTGACATTTCTGATGTTGAATAATATTCTCAGGGTTCCTCTCTAACCTATTATGCCTTTTCTTTTTTATGGTAATGACTTTGTTCCTAATTACAAAAGCAATACCTGCCTAATTCACAAAGGATTTAATGCGTAGTGAGAAAGTGCATACAAAGAGCACCATTGTATACGGTTGTGTTGCCTGCCGGAAGAGTTAGGCAGTGCTATGTAATGAGGGTCATGCTTTAGATGTTGTCCAGACGCTGTCCTAGCCCCATTTCACAGATGGGGAGCTGAGGCTTGTACCATTCCAGCCAAAAGGTGCTGGAGCTAAGAATTGAACTCAAGCATCCTTGACCTCCAAGCCCTCTCTCTCAGTAGCCTTACTAGTCCTCCATTCTACCCTGTCATTTAAAGACTTCCAAACTTAACCTTCTAAAGATGTGTATAATACATAATGTTTAATACCTGCCTTTTAATATGTTATATTTTCTCACATCCTTTAATATGTTTCTAAGTGTTTTGGGGGAGTGGTGACTATACTGAGTCATATGGGTGTGTCTTCATGTACTGAACTAATAATCCCCAATTGTTGGACATCTAGGTTGCTTCTGATTTTTCAGTAGTGTACTAACATCACGGTGACTCACCTGGGGGAAACATTTTCCATATATCTCTGTTTATGGCACTAGTATAAATTCCTAGAATCACTGGATCAAAGGGCTTGAGGGTGTGAGTGTGTGTGTGTGTGTGTGTGTGTTTCACATCTATTGACAAATTGTCCTTCAGAAGGGCAAGCCCCATGCGCAATCCCATAGCAATGTCTGGATTCCCTCGACCCCTTTCTCTCCCATGATGCCTCTTTATCACAGATTACTGGTCCTGAGCTAATTGTACCTCCTTCCCTCTGCAATGGGGGCATGGTGACCCTTTCAAAATACAAACCATTTAATAGCATTCAAATGGTTTAATACAAACACAGTGGTCAAAAACATTTTTTTTTGCTCAGTCATAATTTACATCTGGACCATTGTCACCATCAGGATTAGGATAACCTGCCTTTTAATATGTTATATTTCCTCACATCCTTTAATATGTTTCTAAGTGTTTTTGGGGGGTGGTGACTGCACTGAGTCATATGGATATGTCATGGTGTGCTGAGCTAAACCCCAATTGTTGGACATCTAGGTTGCTTCTGATTTTTCAGTATTGTATTAATACTGAGGGTCTGTAAGCATGTCACCTACCCGTGTGGTGGAACCAAAGGCCTAGGTGTAGGAGATAGCTGCACGGTCACTGTGACTGGCTACAGGTCCCTTGCTAGTGGGAGTGACATGTTCATTTCAGTGAGAACAGTGACACAGCTGGCCTCGCTTATGACTGTGAGTGGCTAAGCTGACGTGGCACTTGTCACCGCACCTTCCCCCTGTATGACAACCACCCTGCCCGCATCCCCGGCTTTGGGGAGCCACCATCAGCTGCTTCATGAGCCAGGTGGGCCCCCATGGGACAGGCGGTGGCCTGTCACATAGTCAGACTCAAGCCCCAGGAGAACCAGGCCTCTTTCAGGGACTTGAACTTGAGGAACTGAAACAGTGGAAGGCGAGCAGAGAGGAGCGGAGCCTGTCACTGGGGAGGGGGGGCCCTGGGCGGGGCCCCTGTGGTCCTGGGTCCCATGGCTCTGGTGGAGCTCGGGTTTGGGCCGCAGGCGTTGCCCATGCGCATCTATGAATGAACAGGTGGCACGGCAATGACCTCCCTGTCCACTCTGTCCGGGCATCTGCTGGTGGCAGCTCCCTGTCCTTCACGCACCAGCCTAGGACAGAATCCCAACGGGGCGATTCCAGTTGTAACCCTAAAATGTCGTTCCAGCAGGAGGAGGGCGGGTCCCCAGAGAACCCGCGCAGGACGGGTCTGCCGGGGCGCACGCGGCCTCCAGCCCGCCCCCTGCACCCGCTGCGGCCCGGCTCCTCCCATGGGTGGAAATCCTACAAAGCCCGTGGCCAGGGCCGCCTCTTCAACGTCTTGGTCAGGACCTGCGGTCCCTTCCTGGCCTGGTTCCGGGGCGCAGTCCGTCCTCCGCGCAACGAGGGTCCCCAGATGAGACTGTGTCTTTCCCGCTCACGGCGGCACCCGCAGGCCTAGAACTGGGCCCCACAGACGTGAGACACGACTGAGGCTGGGAGAACTCGTTGGGATTGACCAAGCCCTGGAGTGTCCCCTGAACAGGGTGACCTTGGCGCAGAGGTCACCTTCTGCGTGAATCACCTGGTGGTCAGGTGAAGAGTCAAGAGCTGCAGGTGTGTCATCGTTGCAGGCTCTCCTGCTCACCTCTTCTCCTTCTCCTTCTCCTTCTGTACTGGGGATTGAACTCAGGGGCACTTGACCCCTGAGCCACATCCCCAGCCCTGTTTGGTATTTTATTTACAGACAGGGTCTCACTGAGTTGCTTAGCGCCTCACCATTGCAGAGGCTGCCTTTAAACTCACGATCCTCCTGCCTCAGCCTCCCGAGCCGCTGGGATTACAGGCTTGCACCCCTGGCCCAGTGCACCTCTTCTTTAACCCTAGAGCTACCCCACAACCTTCTAACAAGTCACTCCCCTGTCTAAATGAGGCCGTTTCTGCTCCTTGCCTTCGTAGAACCCCAAGGAGATGCTGATCTTTGGAAATCACTCATCTGCTCGTTTGCAGATGGGGAAAGCAAGGCAGGGACTTGCTTGTGCCCCAGCCCCAGCGTCACGCTGAGGGACTTTGCCTGAGTTCTTACTGAGTTTGGACAGCCAGCTCAGAACAAGACAAAGCCCTTCCCCTCTGTTTTCCAATCTCCCACTCCCTTTTTGACAACCTGAGTTGTCCCAGGAGTGCCAGATTCGTCCTGGCTCCCGCCACTCTATCAAAAGCCACCTGATGCTCTTCCAGGTCTCATCTCCCCTAGCCCTTAGCGTTCTCCTGCACTTTGGACACGCTGCCGGATTTAAGCCACAGCCCCGGGATGGTTTCTTGACCTGCCATGTCAGGATTCATGACTTAAATATTATTTATTGATTGATTTAGTTGTACACAATGCCTTTATTCTTACGTGGTGCTGAGGATTGAACCCAGGCCGCGCGCATGCTAGGCGAACGCTCTACCCCTGAGCCACGATCCCAGCCCGTCTTAAATATTTACTGAGCACCTACTGTGTGCCTAGCTCTGTTCTAGAAAGCTGGGATCCATCAGATCCCTGGCCGCACCATGCTCAACGGTCTTGCAAGCAGAGACCGACTGTAAGTCACAAAGCAAAAGAAACAAGGGAAGGCTCTCTGTGTGAGGAGACTGAATGTGCCCTGGAAGAAGAGAAGAGCCAGGTGGAAGAGGAGAAAGAAGAGGAGGACAGTGTGTGACTGTAAGTAGGTTACTCAGGGGCAGGCACGCTGAGGAGAGACTGGAGGAAAGATGGGTGAGCAGGAGCCGGGCGCGGTGGCGCACGCCTGTCATCCCAGCACTCGGGAGGCTGAGGCAGGAGGATTGCAAGTTCAAAGCCAGCCTCAGCCATGGCGAGGCACTTAGCAATTCAGTGAGACCCTGTCTCTAATAAAATACAGAAAAGGGCGGGGGATGTGGCCCAATGGTTGAGTGCCCCTGAGCTCAATCCCCAGTACCACCCCTGTCAAAAAAAAGAAAAGAAAAAAAAGAAAGAAAAGATGGGTGAGCAGGGGCGTGTCACAGAGCTATGTGGAGAAACTCTGTTCTGGGCATGGGACTATCAAAATGCAAAGGCCGTATGGGTGGGGGTTTGGAATTCAACACATCTACATTCTAATCTTGATTCTCTGCCTTCTGTCTGTGTGAGTTCGGGAGAGTTAATTAACCTCTCTGATCCTCGGTTTCCCCTCTGAGAAATGGGCATACAGATGAGACAATACCAGGCAGAACGGAGCTGCTGCTCTTAACTGGCGTTAAATGTGGGCCCTGCCTGATCCCAGAGATTTGGGGGTAACTGCAGGCAAGCCCCGGGTGGCAGTGGGTGGTACAGGGGCGATGATGATGGAGAGAGCCTGGGCTCCAGCTCTGTCATTTGGTAGCCCGGTGACCTTGGGCAAGTTTATGTAACCTCAGTCTCCTGGCTTTAAAGTGGGATAATAATAGCCACGACATCAGAGACTCACGGGGGAGAGCGCGGCCTGCGCCCCGCGGGCTGGGCTCTGGAGGCGCTCCACGCAGGGCAGCTAGGTTTTGGCGGAAGCCACGGGCAGGGAGGCCTTCTTTTCTCCGTAGGAATGCAAAGCTGGGAGAATGTGAGCCCCGAGCTGTCCGCGGTCATCTGCAGGAGGCCCTGCCGGCGAAGGCAGGCGACCCAAAGAGGAAAGTGGAGGCGGACAGGGAGGGACTCCGGGTGCCTTTTATTTTTATTTTTTTAATTGCAATTAAAAACCTCCTACCACCGGGTTGCACCAGGCGCGCAGTTAACATATGCAAATCCAGCTCCACTGCGGAGCCCCCAGAAAGGAGGAGGTGACTGCCCTCTGAGGAAGAAGCCAAGGGCCAGGTAGAAGGCCTGAGCGCCATCCCAAAGAGTGGGGACTGAACCTGTCCCTCGGTGGCTCCCGTAGCTGGGGCAGGCACTATGCCAAGCCTCCCTTCTCTGCAGGGATGGTTCCCAGCCTCCACCAAGGCTCAGTACCCGGATGCCCTTATTAACCCCCTCTGGTGCATCAACCTACCCAGACAGTGAAAAGCCACTCTGAATTCTTGCACATTTTAAAAAAATCATTTGGTTCTTATAAATTGCACCAGAAGCCGGGCGCGGTGGCGCACGCCTGTGATCCCAGCACTTGGGAGGCTGAGGCAGGAGGATCGGAGTTCAAACCCAGCCTCAGCCATGGTGAGGCACTTAGCAACTCAGTGAGACCCTGTCTCTAAATAAAATACAAAAAAGGGCTGGGGATGTGGCCCAGTGGTGGGAGTGCCCCTGAGTTCAATCCCCGTACCAAAAAATATAATAATAATAATAAAATAACTAGCTAACTAACTAACTAAATAAATTGCACCAGAGCTAAAAAAAAAAAAAAAATCAGTCACATGTCTACGTGCGGGAGTCTTGTTTATTCAATCTATGGGCAATTCCAGCTGCACTGTGGGGATGCAGGATCTTGCTACACGGCTACGCTGAGCCTGAGTCTCCTCCCCGCCACCTCTGCAGCTCACAGGTCCCTGGAGCAACTCTTGGGAGGTGTCCTGCAGCCCACCCAGCTGGCCTGAGCTCCCTTCTGCAGACCACAACAGGATCCCAAAAGGCCACACTCTTCCTCTGGTTCTTAGGAACAAGCCACACACGTATCCGTGGATTTCCTGCTTTCTGCATGACTAAAGCTGGGCGCGGTGGCGCACGCCTGTGATCCCAGCACTTGGGAGGCTGAGGCAGGAGGATCGGAGTTCAAACCCAGCCTCAGCCATGGTGAGGCACTTAGCAACTCAGTGAGACCCTGTCTCTAAATAAAATACAAAAAAAGGGCTGGGGATGTGGCCCAGTGGTCGAGTGCCCCTGAGTTCAATCCCCGGTACCAAAAAATAATAATAATAATAAAATAACTAGCTAACTAACTAACTAAATAAATTGCACCAGAGCTAAAAAAAAAAAAAAAATCAGTCACATGTCTACGTGCGGGAGTCTTGTTTATTCAATCTATGGGCAATTCCAGCTGCACTGTGGGGATGCAGGATCTTGCTACACGGCTACGCTGAGCCTGAGTCTCCTCCCCGCCACCTCTGCAGCTCACAGGTCCCTGGAGCAACTCTTGGGAGGTGTCCTGCAGCCCACCCAGCTGGCCTGAGCTCCCTTCTGCAGACCACAACAGGATCCCAAAAGGCCACACTCTTCCTCTGGTTCTTAGGAACAAGCCACACACGTATCCGTGGATTTCCTGCTTTCTGCATGACTAAGTGTCACTTTCTAGGAACCTACTAAGCGAGTTACTACCATCCACTAGTCATAACTAAAATTAGCACGTTCCTGGGGTTTACCAAGCACTTGTCTGCAGGGTTCTTGGAAGGCTGGCTCCTGGGTGACATTTACCAGTGCTCACTATAAAAGTCCTCAACAGCGCCAGTCAAGAAATGGGATGCTAAGCTGGGCGCGGTGGCGCACGCCTGTCATCCCAGCACTTGGGAGGCTGAGGCAGGAGGATCGTGAGCTCAAAGCCAGCGTCAGCCATGGCGAGGCACTTGGCAACTCAGTGAGACCCTGTCTCTAATAAAATACAAAAAAGGGCAGGGGATGTGGCCCAGGGGTCGAGTGCCCCTGAGTTCAATCCCCGGTACCAAAAAAAAAAAAAAAAGATTGCTAAAGAAATGGGAGCTGGTGGCTACAGGTGGCCTGGAGGGCCTGTGAGCTTGCCCAAGAAACTGAAGGTCAAAAGCTCTTCTAGGACTTGAAAATTCAGGAAGTTCCTCTCGGGGTGGTTTCAGGCCTGCCTCAGTATTCCTGCTGCGGCTATTGTTAGTCCTGACTCTGCATTTTTAAACCACAGTGAGCTACCCGCAGAGCACCCTGTGGACAACTAATATACGTAAAGAACAGGAAGATTCCAGTCCTGCCCTCCAGAGTCCCAATGTTCATCTGATAAACATTCACTAGGACTCAAGGATACCAGGCCCCTGTTAGACCTGGCATCAGCAGTCATCTAGACTCTGCGTGGAGCTTACAACCTGGTGTCAGGAAAAGACATCACATAAGGAAGCAGCAAAGCACTTAGAAAAGTCTAGGCGCTCAAAAGAAATCAGCAAGGTCGTGAGGTAGTGAAGAGCAGGGGAGGCCCTATTTTAGCACAAGTGGTCAGGGAAGACGTATCAGCCAGGGTTCTGGGGTTGTAAGCAACAGAAAATGATGCCAGAAACTGATGAGATGTTCTCGATGGGCAGAAGCCGTGGGAAGACTGATCAAGGTCAAGGAAGGACAGGAGCCACGGAAACTCTAGGGACCTCGGGGGCAAGAATGAATGGGGTGCGTTTCACGTCTGATGCACAGAATTGATCGAAGCCAACCGTGTCCTGTGTCTGGTTCCTTGGGTCCAAGGCCCCTTCCTTTGGGACAGAAAGAGAGGGGCCCTGGATGGACGCCTGGGCCACCACGGTCAACATCCCGTGCTGAGTAAGCCAGATGGCAGCTCTGCTCCTAAGGGCCATCCAGCAGAGGGGACGGCTGCCTGCCCACAGGTCCCCATCCAGCCCTGGACGCCTGTCATTTCTCACTTGTTTCTCAGGAGGGCTCTGGGTTCTTCCTCTTCTTTTATTCATTTATTTATTTATTTATTTTTGTGGTACCGGGGATTGAACTCAGGGGCACTCGACCCCTGGCCACATCCCCTGCCCTTTTTTGTATTTTATTTAGAGACAGGGTCTCCCTGAGTTGCCAAGTGCCTCGCCATGGCTGAGGCTGGCTTTGAACTGGCATCCTCCTGCCTCAGCCTCCCAAAGTGCTGGAATGACAGGCGTGCGCCACCGTGCCCGGCTCCTCCCTCTTCTTCTTGTCCTTGCTCCTGAGAGGTTCGGTCTTCATCAGACAGCCTGTCTGGTGTGGGCAAGCCTCCTTGCAACCCGAGCCGTTCACACTAGAGCACCTCTCCGTAACATCTACGTCAGGGGGTGGAGACCTGAGGCATGTTCTTACCTGGACAAGAGCTGCCCCCCAAACAATGGGGTTCAGGTGGCCCCTGCAGAGAGGCACTAAGGAAGGCTGGCGGAGTAGAGATGGAGACATGGCCCTGGAGGCTGATAGAGATGTTAGAATCAGCTGGTTCTTCCATAACTCCCGAGCCGGGATCCTGGGCCCCTGTGTAGCCTTGCAAACATGTTCTTATAGGCTGCAACTACAATTAAAAAAAAAAATTGAGTGTCAATGCTTGTGGCAAGGGTGAGGATGCAGACACTTTGCTGTTTACCATACTCCCCACCACTTCCTATTGTGCACCCAATGGCTTCCTTCAGGTAGTCACTTTCTAATAGTCTTAAGTCTGTAGCCACTGGAGTCTGTCATCTGTGCTTGATGCAAAAACCTTGATGAGAGTGGGCTAGAAAGGCTTCATCATTAAGTTCAAACTTGATCTCACCCTTGCCATCTTTCTGCCAAGTCCCGTCTCATCAGCCTGGAGGTATTAGCTTCCCTGTGTCATTTTAATGCACTGAACGTGCAAAGTAGAAAGTTAAGCGAGGTCTCATGTGGCATTGGACTCCTCCAGGGACGGGAAACTCACACATCTCACCTGTTGCTGGGGTCAAGGGAGAAAGTGAATCCTGGAGGTCTTTTTAGAAGGGGGTCTTTTTCCTCGGTGGGATCATTTGCAGCTCTTGGAGCCGTCTGACTTCCCCTGGCAGACAACCCGGACGCATCTGGCTGGATAGAAGAGGGTGGGAGACAGCGTGCTCTGGGCTGGGGAAGGCTCTTCCCCGGGGCAGTACCCAGGGCAGAGGGCCACGTGTCCAGACCTTGCAAGAGACCCTGGGGCTGCATTCCCTGGCTCAGCCCGAACTCCCGACCCCGTTGTCTAGTCTAATTACTGGAACCAGCAGGATTAATTCCTCGACCTACTTTCCAGTCCTTTTTGCTGCCAAAGGGCGAGAAGGCCTCACTGGGTTCTCTCTGTCCTAGGCACGAGGTACAACTCCCGAGGGGTTGTGTGCAACCCTGCACTGGAACCCAAGGGGCCCCTCACCTTTGCACCAGAGGAAGGGGTTCAGGATGACTTCTCTCCAGCCAGTTCTAATGTGGAGATTCTCGAGAATGATTCAACCAAAAGCACTCAAATGCTCAAATCGTACTCAAATGCCTGAGGGGGGGAAAAAAAATCCCCTGCTTTGAGATCAGAGATGAAAATGAAAACAAGACATCATTTTGTACCTGTTAGATTAGCATAAAATTTAAGCTGGTTCCATCAAGTGCTGGTGAGATTGTAAGAAGCCTGTAAGCTCAGCATTTGCTGGTTGGCATAATTTTATAATATAGCAATATATGTAGATATATATATAATATAGATATGATCATTAACGACGTTGCTATTCGTTGATCCAGTAATCTCATTCCTGGGAAATCATCCAAAGGAAATTGCTCAAAAGAAAGAAAAAGCTATACGCGTGGAGACCTTCCCAGCAGCAAAGATGACCCCTCTCCTGGCAAATCCCCAGAACAAATGTAGCCAAGAGCCTGGTTTTGGGATGGCCAGAAAGCTAAGAAAAAAAAAAAATTAAAGCATTTTTAAAAGATCACGAAAATAAACAAACAAAAAGCACGTGAATTGTGTCAATCCCCTCCGGGAACAAGAGGAAACTCAATGAGGAGTATAAAGCAACAGAGGGGGATGTTTACAATCCATTGAGTTTTGCAGAATACAGCGGTGAGCAGTCACTGTGATCTCAACCATGGAAAACTATGTCATCTGCCCACTGACAGGAAGAGAAGGCAAAAATGAAAGCTGTTGTTTGGGAGTGATTTGAAATGATTTATTTGCCTTAAAAGAAATTTTTCTTGGGCTGGGGGTATAGTTCAGTGGTAGACCACTTGCCTAGCATGCACAAGGCCCTCAGTTCTATTCCCAGTACTTTAAAAAAACAAAACAAAACAGAATTCCTTCTTTTTCAAAAATAGCCCAGATGCTCACGGGCAGGGAGTTTATTATATAAATGTGATAGCCTCAGGATGGAATACTATGCAGTCATTAAAAATGATGCCGAGGGTCCGTATTTACTGAGATGGAAAGATGCTCATGACATTGTCCAGTGAAAAGATCCAGGACAGAGCAGCACAGCCATCATGATCACCTTTATATAAATTGAATACTGCTCCGTCTGTGTGGAGAATGACTGAGAAGGGCAAATGCATTCACAGTGATTATCTCTGGGTGATGGGATCTGGGTGAATTTTATTTTCTGTTTCTATTTGATGCTTCATATTTTTCTCAGTGAGTATTTATTACATTTGTTTATTGGTTTATTTACTTTTGGCGGTGCTGGGCATGGAACCTGAGACCTTGCCCATGCTAGGCAAGCACCGGATCACTGAGCTACACCCTTAACCTGAGTTATTATCATTAGAATCAGAAAAAATAGCATTTTCATAAAACAAAACAAAACAAACTTTTGTGATATTATTAAACTTTTTTTACATTATTGAAGAAAATGTGTCATTTAGAAGGTGGCCAAGTTCCTAGGCTTTGCTGCCCCCTCCTAGCCACTGGCCTGACTTCTCCCATTGCCTACAGTCCTCCAGCCTCAGACTCTCAGATCCAGGGCCTGGGGCTGGGACAAGAAGACTGAGGCGAGCCGGGCGCAGTGGCGCACGCCTGTCATCCCAGCAGTTTGGGAGGCTGAGACAGGAGGATCGCGAGTTCAAAGCCAGCCTCAACAACTTAGCGAGGCACTAAGCAACTGAGTGAGACCCCGTCTCTAACTAAAATACAAAATGGGGCTGGGGATGTGGCTCAGTGGTGGAGTTTCCCTGAGTTCAATTCCCAGTACCAAAAAAAAAAAAAAAAAAAAAAGACTGAGGCCAGTCCCATCAATCAATCTACACCATAAGAGGTTGAAACACAGGATAAATTTTTTTTTTAAATGAGTCTTAGAGACCAGTGTCTGGCCCATAGTATGTGCACTAAAAACCTAGCTTGAACATAACCGAACAAAAATAACCAAATTTAAAAGTTAAAAAAATAAGAGGGGGGTGCTGGGGTTGTGGCTCAGAGGTAGAGCGCTCGCCTAGCATGTGCACAGCCCGGGCTCGATCCTCAGCACCATGTAAAAATACAGGCATTGTGTACAACTAAAACAAACAAACAAATAAATAAATAAAAAAGAGGAATGAGACACTTGCTTTGGGTACAAAATTTAAGGTGGTGTCAAAAATTCAGTAATCACAATAGATATATTAATGCTATATTTTTTAAAACTTCAAAATTAATGAGGCAAAATTCCATGATGAACAAAATATTAAAATTTTAAATACAGACAGGGCCAGTGTTAATTGATTTTTCTTTCTTTTTCCCTAGTCTCCAGGGCCCAGCATATGCAAGAAAGGTGCTCTACCCCTGAGTGACACCCTGATCCTCTCTCAATTTAAAATGTCGATATTTTGCTCATCCTGGGCTTTTGCCTTTTTGGGGGGGTCAGGGGGTTACTGGGGAATGAACACAGGGGACCTCAACCACTGAGCCACATACCAGCCTTTTTTTTTTTTTTCTTAATTTAGAGACAGGGTCTCATTGAGTTGCTTAGGACCTTGCTTTTGCTGAGGCTGGCTTTGAACTCTCGATCCTCCTGCCCCAGCCTCCCAAGCCCCTGGGATTATAGGTGTGCGCCACCACACCTAGCTGGCGTTTTTATTTTTAAATATTGTTTTAAAAACATTACTTATGTTGATACTGAGTTTTTGGGCACCCCTTAAATATACTAAAAATCATTGTATTGAACCCTTTCAACAGAACTTTAATATCTACAAATTATATCACAATAAAGCTGTTCACAAACTTTGTAGAAATTGTAACTTGACTCTTAGATAAATTTCATGTATCATCGACTGTTATTCTTTTGATTTTTCCCCCCAACCATTTATAGTGTGTAGAAAACACCCCGAGTTCCTGCAGTACACAAATAGGCAGTAGCCTCGGGATTTTTGTCACTTGATTGTCAATTTGTGTGTGTGTGTGTGTGTGTGTGTGTGTGTGCCACAAGCTAAGGAGGATATTCATTCTTACAAATGGTTGGCAGAGGTCAAAAATAGAATAACTTTTTTTTTTTTTTTTTTTGCACCAGGGATTGAACTCAGGGGCACTCGACCACTGGGCCACATCCCCAGCCTTTTTTTGTATTTTATTAGAGACAGGGTCTCACTGAGTTGCTAAGTGCCTTGCCATGGCTGAGGCTGGCTTTGAGCTCACGATCCTCCTGCCTCAGCCTCCTGAGCCGCTGGGCCTGGCAATAACATTTTTTATTGCATGAAAATTACATACATTCAGCTGACCTCAGTTGAATCACGGAAATACTTAACGTAGACCCCGCTAGAACAGGTTCAAGTTGAACGAGCCACCCCATCTCTCTGAAGCCCTTTCCTCTGGCGGGGCCGCAAGCCCTGGCTATCTGGGGCCTGCAGCGAGGTTATCAGGCAGCGTCAGCAGCTAAGATCCCAAGTCCCAACCAAGCACTGGGGGTGTTTTGAGGAAGTGTGAGCTCAGCTCCCAGCACAGAAGCTCACCTTTGGGGTGCCCGTGTTTCTGAGGGTGGGGTGGCTAAGCCAGCTGACTCCGTGGCCTGGGGGCGGTAGGACCCTCCGGCCCTCACCTCTGTCCCGCCTCCTGTGGCTAGTCCCCACTCCTTGCTCATATTTCTCAGCAGAGTTTTTAGTGACTGCCCGAGCAGCCACCATCTAGCCGCCCATCTGCTTCATCACTGTGCGACAGGGCTGTAAAACTGCAGATAACCTCGACTCTCTGGGCAGGAGGGCCCTGCCTTATCAGACGCCAGCTACAATGATTAACCATGCAGGGAAATAAAAACAGATATTAACCAGCAGACGCCTCCAATGTGACCCAAAGCCCCTGACTCAACAGAGCCTGGCGGCTGGGCTCTTTGCTTGCCTGAGATCTCTAGACTTCTGTTTCCTCCACCCCCCACCATTAGCCTCTTGGTGTCCATCCACCCTCACCCTGGGAACCCCTTTCTCACCGCCCCCTGCCTCTCTGGTCCAAGTCTTTCATGCCCCTCCAATTCTGCTGCTTTGATCTGTTGTGTCAAGCCGGGCGCGCGGTGGCACACGCCTGTCATCCCAGCACTTGGGAGGCTGAGGCAGGAGGATCGCGAGTTCAAAGCCAGCCTCAGCCATGGCGAGGCACTTAGCAACTCAGTGAGACCCTGTCTCTAATAAAATACAAAAAAGGGCTGGGGAGGTGGCCCAGGGGTCGAGTGCCCTTGAGTTCAATCCCCGGTACCAAAAATAAATAAATAAAAGAGAGTGTGGCTTGTTAGCAATGCGCCAGCCTCAGGTTTGGATCATGTTGGCTCTAAGCAACCTGGCCACGAGACCTAAGCAGAGAGCTTTTGCTTTCTTGTGGAATGAGATCATAGCTGGCGTTTCCTTGGCCATGTTCCTCACGCCTTGAATTGGGAAAGTGGTGGAATGGTTTTGTTCATAGACTGGCAAATGTCATCTTGGCCAGCTGAGCATGGCTGGTCATAGATAGTTCAGAGGCAAGAGCGCTGAACCAGAGCAGCACTCCATGGGGACCTGGGGCCTGGACTCAGGGTATCAGGCAGCTTCGGTGACTGAGATCCCAAGTCCTGGCCCTGAGGCAAGGGCTGGAACCCGGGAGAGCTGAGCCCCCATGCTAGGCCAGAAACACGGCAGTGGATGAGTGTGTAGGGGGGCTGTGCCCCCATCTGCCCTTGCAGGCTGGGGCATGGTGTGGCTGGAGTCCTGAGTCTCCAGCTGAGGGCCCAAACTCCCTGCCCCTGGCTCAGACATGGGGTCCCCCACCCCTGTGCTGCCCGCCCTGTCCTTCTGCTTCCTCAACAGGTAGTCACATCGTGGTCCTCTTATTATTTCCCACGAGATCTTATTTTTACAACCTCTCCTTTGTCCAGCGGCTGCTCAGGATGAGGTCAAAAGCTAACAGGGCAGGAGAGCTGCAGCCCCTCGCGCGGCCCACCCCTGCCACGCAGAAACGTCTGCTGAGCGAGGGGCTGAGACCGCGAGTCGTACCCCTCCCTCCCCTCCCTCCCCATCTGCGCTAAGCCCTCATAATTCCTATTTGACTTTGGAATGCGTTCTGTAATTTGGATTCTGCAAATTTACCTTCCTAAGTCTGTTCTTCTTTGACTTAACACAGAAAATTAATTTGCACTGACTGAATGATTGAGGATGGGGGAGGTTTGTTAGGTGGTGGGATCATCCTGCAGATAATCCATACATTGGTAATCCAGAGCTGTCTATACCAGCAGGGCCAACTAGACTGATTTTTTTTTTTTTTTTTTTGTGGTACCAGGGATTGAACTCAGGGTCACTTGACCACTGAGCCACATCCCCAGCCCTTTTTTTTTTTGTATTTTATTTAGAGACAGGGTCTCACTGAGTTGCTAAGTGCCTCGCCATGGCTGAGGCTGGCTTTGAACTCGCGATCCTCCTGCCTCAGCCTCCCAAGTGCTGGGATCACAGGCGTGCACCACTGCGCCCGGCGAGACTGATTCTTGAAAGCTGTGTGTGTGTGTGAGCATGCCTGGTATCTTCATTCATCTTTCGTCAATCCACAAAACTGTTTCTGATAAAAACCCTCACCTACAGTTCTATCTTGGTCTAAGTGTTCTCACCTGTCCTGCTTCTGTTGAGAGAGCTACAAAATAGTTTGTGGCTTCATAGGCTTGACCGTGAGTTTTACCTGGCCCTGCTCAGACTGCAGAACTTCAGTGCTGGGGCCTAGACTCTGAGGTTAGCATCCCAGATACGGGATACGGCATTATCCTCCTGCTTCCTCAATGCATAGAAGGATGAATGAATGAATGAATGATTGGATGAATGAACAAACGCTTCTTACCCTAGGTTCCTAGTCTTGAATCGCAGTTCTCTAGAGATAATGACTGATTATTTGTTTGGGGATTTTTTGCATTGCTGGGGACCAGATCCAGGACCTCCTGCCTACTAGCGAGTGCCCTACTACTGGGCTGCACCCCACCCACCCCCTAATCGCTATTTGATTCCGATTCCATTCACACACCTGGATCTGCATGGATTGGCCTTTCTGTTTGGGTTGGGTCTGGGGTTCAATTGGACCTTGATTAGTGGGTTCTATTTTCCACTGGAAAGGATCCCAAACTTCCAATCTAGTTGGGGATTCTTGGCCCTGTGTGCGTGGGCCTGGGAGAGCTGCTTCCTGGTCTCGCTCCAATGTTTAGACATTGATGGGGCCTGGCCTGGCCGAGCGCCTTTAAACTGGCAGGCCTCACCCCAGCCACATGGCCCTCGTTCAACACAAATGAGCTGCCGACACCGGCAATTCCTGCACAGCCTTTGTCCTGGGCCATCCACTCTGACCTCGCTGGCCCGGCACTGCTGCTAACACCTGCTACACGTCTTGGCTCTAACCCCCACGTTAACCCCCAGCTTGATTTCATGAATGCACGCCCTTGGCTGTGACCTCGTGGTCCTCTCCAGGACGTCGGGGCCCACTTGACTTCCTAGCCAGCACTGTGTCGCTGAGCTCCCGCCCCGGGCTGTCTTGGGTTGACACCTGGCCCGGTCCAGGACCTGCAGCCACAGCATCTCGTAGCGCTCTCTCTCTCTCTCGCTCTCTCTCTCTCTCTCTCTCTCTCTCTCTCTCGTCTCATCGGGGCTTGGGAACTAGAGCCAATGGGCACCAAGTAGATGCCCAGGGAATTGTCACCCCCAGAGTTCCTTGCTGGGGAAACAGGATCCCCTTCCTCTTGGGGGGGTGGGAAGAGATGACGAGGGCCCAGGACGCCTCCCCTGCCTTTACCAACCACGAGGCCGTGTGAGCCGGGCTGATCACCAAGCTCTGGAAGACCCGCTGGGCACTGGGGCTTGCAGCTGCCAATGCAGAGGGTGGCTCTCTGGAGGGAGTGCCACCACACCAACCTAGAACTGTCGATCCACAGTGAGCCGAAGGAGAGCTGGAAGGAGGAGTGAAATCTGTGCTGCCGATGCTGGCCCTGACGGGAGGACTTCCAAAGACCTGCCTGGTGCAAAAAAAACAAACAAAAAAAAAAAAAAAAAAAAAAAAAAAAAAATAAAGCAACCAACAACAACAACAGAAAAACCAGAAGGAAGTTAGGTCCATGAGATAAGGTGATAAATGGGGACACCAAGAGTAAAGAAGCCAGGGCGGAGGCAGCGCCAGAGTAAAGAGGAAGAGAAAAATAAACGAAATAAAATAAGTCTCCCCTCCCCCGCAAACCCCCCCCCCCGCATACCTGTTCTTAGCTACCATTCAGAATGTTCCAGAAACATGAACTCATGTGAACCATGGTAGACATGGAGTCGACGAGGGTCAGTGGTTCAAATGATAGAGTTTATTTAGAAAGGAATTATTTAATTACCTGGGTGAGGTATCAGAGCAAAGGAAGCCGGGTCAGGGAGTGGTGGGGAGGGTCTGCGTGGATGAATCGAGAAGGTTCCTGGGGTCACAGGACTTAACTGCTCTATGCAAATGAAGCCTCAAGTCCTCAAGAAAGTGCTTCCGGCCTCTTCCTGCCTGGGCTTCCGCTCCAGCTGCCGGGCTTCCTGAAGCTGGCGTTTCCTGGCCATTCCTCTCCCGGTGCCAGGACAGAAACGGGCTTATCACTAAAGGAAGGTCCGAACATGCAGACCTTGTTATTACTCCCCCATTACACTGTTCTTGTCACACGGGACTCGTCATGCTTGTCACAGTCTTCATTTCCTGGCGAAAACCTTCTGTGTTTGGCCTGGTTCTAGAAGCAGGGGCTAAAATGGGATTTAACGCAGAAGGGTTTGCAAGAGGCAGGAGGAAGGTCAGGAGGCCATCGGAGCCCACGTGAAGGGGAGGTGTAGCTGCCTGCTGCTGCCGCTTGCATCTACGATGCCACGGGAGAAAATTTGGAGGCAGGATGGAAATGAAAAAGTTCTTTTATTCTTCTCTCTTCTAACTTCTCTCTCCGGCTCCAACAACCTCTCGAACTCCAACAACTCCAACTCTCCTCTAACTCCAACCACCACGCCACTAACCCTCACCTGGTTAAATACATTTTGCTTTAACAAGGACAAGTGCTTACAGCTCGAGCTTACAGGTGCATCACACAGTGTTCACGGGCATAAAACGATTCTTAGATGAATGTATGAATATCAGGTGAAACTTGAACATCTTTTATGGCTCTCAGCTAACCGCGATCTTAGCTATCTCCTTAATTAGGGCTCCTACCAGGAGGAAAGTTGGTTAGGAGTGTCGCGGACACCGCAGTTTAAGGAAGCTTCTGCAAGACCCTGGGCAAGTCCTCAGGCTCCAGACCCTGTCATATCAGAGCCCCGTCTTCCAGGCCCTGTCACATGTCCTCCCTGTTGTCTCTGTAGGGCTCAGTCAGGCTGGGAGCAGCAGACTGGGTGTCAGAGGCAGCACCTGGAGCCCTTGGTCAGTTACATGTTGTATTAGTATTCTCCAGAAAAAGGTCCAGCCCAAGCTGGGCACGGTGGCACACGCCTGTCATCCCAGCACTTGGGAGGCTGAGGCAGGAGGATCGCGAGTTCAAAGGCAGCCTCAGCCATGGCGAGGCACTTAGCAACTCAGTGAGACCCTGTCTCTAATAAAATACAACAAAGGGCTGGGGATGTGGCTCAGTAGTCGAGTGCCCCTGAGTTCAATCCCCGCTACCAAAAAAAATAATTCTCCAGAAAAAGATCCAATCCAATATAGCAATCCCCCCTTTATCTGTAGGAGATACTTCCTAAGATTCTCCGTGGGTGCCTGAAACCATGGGTAGCACTAAGCTCTATGTCAACCATGAGTTATTCTATGCACATGCACCTACGAAAAAGTTTGATTTATGAATTAGGCACAGTAAGAGATTAACAGCAATAACTTACAATGAAACAGAAAAATCACAACAATATACTATAATAAAAGTTCTTTAAAACTTATGAATTGTTGTATTTCTGGAATTTTCTATTGAAAATTATTCATTGACTGTGGGTCACTGAAACTTCAGAAAGTGAAACTATGGATGGGGGAAGGAGGAGCTATTATATATATGTATATATCTGTGTAAAAAAGGATTTATGTGGGGTGTGGTGGCTCATGTCTGTAATCCTAGTGATTTGAGAGGCTGAGGCAGGAGGATTACAAGTTAGAGGCCAGCCGTGGCAACTCAGCAAAAACTTCTCTCAAGAGAAAAAATAAGAGGAATGAGCTCAGTGGTAGAGTGCACCTGGATTCAATCCCCAGTACAGAAAAAAAATCAAAATTAAAAAATTAGAAGCAATTTATTATGAGTGACTGGCTTACACTCTCTGAAGACTGAGAGAACGCCTACAATCTGCTGTCTGCAAAGTGGTGTAGGCCTGAGGAGCCAATGGTGCGGGTCTTAGTCGAGGTCCAAAGATTCAAGAGTTGACGGGTGGGGTGGTAGAGGGGTGGAGTAAGTCTTGGTCTGAGTCTGAAGGCCCAGAAACAAGGAGTGGGTGCTGGAGGGCAGGAAGACGCAAGCCTCCGCTGCCCAGGCAGCAAACTTGCCCATCCTCCACCTCTGTGCTCTGTTTGGGCCTTCATTCATTGTCCACCTACAGTGTGTCAGACACACCCTCACAGACACACCCAGAAAGAACATGTTACCAGCTATCTGGACATCCTGAGCCTAGTCCAGCAGACACATAGAAACAAGCACACAGCCGGCCACGGTGGTGCACCCCTGTAATCCCAGTTATTCAGGAGGCTGAGACAGGAGGATTGTGAGTTCAACCCCAGCCTCAGCAATTTATCAAGGTCCTAAGCAACTCAGTGAGACCCTGTCTCTAATAAAATATAAAAAAGGGCTGGGGATGTGGCTCAGTGGTTAAGCACCCCTGGGTTCAATCCCTAGTACCAAACCAAACCAAACCAATCCAGCCCCACACGCCCACACTGCAGTAGGAGGCTACCTTGTCACGGCAGGTCAGTCCTCTTCCTACCAACGGCAGCTCCAGTTTCTGGTCAAATCTGTGCGCACATCCAGATGAGGGCTTTCTGTATAGCTTTTGGGTCGGAGAGGCAACTGAAGAGATAAAGTATGTGTTTGCCAAAATAAAGCAGAGTTTCTCAATGGTAGTCTCCTTTGGGCAGAAATGTGTGGGACATCTATCATGATTTCTCTATTTCCTTCCAAATCTGTTTAATCAAATCTTGTGAGACCCGAGCTCTAGTAGATCCAGAGGCCGTATTTATAGTTAATGCCAAGGTAAAGGGAAGCTTGTTTGAGGGGATTCCCATCAAACCCAAATTAAATAAGTGAAATTTGACTATCTGGTACTCTAATATCATAATCCACTTGTGCTTCTACACTTACCCCTTTGCTTCAAATTTGATTTTCCAAACCCTCCTATCAGCTAAAAAAAAAAAAAAAAAAAAAAAAAAAAAGGTTATGATATTCTTGAAAAACTGTGCTTCAGAGAAAGCAGTAAGGGTTACTCAATTGTTTTCCCCTGCTAACTGGAGGATCTTAAATTATGCATGTTGTTTTCAGATATTTGCATGTTCACTTCGTACGCCTGAACTATCCGTCTACGAGATAAAATCAAGCATAATAATTCAAGTAACCTGCGCCTCATTTCTCTTGACTCAAATTTCAGGGTTGAGTTTGAGTTAAAGAATAGATCATTAAATCACTTGGGAAGTGCAGGGCTGTGTCAGAAAGGTCAAGTCAGGAAAAAATGGGGTCAGGGACCCATCCCTTCTGGCTTGCCAACGCTTTCCTCTCCCATGCCCTGTTGGATTTCGTAACCTCATGAGGCCCCTTTCCCGGCAGGAACTGGCTGCCCCGATTCCTATCCTTCAATCTAGCTGGGCAGGAAGGCCAGAAGTGGAGTTTGTCCTTTGCCCGGCGTGGGTAACCTTGAACATAAAGAAAGCACTACAATACACACGGCCCTGAAATTTGAACCAAGGAGACCACAATATGCAGATGAGGAAGTCGGAACCCCGCGTCCATTGGCTGGCTGCCGGCCTGACGTCACAATGGCCCAGCCCCCGATCGCTGCCAGAAGTGCTAGGGGCAAGTTTCTGGACAAGTTGAAAAAGTGTGAGTGTGCGCGTGTGTGTGTGTGTGTGTGTGTGTGTGGTTGTGAGTGTGCGTGTGTGTGTGTGTGTGTGTTGTTTTAATCAGCTGGTCCTGCATTTCCTGTGTTAGGGGGGGAAAAAAGTGTCCCTGCGCAGGAGCACTGACTTGGAGGAGGATTCTGTTCTGTCCCTTTTCTTAAGAGTTAACCAATGTTTTAAACAAAAATGACACAAAGGGAAGCCTTGAATTCCAAGGGAACTATGGGGACCTCCCAAACCTCTTCAGCTTAGTGGTTTCCACTAAGCCCTTTCCCCCCCAGGTGGCTGACCCAAACTCTGTGACTCAGCTGGTGGGGGGTCTTTTGGGCTGTGATCCTGAGCCCCCAACCTAAAGACATGCAAGCTTGGGAGATTGGGGGGCCTTCTGGGCTTTTCCCTCTGCCAGGTTCAAGGCAGACGGAATGAAGTCCCCTGACCGAGGACTTCTGACAATTGCCCCCACCATGCAAAGTCCCCAGTTTTGATATCTCTGACGGGTTGAAGTCTGTCGGAGCTCAGAGAGTAAGCTCATGTGGAGATAACAATACAGATAACTTCAAGCTTCACACACCCCGAAAGCTTGTCTTTTCCAAACAGTTGCTCAGGAAGTGTCTGGAAACTCTGTGACACAGCCCATGTGGCCTCTGAAAGCCCCTGGGATCTTTTCTAATCTTTCCCCACAGGGAATCTCTTCTCCCCAGACAGAGATGTGCCAGGGCTGAAGCCCTGATGGGTGGGGGTCTTTCTACCTTGTTCCAGTTTGCCTTTGATCCATTTGCCTCCTGTGAATACCAGCCCATTTTTCCTTTGGGCAAAATTGTCCCACATTTTTTTTTTGTACCAGAGATCAAAGCCAGGGACACTCAACCACTGAGCCACATCCCCAGACCCTATTTTTTTTTTTTTTTTTTTTTTTTTGGTACCAGGGATTGGACTCAGAGGCACTCGACCACTGGGCCGCATCCCCAGCCCTTTTTTGTATTTTATTAGAGACAGGGTCTCACTGAGTTGCTAAGTGCCTCGCCATGGCTGAGGCTGGCTTTGAACTCGCGATCCTCCTGCCTCAGCCTCCCAAGTGCTGGGATGACAGGCGTGCGCCACCGCACCTGGCTTCCTTTTTTTGTATTTTATTTAGAGACAGGGTCTCACCGAGTTGCTTAGCTCCTCACTAAGTTGCTGAGGCTGGCTTTGTGCTTGCGATCCTCCTGCCTCAGCCTCCTGAGCCGCTGGATTACAGGCACGCACCACTCCGCCTGGCCCCACTCTCATTTTGAGTCTTGGTTTGGAGAGGTACCCCCTGACCCCAACTCTAGAGGAAAGTGTGTGTCTCAGGTCCAGCCAGTCTGTGCATTCCATGCTCCTGGCTACTCAATGAGTGCATCAGGGCTCGGCATGTCACAAACAATGGTCCAATGACAGTCAGTCCCGGGCCTTTGATGAGTGTTCTTTGAAAACAGAGACTTTCTTTTCCCACTGGAACTGCTCAACTGGTGGGAGTTAACCGCGGAGTTAAGGGTGCTCTCTTTGCCTCTACAAAGAGGCTGCCCAACAATGAAATCAACGCAAGGGAAAGCTGAACCAATAGAGAGCACCTGGATCCACTGGTACCTGAAACTAGCACCCCTGCACATTTTAGTTAATAGGACCGATAAATCTCCATTTTGCGATAAATCTGAATGAATTGGGTTTCTGTTAAGTCAGTAAAATAGTCCTCACTTGTACATTTAACTTGGGGCCAAACCTTAGTCTGGAGGAGAGAGTGAAGGCTTTCCTGGGCCTCTCCCTCTGTGGCATTTGCTGGTTTCTTCTGCTGCTCTAATTGGCGGTGGGCAAGGGGAAGGTTGGTGTGAGAGCTTGTGTGTGGCAGGGGATGGTTTGTGGATCAAAGGAGGCAGACTGGGGTCAGACAGACATAAGCAACGATGTCCCTTTCTGAGCCCCGGTCTCCTCATCTGTACCACGGGGAGAATGACAGTCCCTCCCTCTTTGGGTTGTGTGGAGGTTTTTGCAGTGTCTAGCACATAATATATGCTTAAGAAACAGAGGCCATTAGCCAGCCCTAGATCTTTGCGGTGAAAGAGACAGGGCTTGCTCCAGACCTCTAGTGCGAGAAAGGGAGAGGAAGGTTCCGAAAGCTTGCATGGGTGGGTCATGGCCAACACTCTGGGCCCCTGTTGTCACCACTAGCTACAAGCACCTGCTGAGCTAGCAGCCTGCACCTGCCACCCGTCACTCCAGGAAGGGGTGCCAAGCCCGCCCGAGCAGGCGGCTTCTATTCTAGGCCAGATCCCGGCTGTGCGCAGAGCCCAGGAGCTCACCCACCTGTTCTGAAACCCCAGCTGGGCTCCAGCCTCTGCCTGTCCCACCTCCCACCCCCAACTTCCTTCCTGGAGCAACCGTTGATCTGATGCCTTCTGTGACCCCAGCAGTGTCCTGGGAGCCCCACAGGGACACAAAGGAAATGCTTGCTCTAGGAGGCTCCCCATGTGCCGCACAGTGCTAGACCTGCGACCTGCCTCTGCCTACCTCTCAGCCTCGCCAACCCTGAGGGCTGTTGGAAACACACCCATGTTACAGGGGAGTGAGCTGAGAGCCCTGGCCACTGAAGGTAGCAGAAGCTCGATCCCATCCCAGTGTGTTGTATTAGTTCCTCTAATGTGTTGCTTTTAGTGAAATAATGTTACATTTAAAAACATAATGCCCAATTGCACTCTTCAGTTTTTATGCCAGAGAAAGAAAAAGCTACGTTCACACACACACAAAACCCATATGTGAACATTTAGGATGCCAAAAAGTCCCCAAATCCCTCTGTTGGAAGATGGATTAACTGCATGTCTACACTGTGGAATATTATGCAGCCGAAAGAAATGAACTGCTGATCTAGGCAACAGCTAGGAGGAATCTCAAGGGCTTCATGCTGAGTGAGTTGGGGGAAAAGCCAATCTCAAAAGATCACATCCAGGATAATTCCATTTCTGTAACATTTTGAAAATAAAGCAGAGAATACATTAATGGTTGCCAGGGGTTGGGGGAGGGCAGTTATAATTATTAAAGGGTAGCAAGAGGGGCCTGTGTGGCAATGGAACGGTTCTGTATTTCGTGTGTGTGTGTGTGTGTGTGTGTGTGTGTGTGTGTTGGGGTGCTGGGCATTGAACCCAGGGGTGCTCTACCACTGAGCTACACCTCCAGCCCTTTTCATTTTTTATTTTGAGACAGGTTTTCCCTAAGTTGCAGAGGATGGCCTCCAACCTGTGATCCTCCTGTCTCAGCCTCCTCGGTTGCTCAGATCATGACTCCATTCCAATGGGAATTTTTTATTGAAAAGACTTGATCTGTATTTAGATCTCTTCAAAGTTATGGTTGAAAAAGTCAATTTGTGCACCAAGTTGTTCCAAACATACTAAAAGTTTTCCAATAATTGAATGCAGTATTTGGGTTTTTTTTTAAACCTTAAATTTAAATAAAATTTAAAATTCAGTCCCAAAAGCCACATTTCTGAGCTCAGTGGCCACATTTGACTAATTGTGCTGAGCAGAACAAGTAGACACAGGCACATGCTCCATAGAAGGTTCCAGAGCAGTGTTTAGGGGAGCCAGTCCTCAAAGGATCTGTGTGATTTTAACAGGGAGGGAATGCACGCCAATCACACGAAGTGTAGTGGACAAAATGAGGCAGATCCTGCCTGCCACCCAACAGCCCTCCTCCCTTTTCCTTAGCAACTAAACTTTAATTTTTAGTAGGAGTGGCAGCAGGCCAACTAAAACCTACATTTCCTGGTTTCCTTTGCAGATATTGTTGACAAGCCGCTTCTTATCAATAGTATTTGGTAAGTCGTTGGGTGGGGCTTCCAAGGAAAGCTTTTTTTTTTTTTTTTTGGTTCCAGGGATTGAACTCAGGGGCACTTGACCACTGGGCCACATCCCCAGCCCTTTTGTGTATTTTATTAGAGACAGGGTCTCACTGAGTTGCCAAGTACCTCGCCATGGCTGAGGCAGGCTTTGAACTCGTGATCCTCCTGCCTCAGCCTCCCAAAGTGCTGGGATTACCGGCGTGCGCCACCATGCCCGGCTTTTGTCATTTCTGCTTTTAGTTGTACACAATGAGTTTTTATTTGTATGTGGTGCTGATGATCGAACCCGGGTCGCGCACGTGCTAGACGAGCGCTCTACTGCTGAGCCACAATCCCAGCCCAATTCTGTGATCTTGATGATGGAAACCACACTCTTAAGGGGAACAGAGCAGAAAGATAGAGTGAACACGCAACCAACATCAATGATTTGGGGGGACACTGGGTGCTAGACCTGAGCTTCTTTTGGAAAAAGAGAAGAAAATACGAATCTCTAAGCCGGACATGGCAGTGCATGCCTGTAATCCCAGCGGCTCAGGAGGCTGCAGCAGGAGGATCACGAGTTCAAAGCCAGCCTCTGCAACCTAGCAGGCTATGAGCAACGTAGAGAGACCCTGTCTCTAAAAAACAAAAAACTAAAAAAAAAGGGGGGGGGCTGGGGATGTGGCTCAGTGGTTAAGCGCCTCTGGATTCACTCCATAGGTTAAAAAAAAAAAAAAAAAAAAAGAAAGAAAGAAAATATGAATCTCTGAAAAAAAGGTAAGAAAGAAAATGAGCCTCTAATTAGTTATTTCAAGTCTCTGTTACTTGAGCCAAGCATAAGTCCTAACCCACAGGAGCCGTGAAACCTCAGAAGAAGGGCAAATAATTCGATGTGAACCGTATCTGATGAACCATCCTGGGAAATGATTCCTGTATTGATTATTTATTGAATACTCTTTGCAGCTGGATCAGAATCTATGCGACCACCACCACCATAACATTTTGTAGATGAGAAAATTGAGGCCCAGAGGGGTTCAGCAACTTGGTCAGGGTTGCAAAGTTAACAGGTAGTGGACCTGGGGCTGCAGTTCAAGGCTATTGGACCAAACGACTGCTGTCTCCAACGCAAGCTGAAATCACAACCGACCAGGGAGAAGGGATTGGGGGCGGCTGCAGGCCAGTGCGCCTCGGCCCGGATGAGCCGGATGTTCCGACACGCCCCGCGGGTCTCTGAGCACCGACCCCAGCGGATCCGCTGAGAGTTGCCACACCCACGAGACTGCACCCTGACTCCGGGGGGGTGCACCTAGGACTCCAAGGCCCCTTGCGGTGTGCTAGCTGGCCTCCTGGGGTGGCCTCCTGTCCACTCACTCTACTGACACCCTGGAATTGGTGCCAGCTCCCTGGTGGTCGCCCAAGCTGGCTGGTGCAGCTGGCGTCCTCAGGACAGGCAGGGCTGAGTGGCCCCTGCTCAGCTGGGGCAGGGGTGGCCCTGCTGCGATCCCCAGCTGGCGCCTATTCTGATTGGCCATGGGTCGTGCTGGGCTGGTTATTGAAGATTTTTAACATCGTCCCTGTCTGGGCTGCAAGCTCTGTGTCTCTGCAGTTGCGTGATCGTGGGTCAGCCACTGTCCTCAGAGTCTTAATGTGACCATCTACAAAATGGGAATGGAACACTAACCTCTTGAGGTTCCAGAGAGGGTAAGTCAATCAACCTCTGGAGGGACCGATGCAGCGAACTCAGTCCCTTGACTGTGCTTGGTAGCTGGTAGTGGCCACCAGCTTGCTGGTGACGGTTGGTTCTCAGTGTGGCCAGGGCGGGGCATCCTTAATATTGAAGGTCCACCCCACATTGGCCCTTCCCCGCATCCTGGTGCAGTCAGGGGGTGCAGGTCTTGGATATAGATGGTCCGGGGTCCAGTGCTGGCTTGGCTGTGGGTGTGGGCCCGCTGCCAGCCCTGTCTCTGGGCAGCTGTGAGGGGACAGGCGTGGTGGCGCACGCCTGTCATCCCAGCACTTGGGAGGCTGAGGCAGGAGGATCGCGAGTTCAAAGCCAGCCTCAGCAATGGCGAGGCACTTAGCGACTCAGTGAGACCCTGTCTCTAATAAAATACAAAAAAGGGCTGGGGGTGTGACTCAGTGGTTAAGCGCCTCTGGGTTCAATCCCCGATACCAAAAAAAAAAAAAAAAAAAAAAAAAAAAAAAAAGAGATCCAGGGGTCAGGTAGGCTGTGCAAATGCAAGAAGAGGAGCAACTGGGGGTCTGGGATTCTGAGGCTGAGCAAAGGGCCAAGGGAGCAGGACAGAGGCCTGAGGCTGGGAGAATCCTCTGTTAAAGGAGACCGGTCCCAGCAGCCTGGGGTCTCCCTGCAACTCTGTGAAAAAGGAGGGAGAAATGCACGCTGTGGAGACCTTACTAGGAACCACACTCCCCGCGTATGTTACTCCACTGATTTTTCTTTTGGTACCAGGGATTGAACTCGAGGGCACTCGACCACTGAGCCACATCCCAACACGTATTTTGTATTTTATTTAGAGACAGGGTCTCACTGAGTTGCTTAGCGCCTCACTGTTGCTGAGGTTGGCTTTGAACTTGTAAACCTCCTGCCTTAGCATTCCAAGCCACTGGGATTACAGATGTGCACCACTACACCCAGCAATTTTTCTCATATATATATATACACATATGTATGTATGTATGTATGTATGTATATTTGTTGATGGATCTTTATTTATTTATATGCAGTGCTGAGAATTGAACCCAGTGCCTTATGCATGCTAGGCAAGCACTCTACCACTAAGCCACAACCCAGCCCCAAGAAGGGATTTTATTCCCATTTTATAGAGAATGATACTAAGGCCTTGGATCAGTCAGCTTCCTATCACTGTAGCCAAGTCCCTGAGAAAATTAACTTATAAAGAAAAAAGGTTGCTTTTGGCTTAGTTTTTGAAATCTCTATCCATGATCTAGGGGACCTGTTGCTCTTTGGCCTCTGGTCGCAGTCCCAGATGGCAAGGGTAGGGAACAGGGGGTGAAGTAAAAAGGAAGAGGAAAGGTTGGGGTCCTACAGTTCCCTCCAGGGTGCCCCCCCCCCAGTGACCTAAAGACCTCCCAACAGGGCCCTCACCTCCTCAAGGTTCTGCCACCTCCCAAAAGCACCGCCTTGTCCACCAAGCCTTCAACACCTGGGCCTTTGGGGGACACTCAATGTTGAAGCAAAAGCAGAGGAGGAGGTGATGAGTTCAAATCCACGGCTTCCTATCCATAGAGGTCTCTTTTCAGTTCCTTAAAAAATGCCAGCCACAGCCGGGAGCGGTAGCGCACACCTGGCATCCCAGCACCTGGGAGGCTGAGGCAGGAGGATCGCGAGTTCAAAGCCAGCCTCAGCAATGGTGAGGCACTTAGCAACTCAGTGAGACCCTGTCTCTAATAAAATGCAAAAAAGGGCTGGGGATGTGGCCCAGTGGTCCAGTGCCCCTGAGTTCAATCCCTGGTACCAAAAAAAAAAAAAAAAAAAAAAAAAAAAAAAATGCCAGCCACTTGCTCCCTCCAGGGGGGATTCTCCTGCATGGGCTGCTCCCCCGCCTGGAACCTTCTCTGCATGCTGCCTCCTGGCTGGGTCTTCCTGTCCTGCAGGCCTTGTTTTAACGTCACCCTTGGGGAGGCTTTCCCTGTCCCCACTGTTAGCGTCATTCCCTCTCATCAAGTTACTCGCTGCCGTTGCAAGTCCTAATCACTCATTAACTTTCTGTTGACTTCCTTTATCTGGACAGAACTTTCCTTTCTTAAAGAACTCACATTTGAGTGGAGAAGAAAGACACTGAGGTCAGCAACAAATAGTTATCTGGGGTGGCGGTAAGTGCTCAGAAGAAAATCAAACAGGGAAATGGAATAGAAAGTGACAGTCAGAGGAAGGGAATGGTCAGGGAGGCGGGATGGCCAGGGAGGGCCTCCCTGAGAGCTGAGAGGGGATGTTTTTCATGAGATCTGAGAGTTGAGAAGGAAGAGTTCCATAAAAGCCCAGGTAAAGGGGGGCTCTAGACAGAAGAATAGCATATGCAAAGGTCCTGGGGTACAGATTGAAGGGCAAAAATCACACGGGGACGGCCGTGCAGCCAAGGGATTTATTAACCGGCCTTTATGGCTGGTTAAGGGTAGAAAAGGAACGGGGAGAGGGGAACCAGGGAGAGGGAAGTGTGCAAGCTCTGGTGGGAGAAAGGAGTCAGGGAGAGGGGAGTGTGCAAGCTCAGGAAGTGTGCAAGCTCTGGTGGAAGAGTGTGCAAGCTCTGAACGGAAGGTGGGAGTCTGGTCATGCCGGCTGCAGTCTCTGGAGCTATCAGCTAGGGCAGCTGCCGTCAGGCTGGAGACAGTGGGTAAGTGTGCAGTGGCTGCCTCTTCTCCGTCTCCCTCTTCTTGTTGTGTGGCTTGCTCTTTGTCTCGCTGGCTCTCCATCTGGCTCTCAAGCTTCAAATGGACGGGAGTTTATATAGGGATTACTAGTGGGGGGTGCACCAGAGCGAACTTTAAGCCTATTGGCTCCTGCTCGTGGCGTGAGGGCAGCCTTGAAGCCTATTGGCTCCTGCCCGGGGATGATGAAACATCCTGCCCAGAGACCAGAGCGAACTTATGACCCTCTGCCTGTGGAACAGGGTGAACTTTTGATGACCTGAAAGCCTATTGGCTCCTGCCCATGGGGTGAGGGCAGCCTTGAAGCCTATTGGCTCCTGCCCAGGGATGATGAAACATCCTGCCCAGAGAATGGAGCAACCTTTTGGCCCTTTGCCTGTGGAACGGGGCGAACTCTTGGTGACCTTGAAGCCTATAGGTTCCTGCCCATCTAACACAGATGAGTTTGGTGTGTTGAAGGGATAGAAAGAAAGCCCAGTGGCTGGAGCATGGTGGTCCAGGAGATGAGACAGGCAAGCAATGAGACAAGGTCAGGGACCAGATTATATAACGCCTTTGAGGCTGAGCTAAGGAGTGGGTTCATTGGTTATAGGTTATCTTCCAACTAGCCGGGGCACTCCCTGAGGACCAGGACCTGGCTTGTCTCATACACTGTTATGGTTTGGATCTGGTGTGTCCCCAAAAGGCTCCTGTTTTGAAGGTTTGGTTCCCAGCTGGTGGCGCTATCGGGAGGTGGTGTATTTTGCCTCTGGACTCTCCCTCCATCCCTGCCCCCTGCCCCCTGCCCCCTACCTCTCGGCTTCTCAGCCACCATCAGAGGAGCAGCCTCTGTCACACACTCTGCCGCCATGACCTGCCAACCATGGACTGAAAGCTCTGAACCCTTGAGCCAAAATAAGTCTTTCCTCCTTTCAGTTGCTTTTCTCAGGTATTTTATGACAGCGTCAGCAAGCTGACTGACACATGCTCTGAAACCCTAGACTCCAGTCTACTTCTTGGCCTATGGCAGGTGCTTGGTAAACTGGGCTGCATGCATGCGTGAATGAATGAATGAAAGTGTCACCACCCTCCTGCTCTCTTGGTCCCTCCCCTCTGGGTTGCTGGAGCCCCCTCTTCCTCCCCCTTTTCTCCCTGAGGTCCCTTTATCCCACCTGTGAGCTCTTGAGGACGCATCTCGACCCCATGGGGTTGTCAGCTCACAAAGGCTCAGGGTACTCTTTCAGAGCACATTCTAGAAGCTTCCCCGAGGCTTCACAACGTCAGAGGTGGGACTCAGACCCACATGTGCTGTGAGTTACCGGCGCCTTCTTGATCCGAGCAGGAAGCTGCCCTGACCTACCAGCTGTTAGGAAACTCGGTCACATCAATAATTCCTACGCCTTGCTCTACACGGGTGCCCGAGGGAGTGGGGAGTTAATTAGCTTCGCTAGAAAGGGCCGGTGCAACGTCTGGAACTCTGTGGCCTGAGGACCCTCCAAACGCGAGGTGCACTTCCACATTCCAGGCCAGCCCGGGCTCCCATTTGTTCAGGCACTGGGTGGCGTTTACCCAGGGTGGACATTTGTGGGTCAGTGAGGGGACAGGCGTGGGGACGCCCCCTGCGCTGCCTGAGATGTCGCACAGTTAATTCAGTGACAGAACAACTCCGGACTGTCTCAGTTCTCTGGGGAGCACAGATGGCTTTGTAAACACCAGGCCAGGGAGAGCTAGGGGGGAGGCGGAGGTGACCGGCTTACCCTGGGAGGGGGCCGAGGCCCAGTCCATTAAGGGGAGGCGGAAAGCAGGAGGTAATGGTCCCTCCAGGCCTGGAGGTTAATTTGGCCTTGAAAATAGTTCTCAAAATCCATTTGCCGACTGCTTGGCCCACATGGCTCTACGCTCGGCCCTCTCGCTCTTCTCTTGGTCTGATTCACTCTAGGACTCTGGCCCAGAAGGTCACCCGCCTGGGGCTGGGCTCTCAAGGTGGGGAACACGTTCCTCTGGCTGCAACTTGGGTGTATAAATGGGGCGAGGAGGCAAGCAGAGCTCTTGTCTCTGGCCCAGAATTTAAGAGGGTTCCAAAAATCTCAGTAATCAAGAGAAAATATTGACTGCAACATCAATCAAAAGCACCATGACGAACAAAATAGGAAGTTTTTTTTTTTTTTTTAAGACATAGGATCTCCCTGTGTTGGTCAGGCCGGTCCTCAACTCTTGGGGGCTCCTGATCCTCCTGACTCAGCCTCCCAAAGAACTGGGGCTGCAGATCTGCACCACCGTGCTCCGCTAAAACAGTAAAATATATAATAAAGAGAAGGATCTTATCCATTAAGCACTTGGCTTCAACATTCTTTGGCTTGAAGCTGGACGCGGTGGCACACGCCTGTCATCCCAGCACTTGGGAGGCTGAGGCAGGAGGATCGCCAGTTCAAAGCCAGCCTCAGCAATGGCGAGGCACTTAGCAACTCAGTGAGACCCTGTTTCTAATAAAATACAGAAAAGGGCTGGGGATGTGGCCCAGTGGTCGAGTGCCCTTGAGTTCAATCCCTGGTATCAACAACAACAACAAAAAAAATTCTTTGGCTTGAACTTGACCTCTTTTGTCATGACCTTGGCCCTCACTTCAAAGCCCTGATCCTCATTTCATCAAAAGCCACGGTCCTAGCTTGGATACAAGATGATTTCAGGGGGTCCACAGGGAAATGTTGTTTATTTTTAATAGGTTTTATTATTATCAAACAAGAGAGTCTAGCTTTCCATTTGTGGTAGGAATATCACGTTTTTCTTTTAAAATACATCAATCACCAAGTTCATTTAAAGAAAAGCATGGAGGGATGACAGCACGGGGGCCTGTGGATGTGGACGAGACCCCGGGGGTGATGTTTGGGCAAAGTCTCACCCACCAAAGACAGGGCCGGGACACGCCCCCTCGGCTCCTTGCTGGAGGCTGGCCACTTCTGACCTGAAGACAGACCATGGGTTCATCAGAAGCGTGACCTGGACAGTCACGAGACGCCTCTTCTCCTCTAAGATGGGGCTCCCAACACCCACAGGGAGGACCTTGAGGCCCAAGGGAGTCAATAAAAACGTGCTCTGCAGGGTTTCTTTCTTTTCTTTCTTTCTTTTTTTTTTTTTTTTTTGGTACCAGGAATTGAACCGCATCCCCAGCCCTTTTTTGCATTTTATTAGAGACAGGGTCTCACTGAGTTGCTAAGTGCCTCGCCATGGCTGAGGCTGGCTTTGAACTCGCCATCCTCCTGCCTCAGCCTCCCAAGTGCTGGGATGACAGGCGTGTGCCACTGCGCCCGGCTGCTCTGCAGGGATCAGCAGGGCCACATCGTGTCTTTTGAGGTCTTGGGATACTTTGGTCCTTATGGGTCCCCTTTCCCCACACAAACACTAAAAATTATATTTTATGACTGTGTGGTCCTAAAGATGAAGGTGATCCAGCTTCTAGAATGTTCTCTTGTGTACCAACGCCATGCAGGCAATGCACTTGCTGATTTCAAAAAGTCAGGGCTGGGGATGGAGCTCAGTGGTGGAGCATCTCTGCAAAGCATGCAAGAGCCCTGAGTTCAATCCCCAGCATGGGGGGAAAAAAAAGTTAACTGTTTTTGGGGGTCCTACAATATCACAGCCACAGGGTGAAGGAGCCCTAATTAAGAAGGGCTGTTGCAGCTAGCTGGAAGCCATAAGTTCCACCTGATATGTATGTGACGCACCTGTAGGCACCCGCAAAGCTGAAGGTATATAACCGGGTGAAAGCGGTCCGAGTTAGGAGAACGGAGAATTCATTCAGTCAGTCGTGCAGTAGCTCGGTCGGTCAGAAGAAGAGTTCGGGTCGGAGAAAAGAATCAGAGTGGCCAGAACGTAGGCAGAGCGGTTACAGAAGAGAAACCAGATAGAAGAAGTAATGGCTGGTCAGAGTTAGGCCGAGGCTCCCGAGGAAGACAGAAGACAGAAGAAAGAAGCAATAAGCTCTAAAAAATAATCTTTCTCTAAGCTCTATCTTTCTTTCTCTCTAAGCTAAGAAGACAAGAAGAAAAATACAAGACAAGAAGACAAGAAGAAGCTAAGCTCTATCTTTCTTTCTCTCTAAGCTAAAGTAGAAGTAAAAGTAGTAAAAGCTTTACTCTGCCTCCGAGAGTTTTCCTCCCCGTTTTCGGTACCAGGTAGTTTACAACAGGGCACGTTCATTGTACAAAACGCAGAAGCCAGTCCCGAGGACCACAGGCAGGCACTTGTAATCCTTGAATCCTCACAAACTACAAGGTAAGGCACTATGGAATTAATACTCCATTTTATCAGGGAGGAAAATGAGGCCCAGAGAGGGTCAGCAACTTGCTCAAGGTCACACAGCCAGTGAGTATCCTGGTGGATATTTGAAACCAGACCCGATTCGGGAGACTTCCCTCCTTCCTGGGTTCAGGAAGTGAGATGATGTGAAGAGCTGTCAATCCCTGAGTGACTGTGTTCCTTGGTGACAGAAACTGCAGGCGATGCTTAGGGCTTGACCCTGCAAAAAGCCCATAAGGGTGCAAGGAGTCCGCAGGAGGCCCCCAGGTCCTGGGCTTGCATGGGTGAGGGCTGCACCACACACTCCGGGCATTTCAGCTGCCACCCACCCTGGTTCTCTGGCAGCGAGTCCTCCTCAGAGCCTCTGAGACAAAAAGACAAAAAGAGAGATCAAGAACTCTGGATGCAGACCAGAGCCGCTGGTGTGTGTAGGCCCCTCCAGAAGGCAGGCAAGAGTCACCTGAACCAGGGGCCAGAGCCGTCCCACTCCATGCATGCGACACTGCGATTTTAAACAACTGTGGCTTGAGACAAAGATCCGGGGTGGAGGGAAGGGAGGAAAATCCCACCGAGTGTGCAGTTGGCAGCTCCGCTTCTTAATTATACCTGGGGGAGCCCCCGGAAGGCGGCTGTTTTGGCCGAGAGGGGAAGCCCTGGGATCTTGGTCTCTGGCATTCTGCTAAGACACTTTGCTGAAAATGGGGCGCCTCCCCTCCAACCAGGTGGCCTTGGCCTTGAAACCCATCATGGAGATGCTGGACACCTCAAACAGCTCCAAGCCACCTCAGGGAGGACGCTGAGGGGACCTGCTCCTTTTCCCAGCCGGTCTTGTCTCCATAGGGCTGGAAAGATGGAGAACCCGGCCTCCTGTGGCTCAGAGGTCCTGAGATGGGAACCAGGGCGAGGTTCTTCCCCATCTTGATGGGGGTGAGGGGAACAATGCTACAGCCATCAGAAAGGGGGAGGCCTGGGAGGGATGAACGCGGCACTGGAGGTGTGGCAGGCTGCAGTCAGGGTGAGAGATGGCAGCTCTGGGTCCAGATGGCCTGGACACTGGGCCGGGCCCCCGGGGGGGGGACGGTGCCACATCTGGCTTCTACAGTGGAGCAACCTGTGTCTGCGACACTGTACTGCAACATGTACCCACCAAAAGGGGCTCCTCTGACATCTGTTGTCTCCCTGGGGTTGGCCCAAGGTCAGTGGGCAAGGTGACCCTCATGCATTGGAATAGTGCTTAGTAACTTACTGGCTGTGTGACTCGGATAAACTGCCTCTGCCTCTCTGACTCCCAGTTCCCCTGTCTATCAAATGAACCGATTGCCTCCTTCAAAGAACTACAGGGCTGTTGTGGAACTGAAATGGGCGGGAGGCAGTAACCAGGCAGATTTTAAGTGCTCCAAAAATAGGAACTTCCATGATTATTTTGCATCTCCAAGAGAAAGAAATGACGAGGAGCTATCAGTCGCGTTTTGCACCTCGGAGGGTGTGCTTGCGTGCGTGCACGTGCGCGCACCGGCACTTGTGAGTCCGCACGCGTGCGCGCACTTGAACCCAAGGTCCAGGGAGGAGCCGCCTCCCCACTAGACCTGGGGACCTGAGAAGGGCAAGTACCTCATTATTTAGACTCAAAAGCTACTCATTAGGCAGGACTCAGGGCACTTCGGAAGAAACGCTGACCTCCAAGTGTAGCATGTTATTAGAAGTAATGACGATGATTCCAGAACACGGTGCACGCGAGAGGAGGCTGGGGAGGGGACGGAGGGCAACCCCCGCCAGGAAAGAGGAGGCGGCAGCCTGCGGCAAAACCTAAAGGGCTATTTATTTACCTGGTGGGAAGCTCTTAGCACATCAAAAAGGTATTTAAAACACACCTCCCCGGCAATTAGCTGTAGGAAAAAGGAGTAAATATGCACGTAATTTCTCACTCTCAACGCTCCAGAAAGAGCAGCCCAGGGGCAATTTGCTAGTTCGCTGCTGGGGTGGACCCCCCGGGTCACGGGCTTGGGCAGCGCGCGCACAGCTCCTCTTTCCTCACTGGCCAGCGTGTGGCCTCTCGATTGCAGCTTGAGGTCATGTCACTAGATTTGGCTTGAAAAATGTCACAGAAGCAAGTTAAACGCTTTGTAGGAACTTTATTTGTGGTGGTGGTGGTGGGGTCAACCAGGCCTGCATGCCCAGGATGGAGGGAATTTTCTTCTCCTCCTCCTCCTTTTTTTTTTTTTTTTTTTTTTTCTAGAATTGGGACAGTCGTGGGCAGGTGGAGATAGTTGGTGGCCCTACTTACACCCCCCTCCCCTCCAGATCGCCTCCAGAGCCTGTCAATCATCTCCGGCCGGGTTGGGCTCGCCTGGAAGTAGCCCTACCTGTCCCCACGTGGCAAAACAGCCGTGACCTGCAGGTTAGAGGCAGGAACGCGGCGTCACGTGGGGCCTGCGCGGGAAAAGTCCAGAAGGGCCTCCCGTCGGCCCGCGCGCGCGCGTGCGGGGGTCCCGAAGCTGACCTTGCGCTTGCAGGGAGAGCGCGGTCCGCCCCGAGACCCCTCCGGAGCCCCGCGACGCCCCGCGGGTGGTCCCAGAGTCTCCCTCCCCTCCGCCGCTCCAGCCCCAGCAAGCTCTGGAAGCCCGGGGACTCCCGCGGGTCCCCGACGCGAAATGCACAAAGTGCTACCATTTCAGCGGCTTCCGCTGCTTCCGAGAGTGCGTGTATAAATACCCGCGCGTGTGCGTTTGTGTGTACGTTTCCTGACATGTTGACGGAGCCCCAGTTTGCCAACCTTCGGGGCATAATGCAAGAACTATTTTTCCTCCTAATCTGCTGTAATGACATGTTTTATTCTATGGGTTCAGCTGCTTTCATTGCGTTCGCCGTGTGTTTTAACTAATGCTTTAATTTCAGGACAGGGTGCCCCAAGGTGGCTTTGGAAAATCGACGGGGATTCGCGGCCACGGCAATCCAGAGCTCCCTCTACCCTCAACCCACGTGGCACAGAGGAAAGGAGGTCTCACCGGAGGGCGGGCCGGACAGGACAGTGGCCGAGGGTTCGAGCGCGTGCTGTGGCTGGAATGCGGGGCCTCCCATCCACAGGTTGGAAGCTTCACCCCCAAAGCCCTCGGTGGATGGTGTTGTGGAAGCGAGGGCCTTTGGGAGGTAATTAGGGTCAGTTGAAGTCATGAGGGCGAGGCCCCCACCGTGGGTTAGTGGCTATTGTGTAAGGAGAGGAAGAGAGGAGCAGGGGTGGCGGCTCCTGGCAGAGCACGTGCGTAGTGTGTGAGGCACTGGGTTCGAGTCTCAGCACTGCATATAAGTAAATGAACAAAATAAAGGTCCATCAACATCTGAAAAAGTACTTAAAAAAAAAAAAAAAAAGAAGGAAAAGAAGAGGAAGAGAGACCTGAGTTGGTATTTTTGCTCCATCCTACTATGAGATGCCCTTCACCATGTTTTGATGCAGCAGGAAAGCCAAGCAGATGCTCTTGGACTTCCCCGTCTTCAGAACTGTGAGCCAAATAAACTCCTTTTTTTCTTTTTTTTTTGGTACCTAGGATTGAACCCAGTGGTGCTTAACCATTGAGCCACATCCCAGCACCCCCCCACACACACTTTAAAAAAAAAAATAGTTTATTTAGAGACAGGGTCTCGCTGAGTTGCTTAGGTCCTCCCTAAGTTTGCTGAGGCTGGCTTTGAATTTGTGATCCTCCTGCCTCAGCCTCCCAAACCGCTGGGATTACAGGCATGCTGGGATTACAGGCATGCCACCACCGTGCTGAGCTCTAAAACACCATTTTTTCTTTTAAAGTAAATCTCTCCAGTTATAGCATCAGAAAATGGAGGAAGGCAGTCTAGTTTTAGCCTTGGAGGTCTGTTCTACAGCTCCCTCCATTCTGGACAAACTGGGATGGGTGTGCAAGATGGCAGGTTTGAAACGTGGAGGAGTCTTAGGAAGTCTGGTGTGTGTCTTGGTGTGCCATAGAAAGAGCTGGGGTTTGGAGTCCCCTCTCCTTGGTTTCAGACCCCAGCTCCACCAGCAATGTTACAGTCATTTGAATCTGAGGAAGTCACTTAAACCCATGCTGAGCCTCAGTTTCCTCATCTGGAAAATGGGGCTGGGGAAGTGTCTACAAAACAAAGCAGAAGCAGTTCCTCTCCTATGCTTGGTGCATGGGAAGGGCAGGGAGATGGCCGGGCGGGCCACTGAGCAGCTGTGGGGGTCTTGGCCTGAGGATCCCCCTCCTCAGTGGTCCTTCCCCTGTTCTCCAACAGGATAATAAGGAAGCTGGACTGGATGCTTTTGAAGTACTCAAAGTCCCTGTTCTGTGACAAGTTAGAGGTCCGGGGCCACTCCCCAGATCCCATACCTGAGCATCGGAGTCCCCACAGCCCATTTCCAACCTTTGGCAGTGGCGGCCAAGAGGGGCAATACAGGCTGAGCCTCCCCTATCTAAAATTTCAAGATCCAAAAACGTCTCAGCACCAATGTGACGTCACACGTGGAAAATTCACACCTGACCTCTCAAGACGACAATTCACAGTCCAGAGTCCTGGGCACTAAAATATTGTATTAAAATTACCTTCAAGCTGGGCGCGGTGGCACACACCTGTAATTCCAGCACTTGGGAGGCTGAGGCAGGAGCATCACGAGTTCAAAGCCAGCCTCAGCCATGGCGAGACACTTAGCAAATCAATGAGACCCTGTCTCTAATAAAATACAAAAAAGGGCTGGGGATGTGGCCCAGTGGTCGAGTGCCCGAGTTCAATCCCCAGTATGAAAAAAACAAAAACCAAAAACCTTCAAATGGCAATCATCAAGAATACAAGCAACAATAAGTGTTGACGAGGATGTGGGGAAAGGTTCACTCATACATTGCTGGTAGGACTGCAAATTGGTGCAACCACTATGGAAAGCAGTATGAAGATTCCTCAAAAAACTTGAACTGGAACCACCATTTGACCCAGTTATCTCACTCCTCGGTTTATTCCCAGAGGACTTCCCATCAGCAGACTATAGTGATCAAGCCACATCAACATTTATAGCAACTCGATTCACAACAGCTCAACTATGGAACCAGCCCAGGTGCCCTTCAACAGGATAAAGAAAATGTGGTATATATACACAATGGAATATTACTCAGCCACAAAAAAGAATGAAATCATGGTGTTTGCCACTAAATGGATAGAACTGGGGACTCTCACGGCAAGTGAAATAAGCCAGCCCCCCCCAAACCAAAGGTTGACTGTTCTCTCTGATATGAGGATGCTGACTTACAATAAGGGGTGGGGAATAGAAGCTCATTGGATTAGACAAAGGGAAATGAAGGGAAGGGAGAAGGGATGGGAATAGGAAAGACAGTGAATGAATCAGACAGAACTTTCCTATGCTCATATATGAATACAGGACCAGTGTGACTCCACACCATGTATAACTGCAAGAACGGGAAGTTATACTCCATGCATGTATAATGTGTCAAAATACATTCTACTGCCATGTATATCTAAAAAGAATAAATAAAAAAATAAAATTACCTTCAAGCTCTCTGCATAAGGTACATATAAAACAGAAATGGCCAGGCGTGGTGGCGCACGCCTGTCATCCCAGCACTTGGGAGGCTGAGGCAGGAGGATCACCAGTGCAAAGCCAGCCTCAGCCATGGCGAGGCACTTAGCAACTCAGTGAGACCCTGTCTCTAATAAAATACAAAAAAAGGGCTGGGGATGTGGCACAGGGGTCGAGTGCCCCTGAGTTCAATTGCCGGTACAAAAAAAAAAAAAACCAGAAATGAATTTCATTAGTCTTGGGTCCTTTTGCCAGATATCTCATTATGCATATGCAAATAGTCCAAAATTTAAAAAAAAAATCCAAAATGCAAAATGCTTCTTGTCTCAAGCAGTTCTGATAAGGGATATTCATGCATACTGACCACCACACTGCCTCTGCTGTAGTGTGACGGTAGTCAGGGCTACTCCGTGATCAGCACCGCCCTCCACCATCCCATTGGATGGCCCCCAGGTCACCATGGCGATAGGTGAGATTAGACCCCCAGACTGGACCCCCATCTTGCACAGGAAGAGCTGGAGGCTCAGAGAGGTGAAGACATTTACTGAAGGCCAAACAGGAAGCAAATGACCCAGCAGGCTTGGACGCTGCCTCGTGACCCTGTGTCTGTTCTTGTTACTGTGAAGCATGTGCAGCAGTGAGGATGGACAGGGAGAAGGACGAGGGACGGAGCTGAGAGGCCCTCTGGTTGTCAAGCCTCGCCCGCCCTCTGGTGCTGGGTACACCCTTTCTGTTCCCGACTCCTCAAGATGGCAAATAGGGTGGGGCCCGACCTTCGACATCTGCCTCTTTCCCCTTTCCCCTTTCACCCCCTTACCCACAGCACCCTCCTACTACCTACAGGCCCTCCTGCTTCTGTGTCTTGGACGGGAATGTCATTTCTTTCCCTTGACCCACCATGGCCTCTCTCTCTCTCTGAAAACCTCCTATTCATCCTGCAAAACCCAACTCTCCACGTCCAGGCTTATTTGCTGAATTTTATGGTTGGCATGTGTTCGTTCCCTCTAAAATTCATGTTGAAATTTGGTCCCTGGTGTGACAGTGTTGGAGGTGGGGTCTTTAAGAGGAGTTAGGTTGTTAAGAGGGGTTGGTGCCTTTCTTGAGTGTTCTTGTTATAAAGAGAGGCCATCCCTTGTGCTTTGTCTCTTCCACATGCGCCCACTGTACCTTCTGCTTTTCTACCATGTCATGATGTCAGCACAAGGCCCTCACCAGATGCAGCCGCCCAATCTTGGACTTCCCAGTCTCTGGAACTGTAAGCAAATGAACCCTTTTTTCTCTATAAATTACCCAGTCTTGGGTATTGTATTATAGTGATAGAAAACGGACTAAGACGTGACTTAACCATTGTGTCTTCCTAGAACCCCACACTAAAACATAAAAATAGGTAGGAAGTTTGATGGTCAGAAAAGTTTCTGTTGCCTTGCTCAACCTTCTGGGTAACAATCAGCCACTGGGTCTCATTCTCAGCCAGGACCCTGGGAGGTAGGCATTCTCATTCCGAGTTTCTAGATTAGGAGTAAGTACACTGCAGCTTGTGGGCCGGCCGGCTGTCTGTGTAAATAAAGTTTTATTGGACACAGTCGGTGTTCACTGATTCATGGATGGTTTATGCTACAGCAGTGGTTGAATGGTTGCCATGGAGACTATGACTCCCTATGATTTTTACTACCTGGTCCTTTACAGAAAAAGGACCCTGTAAGTCAAGATGAAAAGCTGAGATTCAGAGAAGCTTAGCAACTTGCCCCAGGAAACTCAGCAAGTCAAGGATAGCCTTGGGACTTGAACCTGGAACCCCAGACTACAAGGTAGATGCTTTTTCTTTACCCTGAACATTCTCCTTGCTTTCTTCTGGGCTCCCCTATCCACTGGGTCCCCCAGTGCTCTGGCTCATGCCCTGGAGTCTGCTCTCCCCTGGGTGGGACTCCAAGGGCAGCAGCTGGCTGCCAATCTCCAGGACTTGAGGGGGTGTTTTAATGGATCTTGGGGCCAGAAAAAAAGGGAGTGAGCTGGGGAGGTTGTTTTGGGTTGGCTGGTTGCTTGGTGGTGCTGGGGACTGAACCCAGAGCCTCCTGCATGCTAGGCAAGAACTCTACCACCAGCTACATCCCGCTTTTTCAAGAATGAAAATGCAGATCTCCTTTCCCAAGCACTTACCAACAAACCAGTGGCACAGAGCAAGTCGTTCCTTGCTCAGCTGCTCGGCCATGCCCCGGGTGGTGGACCGGTCTCCGGTGAGGCTTGCATGAGGCAGGCCCCTCCGCGTGGGGACAAAACTCCTTCCCACATCCACGTCCAGGCGCCCCAGCCTCCCTCACCCCACCCACCGTCCGTGCCCACCGTGGGTGCCCTGGGGGGGGGTCTCCCCAGCATCTCCGGGGGCTGCTTCCTCCTGCCCCGCGCTGGGAGCTTCATTTCAACCCGAGCTACAATTACAGATTCGGTTCCTTTTTCTTTTCCTTTTTAATAAAGCTGTAGTGTGCCTCCGCCGCCCCTCCTTCCTGCATTCCTGCCCTCCTAGCCGGCCCCTCTCCCCTCCTGTAGGAAATGTCTTGGATTCTCTCGCTGGGGTGTAATGGTGAAATTGCTACCAGCTGATTAAACAGCAGCAGCCCGGGCTGTAATCCGCGGCTCGGGGAACCTGGGAAGGCAGGGCCCGTTGCCCTGACCGCCTAGCCCGGCCCAGCCCCCTGCCAGGCGCCCCCAGCCTCACTCCTTAGGATTGTGTGGGCGGCTTAATAGAATCCACTGGGAAGGAGGGAGGGGAGGAGGGAGGAGGGAGGAGGGAAGCTGGGGGAGGGAGGAGGGAAGGGAGGAGGGAGGAGGGAAGCTGGGGGAGGGGGAGGGAGGGGGAGGGAGGATGGAAGCTGGGGGAGGGAGGGGGAAGGGGGGAGGGAAGCTGGGGGAGGGAGGAGGGGGAAGGAGGGGAGCTGGAGGAGGGGGGGAGGGAGGAGGGAGGAGGGGGATGCCCCCTAGAATCTCCAGGAACTCAGCTCCTGCCTCTGCCCCCTGCAAAAAGCACATGCACACTCACCCACGCTGACACTCACATAGGGGCACACTCACACTCACGGACATGGGCACACTAGCAGGTAGCCACACATTTACAGTCTGGCTCACGCACACACAGAACCACACACCCTTTCTCCCACTCAAGGGCACAGACGCACGAGCAGACACACAGTAGGCATGCTCGAACGTGCGGCCACACACCCACGGACACCCAGGCCAAGCCTTCCCGCCCTCCACACCCAGGCTCTTTCTTGGAAGAAGGAAGCCCAGCTGATGCAGAGGCCTCCCAGCCCCTGCCCATCCCCTGGGGAATCTTTGCCCCACCCCCTGCCCCCCTGGGGAAGGACCAGAAGGGCAGAGAAACCTGAGGTCAGAGACAGTCTGGGACCGCAGGGGGAGGAGGGTGGCTAGCCTTCGGCCTGAGCCACTCTGACAGCTGAGGATCCTGAGGTCAGGGTGGCTTTCTTGGATGTGCCCTGAGCTTCATTTGTGGACAGTGGCCTTGCAGGTGGACCTGAGGATCAAGTGACTCAGTGCACCTCAAAGGACTGAGCCAGGCACCAAATGTTACAAGAAGGGTCTGGGGCAACAGGCCCCCTCCTCAAACGCCCTGTGCCCCGGGCTCCTTGCTAGACTCTGTGGCTCTACTCCTCTCCTGTGAGCTGGCCTGAGAGGGCCCTGGAGCCGCTGCCTGCGCAGGGGTGCCCTGGCCAGGCTCCCGCCCCCAGTGGCTGCCCTCCTGTTGACTAGCAGGGCTGTGGGGCGGGGACCAGCTTGCATGGAAAAGTCTGTTTCTGTGGAAAGTACAGTTCAGATGATGGGAGAACCGCCTGGACGCGTCCCCTCCCCACCCTTACTCAGAGCGCAGGGTGGGGGGGACTGATTGCAGCCCAGGGCAAACATGCCACCAGCCTGGGCCCGCAGTGACCTAGGTCAGGCTTCTTTCTGGTGGAGTGGGTTGAAGAGCGCCCCCCCATTCATGTCCACCAGGAACCTCAGGATGTGACCTTATTTGGAAATGGGGTCACTGCAGATGTGATTAATGTAAGAATCAAGATAAGATCGTACTGAATTAAGGGGAGGTTTGCATTCGATATGAGTGTCCTAACAAAAGACAGGGACAGTCGTGGACACAGACAGAGCCAGCATTGCTGGGATGCGGCCAGATGCCACGGAACTGACTCTAGGAGCCACCAGAGGCTGCCAGAGGCAAGGAAGCACCCTCCTTAGAACTTCTGTGCCCATTCGCTGGAGGTTTTGTGCCTGAGAAAACGAACAGACCTTGCAAAGCCACTGTGTCATTTTACAGATGGGGAAACCAAGACACAAGGAGGGAAAGTTTGCTGCCTAAAATCACACCGCTGCTTGGAAATTTAAGCAGCAATTCCAACCCAGGTCTGTCTGATCCAGGTCTGGCTGGACCTTGAATCACCAAGCTCACCAAGAAGGGGGATTTGTGCCAGAGAGAGTCATGGAGATTATTTAGAGATTTTTTTTTTTTTTTTTTTTTTTGGTGCCGGGGATTGAACTCAGGGGCACTGGACCACTGGGCCACATCCCCAGCCCTTTTTTGTATTTTATTAGAGACAGGGTCTCACTGAGTTGCTAAGTGCGTCGCCATTGCTGAGGCTGGCTTTGAACTCGCGATCCTCCTGCCTCAGCCTCCCAAGTGCTGGGATGACAGGCAGAGTCGTGGAGATGGGAAGGAAGCTAGCCAAGGCTTATGGGATAGCACGTGCCATCTCGGGCATCCTGAGGCTAAGTCTCCATGGGGACCGGGAAAACCCCACTACATCACTCCCAACCCCATCTCGTCCCACCCCCAAGCCTCTTTGTCGCATCTCCAGAACTGAGGAGGGCCAGGGGAAGGTGTGGGAGGAGAAGGTCTGCTCACAGCTGGCCAGAACCTGCTTCCTGTGTGGGAGCTGCACTGACCTCGGTGTGGGGTGACAGCTGCGGTCACGCAGGCAGCGCTGGGCGGGCGCAGTCAGCCACATTCAAAGAGGCACTGACTCTCGGGGTCCTGCAGCTGCCCACCCTGGGCTTGTGAGACCCTGAGAATGAGCGTCTCCCTCAAGGTCACACCTGCCTGGCCTGGCCTGATTCCTGGCCCTTCTGGGGTGTCATTTATCAAAGGAATAGAGGACCATCTTGGCCCACAGGCAGCTGCAGGGTGGCAGAGTCATCCAGACCTGGGTGCGAATCCTGACTTCAGTCACTTGGTAGCTCAGTGACCGTGACTTTTCTCTTCCCTGTACCAGCTCAGTTCTCTTATCTATAAAATAGGGATTGTAGAAAAAAAAATGTGCCTCGTAGGTTGTTGCGGGGACACATAAGAGTCTGCACCCAAAGTGCCTGGCACTTGGTAGCGTGAGCTATTATCTGCTTTTCTTTTTTAAGCTCAGAACAAGGAAGTCAGGGGGTGGCCAAGTGAATACTAGCTGCACCCGGGGTGGGGGGTCAGATCAAAGGTGGCCGGCTACCCTGGGGGGCTGTTGGGTGTATCTGCATGGTCCCCAGGGAGGGCTGATTTCTCACTGAAGATCAACCCAGGAGCAGACCGGAAGGGCAGGGCAGGGACGGGCAGCGGTGGGGAACCACACTGCTAGCCGCTGCTTCCTCGGGCCTGGTCTGGAGCCGCCCAGACAGGTTCCCGATGACGCTGGTGACCTCCTTGTGTCCTAGTTATTTCCATCCACGCCAGGGAGGATGCTGAGCTGGTCCTGGGTGATAAGGACAGTCTGGTGGAGCAACCGGATTCATTCCTTATCCAAGCACTGCATTTTTTTTTTTTCCCCTAAAGTCCAGCCGTGTGGTCTGACGCCCTGGCCACACAGCGGGTCCCACTCCTGCCATTGTGAGTTCAACAGTGGGTGGTCCCCACGGTAGGGGAAGAAGGCAGAGTTCCTTTTCTAGCCCACCTGCTTTCATTGGTTAAGCCCATCCCTATGCCTTCTTGACCCTTGTCCCCACCCAGCGATAGGGCTTACATCTAATGTCCCTATGTTCTATCTTATTTTCTTCTTCTCTTTTCATTTCCTTTCTGGGTGGGGCTGTCCTCTGCCTAAGGTAGTCCCTCCTCGTTTTCAAACTCTAACTGCAGCCCTCCCCTGCTTCCCTGTCTTTGGCTCGAACCCAGCACCTTCATCTGTGCCTCCGCCAGGCTCCTTGTGACTCGATGTGACGATGTTCACACTCCTCCATTAGCGCAATTAGCACCTTGCTAATGAGAACCACTACCATTTATTGAGCTGTTACTATGTGCTAGGCGCCGCGCTAAAAGCGTTCCCCACAGCATCTCATTTAGCCCTGGCAAGAACCCGAAGGGGAGGTGACACTTCTCTGGATGCGCACACCACTTGGCAGCACAGAAAGGCGGAGCTGCGTGCCAAGGTCACGCATTTCTGGGGAAGCAGGGTCACTTGAACTTCCTGGTAAACTATGCTGTGCTTCAGTTACCTGCAGACTTGTCCAACCTGGGGTCCTCCTGTCCAGCAGGGCAGGGAGGCACGACAATTTTTTTTTTTTTTTTTTTTTTTTTTTTTTTTGTGGTACCAGGGATTGAACTCAGGGGCACTCGACCACTGGGTCACATCCCCAGCCCTTTTTTGTATTTTTATTTAGAGACAGGGTCTCACTGAGTTGCTAAGTGCCTCGCCATTGCTGAGGCTGGCTTTGAACTCGCGATCCTCCTGCCTCAGCCTCCCAAAGTGCTGGGATTACAGGCGTGCGCCACCGCGCCCAGCTGACAATTATTTTTTTTTTAAATAAATTATTCAGGGGCTGGGGTTGTGGCTCAGGGGTAGAGCGCTTGCCTAGCATGTGCGAGGCGCTGGGTTCGATCCTCAGCACCACATAAAAAAAATAAATAAAATAAAGGTAAAAAACATGATACTAATGTGCAATTTAATAGAGTATGTTTTTATATGAAAGTAGCAATCCTTAAAATTCCTCATTAAATTTACTACATGTTTCTGTTATCCATGGCTCTTGAGACGGAGGATGTCAATCATACATATATGGCAAAAATATAACCAAATAGCGTGCGACAGCCCACCTCTTCCCAATTCGGTACTGGGTGACCACAGGTGTGGCCAGAGGATTTCCATTGTAGAAACTGGTGAATACTACACATTGGGCGTTTCCTCCAGAGAGCCAGTTACTCGATATTTACCATCACTCCACCAATCATAACCTTTGTGGCAGGTCCTAGATTTCTCCCTTTTAATTTTTTTGGGAGCGGGAACCCAGTACCTCATGCCTGCTAAGCAAGCGCTATTCCACTGAGCTACACCCCCAGCCCTTAGAATTCCCTTTTGCCGGGCGCAGTGGCGCACGCCTGTAATCCCAGCACTTGGGAGGCTGAGGCAGGAGGATTGTGAGTTCAAAGCCAGCCTCAGCCATGGCAAGGCATTTAGCAACTCAGTCTCTAATACAATACAAAAAAGGGCTGGGGATGTGGCTCAGTGGTCGAGTGCCCCAGAGTTCAATCCCCTGTACCAAAAAAAAAAAAAAAAAAAAAATTCCCTTTGAGGGAGCAGTTGAGACTCAGGAATGTTAAGTGATTTGCCCAAGGTCAACTGCTAGGAAGCTGTGGAGCCAGAACTTGATCCCAGCATTTCTACTGCATGGATGGACCTTCCTGTCTGCTGAAAAAGCAGAAGAAGAAGAAAAAAAAAATATCCAGAATCCCTCTCTATCCCAACCTACTTGCACTCCAGCAGCCGCCCTGTGTCTGGGGATGAGAAGCCAAGGAGTCCCCAGCCGCGCAGATCGCCTGTGACTCAGAGAGAGGAGTGGTGAATCTGTGGCCTGGGAGGGAGGGGACGCAAGACAAGAAGATGACAAGTTCAAGTTTTAAACAGACCCGAGATCTCATTCCACTTGAGTGTTCAAGAGCTAGTTGACCAATTAAAAGCAATTTTATCTCCAGCGTCTCTTTGAGAGTTATTTAAATAAGACTTAAAAATTAATCTTTCACTTATCCCAAGAATAAGACAACAGGCCTGCCTCCCCCGCACACGGAGCCACTTATTTTTCAAAATGAGGAGGCGTAGCGTTGAATTAACCTTATTAACCCCAGACCGGAGCTGCTCCGTAGACCCAGCGCGCTCCGAGGTTCCTTTCAGTCACACGTGGATTGTTTATGTAGATTCAAAGTCCCTCCTGTGAAAGGATCACGAGCTAGGCAAATACCAGAGGAGCCTGGGACACACCGGTCGGTAAATATCATTTGTGCAGTGTTTAAGAGGGCAGAGAACTTGGTCAGGGTGTCCTAGAGGGACAGGATTCTTGTTCCTGGGAATTTTCTCATCCTGGTGGGGAGGTGAAGGCAAGCGTATGCTTAATGGTTGGGGAGGAAATGTAGCTATTCAACAGCTACGGAGGACGGTCCACGATTAATAGAAAGATGCAAAAAAGAAACAATGATTAGGAGTAGTTTTTATAAACTTTCTTTCTTTCTTTTAGTACCAGGGTTTAAACCCAGGGGAGCCATATCCCCAGCCCCCCTTTTAAAAACATTTTTATTTTTTAATTTTGAGACAGGGTCTCACTAAGTTGCTTAGGGCTTCCCTAAGTTGCTGAGGCTGGCTTTGAACTTGCAATCCTCCCGCCTCAGCCTCCCGAGCTGCTGGGATTACAGGCATGTGCCACGGCGCCCGGCTAATTTTTATGAACTTTCAAACCAGCAAAGTAGAGGGCAAAGAAAGACCTCAGCAATGCTCATGCTGATGAGAATCTGGTGAGCCAGATGTTTTTCATTCAGGATAAATAGTGCAACCTTTTGGGAACAGGCAGGGAGACAAGCCTCTCCCCATTTGATGTTCCCCACACATCCCCTCAATGGTCACGTAAGGGACTTTCTGGTCTGTTTGGGTTGCTATCACAAAGTGCCAAAGACTGGGTGGCTTAGAAACAACAACAACCACCAAAAAAAAAGTGCATTTCTTGCTGTTCTGGAGTCTGGAAGTCCATGGTCAGTCGCTCGTGACGGCCCCCTCCTGGTTGCAGGTGGCTGACTTATTGTATCCTCAAGTGACACTGGGGCTCTCTCAGGTCCATTTTATAAGGACACTAATTCCATCCACGAGGGCGGTGCCCTCGTGACCTCATCCTCCCCCCAAGGACCCATTTCCTCACTGGGGATAGAATAGGGTTTCAACACAGGAATTCGGGAGTCACCGTAAGGACCGTCACCATTTGTCTATTTGCCTCTTCCTCCTTGCTCGGGTAGAAGCATCCTGACGTTCCTTGGAGAGACTGCTCACTGTGCTTTCCAGCCCCCCAGCTCTGGCGGCACTGCCTCCACCTCTGGTTAGGCTGGTGTGTGGAGGCCAGGCTCCTGAGACAGGCCCAGGATCCCCAGCTCTTGGTATCCACCCACCCCTGTGCGATCCCCAGCTCTGGAGTGTGGTTCAGCTTAGTGATTGGCTTCTAGTCCATCGAATACCACAAAAGCAACAGGCTGTCACTTGTGGGATTAAGCTGCAGATGACTGTGACCCGTGTCTTGCCAGCAGACTCTTTCTTGCTCTCTGTTTGCACGTTTAATGAAGAAATCACTGTAAGGAAGTACTGGCAGCCTCCAGTCAAAGGCAGCAGTCAGAGAGGACCGGAAGCCCCGCAAGGAACGGGGTACAGTCACCCCTCCATACCCGGAGGTTCCGCATCCGTGGATTCCACCAACTGCAGATAGAAAACATTTTGGTAGAAAAAATGTCTGTAATGAACACATTCAGACTTTTTCCAGGCCATTATTCCCTGAGCAATACAGTCAGTGCACAAGTATTCACCTACAATTCACATTGTGTCAGTATTGCAGGTCGTCTAGAGATGACTGAAAGTTTACAGGAGGATGCACATGTGTTATATGCAAAAAAAAAAAAAAAAAAAAAAAAAAAGGCCATGGCATTGTCTACAAGACCCTTGAAAATCTGTCGGGCACAGTGGCGCATGCCTGTAATCCCAGCACTTGGGAGGCTGAGGCAGGAGGATCGGAAGTTCAAAGCCAGCCTCAGCAATGGCGAGGCTTAGCAACTCAGTGAGACCCTGTCTCTAATAAAATACAAAAAAGGGCTGGGGATGTGGCCCAGTGGTCAAGTGCCCCTGAGTTCAATCCCCGGTACCACACACACACACACACACACACACAAAAAAAAAAAAAAAAAAAAAAACCCGACCCTTGAACATCTGTGCGTTTTCATATCCCTGGGATGAGGCATGGGTTCTGGGACAAGGACAAGGGACTATGTCGAGCAACCTTTTGGCAAAGTTCATTTCCCAAATTGCCCAGAGCAGGTCTCTGTGACCCCAAAGCCAGGCCTCCAGCTCTCACGTGGACTGTACCCTGCTGGCGCTGGGGAGCTTGGGACAGAAGCCGCGGGGCTCCCGCCTCCAGCCTGGTTTCCAGGAGACAGACAGGTCCGTCCTAGAGGCTGCCTCATAAAACCCCGGGCAGATGAGGAGCAAGCAATTAAGTCCATCTCCGCAGCCTCCTCCCCGTCCCTTTATTCTCCCTCTCTCAAGGACCTGTGGTCTCAGTCTTTGATCTTTGCTGGCTCTGCCCCGAAGCTTCCCCAGCCGCTGGAGGAGGCTCAGCGCAGTGTGGGAATGGCCCAGTGAGGGCAGGCTTCCAAGGGGACCCGGGACGGACCTACACCCTGCGGGACACAGAAGGAACACTGGCTACCAGTGAGGTAGCCTGGGGCCTGGACCTGACCGTGTGGCCACCGTGAGCCCTGGACCTCCGTCCGTTCCGGCCAGCAAGGGACCGATGCTGCCATCTCCAAGCTCCTTTTGATGGTCCTGATAGTAAAGCCACTTAATAGCTTGAAGCTGCCACCGCTCCCACCCCAACAGGTTATGTGCATTACATCAGAGCGACATTTTTGGTTTAAAGAAAAAAGGGGGGTGGGAAGAGCTAGTTCTTCTATCTTGAATCATTACAAAGCTCCCCTCCCTCCCTCCCCGGTGCCTGAGGCCTCCTCCCTCCCCATTCTCTATTCAGTGTGCAAGGCTGTTATTTCTGCCAAATGAGTCATTGATGTGGGAAAGTTAATTTATTTTGGCAGACATCACCACCCCTCCGAGAAACAGAGTGTGTGCCCCTCCTGCCTCAGAAGACACAAACGACAACGACGCGTGATTCATTCATTCCTCTGCCTTCATTCATTCTCAGAACATGTGACTGCTTCTTTAAGAGTCACACGTGCTCAACGCCTTGTCTTCCCGCTCAGGGAGGAGATGTGGAGATTCAAGGAGGTGATACGGAAAATGCTTATGTAATAACTGAGCACTTATTACGTATCGGGCTGCACAGCAGACGTGTAACCCCCTTTATTTATTGCCTTTAACCTGAACCTGCTCTATGGGCCAGGGATGATGGTTATCTTCATGTTAGAGATTCAGCCATGGAGGCTCAGAGAGGGCAAGGGGACCTGGCCACGGTCACTACACAGCTCAGAAGTGGGAGCAGGAAGGTGAGCCCAGGAGACCAGCCTGAAGTCTGGGTTCAGAAGCACCCCACGGCTGCCTCTGACTGAGGTCCATTTCTACAAGGTGCTGACCACGTGGCAGGCGCTGGGCTCAGGACTTGCTTCTCCGCGCCTGCTCCCTCGTGTTTCACACGTGGGGCCCGTGCTGCGGGTGCCACGATTCGCATCTCTTCTTTCTGGTTGAAGAAACGGAGGTTTGGGGGAGCGAGGCCACTTGCTCAAGGAGGCTCAGTGGGCTCAGAGGAGCTAAGAGGAGCGGCAGCACGCCGGGCTTGGAAGACACCCCGTCTTTACTGTGAGCGAACAGCCTTGCTGGACGGAGGACAGAGATGTGTCATTCTTGTTGTCCCTGCGTGTCATCAACACGATAGAGGCTCTTGGTGTGCATCCGTGGTCCCCGACCATGGATCCTGTGGAAAAGATGATGCTGTGTGTCCACCAAATGTCTCATTCTCTGGGACATACAAGTGGTCCCTGGCGGTGACTCAGTCCTGACCAATGGAATGTAGGAAAAAGGGATGATAGTCATTTCTAGAATGAGCCCTAAGAAATCCTGTGACCCTCTACCTGCCGGATCGGATGCAGAGGAGGACCCCAGGGAGCCTCTGAGATGCCGAGGGACAGTGAAACCCTATGTGGAAGCTACCTGGATCCCTGAGTGACCACCTGGAGCCGAGTGCTGCTGCTTCTTTTTTTTTTTTTTTTAATTTATTTTTTAGTTATAGTTAGACACAATGCCTTTATTTTATTTTATGTTTTATGTGGTGCTGAGGATCAAACCCAGGGCCGTGCACATGCTAGGCAAGCGCTCAACCGCTGAACCACAACCCCAGCCCCCAAGTGCTTCTTAACTGCCCAACTGCGCTGTACCGAGCTGTGATGTGGACCTCAACTTTTACTGGGGCACCCACTGAGAAGGGGTGGATTTTATAGTAATTAGCATTCCTCCATTCATGCAGATGGTTTTTCTCAGGAGGGGGGTTACCGGGGATTGAACTCAGGGGCACTCAGCCACTGAGCCACATCCCCAGCCCTATTTTGTATTTTATTTAGAGACAGGGTCTCACTGAGTTGCTTAGTGCCTCACTGTTGCTGAGGCCGGCTTTGAACTCGCAATCCTCCTGCCTCAGCCTCCCGAGCTGCTGGGATTATAGGCGTGCGCCACTGCGCCTGGCCATGCAGACATTTTAAGATATGTTCTTTGATGTAATGACACGCCAGACTGGGATTTTCCTGGGAAAGGACTCACCTCTATGAGAATTCAAGCTTCATGAAGGTAGAGTCTCCTTCCCCCCAGGAGGGCATACGGTAGACCTTCCATAGATGTCTGTGGCAGTGACTGGATGAATTTATCATCCTAGCAGCCTGTGGCTCCCAGGAAGCTTCTTGAAAGGTGATGGGAACAAGGTCCTTGCCTTTTCCTGATGTTCACCCCATTTCTCCCTCCCCCTCCTCCCTGCACATCTCCAGTATTTTCTGGGGAGACAACCCCTGCCCATCAAGCCAGTCATCCCTATACAAATATCATGCTGACTACGGTCCATCCCAGCTGGCTTTAAAATCCGGGAAAAGTCACAGAGTGGGCTCCGAGCTGCAAGCACTACATTCAGATGTTTACAGAAAACCAATGCGCAAGGATTTGCTCGAAAGCTAAATTTCCTCTTAGCCAAAGCCCAGAAATACCTTTTAAACCCTGAGCAAATAAGCTGGAGAAGAAGCATTTTCCCCGTGATGGAGCATTCAGAGCCTGGAGATCTTCAGCTTTTTGATGAAACCAGCCTGCCGCAAATGGCAGTCTTCACAGAGACCCCCGCACCAGCCGCAACCAGAGACCTTGCAGAAATGCCCTCTGGTCCCAGCCCAGGTGGTACCAACAGCCGCAAGCTCTGGGCCCGACTTCAGACTGCAAACAGAAGCAGCCCCGGGATACATGTCTAAGTCCACTTGGAGAATGTGGGCTCAAAATAAAGTAAAAATGAGCAATTGTTTTTTTAAAAAAGTAACCAACCAAATGAATCCCTTTCCCTGTGGAATGGTAAACTGAATGTGGTGTCCTCTGAGTAAAAATTGGCTAGATCCAGCACTGACACGGAGAATCTTGGCTGGCATTTATTGAGCACTTACTATGTGCCAAATGAGGGCTTAATGCAGAAACTCCACGGATTCCATCCTCAACAAGCTTCTGAGACAGAAATGATTATTATTCATCTTTTACAGATGCAGAAGTTAGAGATGCAGAGAGGTTACGAAACAAGTTCAACTTCACAGCTTCAGTAAGTAGCTGAGCCAGGATTTTTTTTTTTTTTTTTTTTTTTTTTTTTTTTTTTTTTTATTCCAGCGTATCTGGAATTAACCAGATGCCCGTTCAAAGTCCAGCACAGCCAGCTCTGAGATCTTGGGCGAGTTATTTAACTTTCCAGAGCATCGATTTCCTCATCAGAAGATAAGAAAGGTAACAAGAGCTATTTTGTGAAGGTTATAGAAGATGTTGTGTGCAAAAGTACTTAATGGGTCTGTCGGCTCATGGCCCTGCATTCTGGGGTTGTTTCCTGATTCCTGCTGGTCGGACCAGAGACTGCAGGGAATGTGACCAGGAAGCCGCCCAGCAGATGGGGGCTGAGTGCATTGGCAGGGGCAGGAGGTGGTGAGCCAGCAGACGGAGACGGGCTAAGAGGACAAGTTGAGCAGGGGACCTTCAAATCCCTAAGCAAAACCAGTGAACAGGTAGATACAGGCCGCCCGCGGCTCCGGGCGTGTGGCCGCCCTGAAGGCAGCCCTCGTTTCTCCTTGCAGGATGATTTGGCTGGGCATCAGGAGAGCAGGGAGAGGGCGGGTGGGTGGGGCAGAGCCTTGCAGAGGAAACCCAGGTGAGCAGGAAGAAACAGAGAGGCGGAGAGTTCATTTCTGCGGGCTGCTGTAGCAAATTACCCTGAACTTGGAGTCTGAAACAACAGAAAAGTTCTCCATCCCGGTTTTGGAGGCTGCAAGTCTGCAGTGGAGGCGGAGCCGGGGCCGCGGACTCCACACACGTTCTTAGGGGCCCTTCCTTTCCTTCCTTTCTTTCCTTCCTTCCTTCCTTCCCTCCCTCCCTCCCTCCCTCCCGGCTTTCAGCTGCCGCCACATCGCTCCCATCTCCACGTGGCCTCCTAGATGTGTCCTGTCCCCTTCTCCTCTCTTAAAAGGACATTTGGGGGCTGGGGTTGTGGCTCAGCGGCAGAGCGCTCGCCTCGCACGTGCGCGGCCCGGGTTCGATCCTCAGCACCACGTAAACATAAATGCATTGCATTGTGTACAACTAAAGTAAATAAATAAATATTAAAAAAAAAAAAAGGACATTTGGTATTGGATTTAGGGCCACCCTTATCCAAGGTAGTCTCAGTTTGAGGTCCTTAACTTTGAGACCCTTTTTAGAAAATGAAATTACATTCACAGCCGGGCGCAGTGGCATACGCCTGTAATCGCAGCGGCTCTGGAGGCTGAGGCAGGAGGATCACGAGTTCAAGGCCAGCCTCAACAACTCAGTGAGGCCCTAAGCAATTCAGCGAGACCCTGTCTCTAAATAAAATATAATAAAGGGCTGGGATGTAGCTCCATGGTTTGAAACCTGTGTGTTCAATCCCTGCGAGGAGTAGGGGGCCCCTCCCAATCATACTCACAGAATCCAGTGGCCACTTGCTAGGGGGTCACTTTCTCAAACCACTCACTAAGGTTCATTTGCCCCCTAAAATTTATTATTGCAAATAGAATATAAAGTGACAAAAGTCCATGTGCCAGTTGGTCGCAGTGGTGCATGCCTGTAATCCCAGCACTTGGGAGGCTGAGGCAGGAGGATCGCGAGTTCAAAGCCAGCCTCAGCCATGGCAAAGCACTTAGCAACTCAGTGAGACCCTGTCTCTAATAAAATACACAAAAGGGCTGGGGATGTGGCCCAGTGGTCGAGTGCCCCTGAGTTCAATCCCCAGTACCCCCCACCAAAAAAAATCCATGTGCCCAGAATGCCAATCTGACAGATTTTAGCATTTTTTCCCAGAATTTCTTTGATCTCTGTCTTGGAAATGGGGAGGGGGGGGATAAAAATTAGAGGCACAGTCCTCTTGTTACTTCTCTCTGTAGAGACAATCACAGTCCTGAACCTGCCCTTCCATTTTCATGCATGTAGTTAGACTTTAATTGCTTATAAGTGTATCTATTTTAAATAATTTATAGTATTTGTTTGTTCTTAAACTTTTTCGACAAATGAGATCACACTCTATTTATCCTTTTAAAAATTAACAGCTTTACAGAGATATAAATCATGTATAATGAAATTCACCCTGTTAGAGTGTGCAATTCAGTGGTTTTGTTTTATTATATTCACAGAATTCTGCAACTATCGTTGCTATGCAATTTCAGAACATTTTCATCACCCCCACCTCCTAAAAAAAGTCCATACCTATTAGCAGTCACTCCCCATTCCCTCCTCCCTCAGCCCCTAGCAACCATGAATCTATTTTCTGCATCTATGGGTTTACCAATTCTGGATACCTCATAAAAATGAAATCATATGCTATGTGGTCTTTGGGGACTGGTTTTTGGATTTAGCATTTTTTCAAGGTTCGTTCACACTGTAGCAAATTATCAGTCCTTCATTCCTTTTTATGGCTAAATACTATTCCATTTTACAACTGTGCCCCGTTTTGATTATTCATTCATCAATTGATGGACACTTGGTTTGTTTCTACTTTTTGGCTGTTGTGAATAACCCTACTAAAAACATTCATGTTCCAGTTGTGTTTCAATTCTTGGGTACACATTTACGAGTGGAACTGCTGTGTCACATGATAACTCCCATGAACTTTCTGAGTTGTTGCGAAACTCTTTTCCAAGGTGGCTACCATCTTCTGCTTTCCCACCAGCTAGGTGTGAGAGCTCCAACCTTCCCCCATTCTTTCCAATACTGCTGCTGCTGCTTCTTCTTCTTCTTCTTCCTCTTCTTCTTCTTCTTTTTTTTTTTTTTTTTTTTTTTTTTTTTGGTACCTGGGATTGAACTCAGGGGCACTCGACCACTGGGCCACATTCCCAGCCCTTTTTTGTATTTATTAGAGACAGGGTCTCACTGAGTTGCTAAGTGCCTCACCATGGCTGAGGCTGGCTTTGAACTCTCGATCCTCCTGCCTCAGCCTCCCAAGTGCTGGGATTATAGGCGCATGCCACCGCGCCTAGCCTGCTTCTTCTTTTTTATTAAAACCATGCTAGTGGGTGTGAAGTGATATCTCATTAAGGTTTGATTTTCATTTTTCTTCCTTCTTTTCTCTCTTCCCTTTCCTCTTCCTCCTCCTTCTTTTTTTTTTCTTTTCCCCAGTACTGGAGATTGAAGTCAGAGGGGCTCTACCACTGAATTACACCCCCAGACGTTTTTTAAATTTTATTTTGAGATAGGGTCTCACTGTTCCAGAGACTGGCCTTGAATTTGAGATCCTCCTGCCTCAGTCTCCTGAGTTGCTGGGATTACAGTCAACCATCACTATACCCAGCTGACTGTCATTTTTCTGATGACTAATAATATCGAACATATTTTCAGTGCTTATTGGTCATTTGTGTATTTTCTGTTTTGTTGTTGTTGTTGTTTGTTTGTTTGTTTGTTTTGATACCAGGGATTGCACCCAGGGGCACTTAGCCACAGAGTCACATCCCCAGCCCTTTTATTATATTTTATTTAAAGACAGGGAGAGTCTCACTGAGTTGCTTAGGGTCTTGATAAGTTGCTGAGGCTGGCTTTGAACTCGCGATCCTCCTGCCTCAGCCTCTCAAGCTGCTGGGATCACAGGCATGTGCCACTGTGCCCGGCTATTTGTATATTTTCATTTGAGTTTTTTTATTTATTATTTGTGTATTTTCTTTGGATAAATTTATATTTAAATATTTTGTCCACTTAAAAACATTGGGATTTTTTTTCCCTTTTTATCATTGTGTCTTAAGAGTTTTTAAAAAGATACACTATTTATATATAATATATTATGTAATATCCTAGATATAAGTATTTTATCAGATTATTATTTGCAAATTTTTTTCCCATTCTCTGTGAGAAAGAGTACAAATTTTTAATTTGTATTAAGTCTAATTTATCTTTGTTTATCTAATTTATCTTTTTGTTTTCTCTTCCTTTTGTTGCTTGTGCTTTGGGAGTAATTTCTAGCAAACCATGGTCTAATCCAAGATTATGAGGATGTATGCCTGTGTTCTTCTCTAGCAAGAGTTGCATGATTTTAACTCTTGGCCTTTGATCCCCTCTGAGTTAATTTCTTTTTTTTTTTTAATATTTATTTTTTAGTTGTAGTTGGACACAATACCTTTATTTTATTTATTTATTTTTACATGGTGCTGAGGATCAAACCCAGGGCCGTGCACATGCTAGGCAAGTGCTCTGCCACCAAGCTACAGCCCCAGCCCTGCTTTATGGTTTTTAAAGTTCAAAATTTTGCAACTTCCCTTATTAAATTCATTCCTAAGCATTTTGTTCCTTTTGATGCTTTTATAACTGGAATTGTTTTCTTTCATTTCATTTTTGGATTGTTTATGGCTAGAGTATAATAGAAATACATTGATATTCGTATATCGAGCTTTCATTCTGCCACCTTACCAAACTCATTTTTCAATATGAATAGTGTTACACCCCTCATGTGTGATTTACTTAGAATTTCCTATAAGCTGATGACATCTGTAAATTGAAATAGTTTTACATTTTCCTTTCCTATCTGATTGTCTTTTATTTATTTTTTCTTGCCCAATTACTGTGGCTAGAACCTCTAGTAAAATGTTGAGCCAAAGTGGACATTGTTATTTTGTTACCAATCTCAGAGGGAAAGCTCCAGTATTTCATGATTTAGTATAATGCTCACTGTGGGATTTTCACAGATGCTCTGTATCAGACTGAGGAAGCTCCCTCCATTCCTACTTTTTGAACATATTTTTCAATCATGAAAAGATGTTGGATTCTGCAAAACATTCTGTCTGCATCTATTGCGATCCTGTGGTTTTTCCTTTGTTAACCTAGTAATATGGCAGATCACATTGATGGACTTTTTTTGGTGTTAAACCAATCTTGTGTTCTAAGAGTAACTCCATTTGCTCCCAGTGTGTGATCCTTCTAATATGGGGCTGGATTTGGTTTGCTAGTATTGAGAATTTTTGCATCTCCATTAATAACAGATATTTCTCTTTGGTTTTCTTTCTTGTGATGTCTCTGTCTGTTTTGATACTGTGGCAATATTGACCTCACAGAATGATTGGGGACGTGTTCCTTATTCTGTTTTTGGAAGAGTGTGTAAAGATTGTGTGTGAATTCTTCTTCAAATATTAGGTAGAGTTGCCCTGTGAAGCCATCATGCCTGGGCTTTTCTTCATAGGAAGTTTTACAATTCTTGAATTGTTCTAAGTTTATTTGGATTTTCTATTTCTTCTTGAGTCAGTTTTGGCCATCTGCGTCTTTCTAGGAATTTCCCCTTTACATCTAGATCATATAATTTTTTGGCATTCAGTTGTTCACATTATTCCCTTATAGTCCTTTATTATTTCTGCAAGATCAGTCTTTTTGTCTCCTCCTTTCATCCTGATCTTGTAACGTTAGTTCTTTTCTTTTTCTGTTGATCTAGTCAATTCTGTCGATCATTTCCAAAGAAACAACTTTTGGTTTTGTTGATGTTTCCCTATTGTTTTTCTATTCTGTATTTGATTTACTTCTGCTCTGGTCTTTATTATTTCCTTCCTGTGGCTTGCTTTGGGCTTAGTTTGTTCTTCTTTTTCTTATTTATTTATTTATTTATTTTTGTGGTACTGGGGGTTGAACTTGGTGGCACTCTACCACTGAGCTACATCTCAGGCCTTTTTAAATTTTTTTAAATTTATTTTGAGCTAGGGTATTGCTGAGTTGCTTAGCACATTACTGAGGCTGGTTGGGAACTTGCGATCTTCCTGCCTCAGACTCCCAAGTTGCTGGGATTACAGGCGGGTGCCACCGTGCTCAACTCTTTCTTCTTTTTACATTACTCCTCCATTTCTGCCTCCTTTGGTATTGAACAAATGTTTCTAGTGTTTTTTTTTTTTTTTTTTTTTTTTTTTTTTTTTTTGGTACCAGGGATTGAACTCAGGGGCACTCGATTACTGGGCCACATCCCCAGCCCTTTTTTGAATTTTATTAGAAACAGGGTCTCACTGAGTTGCTCAGTGCCTCACCATTGCTGAGGCTGGCTTTGAACTGGAGATCCTCCTGCCTCATCCTCCCAAGTGCTGGGATTACAGGTGTGCGCCACCGTGCCCGGCTCTAGTGTGTCATTTAAATTACCTTGTTGCTTCTTCTACCATATTTTGGAGGATGATTTTTTTTTCCTGTACCAGGAATTGAACTCAGAGGCACTCGACCACTGGGCCACATCCCCAGCCCTTTTTTGAATTTTATTAGAGACAGGGTCTCACTGAGTTGCTAAGTGCCTCGCCATGGCTGAGGCTGGCTTTGAACTCGCGATCCTCCTGCCTCAGCCTCCCAAGTGCTGGGATGACAGGTGTGCACCACCACACCAGGCTCTGATTTTTTTTTTTAACCTCACATTAATACCAACTTCATTTCAGCAGTGCACAAAAACTTGGCCTCAGCCTAGCACTGATCCCTCCCCCCTTCTGTATGCTGTTGTCATAAAAATTACATCTTCCACATAAGTGCAGGTTTGTGGTTATAACTTTATGCAGTTGTCTTTAAATCAGAAAGAAGAAACACATTCATAACCTTGCTTACGTTTACCTACTTTGTAGAGTAGGTTTAAAGTCTTTGTCTAGTAAGTGCAACTTCTTGGGCTACCCAAGGGACAGTTACTTGTGTCTGGATTATATATTCCTGTTTCTTTGCAAGTCTCACATTTTTGTTGAGAACTGGACTTTATTCATTTATTTATTTTTTGGTGTTGAGAATTGAACCCAGGGGCACTTAACCACAGAGTCACATCCCCAGCTCTTTTATTTATTTTTTGCATTTTGAGATGGGATCTCGTTAAGTGGCTGAGGCTGGCTTTGAACTTGCGATCCTCCTGCCTCAGCCTCCTGAGCTGTGGGATTACAGGCGTGCACCACCATGCCTGGCAGAACTGGAGAGCAAATTTTCCTTCTCCTGAGGACTTTTTTTTTTTTTTTCTGTTGTTGTCGCTGTTTGTTTGCGTAGTGATTTCCTGGACTCGTTTTGTAAACTTTGTCTTCTTTGTTGTGTTTGGCACTGAAGCCCTTGATTGATCAGCTGGGCAGTAAGCTATTTGTTGGACAAAGATTTCCTTAAATGCCTCAAATCCATTGGTCTTCCAGCCTTTCCTGAGGGGCTCTGGTGTGTGTTGGGGTGTCCCTCCCATGCCGTGAGAAGCTGTGAATGGCTGCCAAAGCCTCCGCTTTTCCTGTGCAGGTCCTCAAGGTCAACAGAGCTGAGACATTAGGGCCTTTGCAGGTATTTCTTAGCCACACCTGCAGCCCTTCCTGTTTGCCTGGCCTTCTAGATTTCTAGGTATAGATCAGAGCTTTGCAAAGTCCTTTGTGGACAGCCCAGAGCCCAGTTTTTCCTTTTTAGCTTTTTGGCCAGCTTCCTTCAGCCCCAACTGGTAAAGGCGTCTTAGGCAGCTGCGATGTTAAAGACTTGCTGATGGTTGTTCTTGACAAATGCCCTGGGGTGAGAACTGGGTGAGCTCTGAGTCAGGTCAGATGACAACCAGCTCACAGGTGGGCTTTCCAGCAGTGCCAGCCAGGTCAGGAGGGACAGTTCTCAGGAAGTGGAACTCTACTTCCGGCTGGTCCCTACCGGCCCAGCAGCCACTGTTTTTCACAGCTACCATGGTTGCAAGCTGCTGGGTTTCCAGACCTTCACAAAACCAGGGGAGGAGCATGAGATCAGAGCATGTTAAAACACCCCAAATCTGCTCTTCTTACTCAGATCAGCCACTTAAAAAAAAAAAAAAAAAAAGAAAGAAAAAAAGAATTATCCTTGTGTTGTTGCAAAGCTTTAGTCAATTTCCAAAGTTCTAAAAGAGTTCATTTTAGCCTTTTTTTTTTTTGGTACCAGGGATTGAACTCAGGGGCACTCGACCACTGGGCCACATCCTCAGCCCTTTTTTTTTTTTGTATTTTATTAGAGACAGGGTCTCACTGAGTTGCTAAGTGCCTCACCATTGCTGAGGCTGGCTTCGAACTCACGATCTTCCTGCCTCAGCCTCCCAGGTGCCGGGATGACGTGAGTGCGCCACCGCGCCTGGCTCCTGTGAACATTTGTAATGATCAGATTTTATTTTACTTTTGTGTGTGTGTGTGTGTGTGTGTGTGTGTGTGATACTAGGGATTGAACCCAGGGCCTCACACAGGCTCAGTACCTGCTCTACCTTCTACAACTGAGCTACACCCCTGGCCCCAGATCTTGTTCATTTTTGATAATCAAAAATGGGTAGGAAGCCGGGCGCGGTGGCGCACGCCTGTCATCCCAGCACTTGGGAGGCTGAGGCAGGAGGATTGCGAGTTCAAAGCCAGCCTCAGCCATGGCGAGGCACTGAGCAACTCAGTGAGACCCTGTCTCTAATAAAATACAAAAAAGGGCTGGGGATGTGGCCCAGGGGTCGAGTGCCCCTGAGTTCAATCCCCGGTTCAAAAAAAAAAAAAAAAAAAAAAAGTAGGAAATGGTTTTTTCATTCTTAAATTGCATTTGAATGACAGATAGTTTTGTCAGTCAAGGCTAGCGGAGAGATGGATACTGTGTTTGCCCGGGAAGGGCAGCAGGAGTTGATCTTCTCAATGGCAAAGGTACACTCGGGCTCTTTCTCCTGAGACCAGGCCTGCAGGGGGCCTCTGGCCTCTCCTTCTGCAGCCTCAGCTGACCTCCTTGTTGGGAGCCTTCCGAGAAACCTAAGTAGAGGACCAGGAGGAACTGTTCCTGAACTCCTGGTCCACAGAAGCCATAAAGGAACGCACAGTGTAATAAATACATATAAATGTGTCAGACTCAATATGTTTTGAGCCTCAAAGCATGCGGGAACACTCTGGGCCCTGCACGGTTGTGTGACACAGCCTGGGTGACCCATCCTTATTTATTGAATGCTAAGTGGATGAGTGGGGCCAGGGGGCCTCAGAATGACCAGAGGAAACCCAGCTGGGGACAGGGGCCAGGCCTGCAGCTGCTGGGGAGCCACATCCTGGGCTGGGGCAGGAGTAGCCCTTTTTGTCGCTTCTCATGAAGGCCACCAGGGGAGCCTGCGGGCCTTGCCCACACCACAGCACCAGGGTGTGTGCTGGGTCCCCAGGGAGGCTCAGGTGCTAGAGGCAGTGTGGGGCAGTGGTTAGGGCAAGGGTGCCGCAGCCCCTCAGGTCTGGTCTAAGAGCCTGAGTTGGCCCTGTCCTGGCTCCCTGTTGTCGCTGAGCCTCGGTTTCTCTTCTGTGCAATGGAGCCCGTCACGGCATTGATCTTGCAGGGCTGAGGTTCCCGCTTCCCACTGAGCCACCTCTGGAAAGGTCCGCTCAGTGCAGGTTCAAGAGGGCTCAGCAGCTCCAGTGGGGGTGGGGTGGGGGCTGTGGTCTGATTTTACCTTCCTGGGACCACAGGAAGCTGGTTGTACCCAGAACCGGCCAGAGAGAGGGGGAAACTGGGTTGGGGGCTGGGCAGAGGGCGGCAGTGCGAAGCCTCTTTTTCCTCTTTTTCCTGGGAAGAATGGTGGCCCACGTCGCGGGGACGATTGTGACATGCAGACAGAGAACAGCGGGGGTTGGTTCCAGGGCACAAGGCGCGCCGCAGACACCCACATCCAAAGCCGCTCTGGTCCCTTACATCAAGATGCTGCTGAACACTGCCTTAGAACCTGGGCACGGCTCCCCACGGATTCTCAATCCGCGATTGGTTGCGTCTGTGGATTCAGAATCCGGGGGAGATGGTGGGTCCACCGTAGCCGCTCAGCCTTTGAGATAGCTGGAGGGGCACACAGGAGGGCCCCCGACCCCGATTCACCCACAGGCCCATCAGGGTGCCTGGTGTTTCCACCATTCAACCTGCTCCTGAAGGTCCCTCCAGAAAAGCGATGGCAGTTTGCTAACGCTCCGCTCACGCCTCCCGGGAGCGTGTGTTCCGCACTCCGTGGCGGGGCCACAGCCACACAACCCGTGTAATACTTCGCAGGTGCCTCAACAGAGCGGACTGCATCATCCAGCAAGGCTGTGAGGTAGGTATCATGGTTGCTCCCATTTTGCAGAGGAAGAAACTGAGGCTCAGAGAGGTGAAGGGGCTTCCTGAGGGTGGAGCAGGTAGTGAGCGGCAGAGCTGGAAAGCAAATCGGGCCTGGCTCCAAGTGCTTGGTGTTTTCCGAATCACCCCAGTCTCTCTCCAGAAGTTTTCAGAAAGCAGGAAAGTTGGCCAAGAAAATGGCCAAGGGCTTTTCAAACTTGGTTCCCTGGTGCTCTGGGGTCCTCTGGGTGCTGGGATTTGAGAGTGGGGTGGACACAGTGGGTGGCCCCGGTCGTGGGTCTCTTCATAAGTCTTGGCCAGCTCCCCTCTTCTGTCTTTATGAAGTGTTGGATTTGCCAGGGGAGATAACAGAGCAGGAAAAGCAAACAAGAATCTGTTGACGACCTCGCGTGCACCCGGTCTGGAGCCCCCAGCAGCGCAAGACGAGCTTGCAAAACAACCCACGTGTGAAAACCTGAATGATCAAAAATCAAATCCCAGCTCAATGTGGCAACAGAAGAGCTGTCCCCTGGCCATATCTGGTTCCCTAATTAATTGCTTCAGCAGTGACTTGGGTGGTCAAGATGGAACCCAGACCTGCTGAGCCCAGTAGCCAGCATCACCCTTGGCGGAGCGGCAGGGAACAGAAGCCCCGAGCGATGAAACCTGGGCCGGGCAAGTTTTGACAGAGAGAAGACACTCAGGAAGGGACTTGGTGGGAGGTGGCGCGGCTGGGTTAGGTGCAGTACCACACAGCAACAAGCCCAAGACAGGGCAGCGCCAAAGCCAGGTGTGCCTCCACGGTGGCCACAGGTCTGCACCTGGGGGACGAGAATCACGCTCTGTGTAGGACCCCCCCACACTTCTGCCTCCCTCACCCTCTTCAATCTCCATGCCACTTGCTGGCCTTGGCATCTACTGGCAGAGGCTATATGACAGACAGGGTGCATGTGGCAACCTTGCCTCTCTGCAGCTTAAATACGTGGATAGTAACACCTCCCCCACCCTGGCCACCCTGCGTGGGGGTGCTTGGATCGTGAGCTGGATAATGCACGTCAAGGGCCTGGTGCCATTAGATCCTGGCACACGTACATTCTCAATAAATGTTATTGGCTATTATCTACAGCTCCATTCAACACAAGCAAACTGGGAGTAAAACCCTTCTTGGCTTTTATTCACTCATTGAGCAAGTGTTTAATGAGCATCTATTCTGTGCCAGGCACTGCCCTGGGAACTGAGGCCAGAGATTTAAAAGTTCATTTTCCTTAAGTAGTTCTTGATCTAGAGGAGAGGCAGGAATGCCAACAATTCCAATTCTACATAAGTGGTGGTAATGCCCGCTTGGTAACAATAATTGTGAACATTTATTGAGTACTTGCTAATGTTCCAGTTATAAAGCACTTTGTATGTATTATTATCTCATTTGATCCTACCAAGGTGGGATGGGGTTTCTGATTTAAAGATGGGGAAACCAAAGGTCTGAAGACTCAGAAAGCTTATGTCTCAGCCCAAAGTCCTGAGGCCAACGGGTGCCAATCTGGGTTTCCATTCTGGGATGAAGAAGAGTGCACAAGTAGACAGAAGGGGCTTGGAACTTTCAGAGATTACTAAGAAGCCGGAATAGATGACTCCCAGGGCACCATCAGCTATGAGCCCCTGGCAGGGCGCTTGTGCCACTGAGCAGAGCTACCAAAAGCCTGCAAAGAGCTGACTCAGAAGTTCTAGCCTCCTATCTAGTGGGTTTAATCACTTGACACTTATCAGCTGGGCTTATATATGTGAAGCACGGGGTTGAGGTTTAGGCTCCAGTTTGGGTTTAAATCCGGCACAAACCCAGCGCTCAGAACTGTTAGCTGTTATTTATTTCCTATTAAAGCAGTCCTCACAAGTTGGGCGTGATGGCGCACGCCTGTCATCCCAGCACTTGGGAGGCTGAGGCAGGAGGATCGCGAGTTCAAAGCCAGCCTCAGCCATGGCAAGGCACTTAGCAACTCAGCGGAAACCCTGTCTCTAATAAAATACAAAAAAAAGGGCTGGGGATGTGGCCCCGTGGTCGAGTGCCCCTGAGTTCAATCCCCGGGGGGAAAAAAAAAAGCAGTCCTCACTTTTGCTTGGTTTGGATATACGCGAATTTCAGTTACCTTGTTTAAAAAATAACACAAGCCCAGCACAGCAAGGTCCCAATTTCACTTTCTACCGCGGATCCAGAGCAGAGTTTGAGGGCGAGCTCCCCAGCTTACCAATCCCTATGCAAATACGAGATATAAGTCATGACCAGCGACCAATCACATCGCTTCTTTCAGAGGCTGTTGCTGATTGGTCACTGCGCGTCCGTTCTTTCGTTCACGCAGACAGCAGAGAGTGTAGTTGTGTTGCCGGCGTGTCTGGGTGGTAAGCCACAAGGCGCTTTCCACGCGTGGACAAAGAAAGGAAGAAACCGGTCAACGAGGATGAAAGTGGAGCGTGGAAAAGAAAGGATAAGGGCTAATGCTGGAATAGAATGGCCAGTGGGGTTTGTGTTTGAATTCTCCAGAGAAGCAGAACCAGAAGGAGATGACAGATGGTAGATCGATGGATGGATAGATAGACAGACGATAGATGATGGGTAGGTTTTTAAAAAATGGCCCACAGCATTATGGAGGTTGGCAAATCCAAAATCTATAGAATAGGCTGGCAGGCTGGAGACTCAGGGTATAATATAATTTCCATTGCAGATGAAGTCAGTGGAAGTCCAGAGGTAGTCTGGAGGCAAAATTCCTTCTTCAGGAGAGGCCAGTGTTTTACTTTTTCTTTCTTTCTTTTCTCTTCCTTTCCCTCTTCCTCCTTGTCTTCTTCTTCATTGAAATACTTCTTAAAAATTTAAATTTTTTTCTGTTTCATAGAGGAGTCAGTTGTTTTTGTTTTGCATTAAAACCTGCAACCGATTAGATGAGGCCCACCACATCACGGAGCGCCTCTTGCTTTACCCAAAGTCTACTCATTTTAACGTCAATCTTATACCTGTGTAGAAGTATCCAGAATAATGTTTGACTGAATATCTGGGTACCATGGCCCAGCCAAGTTGACCCATAAGGTTTACCATCACAGAGATATAGAAGCAAGAAACGAGGGACATCGCAGTGGAAAGGGAAAGAACTCTGGGAGACATTTCACAACATCAAAATTGCAGAGGACAAAATGCTGGAAATTATCCAGTCTTAGAAAAGAATAGGACGATTTGCCAAGGCATAAGAAACCGGGTCCTCTCTGTGTTGTGAGCAAGTCAGAGCTGGCTAGCAATATTGAAGCTGTTCTTGGTAGTTGTTCTACACAGAAATACAACCATTCTCAATGTTTCTGAAGTTCCAAATTAAAGAATACTTTAAAAAATGTTACCTTTCCTATTTTTTTCATTTCTTAAGAATTTTAATAGCGAGGGTTTTACATGCTTTAGCAAAAAATTTTTAAAGGTCACCAAATAATCTTCTTTTATCCCATTCATAGTCAAGTTTGTTTTGCACAATTTCAGTTTGTGTGGATATTCTCACAGTCTGTGACCGGGGGCTATTGTGTTATTGGTGTCATCTACACACCTCCACCAAGCAGGTCTGGCCACCTGTCCGCAGGGTGTTCAAGCCTCTCTTGACAATTTTTCTGACTCTGGGCAAAGGGGTCCCTGCTAAGTCTCAGGCCGAGGTCCCCCCAACCCCACGTTGGGCAACACTGTCCTCCCTCTGCAGAGGCCAGGATTCTCCACAGCCCTGGGGAAGAACCCAAGGAGAGGAGCTCAGTTTACAAACCCATAAAAATAACTCAGGGGCGATAAAGAGCGCCACGTCCCCAAGGCAAGTCTCTTATGCAACCTGCCTCGATTTTGCAAGCCCCACCTGGCACCATAAAGAGACAGACAGGGACACACACCCTGGCTGACCCCATGGGGCAGGGACCCTTCTGGCTACAGTGAGCATGGACAGAGCTTTTGGCTGTAACACAGCGCAGCTCATTCAGAAAACACACAGAGATAGTCCAGCTGATTGAGTGATCGGTTGGTTGATTGACTGATTTAAATACATGATATTTCTTTTTCCATTTTAATTTTTGGTAAGGTATCTGAGTAATGAATAATTGATTAAAAATCCAGAATATACTAAGGCCAAAAGAAAATAATTGGAACTACGCATAAGTCAACCACCCAAAGAGCACGACTGTTAGCTTCAGAATTTTCTAGAAGCTACCTAACAAATGTGTGTGGTGCAGAGCTTCAGATCACAGACCTTAGTGCTACCCACTTGGATACACCTCTTAGATGGCTTAATGTCTCTTGCTTGGTTTTTCTTTCAGCAAAATGAGTTAGCAATTGTAGCCCTTTATAAGGGTGTTGCAGGATGAGGGTTTTTCTGGTCAAAAGGAAGAGGTTTGCACTTCAGTTTTTGTGCACATTCCTTTTTTTTTTTTAATACTTTTAGTTGTAGATGGACACAATGCCTTTATTTAATTAATTTATTTTTTATGTGTTGCTGAGAATCAAACCCAGGGCCTCACACACGCCAAGCAAGCGCTCTACTGCTGAGCCACAACCCCAGTCCTGTGCACGTTCTTAATTATTTCTTGATCATACGTTGCTGGAAGTGCAGCCATCGTGTCATAAGAGGACACACATTTTGATGACTTTTTTCATTTCTTGTATTAGTGTCTTGACTGTTGCTATAACAAAATGCCTGGTACTGGGTTCTTTATAAAGAAAAGAGGTTTATTTGGCTTACAGTTTTGGAGGATGAGAGTCCCAGATTGAGCAATCCCATCTGCTTAGCCTGATGAAGGCCTTGTGGCCCATGATGTCGCCATGGTGGGAGTTAATGGAGCAGAGATCACATAATAAGCAGGAGGCTGGAGGGATTATGGGGCCAGACTTGCATTTAAAAAAAAAAAAAAAATCTTTATTTTACTTTTATGTGGTGCTGAGGATTGAACCCAGTGCCTCACGCATAGCTAGGCAAACACTCTACCACTTGAGCCACAACCCCAGCACTTTTTTTTTTTTTAAGTAACAACTTGTTTTCATGGGAACTGACTGGGGATCTCGAAGAGAACTACACTATTCCCTTTAGAGGGCCACGCGCCCAATGATCTAACCTTTTCCCACTAGGCCCCACCTCCTAAAGGTGCCACCACCTCACCACCACCACACCAAGAATAAATTTCTTTTCTTTTCTTCTTTTTTTGGTGCCAGGGATTGAACTCGGGGGCACTTGACCCCTGGGCCACATCCCCAGCCCTTTTTTGTATTTTATTAGAGACAGGGTCTCACTGAGTTGCTCAGTGCCTCGCCATGGCTGAGGCTGGCTTTGAACTCGCCATCCTCCTGCCTCAGCCTCCCAAGTGCTGGGATGACAGGCGTGCACCACCGGCCTGGCTCCAAGGATAAATTTCTAGCACATAAAACTTTGGGAGACTCACTCAACCATATATACCTGCCAAGTTAAAAAACTGATCAGAACCAGGAAGCTGGGGCTTCTGTGGAAGAAGGAATTAGTCCCACAGCCAGACATCAGATAGGAGGCCCAGAGGCTAGGTCCCTGCCAGAGCACATAATTGTCATAATGATGTCAGCTCGGTGAGGAACGGAGCTGTGTCTGTCCTGTTCCCAGCTGTGTCCCTCAACCTCCCTGTGACTTGAACTAACTTGGCAAAGCCAGACTTTCCTGAGACTCACAGCTCTGCTAACCACGCCCACCTGCATCCTTCTGCCGCGCAGGCTTTGTTAAATTCTACAATGAATAAAATATCAACCGGTGCACTTCAAAGAGAAAAGGAGGGCCTGAGAACCCCCCAGAAGGAGAAAGCCGGAACAAAGCAAGCCAAGGAGGAGAGGCGAAAATAAATAAACGCGTCATTTGTATTGTCATTTGATTGACACGTCTTGAATCATTTATGGCGAGCTCCACCTCTTCCTAATAATATGGAAATCGGGGACACGTTGCCTTCAGTCCCGATTAGGAGCGCGTTTCAAAGCAGGCTCTCAGGTGAGGGAGACAGATGTTGGCGGCGGCGCAGTCATTAGGGTGCGCTGTGATTTATGGGTGGCAGCGGGTGGCCCCGTGGGCTTCCTGCACGTGGTCCGGGAGGGAAGGGCCTCGAGCGCTTCCCAGGGCGACTGTCCTTGTGAGAATGATCACGCATTCATCAAATCCACACCCGGCGCCCACCGTGGATCGGGCTGTGCCAATGCCAGGCCGTGCAGACTGATGGTTGGCTTCGGTGACTGTGATGCCACCGCATGATGGCCTACTGTGCGCCAGGCCTGGCGCTGCAAGCCGCTGACTGGCAGGAGGACACTTCCGAGCCGGAGTGGAAGGCCCCCACCCGACCCCAGGGCAGCCCTCCTCAGATTCCCACAGGCGCTCAGAGGCCGCAGGATTGGCAAAGTGGCTTTGGATGTCACAGTGACCCAGCTTGGGCTCCCCGATCTGCCAGAGACAAATGGCCCACCCATTTGAGCTTCCTTTCCCCATCTATACAGGGAGTGTTGCCGGATGAAACATCCCCGATGCCCAGTTATGTTTAGATTTCAGAAAACAGGAGAGTAAATAGTATAAGTATACCCCAATGGTCGCGTGGGATATACTTATACTAAAAAATATTTTCCGTTATTTTTCTGCTATTCCGATTGAACAGAGGTGCCCGCCGCTGTTTCTCTTCCTTCCTTCCTTCTTCTCCTCCTTCCTTACTCTCTTTGTTTTCTTCTTCTTCCTTTTTATTTTTGCTGAAGCTGTAACTCTAGAAGGGTAACCCGGATGGTTCGAAAGGACACCTCTCCAAAGCATGGTGCTGAATGCAAAAAAGCCACAAAATGGGGTTTGTTGCTCGATAACGTTTATGTAAATGAAATCCACCCAGACAGCACGCATCTGGAGTTTTACTTACTGTAGGTAACATGAACACATAGCGCCGTGGCCCTGCCGTGGTCAGAGGGCTGGAAGGGCATGCTCAATAAATGGGTGCAGGTCGTGGAGCGGTAGCTGGAGAGGAGAGCGGGCGTGGAGACGAGGAACGAAGGGGACGCAAGAGCATCCCATGAAACAGAACAGGGTCTCGCATGGAGGATGGAGTCTCAGTCTACGGCCCTGCAGTGACACAGTCACCCAGATCCCAGGGTCAGAGTGGCTTTGAATCCCTGCTTGGGGTCTCACCAGCTGTGTGGTTTTGGGCAAATGACTTTCCATTGCTGGGCCTCCTGGGGTAGTATTCTATTCTCCATCCCACGCTCGGACATCATCGGGCACTCAGGCCCAGCCTGGTTGCAGGCAGGAAGCCAAATCCGCAGCTGAGAATCACAGACTGTCTCCTAAGGACCTCCTAACCCGCACCCCCTGATATTGCCTAGGAGGCCCAGAGAGCTTCAGTTGTGTGTTTAAGGCTGGTGTCAGTTCCCCAGGAGCTAGGAACAGAGACAGATGCTGTGGGAGACTGTAAGGAGGGGTGGGGACTGAGGCAAACTGGAGAGAAGTGTTCCATTGTTGAGGCTGGGGAAGTCTGTTTCCCTCAGTCGTGAGGAAATGAGGAATCAAGAGTGATCGGTTCTTCTGAATTCTCCAGAGAAGCTGGAAGTCTCTCTCCATGTGTGTTTTGCATGGGAAATTTCAATTTTTGAAATGTTGGCAACTAATTGGAAATTCTTAAGAACACTCGATGAGCCAAGGAAAACACGTCAGGGGCCAGACGTGGCCCTGGGGTCACCAGTGTGCAGTCTCTGGCCTAGAGCCTCACAGCATGTGGGAAGCCCTGCCAGGGTCCCCTGGCCAAGGGGTCTCCTCTCTTGCCAACAGAGGACAAGAAACTCGACCTGCGAGGAGGGGGATGAAGGAGGCGCTGGAGGAGGGAAATGAGAATGGAAACGTGGGACAAGGTCCAGGGTGTCCCAGGCCAGCCAGAGGGGGAGGTCCACGTTAGGTTTCTTTGTTTGTCTTATTTGCAAATGAAGGTGAACTTCACCTAGGGAACTTCCCCTACATTTCCCTGCACTTGATGGATTTCGCAGCAGTAACTGCATTCACGAGGTTGCGCAACTGCCACCTCCAGCTGCTCCCAGGACTTTTTCCTCACCCCTGAAGGAAACCCCGTACCATTAGCACTCGCTGCCCATTCCGCCCCCAGTGACCGCAGTCGCGAATCTGCTTTCAGTCTCTAGGGAGTCGCCTATTCTGGACGCTTCCTATAAGTAGCATCAGACACTACATGGCCACTGCTGTCTGGCCCAAGATATTCGGGGTCTGCCCACATCCAAGAGAGCGTTGGGGCTCATTCTTTTTAACACCTGAGTGAAGTTCCATGGGGGAGAGACCTCATTTTATTTACCCTTCCGGGGTTGGTTGTTCGGGTTGTTTCCACCTTTTGGCTTTTGTGACTAGTTCACAGATTGCTTTTGCAGGGGAGCTGATCTGTCCTTCAAGGACGGCAAGACCTCCCCGCCTATTTAGATACAGTAGGAGCCTGGTACAGTGGCGCACGCCTATAATCCCAGCGGCTCCGGAGGCTGAGGCAGGAGGATCATGAGTTCAAAGCCAGCCTCAGCAACTTAGCGAGACCCTGTCTCAAAATTTAAAAAAATTTAAAAAGGGCTGGGGATGTGGCTCAGTGGTAGGGTGTATGCTGAGCATGTGTGAGGCCCTGGGTTCAGTCCCTGGCACATAATAATAAATCAGAAAAAAAAAAAAAAAAGTCTAACTTCCATACTCAAAGGCGATGTCTTAATGTGGCCTGGACTATCTTTATCTTTACAGCAACACAACCATAAAAGGTAATGGTGGAGGAAGAGGTCCACAAAGGCAGGTTTCCAGGGACCATGAAAGTGGCCCTGCAGGGACACAGACAGGGACTCAGGCCTCGGAGAAGCACTAGAGTGTGCCTGTAAGTCCCAGTGCCCGTCCTCCTCCCGAAGAGGCCTCCTCCTGTGTCAGCGCAGTGCCTGCATGTAGCAGTTGCTCAATAAATATTGTTGAAGGAATTTATAAAACTGAAAAGAGTCCCGGAGCTTCTCTGCTTTGGTTTCCTCATTGAAGATGCAGGAAAAAATGATCGGCATCTCCCAGGGTGGTTTCGAGGAGGAGGAGGAAGTGGATGTCCAGCACCAGGAGCGGAGGCAGCCTCCCAGCAAACTCCGAGGCGCATGCGCAGTGTCTCTCAGCCTGGCCACACCAGAGCCAAGGACCGCGTGTCTGGAGCATGGCTAAGAAGCAGGCTGACACTTAAAGGAGACAGCGCCGCAAATATACGTTGTGTGCACACGTGAGGATTTTGTGTGTGTGTGTCTGTGTGCGTGCATGGCTCTTCACCACAGGTGTGTGGGGGCGTGCGTGAGTATGCGTGAGGGCGTGCGTGCTTGCGTCTGCATGCAGACAAGTGTGTGTCGTGCACCCACTGGTGTCTGTGGTTGTGCGTGTCCGTGTGTGATTGTGTCTGGACGAGGTAGTGTGTGCCTGTGTGTGCACCTGCTTGTCTGCATGATGGAAGGGGACGAGGGGGCGGAGGAGGAGAGGAGAGCGGGGGTCACAGATGTGGGACCTCTGCTGGGACCCTGTGGGATGCTAGGGGCGGCAGCCGGTGGGGGCTGAAAGGGGAAGAGCTGCATCTGGGTTTTGTCGTGATGGGGAAGGAATTCCTGGCCCAAGGCAACAGCTGTCCCCCCGGGTGCGCCCTCCACGGTGGGTGACTGGGAGCCCCAGAGAGCCCCGCCAGCCTCTGCAAACCCAATTTGCATTAGAAATCAATGTGAGTTTCTTTTCTTTTCTTTTTCTTTCTTTCTTTTTTTTTTTCCCTCTTGAAGCCGGAGATGCCAAGACCCCAGAGCCTTTCAGACCGGACTCACACTGCTCCGCTGTGATTAGTCTTCTTTTAGACACGGGAGAACTGGGGTAACTTTAAGGAATTCTGCTGACAGGTCAAAGGGAGGCTGTGGCCTCCCTGCCAAGGTGACCCCAGGGGTCACAGGAAATCCTGGCCTCTTGCTGAGATGCACTTACCTGGGGGTCACAGCATAAAAAGATCCTGCTGGTTTCTGAGCAGAAGTAAATTGAGTCTCTAGTTGATGTCCTCAGGGCAAAACCTTTGTCTTCCGTGGGAGCAAAAAGCTGGCTAATGGTAGAATGTTCTAGAAGATGTTTCTCTGCTCAGCTCTGGATGCAGGAGAGCTTGCAGGTCACCATGTGGGTTGAGTGCTGCGAGAGTGACCCCCTTTTTGAGCCTTGGTCGTCTGGGCACATGGCCATGGTCATTGACTCCCTTGGATAGCACTGGACTGCGGGCACGTAGTAGGATGTTCAATATGGTGGCTTTGTTGGTTTAAACCCTCCATCCCGGTAAACTGGTTCAAGACAATGGAAGTGATTCTCAAGAGCGAGTCAGGGGGATAGTTCAGTTCACAAACATTTGTAACAAACCTACTGTGTGCCAGGTCCTGGGAACTGAGAGGGGAAGCAGGACCGCTGTCTAGTGGGAAAAGAAGGACGCCAGTGAAGTGTGGAGAACATGTCAGGAAAGCCAGGCCTCTCCTAGGGACCTTCCCTCAGGGGACAGGTGGAGGGGGAGTCTAGCCACAGAGTGTGGAGGGGCCTGCTGTGGCAGTCCCTGGAGACACAGGGTGACAGCGTGGCTTTCTAATCCCAGACACAAAACAACAGAAAAAGAGAAACGTTGCTGAGCGTCCGTTGGGCGGACGGCCTGGAAATAGAGCCGTCCAAGGAACAGGGAGGTGCTGCGCTGGCCGTCACCTGCCTCTCTGAAGTCAACTCACCCGCTGCAGCTTTGGATCTGCATCTGCAGAGGCCAGTAGGGTTATTTGGGACAGGTGGCTGAGCCTAAATGACAGGGGAGGGACGGGTCATGATTTCTCTCTGGGCAGGGGCAAGTTTGCAGGCTGGTCCTGCAGCTTCCCGGGTAGCTAGCGCTGCTGGCGGAGAGGAAAGGACGCAGATGACGTCACCACCGTGGAGGCCAAGAGGTGGGTGGCCAGCCTCCCCTGCCTCCCCGCCCTCCCTGGCGTCCTGAGACCCTGGCGCGAGGGTCCATCTCACCAACGCATCTGTTAGTCTCCTAGAGTTTTCTCGAGGGACCCCAACCAGGGGGACAAGAGGAAGCTTTCTCACATTTGTGGAGCCGGAGAGTCGGAAGGCAGGGGTCAGCGGGGCCACTGCGTCCAGGGAGGACCCTTCTTATCACTTCCGGCTTCAGAGTTGGCTGCCCATCCCTGGAGTCCCTTGGCTCCCAGCTGTGTCACTCAACTCTCTGCCTCTACGGGGGCCGCCTTCCCCAGGCGTGTCTGGTCTCTGTCCTCATCTCCCTCCTATAAAGACCCCCGACTGAGTCGGAGCCGCCCTTAATCCAGTATGACCTCATCGTAACCAATTTCATCTGCAAAGACCCTCTTTCCAGACAAGTTCACGTTCACAGGTTTGGAATGGAACTGAACTTGTGCTGTCCAACTCGGTGGGCTACCCAAGCATGGGCACCGTAAAGTCCTGGGTTCCGATTCCAACGACGTCACTCACAAATGGTGGACTTGGGGTGCTCCTCTTCACTCCTCTGGGCCTCTGCTTCCTCATCAGAAAAATGGGAATATTATGGGTGCCCAGCAGAATGGGTGTAAGGATTCGAAACTCTGTGCATAGGACGCATAGTAGGTCTTACAAAGTGGCAGAGTCACTGCCTGCATTATTTCAAGGACCTGCCTAGGATCTGTCCACCCCCTGCAGCTGGTGCAAGGCTCGGACTCCAGGATATGTCCACCCCAGACGTGTCCCGGAGTCCCCCGCACCTCTCGGGAAGGCCAGGATGGGCACGCGCTGTCCTCACTGGGACACCTGCCTGTCTTCTGGGAAGCAGCCAGGAAATAAATCACATTCCCTACAAGAGGAAAGTGCCCAGATGTTGGGGTAGAGCAGTGTGGTGCCTGCTAGCAGAGTGACATTCACTGGATTCCACGTGGGGTTCCAAGGTCCTTGATCCCCGTCTGTTTTCCGACAGGAAGTCTCGCTCCCCAGGACCAGGGAGACACCCAGCCAGAGCTGAGCTCTGACAGCCGGGCTGGCATCATAAATCTCGTGCCACCAGACGAGGCGCAGAGGCTGTCCACCTGTCCTGCTGATGGTCAATCTGTCAGTGCGCACAGCAGGAGCCTCGGGCTGAGCTTGCCACCTGTCACCTCCTCCCTCTGACGTGGAGGTAGAGGACCATCTCTTCCTCCGCTGAAAGCATCCGGGGACTTTCAGCTCTAAAGCATCCGGGGACTTTCAGCAATAAAGCAGAGGACGCTGCAACAGCTCAGCTAAATGCCTGTGTTCCTAGGCTCTGACCTGCCCATTTTCTGCAGGAGACATGTGTCCCTTGGCCCTTGGAATTTGCACGGTTTTGTTCTTTTGTCTTTCGGTGCAGTCTGTCTCTGAATCTTTGCTTTCAAAAATAAAAAAATGAAAAAGAGTCATTAGCCTTATTTTTGATTTAGAGGATGAGCATGGAGGAGTTCAGCTTCCTGATTGATCACCTCCTAGATTTATGACTCTGAACAATCGCTTCATCTCTTTTAGTTTCCTCATCTGTAGAAAGAGGATTATAAAGGCATCCTTATTGGCTGGCTACAAGGAAGAGAAATGAGATCTCCTGTAGCTATCAATCAGGTTTTAATTGCAAACCACCTGTGGAATGCTGATGAATCGACCCTCCAAACACAAAAAGCCCTGATCTGCAGCAGTTGGCAATTGGCTTGGTGAAAACACACCTGTCACCGTCGATCGGAAGGAAAACGCGATGCTTCTGAGGAAGAGATGCGGATCCCCGGCTCTCCCCCCCCACCCAGTGCTCCCAGAAGACAGCACGTGCCCGTGTGGCTGGTGCTCTCAGGGGAGCGGGGCCCAGGGAACGTACGGCCTCTGGCTGAATTTCCAGCAGGACAATAGCACTTGGGGATTTTGCAGCCAGGAGCAACCCCCAAGGCACCCCCAAGGGAAGAGGCCACTGCTGTCGTCTCTGGCACACACACGCAGAGTTATATGCTCCCTCGTCACCAAGGATTCTGAACACTGGTTGATGCCACTAAAGCTGCAGCCACTGACATCTGTGGATCTGTTGCTGCTGCCCCACTCCCCACCCCAGGAGTGGAGAAGACCTGGGGCGTGTGGCTCCTGCTTCCACACATCATTAACTTTTTTTTTTTTTTTTTTTTTTTTTGGCACTAAGGATTGAATCCAAGGACATTTAAGCCCTGAGCCACATCCCCAGCCCTTTTAAAATTTTTTTTTGAATTTTGAGACAGGGTCTTCATAAGTTGCTGAGGCTGGCCTCGAAATTGCAATCCTCCTGCCTCAGCCTACTGAGCTGCTGGACTTATTTTGGCGTGTGCCACCACATCCAGCCCATCATTAGCTTCCCAACTCAACCCAGGAAGGGGCATCTCTTTGGTAGAGCCCTGTCTGTGCCCTAGCTGCAAGGGAGGCTGGGAAAGTGTGTGTGTTTGTTTCTCGTGGCTGCTATAACGAATAACTACCAGGCAGGTGGTCTAAAACAACAGAAATGGTTGTTTTAGAACAGTTCTTGAAGCCAAAAGTGCAAAATCAAGGCACAGTGGGGCTGCATTCCCAAAGTCCTTTTTTTTTTCTTTTTTCTTTTTTCAGTACCAGGGATTGAACTCGGGGCACTCGACCACTGGGCCACATCCGCAGCCCTTTTTTTGTATTTTAGTAGAGACAGGGTCTCACTGAGTTGCTCAGTGCCTCGCCATGGCTGAGGCTGGCTTTGAACTGGCGATCCTCCTGCCTCAGCCTCCCAAGTGCTGGGATGACAGGCCTGTGCCACTGCGCCCGGCTCCCAAAGTCTTTTGAGAATTGTTTTCCTTCCTCTTCCAGCTTCTTTTGGTGGCAGCCGTGTCTGGAGCTGCGGCACACCGTTCTCCGCTCTCATCTTCCTGTGGCTTTCTCCTCCGCCCTCTGCGTCTGTCCTCTGTGTGTCTCTTCTAAGGACACTTGTCTTGAGACTTCCTTACATCTGCAGACACCCTGTTTTCAAATAAGACCCCATTCTCAGGTTCGAGGTGCTGGCAGGTGGGGGGGTAGACATCTTCTGGGGCCAGAATTCAATAAACTATGGCGAATATCTGCATGTCCGCTTCTAGAGTGGGCGGTGAGCTCTGCTACCTTAGACAGGAGCTTCCTCAGATATAAGGAGGCAGTTCATGCCGGGCACGGGGGCGCACGCCTGTCATCCCAGCACTTGGGAGGCTGAGGCAGGAGGATCGCAAATTCAAAGCCAGCCTCACCCATGGCGAGGCACTTTGCAATTCAGTGAGACCCTGTCTCTAATAAAACACAAAAAAGGGCTGGGGATGTGGCCCAGTGGTCAAGTGCCCCTGAGTTCAATCCCTGGTACCAAAAAACAAAAAGGGCAGTTCACAGGCTGGGGTGGTTGGAAAGAATACCCAATGTCTCTAGATTTGAGGTGGTGCATTTTTTTCTATAAAGGGTCATGGTCATGAAAGCAGCCATATGTACCCAAATGGGTGTGGCTGTATTCCAATAAAACTCTATTTACAAAAACAAAAAGTGGTTTTCCAGATTTGGCCCATGAAGCAGGCTGACCCTGCTTCTGAAATAGGAAGGAGCCCAGCTCATCATCATGCCAAATGTGGTCTGTGTCTTCAAATCTTTGGTGTCTTCAGTGTGTACTGGACGTGGAGGACTGGCTTAGTCCCTTTTGCATTGATGTAACAAAATGCCATAGACTAGGTAGTTTATAAAAACAGAAAACTCATTTCTTCCACTTTGGGAGTCCAATGTCAAGGGCCCTGCACCTGGTGAGGGACTTCTTGCTGCATCATTACATGGCGGAAGGTGGAAGAGCACGTGTTTGGGCACCCATGGGGGGAAGAAAGAAAAAGAGAGAAGGAAGGAGAAAGGGAGAGAAGTCAAGCTCAGCCGCAGACCTTTTATACCCTGCACTAACCCCTCCCTAATGGCAGAACCCTCACGACCTGTGGACATGTATGACCTTATGCCACCGTTGCCTGGGTGATTGTTTCCAACACATGCATTTGGGGGTCACAGTGAAATCATAACAAGGACCCAACCAGGGCAGAAATCAATAAAAAATGAAGACTCATCTCTAACACGGTGTGGCCAATACTCTTTTCTACCCTTTATATTTTTTATTAGTGCACATTATACAGAATAATGGGTTCCACACTGGCCCATACTCTTTTTTTTTTGATACCGGGGATTTAACTCAGGGGCACTCAACCACTGGCCACATCCCCAGCCCTTTTTTGTATTTTTATTAGAGACAGGGTCTCACTGAGTTGCTCAGTGCCTCGCCATGGCTGAGGCTGGATTTGAACTCGCGATCCTCCTGCCTCAGCCTCCCAAGTGCTGGGATGACAGGTGTGCGCCACAGCACTTGGCGTGGCCCATACTCTTGAATAAACTATACGAAGGTGAAGAATTATGGGCTCTACCAGGGGGGAAAAAAAATCCACAGATGAGATTTACCTGTTTCAGAGCCCAGGGCTAATGTGGCCCAAATTTTGATCCTTGGTTTGTGACAGTGTCAGCTTCCCTGACCCGGCCTGTGACCAATGCCTCTGGTCACAAGGAGGAACCAAGACCATGGAGACACTGATGCACACGCGCCTCGTCAGAGGAGGGGCCTGTGAGGGTGGGGGTGGGGCTGACGCCTGGGCCTCAGCCACCTTCACCCTGAAGGGGAATCACATGAGATCCAGATTCTCAGCTTCCAGGATTGCAAAACAGGGCAAGAAGTGGCGACCCGAGGGCAGGTCCAGAGCGTGCCGGAGGCTCCCAGACCTGAGCCCGCACCTCGCTCCAGCGGAGGTTTGGCCCTCCCGGCCTCCAGTGGCCTTGTCTGGGAGATGGGTCAGTTGGACCAGTCCCGCCTGATTGGGGTGCCTCCCAGTGACAGAGCCCTTGCCTAGCCTGCAGGAGGCCCTGGGTTCCACCCAGCACCCAGCACCCAGCTCAAGGACAACTAAACCCAAGCGCAGCAGCTCTCGAACGCCCAGCTGATGTCAGTTCCTTCCAAGCGTGACCACGGGATGGAGAGTGAGATTTTGTAAACCCACCCATCTGGATATATATAGCCAAGTAACTGGGGTCCTTCCAGCAGCTCCCCAGGAGGCCAGGGCATTCCAAAAACGTGTTCTGGAGTCTGTGGGATCAGCCTTAGGAGCCTCTGCTTAACTCCTCCGTGGTGGCAGATCTTTTTTCTTGGAGAGCAAACCTTTTTAAAAAAATTTTTGTGTGTGTGTGTTTGTGTACCAGGGATTGAACCCAGAGCCTAGCCACTGAGCCACATCCCCAGTACTTTTTTTTTTACATATATATTTTATTTAGAGACAAGATGTTGAAGAGTTGGTCAGGGCTAATTTGTTGAGGCTGGCCTCAACTTTCGATCCTCTTGCCTCAGCCTCCTGAGCTCCTGGGATTAAAGGCGTGCACCACTGCGCCTGGCTTGGAGAGCAAACTTGATTTCTGAATAGAGCCTAACGTGAAACAGAGGTAAGGTGGATGCGATGCGTGAGAGAGGAAGGTGGCTGGGAACACGCTAGGTGAGGAAACACCTGTGGTTAGGAAATAACAAGCAAGGGGCCTTGTGTGGGTCGGAACGGCTGCAAAGGGAATCCCCAGAGGGGAGCTCCCGCTGGGCTGTAGCCTCCAGAGCTCTGTGGGAGAAGGGACGACACCTCTGCGGGGCCAGCTCCACTTGTTGGAAGGGAAGGTTCTGGGGTGTCGCAGTTTCTGTAGGTTATTATCAGACTCGGTAGGACTCACTCCCTCCTTCATCCGACATTTATTAATTTTTTAAAATTCATTTGTTTTTTGCAGCGGGGGGTTGAACCCACGACCCCGTGCACACTAAACCAGTGCTATGCTACTGAGCTACATCCCCAGCTCTCGAACCCAACGTTCACGGGACATCAGGCCCTGTGTGAGGCGCTGGATGTGGTGACGGTTAGGACTTGCTCCTCAGTTTGCAGCCATAAATAGATATTGGCACAATTCTAATGGAGGAACATGGAGACGAGGCCAGTATAGCCTATGAGAATGGTGCCCCTGGAGTTGTGCAGTACACAACCTGTACAACGACACAAGGCAACCGCACTTTATGGGGGAAAAATTTTTAGGTAGGGTCAGGGAAACATTTGATCTAGATTATTAAGGAAGTGAAGGGGTTTTCAAGACAAAGGGAATCCAGAGGGATTTCCAGTGAAGACTAAAGTGCTGAGAAGGTATGTTCAGGGAATGCTGAGAGCTGGTTTAACTACAGGGAGGAGGGGGACAGGCCCAGGGCAATGAGGCTGAGTCGAGATCCCTCAGGGGCTTCTGGGGGAGTTTAGGGAAGCTTGGAATGTCAGACATTCCTTTCCTCTGAACGGGCCTCACAACCTCTGCCAGAGGGGGAAGACTGCAGAAAGAACACTGGCTTTGGAGTGGCACCGACCAGGTCGGATCCCAGCTCTGCATCCTGTTGTGGCTCTGTGTTCTCCCGCAAGTCGCTTAACCTCTCTGAGCTGGGGCATCCTTATTTGCAAAGCAGAGGTCACAGTGATGCCTACTCCTGGGGCTTGGTGACATAATGCTATTGTGAAAGCTATTTTCTGTCCTCTCTGAGCCCGGGTCTCTGTCAAGCTCTTTGTGCAGAGAAGAGCCCTGCAGACGTATATATTTATTCATTTGTTTACGGAAGTACTGGGGCTTGAACCTAGAAGTACTCTACCACTGAGCTATGTCCCCACTTTTTATTTTTTTATCTGGAGATTGGGTCTTGCTAAGTTGTGGAAGCCAGGCTCGAATTTGATCCTCCTGCCTCAGCCTCCCCCGGCACACGCCTGTCATCCCAGCACTTGGGAGGCTGAGGCAGGAGGATCACGAGTTCAAAGCCAGCCTCAGCCATGGCGAGGCACTGAGCAACTCAGTGAGACCCTGTCTCTAATAAAATACAAAAAGAGCTGGGGATGTGGCCCAGTGGTCGGGTGCCCCCCCAGTTCAATCCCTGGTGCCAAAAAAAAAAAAAAAAAAAAAAGCGATTATCACCTCCACGGCTTGTATGCCACTTTACTTGCATAAGGGACAGAAATCAATAACGAGGTGGGACAGCCTCGCCTCCCTGGGGCGAGGAAGCAGCGACTGCCCTTGATTCAGGAACTCTCCCTCTCTCTAGCTATGGGGGGGCCCACCTCGCCACATTTCTCCTTAGCCTTAGTGAGCCCTCTCTTTGAGGTTTGTGAGGTTAGCCAGGCCCTAGCTCCACAGAAGTCTTTTAAAATGCAAATCTGCCCCTAGGAGTCCCCAGGGCCTCAGGGGAAACGACTTTTATCAGCGTTTTCCCATCTACGTGGGGGGGGGGGCAAGCAGCTGGGGTCCGGCCTCTTGCACTGGAAGGTTGGGGACGGGACTCCCCGGTTCCCCCCCCAGGCAGAGGCGAGGAGGCTCCAGAGGTGGAATCCGAGCGGCCCGAGGGAGAAGGAGAAGGGTGTCGCGGGGCCCTCACGGAGGCTGCCTGGTGCGCGCGGGTGGCGCAGGGCCGCGGGTGGCGCGAGGAACCTCAAGGAGACTCGTCGCTGCCCTGGGGGTGTGCAGCCAGAGGAAAGGATAAAGTGATGTTGTCATCGTGACCGCCACCTGTCACCTGCCACCCAGCGTTTACCAGGCCGGGTCCCCTGCGAACTTTTTCTTTTTCGGTGCTGGTAATGGAACCCAGGGCCTCAAACGTATTCGCGTCTGCCCGGTGACCCCTCTACTATTGCACTACACCCAGAAAGCGCTGGCGCTGCCCCCACCTCTCTCTCTTCCTCTCTCCCTTCCCAGGGTGTTTTACAACTGAGCTACATCCCCAGCCCACCTCTGCCCTTTTAAAATTTTGAGACAGGGTCTTGCTGAGCCTGGCCTCCAATTTGCGATCCTCCTGCCCCAGCCTCCGAATCCCTGGGATATAGCCACCGGTTTTAGTTATGTACAGACCTTCAAGAATGCATCCCTTAGTTAAGGTACATTTTAATGCACCCTCCCTATGACTGTGCACGTATGTGTGTGTGTGCGCGTGTGTAAAAAGATGTAACACAATCAAGTTATCCGTCCGTGTGGGGCTTCTTCTGTGGATTTAGTTGCATTCAAAGAAATGCAGTCTGGCTATCAAATAGCGACTAAATCCGTGCACTGTGTAGTCCAAATCCTGCGTCTACCTGAATACCAGCTGTGCCCTCCTCCCCGCTTCCAAACTCCAGAATTCCCAGAGGACCATCCCCTCCCTCCTTTCTCCCAGTCGCTTGTAATGTAGATGAAGTAAGTTTCCCTGGAAAGCCCTCCTCCCCACCTCCCCCACCTTCTCGGGCCAAGTCGCTATTGAATGGAAATTCTACCCAGTCCCGCGGCTGCGGAAGAGTCTGGCAGAGAAAGCGGGAGAGGAGGCACATCGGCTTTGGGCATTCAGAGATCACCGGGCGCGGTGGCGCACGCCTGTCATCCCAGCACCTGGGAGGCTGAGGCAGGAGGATCGCGACTTCAAAGCCAGCCTCAGCCATGGCGAGGCACTTAGCAACTCAGTGAGACCCTGTCTCTAATAAAAAATACAAAAAGGGCTGGGGATGTGGCCCAGTGGTCGAGCGCCCCTGAGTTCAATCCATGGTACAAAAAAAAAAAAAAAAAAAAAAAAAAGCGATTATCACCTCCACGGCTTGTATGCCACTTTACTTGCATAAGGGACAGAAATCAATAACGAGGTGGGACAGCCTCGCCTCCCTGGGGCGAGGAAGCAGCGACTGCCCTTGATTCAGGAACTCTCCCTCTCTCTAGCTATGGGGGGGCCCACCTCGCCACATTTCTCCTTAGCCTTAGTGAGCCCTCTCTTTGAGGTTTGTGAGGTTAGCCAGCCCTAGCTCCACAGAAGTCTTTTAAAATGCAAATCTGCCCCTAGGAGTCCCCAGGGCCTCAGGGAAACGACTTTTATCAGCGTTTTCCCATCTACGTGGGGGGGGGGGCAAAGCAGCTGGGGTCCGGCCTCTCACTGGAAGGTTGGGGACGGGACTCCCCGGTTCCCCCCCCCAGGCAGAGGCGAGGAGGCTCCAGAGGTGGAATCCGAGCGGCCCGAGGGAGAAGGAGAAGGGTGTCGCGGGGCCCTCACGGAGGCTGCCTGGTGCGCGCGGGTGGCGCAGGGCCGCGGGTGGCGCGAGGAACCTCAAGGAGACTCGTCGCTGCCCTGGGGGTGTGCAGCCAGAGGAAAGGATAAAGTGATGTTGTCATCGTGACCGCCACCTGTCACCTGCCACCCAGCGTTTACCAGGCCGGGTCCCCTGCGAACTTTTTCTTTTTCGGTGCTGGTAATGGAACCCAGGGCCTCACGTATTCGCGTCTGCCCGGTGACCCCTCTACTATTGCACTACACCCCAGAAAGCGCTGGCGCTGCCCCCACCTCTCTCTCTTCCTCTCTCCCTTCCCAGGGTGTTTTACAACTGAGCTACATCCCCAGCCCACCTCTGCCCTTTTAAAATTTTGAGACAGGGTCTTGCTGAGCCTGGCCTCCAATTTGCGATCCTCCTGCCCCAGCCTCCGAATCCCTGGGATATAGCCACCGGTTTTAGTTATGTACAGACCTTCAAGAATGCATCCCTTAGTTAAGGTACATTTTAATGCACCCTCCCTATGACTGTGCACGTATGTGTGTGTGTGCGCGTGTGTAAAAAGATGTAACACAATCAAGTTATCCGTCCGTGTGGGGCTTCTTCTGTGGATTTAGTTGCATTCAAAGAAATGCAGTCTGGCTATCAAATAGCGACTAAATCCGTGCACTGTGTAGTCCAAATCCTGCGTCTACCTGAATACCAGCTGTGCCCTCCTCCCCGCTTCCAAACTCCAGAATTCCCAGAGGACCATCCCCTCCCTCCTTTCTCCCAGTCGCTTGTAATGTAGATGAAGTAAGTTTCCCTGGAAAGCCCTCCTCCCCCCCACCTCCCCCACCTTCTCGGGCCAAGTCGCTATTGAATGGAAATTCTACCCAGTCCCGCGGCTGCGGAAGAGTCTGGCAGAGAAAGCGGGAGAGGAGGCACATCGGCTTTGGGCATTCAGAGATCACCGGGCGCGGTGGCGCACGCCTGTCATCCCAGCACCTGGGAGGCTGAGGCAGGAGGATCGCGACTTCAAAGCCAGCCTCAGCCATGGCGAGGCACTTAGCAACTCAGTGAGACCCTGTCTCAAATAAAATACAAAAAAGGGCTGGGGATGTGGCCCAGGGGTCGAGCGCCCCTGAGTTCAATCCATGGTACAAAAAAAAAAAAAAAATCGCGAGTTCTCATTCGGGAGTCTCCTTGTGCCCTCTCCCCCGAGGCTTAGCAAGGAGAGTTTCCCAACATGCCCCGTCCTCAGCCCCCAGGCCCCCTCCCCAGGTGGCCTCCCCTGCCTGGGTGCCCACCTGTTCCTTCCTTCCCTGGATCCCTTCCCTCCAGACACAGGCAGCCACGACTTTCTCAGGATTCCTTGCTACATACCCATCTCCTTGCCAGTGATGTGCAAATGGTTTGTTGTTGGCCAAATTCTCTCTCCAGGCAGCGAGTTCCCAGAGGGCAGGACCAACCGGTTTCAACTCTGTCCTCAGCCTGGGGGGGCCCTTCAGTACATAGTAGATGCGCAAAAAAAAAAAAAAAAGAAAAAAAAAAATATATATACACACACACACATATATATATATATGTACATGGCGATGTGTAACAGGTACCTAAGAATTGCCTTTGAAGAGGATCATGAGGTGGAATATGTGGAGCCCAGTCGCTGATGGGGAGGGCGTCATAGCAACGCTGAGTGGGGGGAGCCGGAGCCTGTTTCCAGAGGGGGGTGGTTTGCTGAGATCCCATCTCATGCCCTTCTGCCATGGGCCTGGCCACTCAGCGCATCAAGAGGGGACGCTCTTCGCCCTCTGGACGAGTCTGGCCGCGCTCTGCCTTGCTTTCAGCAACAGGAGGCAACAGAGTTGGAGTCAGGAGACTTTGAGGCTGTCAGGAGTCCTTGAGGCCTTCTGGAGGTCTGTGGCTTCGATTTTCACTTTCCCGGAACCTAAGCCAATCTGCTGGGGAGGCCTCAGGGGAGAGACCCAGACACCCCAGTGACGGTCAACACCAGCTGCCAGACGTGGTGAGCAAGGGCATCTTGGAGCTTCTGCTGTGGCCTCCGCCCCAGGAGGAAACCTGGATGCTTCCACACGGAAGCAGAGGGGCTTCCAGCTGAGCCTTGCCTGAGCCCCAGGCTCCCCGAACCCTACACCTTAGAAAGCTGTTATTGTGATTATGCCCCTGTGATTTGGGGCTGTTTGTTACGCAGCAATAGATTACTGACAGAGACGCTCGTTGACTAGCAATGGGGTTACAACCCAGTAGGCTCACGGTAAGTTATAGTGCCGTAGGTCAAAAGCACATCGAAGACAACTAGGCCACTGTCAATCAGCACAGCACACAGTGGGGGTTGGTTGATCGTAAAGTCAAAAATCATAAGTGAAACCCTGGGACCCAGGGGATTGTCTGTACATTAATTCTCATTATGGGCAGGAAAACCGATGAAGGCGGTTCTGTGGCTTCTAAGATGAGGCTTAGTGAGGTTATTAGAATGCAGGCTTTCTGTTTTTATTTGTTTTGCGCTTAGCTTTTAAAAAGTTCAGGGTCCTGCAGGCACGGTGGCGCAACCCTATGATCCCAGCAGCTCAGGAGGCTGAGGCAGGAGGATCACAAGTTTGAGGCCAGCCTTGGCAACGCAGCAAGGCCATAAGCAACTTAGTGAGACCTTGTCTCAAAAGAAAAAAAAAAGGGCTGGGGATGTGGCTCAGTGGTTATGCACCCCAGGTTCCAAAACTAATACCAAAAAAAAAAAAGTTCAGGGTCCTTTTGCCCACGGGACCAAAGTGAGGCATCACTGGAACGGGTCACGTGGAGAGCAGAGGCCACCAGGTCAGATACATTGAGAAGAACAAGAAAAGCCACTGGAACTACATCTAGAAGACAGAGCTGGACAAATCCCAAGGGAGGAAGGGACGCTCTATAAAATAAGTGAGCTGTCCTCAAAGACTGTCAGTGTCACGAAAGCCAAGGAAAGACGGAAGAACTGTGCCAAATTCCAGGAGGCTGAGCACAGCGTGTGGCCCTGGGGTCCCTTTTGTGACCCAGAACACCATCGGGACAAATGGCAAGATCTGAATGATGTCCACGTATTGGACAATCACGCATCGATTGGCTGAGATGTGACTTTGGCAACTTACTCTTAAATGTCTCTGAGATATATGTGTCTTGGTCCTCTCTGCATCTCTGGAGAGAGAAAGAGAAAAGGCCAGCTGGGCGCGGGGTGCACGCCTGTCATCCCAGTGGCTCCGGAGGCTGAGGCAGGAGGATCGTGAGTTCAAAGGTAGCCTCAGCAATTTAGCGAGGCCCTAAGCAACTCAGTGAGACCCTGTCTCTAAATAAAATGTAAAATAGGGCTGGAGGTGTGGCTCAGTGGTTGAGTGCCCCTGAATTCAATCCCCAGCGCCCCCTGTCCCCCCAAATTAAGCAGTGATGTATGTGTGGTTGCTTCTAAAGAAGAAAGCACAAACTGCATGGGGCAGGGGTACTTAGACTGTCCCTAAAGTCTCTTTCTCCTGTCCTCCTGGTGGCATGCATGTGACAGGAGCCACAGGCTGCCCGGGCCGCCTGCGAGGCCCAGAGCCCGGCATCTGGAAGGGATCAAGGGCCGCTGCTCGCCTCGCCCTCCCCCAGCCTGTTCCAGGGGTCGCTCCAGGCTGGGGGGTTTCAGGCTGTGACTCCACAGAGGGCTCGTCTTCCAAGGGGAAGAGCCCATCGGGGTGCTCTCTGAACACACTCTGCCACGGCCTGTGTGAACAGCTCAGCCTGGCACATCTGAGTTTTGGGGACTCCTGTCCCCAAGCCACAAAGCACAGGGCAGGGGAGGTGGGGGCTTAGCCCCCCTGGTCAGGAAGCCTCGCTGGGCTGCAGCTGGGCCTGGTAACTCCTTTCTGCCTGGGGCAGGGCCAGGGGAGAGGGGAAGGGTGGTGTGCCCTGTGGCAACATTGCAGTCTCTGCAGGCTTTTTGTGATGAAATCTCCATCTTTGCTCCTTGTTCTTCCTGTACTTCTAAAAGGAACCGCTGTGCAGGCCCCAGTCCTGCCTGGGACTCGGCCACCCGCATCTCCAGGGCTGAGCTTCTAGGGGGAAGCGGCTAGTGGCGGGTAGGCCAGAAAAAGCCAGGGGTTTGGAATCCCCGGAGCCCTGTGGGCAGCCACTTCCTGGCTGGGTGACATGAGCCTGGAGACTTCTTCTGGGGCCGAGCTTAACCCATTGTGTCCCCTTGTCCTATGTAGAACTGAAAAGTTGGGACTTCGTGGGTTAAATCTGCCATCTGCATCCGGGCGCGGGTGGCGCACGCCTGTCATCCCAGCACTTTGGGAGGCTGAGGCAGGAGGATGGCGAGTTCAAAGCCAGCCTCAGCCATGGCGAGGCACTGAGCAACTCAGTGAGACCCTGTCTCTAATAAAATACAAAAAAGGGCTGGGGATGTGGCCCAGTGGTCGAATACCCCTGAGTTCAATCCCCAGTACCAAAAAATAAAAATAAAAATAAAAAAAACCCTGCCATCTGCAACACGAGACCCCACCTGAGAGGCGGAGGGAGGGAGAGAAAGGGCCTAGCACAAAGTAGCTTCACGCAGAACCCAACTCCGTTCTTCACTTCTACCCACGTTTAATGAGCATCTACTGGGGGCCGGGGCAGCGAGCGCAGCCCTCTCACAGACCCTCGCTGTCCTGTCCCACAGGAGCAGCCCCGGGGCCTCCCTCCGTGCCCCTTCACCTCAGCGTCCTCCGCCTTGTGGGACGTCATGGCCACAGCCCGGCTGCTGGAGCATCTGGGCTCCTGTCCACAGGAGCCTCGGAGCGGCCGAGTCTGCCCTGGGCCTGACAGCGGCTGGACTGGGGCACAGGTGACCTGCGTCCACCCACCCAGCAAACCTCCGACTGCTTTGTAGCAGACGCTGCCGACAGACGCAGGTCTACGGCCTTCATTAGGACCCCCAGCCTCCCAGATTATGGAGGAAGCCGAGGCAAAGAGTCTGGGTGATTTTCCAAAGACCACAGAGATTCACCCTCAGAGTTGGAATTCCTGAGGCCCACGAGTCTGGGTTCAGAGTCTGTGTTCCCAAGCCTGGAGCTCTACAGCTGTGGGTATACAGTAAGCACTCAATTCGTGCTAGCTGTTCCTAGTGTTCCTTCCTGGGTGGTCTTCATGGGCAGGAGCTCAGGGCAGTCCCCAGCAGGTGAGACTGACACCATCTTCCTCTGTCACCATCTTGAATTCTTTTTTTTTTTTTGGTACCGAGGATTGAACTCAGGGGCACTCGACCACTGGGCCACATCCCCAACCCTTTCCTGTATTTTATTAGAGACAGGGTCTCACTGAGTTGCTCAGTGCCTCACCATGGTTGAGGCTGGCTTTGAACTTGTGATCCTCCTGCCTCAGCCTCCCAAGTGCTGGGATGACAGGCGTGCGCCACGGCGCCAGCTTGAATTCTTAATGATCTTTAAACAAGTGGCTGCCCTTATTTTTGCTGTGCCCTGGGTCTGGCAAATCACATAGTTGGTCCTGCTGAGTGTCCTGCAGGGGCGAGTGCCTGCTTCCCCTCCCTCCCTCCCTGGGCTGTGAGCTCCTTGGGATCTAAGATTCAGTCTCTGCACCCACCTAGCTCACGACCAGTGCATAGCAGGATGGGACAGACAGAGGTCACCAGGGCTTCAGTGGTTGTCCCCCCTCTTTCCCTCAACCCCTCAAATGATAGCTTCCAGCCCAGGAGCCTCAGGAGCTGCCCCAATGTGCCGGGATTCTGGCTGGTAGCCACAGAATCAGGTCTTTGCAGACTGGCAGGGAGAAGGATGGAATCACAGGACCCCAGAGCCCCTGCACCTGGGGAATCCCAGCCAGGCCTGAAAGACCTAGTGCACTGTGCATCAAGATGCCAGCTCTGAGCTGGAGGGGGGGCGGCACATGCCTGTAATCCCCAGCCGCTCAGGAGGCTGAAGCAGGAGGATTGAGAGTTCAAGGCTAGCCTCAACAATTTAGGGAGGCCATGAGACCCTGTCTCCAAAAAAAAAAAAAAAAAAAAAAGGGCTGTGGCTCAGTGGTTGAACACCCCTGGGTTCAATCTCTGGTACTAAAAAAAAAAAAAAGAAAGAAAGAAATGCTGGCTCTGTGAACAGCACCAGGGAGACCAGCACAATGTGAGAGTACACCAGCTGCGGCGGCGGCGGCTGGGCAGTTTCTCCAGCTTCAGGTGCTGGAAGTGATTGTAAGCTCCTGTCGTGGCCAGCCACAACGCCGCGGGAGGAAAACTCTCAGAGGCAGAGTAAAGATACTACTACTTTTACTTCTACTTTCTTAGAGAGAGCTTAGAGAGGGAAAGAAAGATTTTTAGAGAGAAAGATTAGAGAGAGCTTTTCTTCTTGCCTTTTTAGCTTAGAGAGAGAGAAAGAAAGATAGAGAGAGCTTCTTAGAGAGAGATTATTTTTTAGAGCTTCTTTCTTCTTTCTTCTTTCTTCTTTCTTCCTCGGGAGCCTCGGCCTGACTCTGACCAGCCATTACTTCTTCTATCTGGTTTCTCTTCTGTAACCGCTCTGCCTACGTTCTGGCTGCTCTGATTCTTTTCTTCTTCTCCGACCCGAACTCTTCTTCCGACCGAGCGACTGCATGACTGACTGAATGAATTCATTCTTCTCCTGACTCCGACCGCTTTCACCCGGTTATATACCTTTAGCTTTGCGGGTGCCTCACGTGCATTTACAGGTGCGTCACATACATACTTATTATCAGGTGGAACTTATGGCTTCCAGCTGACCGCAATAGCCATCTCCCTAATTGGGGCTCCTTCATATTCTTCCCTTTTAGTTTAAAAGGTGCTTTTTAATTCTATTTTCTATATTTTATTTTCTCTATTTTCTTTTATTTTCTTGTCCCTACCTGGCTTTTCACCTTTTGTTTTAAAAGGGTGGATATTTGAGCCCTTTTTGAGGAGGTGCTGTGGCTTTAAGGAAGCCTACTGCTGAGGAGCAGCTAACGCACTTAGTTAAGCACAATTGCATAAGCGGCTTTGACTTTTTTTTTTTTTTTTTTTCTATTTTCTTGTCTCTTCTTTATTTTTATGGCTTTTTTGCCAAAGCTCAATGGCTTTTTCTCTGCATGGTTTTCACCGTGCTTTTTAATTCTCTATTTTCTTTTAAGCTCATGGCTTTTTTCTTTATGGCTTTTTGCTAAAGCTCAAGGCTTTTTCTCTGCATGGCTTTTACCATGCTATTACTTTCTGGCTTCTTTATTTTTTATGGCTTTTGGCCGGCTACTCGCTTCATGGCTTCGGCTTCTCGCCGGCTCTCACCGGCTACTCGCTTCAGCTTTTCGCTAATTCTTAACTGGCCTCAACTGAGTACTACTCTTTTTGCTGGTCTCAACTGAGTCAGACTATGCTTTCTTCTCCTCTCTCCTCACTATCTTAGCTTCTTGTTCTTATATCTTATTTTTTCTTCTCTGCCTGCCGAGCCCCGGACGGGCCACCAGGTGATGCCAATCCCGAGTGCAGTCTTGTGCTCGGTGCAAGGTAAAGACCCTCCCTAGGTGGCAGATGTGACTCAGTCCAAAGGCTCAAGTGCAGCATGGGTGAAAGTGTCCTCCTTTGTCTAGGGAGCAGGCAGTGCGGGAAAGGCAGGGCACGTTTGTTGAGCACCTACTATGCACCAGACTCTAATTGTTCCATTTGTAATTGCTACTTTAAAAAAAATTGAGATGAAATAAATGCCCATGAATTTACCCATGTTAAAGTGTACAGTTTGGTGGCGTTCAGTTCATTCCCGGTGCTGTGCAGACACTGCCTCTGTTAAGCAATGGTGCATGCCTGTAATCCCAGCTGCTTGGGAGGCTGAGGCAGGAGGATTGCATGTTCAAAAGCCAGCCTCAGCAACTTAGCGAGGCCCTAAGCCACTCAGTGAGACCCTATCTCTAAATAAATAAAATACAACAAAAGGCTGGGGATGTAGCTCAGTGGTTAATTTTTTTTTTTTTTTAATGGTACAATCCCTGGTACCAAAAAAAAAAAAAAAAAAAAAAAGTTATAAAATGATTTCGTCACCCCCAAGGGAAGCCTTGCACCTGTCACCCGCTCACCTCCATTCTCCCCTGCCTTGGCCTCGGGTGACGACTGATCTGCTTTCCATCTCAATGGATTTACCTCTTGGACATTTCATTTCACGTGGCCCCTTGGACCTGGCTTCTTGCACTTGGCTCGAGGTCCCGAGCGCATCCGTATTTCGGCGTGCGGCAGTACCTGGTTCTTTTCTTTGCTGAATCATATTCTACTGTGTCGATTCCTCACATTTGGTTTATCTTCCCATCCACGGGTGGACATCTGGGTTGTTTCCACTTTTTGGCTTTTAGGAGTGTCCACGTTTCAGTGTGGGCATGTGTTTTCAATCTTCTTGGGTTTACACCAGGAGTGGGATTGCGGGGTCAGCTGGTGATTCTGCACTGAACCTTCTCAAGAATCCCCAAACTGCTTCCTACAGCAGATGCACCCTCTTACACCCGCCCCTCTGGGCTACGGACAGGGTTCCGATTCCTCTCCACCCACCTTGGCCCTTGTTATCATCTGGTCTTTGTTTGTTTGCTTGGTAATCACCCAGTTTTCAAGGGGGCCGCGAGTAAGTCCTTACTGAGGCTTAAGCACATCGCCATGGCTTCCAGACTTGCAGGAAAAATCATATAAAAACCAGACTTGGAGCCAGGTGCGGTAACACTCGCCTGTAGTCCCAGCACTTGGGAGGCTGAGGCAGGAGGATCGTGAATTCACAGCCAGCCTCAGCCATGGCGAGGCACTGAGCAACTCAGTGAGACCCTGTCTCTAATAAAATACAAAAAAGGGCTGGGGATGTGGCCCAGGGGTCGAGTGCCCCTGAGTTCAATCCCCGAAAAAAAAAAAAAAAAAAAAAAAAAAAAACAGACTAGAGGACCAGCAATTTGAGGCCCCCAGAATATTCCTCCTAGAGAGGACTCTGCCAGGCCCAGCTGCTCCCAGCTGCACCAGATCCGAAGGGCCTGGCCATGATACTGACATCACAAACTGCCCCCAAGAGGCATGTGGGTGTCCTTGAGGGGGAAGTGGCTGTGGGGGAGTTAAGACAGAGCCGGGTCCCTTAGAGCCCAGGCCTCTTCATCACCAACCCCTCTGCCTGAGCTGAGTGTCACCCAAGTAGGCAGCATTTGGCCTCCCCAGCTGGGTCACTGATGGCCTACAGGAACCTGCGGGGACCATGCTGAGTCCGGGTATCAGAAAGCGGTTGAAGAGGGCCAGCCCGTGCCCGTCAGGCATGTGGCTCCTTCTACTCCTCAAGGGACCCAGGAACACGATCCTGTCATCGTTGCAAGGGCACTAACAACTACCACCGATGAACACAGCACGGGCCCTCATGCCCTGGTGTGTAAGTAATCCCGGGAGTTCACCGGGCGCTTCCTGAGTGCCCGGCCCGGGGCAGATGCATCACTTCATGAATTTGCTCGACGACCCGTGGGGCGTGGCCATTATGATCTCTGGGATGCTCGGAGAAGGTCAAGTCTGTGTTAGTCGGACCAGGAGGATGCTTTCGGCTGCAAGTTACCGTCACCCCATCTTAGCAGGCTTCGTGGTCTTCATCAACAAGACAGTCATGATTTCACGTGCTCAGACATCGGAGCCGGGACACGCGCCCGGGGCCACACTGCCCGCAGCTGCTCAGCATCACCACCAGCGCTGGCCGTCCTGCCAACTCGGATCTGACACCCTGGGCTCGACTGTCTCTAGCTGCGGGCGTTCCCAGGAGGGGGGAACTGTTCCCATCCCTGGATCATGTGACCGCCAGGGAACCAATCACAGGCAAGGCAGATGGAAATCCCAGGCTGGGCATGTCATTTGGGTAGAATAAATGCTGGGGACATGGCACAGGGTCAAGGTCAACCACGGGGCTCAAGTTGGAAACCAAGGGTGCTCTCTTCTTGATCTCCTGAATGTTCAGGAATGTGTAGCTCACGCCAGGTTGATCTGCCTACATCCAGCCCAGCCCTGCCCCATCTGACTTTTTTTTAAAAATTTTAAATTTGTTTTAATTAGTCATGCATGACAGTAGAATACATTTATGCACTGTGATATATCATACATAGATGGGATATAATTTCTCATTTTTCTGAGTGTGCATGTTGCAGAATCATATTGGTCATGTAGTCACATATACACATACAGTAATAATGTCTGTTTCATTCCACTATCTTACCCACCCCCACATCCCCTCCCTCCCCTCCCTTCACTTCCCTCTACCTAATCTAAGGTAACACTATTTTTCCCTAGTGCCCCCCCCACCTTATTGTGAATTAGCATCCATATATTAGAGAAAACATTCCGCCTTTGGTTTTGTGGGATTGGCTTATTTTGCTTAGCATGATATTCTCCAACTCCAACCATTTACTGGCAAATGCCATAATTTCACTCTTTTTAAAGCTGAGTAATATTCCATTGAATATATATATATATATATATATATATATATTACATTTTCTTTATCCATTCATCTATTGAGGGACACCTAGGTTGGTTCTATAATCTAGCTATTGTGAATTGAGCTGCTATAAACATTGATGTGGCTGCGTCACTGTAGTATGCTGATTTTAAGTCCTTTGGGTATAAGCCAAGGAGTGGGATAGCTGGGTCAAAGGGTGGTCCCAGTTTTCTGGGGAATCTCCATACTGCTTTCCAGAGCCTCACTACGTTGCTCAGGCTGACCTTGAATTCCTGGGCTCAAGCGATCCTCCTGCCTCAGCCTCCTGACCAGCTGGGTCCACACCTACGTACCACCATGCCAGGCTCGGAAGAGTACTTTTTTTTTTTCTTTCCCTGTGGTGCTGGGGATGGGACCCAGGGCCTCACCCATGCTAAGCCTATGCTCTACCACCAGGCGACACCCCAGCTCCCAAATTCCTTTTTACCCACCCTTTCCAGTGCCCAGGCATCTTCCACCTTGGATCTGAGCTGGGCACGCCCCTGGTCCAGCTGACCGGTGGCCCTGCACGTCCATTCCGATCAGGCAGCCCCAGCTCAGAGCCCAGGCGGGGGGCTCCTCCTCCTGCTCCTGGTCCGGTGTCCTCTCGCATTAGCCTCCCCCGGCTGCCCGCGGGGCCCAGGCCTCTCAGAGCTGCTCCTGTTCAGACCGACATATCCGGCTAATCAGCAGTTCTGGCCGGGGCCTGGAGGGCAAAGGCCTCTTGGATCTGCTGCCTGGCCACGTGCACCAGCTGCTCCCAGGCCTGAGGTTCCAGCTCGGCTGGACCACGGAGCAGGGCCGGGGCCCACCGTCAGACGAAGACAGAGGGTGCCGGCCACCAATTTCCTCGCACCGGATGCTGGATCTTGAGACAACTTCCATGGTGGCAGGGAGGGCCTTGGAGGAAAGAGAGGGAAGGAGGACAGAGAGAGAGGAAAGAAGAGAGGGAGAAGAAGTGGGGGGTCCCCGAGCAAGCCTGACCTAGCAGGGGGCCTCGTCTTCCCAGCCTATCTGCATTTCTGATCCTGGAGGCAGCACTTGGAACACAGCAGGCGGAGTGGGCTGAACTGACCTGGAAAACGAGCAAAAGAGAAATCCCTAGGACGAGGGGGAGGAGGAGGAGGAGAGAGATTCAGAGAAGGACAAGAAGGGGCAGCCGTAATTCCCAGGGGCCAGCACGACTGTTTTGCTCGCCTCCGTGTCCTTGTTGCTGTGGTCTGAATATTGGTGTCCCTCCAAAATCGGATGTTGAAATCGAATCCCCAGTGTGCTGGTCTTAGGAAGCCGGGCCTTTCGGGACGTGACGAGGTCTCCAGGGCAGAGTGAAGGCACAGCAAGAAGGGGCTACGCGTGACCAGGAACAGGCCCTCCCTGACACCAAACCTGCTGGTGCCTTGATCTTGGCCCTCCCGGGCCCCAGACCCGAAAGCAGCACATTTCTGCTGTTGATGACTTACCCCGTCTTGGGAATTTTTGTTACAGCAGCCTGAATGGACGGAGACACACACATGCGAATGGAGTCCCTGGAATTCAGTGGTGGCTCCTCTCATGTTTATCTTGCTGAACCAAAGAAATGGAAGAGAGGGGAGGAAGAAGGGAGGGAGGAAGAAGACAGGGGAAGGGAGGGAAGGGGTGAGGGGCAGATCGGAGCAGACAGGCGGGGGGGGGGGGGGGTGAAAAGGGGAGGCTCAGAGACAGGGGAAGGGCAGGGAGGACCACAGGCTTCGGAGGAGCAGGGAGGGGGTGTGGACAGAGAGGAGCCACCCAGCCAGGGAAAGGGAAGCCGAGAGGCTGGGAAGCCGTGGGAGCCGGAGCAGGCCCAGCCCTTTGATGGCAATGCACAGTAGCGAGGAGCGAGGACCTGACAAGCGCCAACAGGCCCATCACGAGCTCAAAAGCGCTACATCTGTCAGGGTTTCAGCGTCTAAGTCAGCACTTCCCTTAGGCCCGGATTCTGCAACTGCGTCTTCCCCCTCCCACAGCTCCCACTGGCACGCGGGGCTTGTCACAGAGCCGTCACATTTCCAGGGAGCCTGGGGGTGGGCAGAAAGGCCACGGTGAGGGGCCACGCGTGGGCAGCCTCCCCCTCCGCAGGGTGTCCCGTGGAAGGAGGGCACTGGGTGAGCCGGGAACATTTTTAGCAGACGCTGGGGGATTCCAAGACAATGAACCTCAGAAGCAGGCTGAATGGTGTGTCCCCAAATTCACATCCACAGGGACCTCAGAGTGTGACCTTCTGTAGAAGGTGACTTTTTTTTTTTTTTGGTACCAGGGATTGAACTCAGGGGCACTCGACCACTGGGCCACATCCCCAGCCTTTTTTGTATTTTATTCGAGACAGGGTCTCACTGAGTTGCTAAGTGCCTCACCATGGTTGAGGCTGGCTTTGAACTCGCGATCCTCCTGCCTCAGCCTCCCAAGTGCTGGGATGACAGGTGTGTGCCACCGTGCCCGGCAGAAAGTGACTTTTGCAGAGCTGACTATGTAAGGATCTTCACCTGCTGTCCTCCTGGACTTAGGGTGGGATCTACATCCCAGGAAGGCCGGGTGAAGAGGGAGGTTGGGTGACCATGGAGGCAGACCAAGGTGACCAAGGATGCAGCAACCACCTGAAACTCAGAGAAGCAAAGACTCATAGGCATCTAGAACCTTCAGAAGGAATGTGGTCCGGACGGCACCTTGATTCTGGTCTGCTAGGCTGCAGAATGTGCCAGAATAAATTTCTCTCATTTCCAGCCACCTGGTTGGGGTGAATGGTTATGGTAGCCTAGGAAACTAACATGCACCCTAAAACTCTATGGGTCATTTCCACTCTTGCATTGGCTGTATTTGGGGGATCGGTACCTGGAGTTTGGCAGGACCAAAAAGGGTTAGGGCCTAGATGCTGGTGGGTGTTGACTTCTAATTTCACAGTGTCAGTCACTTTCCTGTGAGGTTCTTGTCCTTCTTAAAACATCTCAACTGAGCTGATGAGGGGGGGCCCTGGAGTTTGTCCCCAGTCACCTTGCTTGGAATCTTGCACTTGCTCAAGGACCTGTCAAAGAAAGATGATCTGTGTACTTAAGCAAAGTTAGGAGACTGGATATGAAGCATGAAATGACGAGGAAACCATAAAATGCGCAGTGTTAGCAAGTGACCAGGATGTGATCCAACCTGGCTGATCCCCAGAATGCAGAGAGGTGGGGTAGGGTGTCCCTGTTTGCCTGGGACTTGCCTGGGTTTAGGACTGGAAGTCCCATGTCCTGGGCAAACTGGAATTCTTACTCCCCTGCATCGAAGAGGCAACTTCACCTAGGAACTGAAGGAGTCATCCACCCACCCATCCATCCATCAATCCATTCATCTATTTCTCCAGCCATCATCCACCCACCCATTCATCCATTTTTTCCTTCCATCCATCCATCCACCCACCCATCCATCCATTTATCCATTCATCTATTTATCCACCCACCCATCCACCCATCCATCCATCCATCCATCCATCCATCCCTTTTTAGGCTAGGGCAGGTGGAAGGGAGGAGGTGGAGCCCACCAGGCACAGGGAATAGAACATGGGAGTGCTCAGAGGCCGGAGCAGGTAACTTGTGTGCAAGGAACAGAACCATTCTAGGTAGGATGGGTTGGGAGAGTGGAGAAGACGTGAAGGCAACTGGGTTGGGTCGGGGTCACATAATGCAGAGCCTGGCAGAGCTGAAGGGTGAGCAAAGTTGTCTCATTCTCGTTGGATGCCATGGCACCGAGAAGCCAAGCAACCTGCCTATTGCAACACAGCTTTGCAGTGTTAGAGCTGAGCTCAGGAGCCAGGACCTTTGACTTTCTGTTTTTCTTTCAGTTGAACCCTGCTTCCTTTTCTGAGGAGGTGAAAACGGCAATACAGCAGGCACCAGAGAGGACATTTCCAGGTTCTCTTGCCGCCCCTGAAGGCTTGGCTTGTCTGGGCAGTGGGGCACTCCCCCAGAACTCGGGGGCCGCCCTGTGCTCTGCTAGTCTTTCTGTCTGCCCCCTTAATTTCCAGGACTTTCAATTTCCTGATCTAAGAGAATTTTACAGACATGGCATGCGTGGCTGGCTGTAATAACCGTCTGTCGAATAAATGACCTCTTCTGTTTGACTTGCAGGTAGTTAAAACGTCATGCTGAGAGCAAAGGTGACATACTTGGGCGGAGGGGGTGGGGGGCTGCTTTGCCTGTGACCTGCGGGCTGTCTCCACTCTTGGGAGCTGCAGTTTCATTGACAGAACATGACTAACTGTGTTGATTTAACTCTTTTGGTGTTTGGAACTGGTTAAGCAAAAATATTTGGCATAAGAAATGCTTCCTGAATCTGTTTTTGGGTCCCCCTGGACTAGCGCCTCCAGGTTTCCCTAGGAAGTCCCCTCTCCCCGTCTTCCCCTCTCCCCCTCCCCCCAGCCTCTAATCCCAGGGCTTTGAGTAACATTAAATGCATCCTTCAGGTCAATTAGTGTCATGTGACACGGGATTGGCCAATCACAATGTGGCATTCTCCTGGCCACAGCGATTGGCTCAGAGATGGGCACGTGGTCCAGTCAGACCCAATGGGATGTCGTGATTTTTGCAACAACATTTGGAAAAGGATACTCAAACCTTTTCTGCTGCATTTGAACCTGAGACAATGTGACCGGACCTGCCAGGAGGCATTTCATGGAGTAAGAAAACAGAAGCACTATGGAGAAGAGGCCAGGTGCTGGTGCTATCTGCACCCCTAGACCCAACAGTGCCTGGAGCCCACCTCTGATGGTTAATTTTATTTGTCAGTTTTAGTGGATTAGAAGAGCCCAGATAAAAAACGTTTGTTTCTGAGTGTATTTGGAAGGGTTTCTGAATAAGGCTAGCTTTTGAATTGATGGCCTCAGTTAAGTAGATGGCCCTCTCCCGTGTGCCTGTGTCACCCAATCTGATTAGGGTCTGAATAGAACAAAAGGTGGAGGAAGGATGAGTCTGTCCTCTTCCCGCCTCTCTGTTTTCACGGCGCTGGGGGTGGAAGAGGCCAGGGCTATACCTCTGAGCCACGGCCCTGGCCCCTGGCTTTGCTCTGAGCTGAGCTGTCATCTCCTTTTCTGCTCTTGGACTGGGACTTACACCACCCACTGGGTTCTCGACCTTCAGACTTTCTGAGTTACACCAAAGCCTGTAACCGGGTCTCCAGCTAGCCGGTGGCAGATGATGGGACTTCCCAGCATCACAATAGTGTAAGCCAATTACCAAATATATTTATACATGTACACCCCATGGCCGTGCTTCTCTGGAGAATCCTGAGTAACACACAGCCTCTCCTGTGGATATTTCAGTTATATATGCCAAGAAATGCCCTGATTTTGCCCAAACCAACTTGAGACACATTCTGGCCTACTTGGAATCTAAAGTAGTAACAAGCTCATCATCTAGGGTAGGGGTCGGCCAGCCAGAGCTTGTGGGCCAGATCCAACCCACCGCCTGTCTTTGCCTTTTGTTTTCTCTTGAAGATTTGTATTGAGGTATAATGTATATTATATGAAATCCATTCCTCTAAATGCATTTGATGCATTTTAATAAATTTAATAAGTAAATTTAAATAATTTGATGCATTTTAGTAAATGTATACAGACATGAAATCAGCACCAAAATCAATTTTTAAAATACTTCTATCCATTCCCAAAGTTTCCCTCATCTCCTCCCCACCCCCCTGCCAGGGGGAGAGAAACCTAGGGCCGTGCTCATGCTAGGCAGGCCCTCTGCCACTGACCTACACTCCCAGCCCCTCAGGTCCTTTCTCACTTTATCAGTAAATGAATTTTTTTTTGTTTTTTCTTTTTGGTGCCAGGGAGTGAACTTAGGGGCATGCCCGTCCACCACTGAGCCACATCCCCAGCCCGATTTTGTATTTTATTTTCAGACAAGGTCTCACTACATTGCCTAGGGCCTCACTGTTGCTGAGGCTGGCTTAGAACTCGTGATCCTGCTGCCTCAGCTCCCCGAGCCACTAGGAAGTAAATGATTTTTTTTCTTTTTTAACAGCTTTGTTGAGATGTGATTCACATACCCCACAATTCATTTACAATGTACAATTTAGTTTTTTTTTAGTATGTTTAAGATCTATGCAATCATCATCACAGTGATTTTAGAGTATTTTCATCACTTCCAGAGGAACCCTGCAGCCTGTAGCTGTAACTCCCTGCACCCCCAGCCCCTGGCTCCTCCCTCTCTGGCCACCAGCCACCACCGTCTCCCCATCTATGGATTTGTCAATTCCGGGCCTTTTGTGTAAATGGAATCACATGCAGCCATTGTAGCTGGTGCAGCCTAATCGCAGGTTCATCCCTCCTGCTCCATTCCCCTTTATGGCCGGGTGGCACTTCAGTCTCTGAGTACCCCACAGCTTCTGTGGCATTCATGGGTTGATGGGCATTTGGGCTGTTTCCATTTTTGGCGACTCTGAGTCCTACAGCCATTTGTCCACAGGTTTCTCTGGGGACATGTGTTTTCATTTCTGTCGAGTAGGTGACCCAGGGGTGGGACCCCTGGGCCATGTGGTGGCTCTATGCTCACCCACCTGAGGACCTGCCAGGCTCTCTTCCAAAGTGGCCGTGTGGTCACCAGCAGTGGGTGACGGCTCTGGTTTCTCCACATCCTCACCAGCACTCGTTATGAGGGTTTTGAGATGAGAGCCACCAGTAAGGGAAGCACTACCTCCTTTTGTCCATAAAGGTTTTTTTTTCTCTTTTATTTATTTACTTATTTATTTTTGGTACCGGGGATTGAACTCAGGGCCACTCGACCACTGGGCCACATCCCCAGCCCTTTTTTTGTATTTTATTAGAGACAGGGTCGCACTGAGTTGCTTAGGGCCTTGCTTTTTGCTGAGGCTGGCTTTGAACTTGCGATCATCCTGCCTCAGCCTCCCAAGTGCTGGGATTACAGGCGTGTGCCACCTCATGTGGCTGTCCATAAAGTTTTATTCGAATACTCATGTCACTTGTCATTGACGTACCATCGACTTCTGCTTTTTACACTCCAATAATGCAGTTGAGGAATTACTACTGCAGGATCCCTAATTAAGGAGATAGCTAAGATTGTGGTTAGCTGTGAGCCATAAGCATGACCACCTTCCATGGTCTCCTGAGTCTTGGCCCGGGACATTGTAGATCGGGTCGGCGCCATTTGCATGATCTCGCGAGACTTGGCCTGGGGGATTGTGGGTGGTTGTCAGTGCCATTTGGTGGTGGTTGGAGGAGCGTGGACGGCGTGTCAGGGTGTTGTTGGAGCCAGAGAGAGATGCTGGCAGAATAAAAAGTCTGTTTGTTTCCAGTCTGCCTCTGAACTTATTCCCGCAGCTTTGTTGCTCCAAGCGGCCATCGCTTCAGGCGGCAACATACTACAAAGCTGATGTGACCTGCAAAGCCAAAAACAGTTACGTATTTTTTAAGATTTGTTTTTATTTTTTATTGGTGCATTATAGTAATAGATTCCAGGTAACATCTTCATACACGCCCATACCATATTGTTCTTTTTTTGAGGAGGGGTACCTGGGATTGAACTCAGGGACACTCGACCACTGAGCCACATCCCCAGCCCTATTTTGTATTTTATTTAGAGACAGGGTCTCACTGAGTTGCTTAGGGCCTCGCTTTTGCTGAGGCTGGCTTTGAACTTGCCATCCTCCTGCCTCAGCCTCCCAAACCACTGGGACGACAGGTGTGTGCCACTGTGCCAGGCTACTCTCTTGTTCTTTACAGAAAATGTTTACTGGTCTCTGTTTAGACCAATTAATTCTCTTATTTCTTGTAAAAGGAAAGTAAGGTCTGGCAAGATTCCTCCTCTACCTGGAGACACACAGGCGGGACTGGAGTCTTTCTGGGCCTCAGTTACCAAGTCTCTAAAGCGGGGCACCATCCTCAGAAGCTGTGGTGAGAGGTGAATGAGACGCAGGCAGTGAGGGGCTCAGCCGGGGCGGATGCTCGTGCAACCTGACCCGTCTCCAGCACCGGAACACCCGGTGCAGTCCAGTCTCCCCGCACCCCGAGCAGAGCCCTTTCCTGTCTGCTAGAGGAGGCGGCTGGTGTCTGGTGTCCGCACCCAGGCTTCCTTCTGATCTAGAGAAGCCTGAGACGCGCGTCTACATGAACACGTCTCGGAAAACCTCACCGCATGCGGAACGGGGTCCCCTCTCCTCTCCCCGTCCTCCGGTCTCTTCCATCCTGTGGGTCGCTGGCGCATCATCCGGCAGCTGGCTCCTCAGCTCTGCAGACGTCAGTCCCTCCTAGTCCATGCCAGAGGGTCAGCTCAACCCTCTCTCTCTCTCGCCCTCTCTCTCTCGCTCTCACACACACAACAGGCCAGACTCCAGGAACTGAGCGCGCAGGGCTCCGTCTGAGGGCAGCCAGGACCCTCAGCTGGCTGCGGAACCTTGAGGGGTACTCAACCTCTCTTGGTCTCGGTTTCCTTATCTGTAAACCTTGACCGCCACGTGCCCTGGGGCCCCGTGAGCATTCAGCAAGCTAATGTGTGGGGCCACAGGGCACACTGCCTGGCCTGGCTCTGTAAGTGCATTCTCAGAAAAGCCAGCCTCTGTGCAAGCGACTCTTGCATTCTTCCCGTTTTTACCCCGGGGAAAGGGGCTCAGAGATGTGGAGTGAGTTCCCCAAGGGCACACAGCAAGTGCCTCACTTCCTGTACCACCTCAGACCAGCCCTTCCTCCCTCAGAGCTTCCGTGTCCCCCCATCTGTCGCCATCCCTGGACTGATATCTGGAAGCTCTTGTCCTGGCTTCCTTGGGGTCTCTCTCTTGGGAGGGGTGAGATGGCCTTAGGAGCGTCCGATGATCCACACCAGAGGTCCAGCTCTGGCCCTGCGGTGTTTCTGCTCTTGGCACGATTGGGAGTGGATGGTGGTTCCTGGGAGTGGATGGGGGTTCCTGGCATCGCTGCAGCAGGGTCTGGAAGCCCTGACTCCGCTCAGACTCATATGCACCAATGGCTGCACCTCACCAGCCATTTCACCGCATCCGCTGTCCGGAGTTCCGCAGCATTCCTGGGACCAGCTGCCTGGGGGAATTCAGGTCCTGCTGTGGTGTGAATGTGTCCCCCAAAGTTCGTGGGTTGGAAACTTAATCCCCAAAGTCATGGGTTGATGGTACTTGGAGGTGGGGGCTTTGGGAGGTGATTAGGGTGGGGCCCCATGGTGGCATTAGTGGCTTTGTAAGAGGAAGACTGAGCCAGCTGTCTCAACCTGCGATGCCTGCGTTTATGTTATAATGCACCATGGGGCCTCCACCTGATGCTAAGCTGCAGCTCTTGGACTTCCTAGTCTCCAGAACCACAGGCAAATAAACCTCTCTTCTTTATAAATTTCCCAGCCTGGGGTATTCTGATATAGCAACAGAAAACGGACTAAAATTCCAGTGGTGGCTTTGCCTGGTATGACAGTCCATGCCTTAGTTACTGTCACCTGTTCCTGGCCAGTTCCTTCTCCATCTCCTGGCCCTGTCTGCAACCTCACCTCCAGTGTCACTCACCTGGATTACTCATCTTAGTAACCTCTCCCCCTCAGTCTTCCCATCCTAGCTGCCTGGTTGCTTCCTTCAGCATACCTGACCAAGTGACAACTCCACCCTTATTAATATTTGTGTTGATGTCTGTGTAGAGTCTGCAGATCCTGCAGGGGTGGGACTGGTGCCTGTGTTTTTCATCAATCTATAATCCAGCTCTGTCCGTGCCCAGCACATAGTAGATGCTTAATGCATTTTCAGTAAATGAATGAAAACCTTTCTGGGAAGCAGTGAGGGAGGCCTGGGGAAGCTGCTTTTGGCAGAGAGAACATGCTGAGCTGGAGGTCCCGCTGCGGGGAGCTGACCTCATCCTTCTTGTTCTCCTCCGGAACTTTGTCCAGGGACCACAGGGCGACGTGGAGGGAACTGTATGTACAAACTGTTTTCGCAGCTTTTCAGACTTCCCATCAAGTTGCCTTCCCAAGAGAACACATTACCCAGAGCGTTCCCTCCTGCTCCGCCAGGCAGGGTCCCAAGGATCAGCCCTTTGTTTATGATAATAAAGCCAGGCCCATGGCAACGCCTTGTGATGTCATAGGAGTGTGAGGTCATAAATCCTTCCAGGGGAAGAACGAGCGGCCACGGACACAATGGATCAGGAGCCTCGCTGGCCCTGCGGGGCTGTTGCTAGATACGATATTTTAGACTAGGTAGTTTCTTTTTTATTTTTATTTATTTTTTATTTTTTAATTTCCCCCACTGTTGTTTTTTCATCCATTAAAAAATAACTAAAATAAATAAATAAAGTTTTAAAAGACTCTGAGTGGAAAGATTTGTCCCAGGAATTTCCTGTTGGCTCACGTCCAGCGAGCTGGGGATGCGGCGGTGATGGGAACAGGGCTCGATCCATCGTCCCGGACCTGCGACGAGCTCGCGGCCTCCACTCCGGGCTCCGCGGTGAGACTCCGCCAAGCCTTGGAGAGGCCGCGCTCCGCAGGGGGCTGGCGGGGCCGGGCCCGAGTTTCTCCGCTAACGCTGCCGCCCTGCCCCTGGCGTCCGCCTCCTCGGGTTTGCTCCCTCCGTCTTTTTGTGACTGGCGCCTTCTTTTGGGTTTTCTCTCTGTGTCTCTCCCCGCCTCCGCCGGCGCCTCCTCCCTCGCGCCAATCCCTCCCTCTCAGCCTCAGCCTCTGGGTCCTCCTTTCTCCTCCTGCTAAATGTGTCTGTCTGTCTCCAACTCCCACTTAGTCACCGACTCCTTCTTTCCCGCTCATTCTCTCCCCCTTCCCTCGGGCCTCAGGTTACTGAAACAAATTAACATTTCAAACTTGGAAGGACTGAAGGGCTGGGCCTGCAGCGGCCAGGGTTCTTGGAACCCGGGAGCTGCGGGGACAGGGCGTGTATTTCCAGGGTGGGGGCTCCACTGGCAAGGGCACAGTGACTCGAGACGCGTGCACCCACTCGGGCACATGTTAGGCCTACGATCCAGAAGCTAAAGAGGTGGTCACTACTGACCACTGTCTGCCAGGGCCTGCAGACCTTCAGGTGACACGCACCTCTCCTGGGCCAGCTCCTGTTAGCACCTCCTGTGTCACCAGCCCCGCACCACATCGCAGCTGGGAGAGGAGGAGGAGGCTCACTTGATGTGGGCGGGGCCTCTCAGTCTTTGGCTACCCCAAGGCCTTGGTCCTACCCCCAGCCTCCTTTGCCAGGCTGTATTGTGTTCTGCAAGAGTCGTCCTATTAAATCTAAGCCTGGATTTCTCAGACCTATTGGCTTTGGGGGCTGGATAATTTTTTGCTGTAGAGAGTTGCTCTGTGTGTTGTGGTGTTGTGGTTTGGAATGTGAGGTGTCCCCCCAGAAGTTCACTGTGTGAGACAATGCAGGGAGGCTCAGAGGAGAAATGATTGGGTTGTAAGAGTCTTAAGTCAGTGATTTAATCCCCTGATTGGGATTATTTTATTTTGTGGTACCAGGGATTGAACTCAGGGGCACTCGATCACTGGCCACATCCCCAGCCCTTTTTTTGTATTTTATTTAGAGACAGGGTCTCACTGAGTTGCTAAATGCCTCGCCATGGCTGAGGCTGGCTTTGAACTCGCGATCCTCCTGCTTCAGCCTCCCAAGTGCTGGGATGACAGGCCTGCCGTCACCGCACCGGCTCCCTGATAGGGATTAACTGAGTGGTCACTGAAGTGGTGGGGTGTGGCTGGAGGAGGTGGGAATTAGGGCGTGGCTTTGGGGTATATATTTGTATCTGGAGAGTGGCCTCTCTGCACCGTGATGTGAGCTGCTTCCCTCCGCAACCCTGTCTCGCCATGTTGTGCAGCCTCCCCTGGAGCCCTGAGGAATGGAGCCGGCCTTCTATGGACTAAGACCTCTGAAACTGTGGGCCCTCCAACAAGCTTTTCCTCCTCTGCGATAGTGCTGGTTGGGTCTTTAAGTCACAGCAGTGAAAACTCGGATTAAAGCATGTGGCGTGTTTAGTAGATTCTAGTAACAAAGTATTAATCCCCGCCCCCCCCCCCACACACACACCATAGCGACAACCAAAAGTGTCTCTAGACTCCACCAAATGTCCCCCAGGGGAGGACAATCATCATTGGTTGGGAATCGCTGGCCTAAACCTTCTCTGCTTTTCCTTACACCGGAATTTCTCCCTGTTACTGTCATTTTCTCTATTGCTATACCCCCACGGCTCCTGTCATTAGCATCGTTATTATTACTATTACTATCAGAGCAAACGTCTACCTGGGACTTTTCTAGGTGCCAGCCGCACATGCTTTGTATACATATTAGGCAACTTCGGAGCCTCTATCCTGGGACAGTTGTAAAGCTGACAAAGTGAATTAACCCAGCGCTAAGCCATGGGTAGTCATGGCTCTGCACACCTGGGGGTCTTCCTGTCCCTAGGCCACGCCCTTTCATGTCTCCCTGCTTTTTCACCAGCCCTTCCCTGTGCCTGGACCCGCCTTGCCCCTTGTCTCCACTCGGAACCCTCCTCCTTACCCACCAGGACCCGTTTGGGATCAGACTAGCTCTCCAGTGACTTTCCCTGGGACCCAGAACGTCCCGGGGTTGCTCCCTGCACTTTAGGTCCTTCTCCGGCTCAGCAGCGCTGCGCAGGCCCCCCCAGTTCCCAGCCAGCTGGGGGATGAGGCTTGGTGGCCGCCGAAAGTTCGGATGAGAAGCCTGGGGACCCTGCCCTGGCCAGGTCTGCATTCGGCCTGGCCAGCGCCCATTCCCATCACCCCTAACAGGGTCTGCCGCTGCCAGGGAAAATCACCTGATCCTGCTGGCCAATCAGAGGAAGCCACGCCCCTTTGCGGTAATTGACTGGACCTGTAACCTGACTTGGTCCTCAGACTGTGCTGGAACCAGGTGGTCTTAGCCTAAACCTGGCTGCACCTGGGGAATCAAAACCGAGAGTGGCCGGGCTGAGAGATGGAGCTGGAGGCCACCTGTCACTATTTGAGGCTGGAGGCCACCTGTCACTATTTGAGGCTGGAGGCCACCTGTCACTATTTGAGGCCCGCGGGCTGGCCGTGCTTGAAGTTCTGCCTTGGACCCCCCCACACACACACTTCTGGGACCTATGATTTGTTGATTTCAGTGAAGCCGTTTGGAGTTAGATTTCTGTCTCTCTCTGTCACACCCCCTGAAGTCCCAAACCAGTGCCCTCTGTCCCGGGCTGCCCTTGCTCTCCCAAGCCCTCCTTCCCAGAGAGCTCTTCCTCTTCCCGAATGGATGAGGAACCTGGGCCCCGCTTAGCTCTTCAAGCCGGGTTTGCAGTTTCTGGCGCGCTCACCCAGGGCCACAGCGCAGGAAGTGGGGCCCCGGGGAGGCCGAGGGGACTGCCCAGTGGCTGTCACCTTGGGGCCGGGTGCCCTGACACACAGCACAGCAGACACACAGGTGCCAGGCGGGCTCACGGGGCCCCCACCTGCAGGTCTCCCTGCCAGGAGGTGCACAGGGCGGCCGGACTCGCCCCACCATCCAACTGTCCCTGTACCCACCTCTGCCCCTGCGCCCTGCCTTTGGGGATCAGTCGGAGGCTTTTGCCTAGAAAGGGAGCCGTGGCGGGGACGATTGGAAGATGGCGAAAATCACTAATGTGAATGCGACGGCACCTTCCAAAACCAAGTCCAGGTGGGCACATAAGTGTGCGCGTGTGTGCGCCACCCCGTGTGCCAACCGACCAGCGCCGCGTGCTGCGGGTCGCACTTCACGCTGACAGCGAGGCTGGCGCACGTGGGCACGCGCCCTCCAGGACCTCCCGAGTCCACTGCTTCTGAGCGTCGCTCCACGCAGGAGTCCAGAATCCCAAATTGAGGCAAATGTGGGACCATGAAGCAGCCACTGTTGGTAAAAGCCAAGAGACAAGCTGGTGTGGTGGTGGCGCACGCCTGTCATCCCAGCACTTGGGAGGCTGAGGCAGGAGGATCGTGAGTTCAAAGCCAGCCTCAGCCATGGCGAGGCACTGAGCAATTCGGTGAGGAGCTGGGGATGTGGCCCAGTGGTCGAGTGCCCCTGAGTTCAATCCCTGGTACCAAAAAAAAAAAAAAAAAAAAAAAAAAAAAAAAAAAAGCCAAGAGACAATTCTTCATAGTATACAAGGTATCATGCTCCTCCAGGATCCAGGGTCCCAGGAAGTCTGCAAGCACCCCCCAGGCCGGCCACTTTCCTACCCCTTCCCACCCTCGTGCCCAGATGGTGCCCAAGATATGATCGCCATATAACCCCCGTCAAGGCTGCGAGCCATGGGCTATATTTCAAGCCATGCTATAAACTGTGCTTTTGGATGTCATTGAGCGCGCCAGTGCCAATGACATCACCGTTTCCATGGCAACTAATATAATTAACATGAGAGAAAGTGCAAGGAGAAAGAGAAGGGAGAGAGGGAAAACACCAAGTCCAATCCCAAACACAGAGAGAATTACGCGGCGGGGGGAGGAGGGGAGAGGACCTATAAACTGTTTTACTGCCACTTGTTAGAAAGGCCCGGTGGAGCCCCACTCGGGGCTGGGGGAGTAATGAGACCATTTGCAAGCGGCATCTTCTTGCAAAATACAGAAAGGGCTTTGTCGCCTTCACAGTTTATGGAGTTGAAACCCAGGCGATTGCTCCAGGTGAGGCGGGAGCCCCCCACCTCCCTCCCTGTTCAAGGGTCTTATTAAGTCAGGGTCTACCCCACTTGGGCCCTCAAGGGCCGCGTGGACGCGTTGAAATGTGCCCAACCGTGAAGCTGAAATGGGCTCATAGAGGAAGCCAACCCTCACTTTCTTGTCACAGCGATAGAACCTCATACCTGGGTGGGGCATTTCAGCACCCGAGAGTCCCATGTACGTTATCTTGATTAACCAAGCTTAGTTTTAGGTACCTGGTATCGTCTGAATCTTGAATGTCCCCCATAGAGTAAAGGTTTGGTCCCCAAGGTGGTGCTTTTGGGACACAGTGGGACCATTTAGAGTCGGAGCCTAGTGGGAGGTCTTGAGGTCATTGGGGGCTGTGCCTTTAAGGGCTCCTCCTGTCTCTTTTATTTCCTGGCCATGAGTTGAGCTATTTTGTTTTACCACACACTCTTATCGTGTTGTGTTGCCCTTCCATAGACCCAAAGCAAGGGGACCAACCAGTCATGGACTAGAACCTCCGAAACTATGAACCCGAATAAACCTTTCCTCTTCATAAGTTGATTCACTCTTGTATTTTGTCATAGCGATGAAAAGCTGACTAATACAATTCCTCATATTCCACTGCCATTCAAAAGATGAGCAGAGAGCAAAGTGGATGTGCTTAAGTTAGTCAAGTTGAGCTTTGAACCTGGTTCAAGTTCACCTGGGAGGAGCACAGAGTCCCCACTATCTTAATGGTGTGCTCAGTGTCATAGCCAACTGTTTGCCAACTTTGGATTGAGCCTGAAGAACTCTTTAGTCAGTCCTAGGTTTTGTTCCCTAAGGAGTAGGTGAAGTCATTCTTTCTCACCAGGCCTGTTCCTCCAGGTTTCCCTTGGAGTTTGGAATAGCCCAGAAGACACTGTGGACACCAGAGCCAGCTGGGCCTGCACGAGCACCCCATCTAAGGCTCATAGTCCTCTTCCCATGGAGACCTGAGGTCACTCAGGTAAGCCCTGATGCTGTGTGGGGTGGGGGCAGGAGGAGGAGGAAGGGCAGGACTGCTACATTAGTGGTGCCAGCGCAAAATGGCAACGTGGGGCCCTTGTTCCAAAAGGAGGAAAAGTGCTGTTAAAAGTAGCACATACGGGAGCTGGGCTTGTGGCTCGGGGGTAGAGCAATTGCCTAGCATGTGTGAGGCCCTCAGTTTGAGTCTCAGCGCCACATATTAAAAAATAAAAGTCCACTTACAACTAAAATTTTTTAAAAAGTAATACATATGGTGCGCACCTGTAATCCCAGTGGCTTGGGAGGCTGAGGCAGGAGGATCACGAGTTCAAAGCCAGCCTCAGCAAAAGCAAGGCGCTAAGCAACTCAGTGAGACCCTGTGTCTAAATAAAATACAAAACAGGGCTGGGGATGTGGCTCAGTGGTCGAGTGCCTCTGAGTTCAATTCCCTGTGCCAAAATATAAAAAAATAAAAATAAAATAAAATAAAATAAAAAACAAAAAATGGAATACGTAGAAAAGTCTTTTTCTATTCGGTGTGGTGGTACATGCCTGTAATCCCAGTGGCTCAGGAGCCTGAGTCAGGAGGATCTCAAGTTCAAGGACAGCATCAGCAATTTGGTGAGGCCCTGATCAACTTAGTGAGACCCTGTCTCAAAATAAAAAATAAAAATGGGCAGAGGATGTGGCTCAGGGGTTAAGCACCCCTGAGTTCAATCTTTGGTCCCCAGAAAGGAAAAAAAAAAAAAAAAAAAAACAGCATGGGGAAACCCACAGGGCAGGTGCAGACCCTCACGGTGTCCAGAGCCCTGCCTGTGGCTGGGCCCGCCGGCTGCTGGCTCCTCCCCGTGTGGGCCACTGTACCAACATGCATCTGGGGGAGGGGAGGGGAAACTGGGCCAGACGTCTGTCTCTGCTACCAACCTGAAGCCCCAACTCAGGGGGGATGAGTGACCCCTGCTGCTGCACCTCCATGCCGGAGGGTTCTAGAGACCTGGCATGAGGGTGGGCAAGAGGCTTTTCTGCTCCAAAGTTGCCCCCTGAATGTACCAGGCCACTGCCAGCCTGGGGTACCAATGGCTGCTCCCAGGCTCACCTCCTGAAATGCAGCACAGCACCCATGCCCCCCTCAGCCCTCTCTGTGCCACCTCTGGGCTTCTGCAGGGATGGAGGGTGAGGGGAGGGAGGGAGGAGTGAGAGCCACCCAGGGCAGAAGGGAGGCAGCAGACCACACCCTGGGTGAACCAAGGTGCCGAGCCCCCTGGGCACGTGGCCCTGCCCCGGCATCTGCAACACAAATTAAAAAACAAAATGACTGAGGATTTTAAGATGATGACAACATAGCATTAGACCCCAAGTTCGAGGTCCCTGGTGACTGTGCTGTCTGCCCAGGAAGCCTGCCCTGGCTTGGGGGGTCTTCTCAGTGACAACTCTTATTTTGTTTTGTTTGAAGTACTGGGGACTGAACCCAGAGGGGCTCTGCCGTGGAGCTATACCCCCAACCCTTTTTACTGTATTTTGAGACACAGTCTTGCTAAGTTGCCCAGGCTGGCCTTGAACTTGCGATCCTCCTGCCTCCGCCTCTCGAGGCGCAGAAATTACAGGTGTGCACCACAGCGCCCGGCTTGTCCGCTGAGATTCTACATGAGGTGACATGTTGGGCAAACAAATAAATATTCCCTAGCTAAAAAAAAAGAAAGTTCATTATAAGTGATTAAAAAAAAAAAAAAAAAAAAAAAATCCCCAGAAAAAGAAAAAATAAAGTAACTCAGCGGAAAAATGTGATAGACATGACCTAGCCCGGCGATTGGATCTACATTGATGGAGGTTAAGTCCTGTGGACCAGGACTTGATGTGATGTGATAAGAATGGCGTTTCACCTGAATCCTCTTCTCCAAAACACACAGCCCTGATCTAACCATGAACAAAACATCAGGCAAATCCCAACAGAGAAGCATTTGATAAAAATATCTGACTAGTACTCCTCAAAACTGTCAGGGCCACCAAAACCAAGGAGAGTCTGAAAAACTGCTTGAAGAAGAACCTACAGAGACAGGATGAGTCAAGGCCCTCTTGGCCTGAAAGAAAGCAATAGTAGTGAAGTAGTCACAATCATGGGCTAAGGCAGGAGAGTTCAAGTCTGAGTTCTACCACTCTAGCTGTGTGACTTTCAGCAACTGACTTCACTTCTCTGAGCCATGATTTCCTCCGATAACAGAAAGGGCTGCAAGTAACAGTTTCACTGTCACAGGTTGTCACAGAGACTTGAGGCAGAGCTTTAGGGGAAGGTTCTGGGTGCCCAGCCTGGCCCCAGGGGGTGGAGAAACCTGCCTATACAAACTAGCCCAAGTCTTTTCTCTCCACGTGGGCGCTACCTAATGCCTTTTCTCTCTTTCTTCTTCTTTTTCTTTTTTTTGAGCATGCCTTTTGAACAGCCAGCCATGGTTTGACGGATGCAATGACCCTGTTGTGTAATGGCGACTCTTAATTTGAAATGCCAGGGTTGACAGAGCTGGAGTGGTCACTGGGTTCTATCATGGGACTTCAAAGAAGATGGTATGATTTCAATTTCTCTGTGATGAAGACACAAAGAGAAAAGCAGGTAAATCTAGGCTGAGGAGTAGCAAATTGGAGAGGTGCTTCCACTGGGTTTCTTAAGAGTCCCTCAATAGGAGGAGTTCCCCTCCCCCTCCTCCCTCCCTCTCTTGCCTCTCTTTCTGCAGTGATGGCTCAGGAAATTCTCAACAGCAAGGGATGCCCTCCTCTGACCCGTGCCCTCGGTCACACCCCAGACCTGAGCCCTGCCGGTCGATCTCTCTCCATGCTAAAGACCATTGTGCCAAGAAACGGAGCCCCCACCCCCACCCCCGCACGGCCCTCTTTTGTGGATGGTTCAGAGAACAGGGAAACCAACCCAGCGCACAGCCACTGCTGCATTGCATTAGGCTCTTTCGATGAGCCAAGTTTGTGGACCCCCACAATGTGGGGACTGCCAAGACTTGGTATTTAGTATTATCACAAACCGGTCGCCTGTCCTCCAACTCAGATCTTATCACCTGTCTTTCCCAGGTGAGGAAACGGAGGTGCAGGAGCTTGCCCAAGGTCACACTGGGGATGCTGGAAGGTCACAGTCCAGTCTAGGGAGAGGATGAGGCCAAGGCACACGGACTTGTGTTTGCAGAGTCTGCAGCCTTCAGTTCAATTCAGCTACTCTTTCTGGAGCATCTACTATATGCCAAGCAAAGCAACCTAGTCCCTGCCTCTGAGCCCCCGGAGGAGGTGCACCAATACACACCCAGGACCCAGCTGCCCTCCTTTGGTGACAAGAACCAGACGCAGGAAGTGGAGCCTTCAGATGCTGGTGTGCAAAACCTCAGAGTGCACAGTGAGCTAGGTGGGGCCTCTGGCACCAATAACGGAGTGACCCGTCACCCCCATTTGCCTGGGACTTTCCATTTTTTTTAACACTGAACGTTCTGAGTCTCCTCTCGCTGTTCTGAGAAAATCAGAACATTCTCCCTGCAGGTAGGTAGGATGCAATAACTGCAATAAGGATTTTCATAGCATTTATCAAGTGCTTACTGTGTGCTTGGCCAATAAGGCAGATTTTGTGATCTTCCCCATTTCGCAGATGAGAAGACCGAGGCTCAGCAAAGATACGCGGCTTAGTCAGGTCAGGGACTTAGTCCAGCAGGGGCTGGAGTCGCCATGTCCCCACCTCAGGAAGGATGTCCTTTCCTAAATTCCCACAGTGCCACCCTATGGGCTAGCAGCAGGCCTGAGCAGGGAGGGGTCTTGAATTCAGATTTATGTTTCTTCAGCGACCAGACTCTTACCCACGACCCTCTAAACTGCCTGGATTATTCTGCAATACGGCGGCAACCCTGCTGTTGGCATTTTCTATACCCTTGGAACAGTGGGTTGAAACGTTTACTAAATCATACCCTTGGAGCCTCCCAGGAAAGGGGAGCTTTTCAAATCTAAGGCAATAACTTTCCTTTGCATGCGCGGTGCAACATCTGCTGTCTGGGGCACCGCGAGCGAGGCGCGCGCTCGCTGCCCGCCCTAAATACCAATGCCGAGACCCGAGGTGGGCTCCTTCGGGGCGGGGCCGAGCAGGCTGACTTGAACAGGCGGCCTCCGAAGGCAGCAAAAGGCACCCCGGCGCCCCCTGGTCCCTCCCACCGCCCCGGCAGGCTGAACTTCCCGCTCGCTCTTAGGGGGCTCCAGGGCAGCGCGCGCCCCTCTCCCGCAGGCTGCCTTGGAGACGCGGGCTTGCCAGGAGGGACTCCCGCCCCGACCTGGCGGGCAGCTGGGATTGTTTTAAAAGCAGCCCCGCCCACATTCCAAATTTGGAACCCAGAGGCCTGCGAGCTGCAGCTGGGGCCAGAGCATCCTGCTCCCCTCGCCCTTCACCGGAAAAAAGCACTCTGTGCCGTTACAGAGCCCCAGAGGACCGGCAGGAACGAGTGCGCTCGTGCGTCTTGGTGCCGCTCCCTTGATGGCATCTCCACCTCCCCGCCCCCTCCTGATGGGGATCGGGTGGATGAGATTCTTCCACACAGCTTCTGCTTCTCAGCGGCCCTTCCCTCACCGCCCGCTCTGTATGGTCCCTCCACCTAGTACCTGGGAGGGTCAGGTGCCTGGTCCTTGGGAGACCTGGGTGACAAGGTCCAGTGCGTCTCTGCGTGGCAGGAGAACAGGGAGGGATCTTTGGGGGAACAGTCAGCCAAGTGAGTCTGCAGGATTGAGGTGGGGCAGGGGTCTATCAAATGGAGGGAGAAGCCGGGCGCGGTGGCGCACGCCTGTCATCCCAGCACTTGGGAGGCTGAGGCAGGAGGATCGCGAGTTCAAAGCCAGCCTCAACCATGGCGAGGCACTTAGCAACTCAGTGAGACCCTGTCTCTAATAAAATACAAGAAAGGGCTGGGGATGTGGCCCAGTGGTCGAGTGCCCCTGAGTTAAATTCCCGGTACCAAAAAAAAAAAAAAAAAAAAAAAAAAAAAAAAAAACCCAAACCACGGAGGAAGGTCTCGGTGTCGCTCTGGTGGGACTATTTTTTCCCAGGCGGGACTATTTTTCCCAGGGATGCCTTGAGCACCCTCCACTGTAGGACCTCTACTCCCAAGGACGGCGTGGTACGAGACAGACCTTCTTGGTAGGACAGGCGGATTAATAATGACTCATGGACCAAGTGTCAGCGCCGTGCCTGCTACGTAGTGACTCACTGTTGTTATTTTGACTAATAATGTGTGCTCTCATTTATTCCAGAACTCGTCATCTCCTGTCCAGTGCGCCACCCACAAACGTCCACAGACTGCCCCCCGCCCCAGCACCTGCTCGGTGCAGATGCAGTTGGTAATACCCAGATGTGGAAAGGAACTTCTGACTGGTTGCTTGACCTACTAGGTGGCTTTGCTTGACCCTCCCAAAACGCTAGTAGCAAGACAGAATTTCTGTCGCGGTAAAGATTCAGAAACCGAGGTGCAGGGGTGCCTTGGCGTCTTACCTAAGGGGCAGAGCTGGGCTCTGAAACCTGGCTCTCTGGGACCAGAGCCCACGGGCTCTCTTTGGTAGCACAGAAAACACTGTCCCTGCCTTAGAGAAGCCTGTGGGGCGGATAAATGAGAACGTGGGGGAAGGAAGCACAAGTCAAGGTCAGCGGCCCCTCCCCCACCAGGAGCATCTGTGTGAATGACGCGTGCTCAGTGGAGGTTCAGCTCAGGTCGGTAGGAAGGCATCCAGGGGTACCTTTCAATGGACCTGGAGGATTGATAGGCAGGACAGGCAAAGAGAGCAGGAGAATTCAGGTGCCAGCTAGGCTTGGGACAAGAGAGAAGAGAAAAAGGCCTCTTAAGGAAGGCCCCTTTGCAAAGCCATTGCCAAATAGCCAAATACGCCTAGGCTTGTTCTGCAGGCGATGGGAAACCCTTGTCAGTTTTAAGGAAGAAAGAAAACAGCGTCAGGAAAAGCCATCTAGCTTTTGTTCACGACGATAATTACAAATACAGGTACTTCTGTCCTCCTTCCTGGCCTTTATCAGGGAGGCACCGTGCTAATCCCTCTAATGCCTTATTTTAGTGTCCAAATGACACTCGCGGGAGGTTTTATAATCATCCTCATTTCCAGGGTCTGTCCCTCACTTCCAGATGTTAGGATGTGCTGAATGATTTTGCATGTGGCATGGGTGTGACTTTGGGCGGGGGCCAGAGGGCAGATTGTCATAGGCTGGGTAGCATCATTAGCCCCAAATATTCACGTCTGCACGGAACCTCAGAATGAGGCTGTGTTTGGAAACAGAGTCTTTGCTGATGTAATTAGTTAAGGATCTCAAGTTGAGATTAGCCTGGATCTAGGCTGGGCCTACAGGAAGAAGAGAGGGTTCGGAGATAAGAGGAGAGGAAGAGATGTGACCGTGGAGGCAGAGACTGGAGTGACTGACTACAAACCAGCCAGGGAATGCTGCAGTCGCTGGGAGTTGGGAGAGAGGCAGGGGACAGATTCCCTCGGGGGCCTCCAGAAAGACCCAATCCTGCCAACACCTCTGTGTTGGATTTCTGGCCTCCAGAATTTCACAAGAATACAGTTCTGTGTTTTAAGCCACCCAGTCTGTGTGGGCATTTTTATTCTGATGACCCTAGGAAAATAACAGTCACATCTTGCTTCCTATCTTGGATGTGTTCCGAACCACCTGTCACTAGGTGATTTTGTATTGTGTGACCATCTCAGAGTGCCCTTCTGCAACCTAAGATGGCCGCGGTGTCACCAGATGATATGATCTGAGGGAACCACTCTCATATGTGGTCTGTCCTTGGCCAAGACATTGTTATGGAGCCTGTGACTGTGCGAATTTGGGGCACTGAAAGAAATGGCAGGAGCCGGGCGCGGTGGCGCACGCCTGTCATCCCAGCACTTTGGGAGGCTGAGGCAGGAGGATCGCGAGTTCAAAGCCAGCCTCAGCAATGGCGAGGCACTTAGCAACTCAGTGAGACCCTGTCTCTAAATAAAATACAAAAAAGGGCTGGGCATGTGGCCCAGTGGTTGGGTGTCCCTGAATTCAATCCCTGGCACACACACACACACAAAAAAGATAATAATTCCAAGAGATAATTCTAAGAGCCACCAATTAAAATCACATTCCCTGATCCTCATCTCTCACCCCAAATCCACACAACAAAAACAATCCTGAAGGGTCCCCATGACTTGGAAGGGCATATATGGCATTAAAAAAAGTTTTTTTTTTTTTATCCCTCTCAGCATAGAGAAGAGATAGCAGATATTTTTCAGATAGGCTGGTTTTTTTTTAATCAAACGGAAATTAAAGAATAGAGAATGATGCTCATTCTTATGGGGAAAGCGGGAGTCTTATTCCTTGCCTGCCTTAAAATAGCCTGACAGCAGGCAGTATGTGCATGGTGCTCAGGGTCAGCTGCTCTGGGGACTGCAGTCCGGCCCTGCCTGGAGAAGGGAGTGAGGGCCTCAGTTTTAGATTTACTGCATTAATGCCTCTCTGGTTTCTGTGGAGTAGCCACTGGAGAGAGGCTTGGCTGCAGATGTAGTGAAAGCAACATGCAGAAACGCAGTATCAATAACTAAATATAACTCATATCTGAAATGCCTTTCACGGCACCCGAGTGCCTTCCAAATATATTATCTCATTAAATCCACACAAAAGCCGAGGGAGGTGGAGTCCTCTCTCCTACTGTGCCCTGCCTCATAGGGAAAAATGGAGATTCGAAGTCCAGGCTTTGTGATGCCAGTGGAATGTCCTTTCATTGTACCTGCTGTCCTTCCCCAGAGGCTTCATGGAGGACTGGATTCCCCGTGGAGATGCCCTGCAGGTAAACGGCCAGGGGAGGGGGATGTGTTAGTTAAGGCAATGTCAGCTGCCGTAACAAAGAGACCCCAGAGTATCCACAAGGGAACACCATAGACATTATTTTTCACTATGTGAAATCCAAAATGGTGCCCCTACTTGTTAGGCAGCCTTCCCCATGGTCCTTTAGGGTTTCTGGCCCCCTGCAGCTTATTTCTCTGTTTCCCTGTCAGCCTCTACCTCCTCTGCCTGCAGATTGGGTAGGTTTTTAGTGGACCAGGCTTGGAAATGCCCTGACCCTCTTCTCTCCTGCACACTTGCATTGGGTAGAGCTTGGTGATCACATGGCCATGCCTACCTGCAAAGGAGCCTGGGAAATGTAGTCCACCCCTGCTGCAGGAGGAAGAGGCAGTCTAGCTCCATGGTCCTCAGACAAGGCTGATCATCTGAATCACTAGGGGAGGCTGTAAGATACACAGATTCGTGGGTCACCCCCGTGGCAGGTCTGATTCTCTAAATAGGAGGTGCTCCGTGTGTGTGGCCAGCATTTACGCTGAGCTCCTTCAATTGCCTGTGAATTATGAACAGATTGGTAAAGAATGAAGACTGCAGATGACCCCGGTGGATAAAAGATAGGGGACAGCAAAAAGTGCAGAGGAGGACAGGGAGGAAGAGGAGCTTGGGCTCAGCCACTCATCTGGTAAAGTCCAGCCACACGTGGGCTGAGATCCGGCAGTTCTACTCCGATGCATGTTCTCCTTGAACTCTTCACTCCCGGGCATCTCTCCGTTAGACACGCATAACAATGCAGCCTTATTAAGGTCGCTGCTCTGGTGTGGATGTGAACATCCCTCCAAAATTCCTCTTGAAACTTAATCCCCAGAGCAACAGTATTGAGAGGTGGAGCCTTTAGGATGTGATCAGCCTACAAAGGCTCTGTCTTCACGGAGCTGGAGCAGCCGGGCACGGTGGTGCAGGCCTGTGATCCCAGAGGCTCGGGAGGCTGAGGCAGGAGGATTGTGAATTCAAAGCCAGCCTCAGCAATGGCGAGGTGCTAAGCAACTCAGTGAGACCCTGTCTCTAATAAAATACAAAATAGGGTTGGGGATGTGGCTCAGTGGCCAAGCGCCCCTGAGTTTACTCTCTGGTACCAAAAAAATAAAAAATAAAAATAAAAAAAAGAGCTGGAGCAAGTGAGATGCTTTCTTTCACCTTTCCACTTTCTGCTACGTGAGGACAAAGCACAGGGCCTCATCTTGGAAACAAGACAGGGCCAGATTTTGAACCTGCAGGTGCCTTGGTCTTGGACTTTTCGGGCTCCAGAACAGTGACAAAGAAATTCTTGTTTATAAACTACCCGGTCTCAGGTATTTTGTTGTAGCAGCGTAAACAAAATTAGGCAACTGCCAAAACTTGAACTTGACCCGGGTGTCCATCTGTGATGGAAGGATGAGCCTCTGCGTGCACCCCAGGGTGCCACGCAGCAGCAGAGCAAGCACAAAGCAAAAGGAAAAGAATTTAGGAGCACAAGTCCATTTAAGAAAGGTATGGGGGCGGGGGCTGGGGTTGTGGCTCAGCGGCAGAGCGCTCGCCTTGCACGTGTGTGGCCCGGGTTCGATCCTCAGCACCACGTAAACATAAATGCATTGCATTGTGTACAACTAAAGTAAATAAATATTTTTTTTAAAAAAAGAAAGGTATAAATCAGACCAAATAAAACTAAGTAATTTAGGGATATAAGCATAGGAGACAAAATGAACATCCATATTTAAGAGTTGGGATGGTGGATACTGGGTCACTCTGAGAGAGGCACAGGGGGCTCCTGAGGTGGCACCACTCCTGAGGTGGCAGCTGGGTACTTTTCTTTGCCTAGGTGGTCGTAAGTGGGTGTTCAGTTGGTAGTTATTATTATACCAGCAGAAGTGTCTCGTGCCTTTTTCTGTATGTATGTCATCTCTTTCAGCAAAAGAATAGGGAGAGAGGGAAGGGGACATCCTTTTGTGCACGTGGCTCAGGCAGGATCAAAGGAACAGGCTTTGGAATCAGAAAGTCTCAAGTTCAAAAGCGTGCTCTGTCCCTATTAGCTGCCGTGCCTCCTTGGTTTAGCCTTTGGTTTTAGTTCCTCGTCCCTTGTAACAGATGAAAAACCTTGCTCAGAGGAGAAAATCAACAACGTGTTTAGCTTTCCTGGTAGGAAAACATAGAAAATATGTTTAGCATAGGCACCAACACCTAGTAGTTGCTCAATAAACCGTAGCCCTCCTAGCCGAACAGGTGCTTGATGCACGTGGCTAAGACCCAAGAGCCAGGGCGGAGGACGCTGTGGTCATGGTCTTCCCACCAGCCCCGGTCCTATCTCTGCGTTCGTCTCTGTCTCTGTCCCTCTTTCTCCACTCATTTCCTTCTGGTCGATGCCCCTTGTCTTTCTCAGAGCCCTGTGATCTGCCTGCCCCGGCCGTGGAGGGAGGGGCCCAGACAGGTTGTCATTCCTGTTGGCCTCGTGGCCAGATGAGGGGTGCCAGGAGGATGAGGGAGGGACGGGGGTTCCCAGATGCCAGCAGCTCCTCCACACAGCAGCGCCCATGGCCCCGGGTGTGAAGGAGAGTCTCGGGGCCCTCACAGCCCCCCCCTTCTCGTCTTGGCTCTTGAGACCCTCCTCAGTCCAAGCCAACGCTGTCCCCAAAGCCACATTCCCTTCCACCTCAGTGCCAGGCAATAATTCTGTCCCAGTGTGAAAATGGTTGGAAAATATCGACAGATGCCGTTGGTGACAGTGTGACTGACCTACATGGACCTGGGCATTCTTAAGGTCTGAGGGCCTTCAGGGTCATAGACATGGGACATTTCTTTTTTTTCTGGTACTAGGGACTGAACCCAGGGGTACCGTACCACAGAGTCACATGCCCAGTCCTTTTTGTTTTTTAATTTTGAGACAAGATCTTGCTAAGTTTCTGGGTTGCTGAGGCTGGCCTCGAACTTGCAATCCTCCCATCCCAGCCTCCCAAGTCCTTGAGATTACAGGTGGGCACCACTGTGTCCAGTTAGGGGACATTTGGTAAGGAGGAAAAAGATTCCCCCAGACCTAGCTTGCTATTTTAATCACCAGACTCATTCTGCAGGAGTGGCTGCCTTCTACCTGACGGAATGGCTTTTCTGCAGACATTTCTGGGACAGCTGAGATGATTTAAATATCTCCAAACACAGAGCTTTCGGGGGGACTTTCAGAGAATTATCAGAACCATTCCATGAAAGCAGAATTCTGTGGTTTGGAAAATAACTAGTTAATTACCATTGAAAAGATGCCTGGACTGCAGGACTTATCAGAACCCCTGATACCCTAATGGACTTAGGAAAACTGGTGAACTAGAAATGTAGTATTTTCCAAACTGGGAGTTTGGTGTTCCTCGCAATGCATTTTGGGGACATTGCCACTGTAGCTGGAATTTCAGGTTGACAGCATAGGAAACAAGATCCTGATTCCTGAGCCCAATGAACAAATGTCCCTGAGCTCTGGTGTCTGTGAGCCTCTCTCTACCCAGAAGCAAAATGGGTGGGTGCAGGGCCATTAACAGTGAGGAGAGTCCATTCCTCTTTGTTATGTGAGACAACGTTATTATTATCATCAAGGATACATAATAGCGGGCAGCTTCGCAGCATCATATAATTTCTGGATGACAGAAAAGGTTCCCATTAGATCATCTAATTGTTTCCTTTGGTTGGAACAGGAAGGCGCTGGCTGATCTCATTATGCCCTTGGCTTTGTGGGGCCCGCGTCCTCAGAGAGCTCAAGGGTTCACTCCTATTAGGCTCAAGAGTCTTTCTCAAGGTGAGGGAAGAGGGCAGGGGGTGGGTCTCCTCAACTAAAAAAATATATATAATTATTATTATTTTTTTTCAGGTTCAAGAGAAGCATCATTCCAAGATGCTAAATAGAAGTGCTACTGGCCACAACAGTTAACAAAGTCCTGCAGTGGGCGTGGCTCCACGAGCGCACAGCATCTTGGTTTGAATGGCATTTGAAGAGGTCACTCAAGCCAGGCACGGTGGCGCACACCTGTCATCCCACCGGCTTGGGAGGCTGAGGCAGGAGGATCACGAGTTCAAAGCCAGCCTCAGCCAAAGCGAGGCACTTAGCAACTCAGTGAGACCCTGTCTCTAAATAAAATACAAAACAGGGCTGGAGATGTGGCTCAGTGGGGGAGCGCCCCTGAGTTCAATCCCCAGCACCCCCCAACAGAAAAAAAAATTTAAAAAGGTCACTAAAGAGTCTCAGTGCGGGGCCTGGAGGCGGGGACATTTCCACACCAGCAAAGACTGGCGTCTGGTGTTCACTTTGCCCGCCGGTCACCGTCTGCCAGTCTCTGCCCTTAGAAGAAGCACGGAGCAGGGAGCCCGGGAGGGCCTGCTTTTTAATTTCCACTTACTTGATTTGTAATCACAGAGGCAGAAATGTCAATTAATAAACAAGCACTGGCCACAGCCACTCTATTTAGCTGTCCTTGCACACGGTCTATGGAAAAGCAGGACAGCGTGGCGGCCCGGGGCCCTACCTCTGCAATGTGGCCACGCTATTTACCCTCGTGAGGCTCAGTGTCCCCTCTGGGAAAGGGGACAGCGATAGTGCCCATCTCAGAGTGTCCACATGAGCATCAGGGGGTGACCTAAATGCCACAGGAGGGTTCAGGCAGGACCTCGGCCACCACCATCCCTGGGGAGGGAGGCTGGGTGGGGGAGATTCAGTGATGCAAGACCTCGGTGGACACTGGAGTCCTTTCTGTTAAAGTGAAGGGGGAGGTGTGCGTCAAATCAGCCTTAAAAATGTCCTGCCCATAAAGTAGGGCCGATGTGGCATTATGGACACCCTCGGGTTCAAGGACCACTGAATCAGACCATGGGAGGGGATTGAGGGAGTATTTATCTGTGAGCTGCGGGTGGCAATGTGAACCTGCTACCCCGGAAGACACTTTCACTGTAAGTAGCCTCGACCTTAAAAGATGCATGTGTTTTTTTGCACCAGGGGTTGAATCCAGGGGTGCCTAACCACTGAACCACATTCCCTGCCCCCTTTTGTATTTTATTTAGAGACAGGGTCTCACTGATTTGCTTAGGGCCTCGCTAAATTGCTGAGGCTGGCTTTGAACTCGTGATCCTCCTGCCTCAGCCTCCTGAGTCACTGGGATTACAGGTGTGCGCCACCATGTCCTGACCAGCAATTCTACTCCAGGAAATAAGAAAGAAATCAAGATGACACTCCACTCTAACGATATTCACTGTGGCTTGGGCACACACAGTGAAAGATGGGGAGGGACTTACATGCCAACCATAGGGAAATGATCGAAAAGTCTGAGGTGCTGTCGCATGGTCCAGCCATTAAGAATGGTGCGCAAGCCGGGCGCAGTGGCGCACGCCTGTCATCCCAGCACTTGGGAGGCTGAGGCAGGAGGATTGCGAGTTCAAAGCCAGCCTCAGCCATGGCGAGGCACTTAGCAACTCAGTGAGACCCTGTCTCTAATAAAAGACAAAAAAGGGCTGGGGATGTGGCCCAGGGGTCGAGTGCCACTGAGTTCAATTCCTGGTGCCAAAAACAAACAAAAAAGGATGGTGTGCAAGAGTGAGTGGAGGTGGAAAGACGTTCTCCACGTGCTGTGGAGGGAAAAGAGCCGGTGACAATAGTGATGTCATACATTTGAACAGGGCGTATGCGTGCACACAGGAGAAAGAAGGCTGATGGCCATGAACACGTGAAGAGACGCCCCACTTCTCAGCAGTCAGGAAACGCAGAGGAAGACGACCTCCACATTGGCCATGAAATTGGTCGCATGCACAAAATTAAAGACGGATGATTTCCAGTGTTGGCAGGAGCAGGGGGCCCTCAGATCCTTTTACAAACTGCTGGTGGAAGGATACTTTTGTACAGGCTTTTAATTAATTAATTTATTTATTTAGGAGAGGGATTTGACAATTCTTTTTTTTTTTTTCCTTTTTTGTGGTACCAGGGATTGAACTCAGGGGCACTCGACCACTGGGCCACATCCCCAGCCCTTTTTTGTATTTGATTAGAGACAGGGTCTCACTGAGTTGCTAAGTGCCTCGCCATTGCTGAGGCTGGCTTTGAACTCGCGATCCTCCTGCCTCAGCCTCCCGAGTGCTGGGATGACAGGCGTGCGCCACCGCGCCCGGCTGGATTTGACAATTCTATCAACACCTAAGTGGTGCACGTGATGGTGGCTCCACAATTTTACTTCTAAGAATCCCCTACAAAAATCCTTGCACGAGTGGACAAAGATGCACATTTCGTATTAGTGATCAGCTGGGAATGACCTTGGTGTCCACGCACGCACGCAGGAGTGTAAGCAGGGCAGCTGGTGGACACGGCGGGATGTTATCCCGTTCTCACGGAGAATGAGGACGGTCAGCGTGAGGTGGTACCAAAGTTGTTCTTAGGCAAAAAGAGCAAACCACACAAACACAGGTTTCTTGATCTTGTCTGTTTTTTTAAAAACACTACTTACATATCCACATATGTACATGTGTCTACAAATATAGGGAGAGGTTTCTTTTTTCTTTTTTTTTTGGTATCAGGGATTTAACTCAGGGGCACTCAACCACTGAGCCACATCCCCAGCCGTATTTTGTATTTTATTTAGAGACAGGGTCTCACTGGGTTGCTTAGCGCCTTACTTTTGCTGAGGCTGGCTTTGAACTTGCCATCCTCCTGCCTCAGCCTCCTGAGCTGCTGGGATGACAGGTGTGCGCCGCCGCGCCCGGCAAGGGCAGGGGTTTGACAGACACAGAGAACAGTGAGCAGCAGTTACCTCTCTGGAGTCGGGGGTGGGTGGGAGGAAAATAAACACCTTCTCTTTTATATTCCACATCTTTTAAAGTAGTTTACACGCGCTCGTGTAATACTTGTTTGGGCTTTAACAACAAATGTAAAAGAATCACGGAAAGATGTTATCACTGGGCCTTTCCGGGCAGAGAGGTTATGAGTGACATTTTCAGTATTTTGTGGCTCATCAAGATCTCTCTAATTTCCCTACAATGAATATGGCTACCTGTGCAACTGTAAAACCTTTTTGAATTGTAGGAAGACACTGTTGGAATGCTTCAGGCCGGCATTTTAGTAGCGACCACTAAGCAAAATGCAGGATCCATATTCCTACCCTCAAGGATTTTGTGATACGCTTGGGTTCCCTCTCTGTGTTCCCTACACACACACACACACACACCACCACCACCACCACCAGTGTTTCTAGAGGTGAGCCCTGGGCGCAGCGGGGTGGCCGGGAGGGCATCCTAGAGGCTGTGGCAGTTCAACACGCCTCGGAGGAACAGAAGCCCTTCAGTGACAAGAACCCCTCCAGTACCTGAACTTCTATCCTCTGTGCTGGTGGCACCCGGCTCTGGGGATTAATGGCCCTTGTTCTCAATGACTTCTTCCTGGATTCCCAGTTCGATACCGGCTACCACGACCCGGCTGGCTTTCCCTCCCTGCCACTCTTCGGGGACACAGAGACCTTCCTGAACATCTCAACAGGAGGGACAAACAGCGCCTCGCAGGTGTGGCCCCAGTTGACACCACTGCCTGGTCCCTCACGGTGGAGGACTGAGCTAGCTCTCTGGTGACGGATTCCTGGTGAATACGCGACTCCAGACTCACCACGATGCAGCAGGTTCAGCCTCTGACTTGTCAATCCTACCTCAATAAGGTGGTTTCTAGAAAGCGAAAAGGAAGGACCTCTCCAAATCCCTCTACTGTGCTAGGTCTGCGTGCTTGCTGTCTGCTGTCTCTGCCGCGGGCTGACCACATTACCTGACTCTGTTCTTAGACAGCCTGGAGGTAGCCATAGGTTGCTTCCATTACACAGATGGGAACACCGAGGCCCCCACAGTCAACTGACGGTTGACCACAGAGATCAAGTTCAAAGCCCGGAGACTGGACAACGATCTGCGGTGGATGAGGTCAGAGATTGGGGTGGCATCCTGAGTCTCTGGGCTCTGGTTCTCAAGGGCAGTCACAGTCCAGCCTACCTCCTCCAGGGCGGCCGTGAGGCCTCTGGGTCCGCAGACTCCATCAGAGCGTCGGCTCAGCACAATCCCAGTTCCCACCCCAAACAAGGGCTGGGCATGGAGGCAGGGGTTGGGGTCAAGAATAGCAGGCGTTGAAGGTCACTGCCCCAAGGGCTCACGGGCAGGGGCCAGAGAGACCCTCCAACACACAGTCCGGCTTGAGGAGTGGGCCGCCTCGGGAGCTGGAGAGAGCCTCCTTGGAGGAACCGAGGTGCAGAGACGAGGCAGAAGGAAGGTGCCCAGAATATGAACCCCAACAGGGCAAAACCACAGCCATCGATTCCCTGCGGGCCTGGCGGCCGTGGTGCGCGGACCGTCCATCTCATTTAACCATCACCCACTGCCGGAGGACAGGCGCCGGTCAACCCCCCTTTAAAGCGGCTGGCACCGCACGGCGCTGGCTCTGAGGTCCAGGCTGGGGTCGCGGCCTCCACTGGTCCTGGAGACACACCGCAGGTGCAGGTGTCGGGCCCAGGGGGGCGGGGGGAGCAGCTGAAGCGTTGACGTTGACAGGTGTGTCCCGCTGTGAGGGACGGCACATTAAACCTCTAAATGAGAGCGGCGACCTGATTAGCGCGGGCCCCGGGCTGGCCCTCGGGATGCGCTTATCAGCGTGTCCCGGATCCAGGGCTGGGGGCTGGGAAGGTGCAGAGACCCCGCCCTCCTGGGGGCGGGGCTCCCTCTCTGGTTCCGCCCCCCCAGGTCTTTCTGGCCCTGCCAGGGGTCACCCTCCGCAGGCAGGAGCGGGTGCGACCGAGTCCTGCTGGAGATCCAAACGGGACCCTCCGCGCCCAGCTGAACCTTCCCGCAGAATTCCGAAGACAGGAGGGCCAGGAGCTGGGGACAGAGGTCCCTGACGCCGGGCACCTCGCCTCATCCTTGGTGTGGGGGTGGAACCCAGGGCCCCTGCACCTGCGGGACAAGTACTGTCTCCTGAGCTATGTTCCCTGCCCCTCCCTGCTTCTTTCTTTTGGGGGGTGGGGATTGAACTCAGGGACCCTCGACCCCTGGGCCATATCCCCAGCCCTTTTTTGTATTTGATTAGAGACAGGGTCTCACTGAGTTGCTCAGTGCCTCGCCATGGCTGAGGCTGGCTTTGACCTCGCGATCCTCCTGCCTCAGCCTCCCGAGTGCTGGGATGACAGGCGTGCGCCACCGCGCCCAGCCCCTCCCTGCATCTTAAACGGCTCAAATGCCTCTGGGAGCCCCCAGAACTGCAAGATGAATAATCCAAAGTGGCCCGCAATCCTGCATGATCCGGCGTTGTCCGCGGCTCCCCCTTCGTGGGCCAGTTTTCTCCTAACATGAGCTCACCCCTCCAGGGGCCCAGTCTCCACCACGACCCAGCCAGGTCCCTCTAATACCCGACCCCATATCTTTCCTTGGGTGGGTTCTAAGCGCAAGTCCCCCAGGGCCCGCCTTCTTCTTTCCCCTTCCCAGGTGAATTTTTCCTTTCTCTCTCATGCCTGCCTCCTCCCTGACTCCCCCTCCCTTTAACTCACAGGCTTTGTCTTATGACCTCTTACAGTGCTTGCAAATTTGGGGATGTGCACTTTTACTTGAAGGTGTCCCTGTCTGCAGGTGGATTGCTCAAAATGACAGACACACATCCGCCCTGTTTTATTTACTTAGTTTTTAAATCCTCCAATCTCTGACTTTCCCTCTAATTTCCGGATATATAGATTTTCCTGCTCTGGATTTTCATGTCCAAGTAAGGAATCATACAGCATAAAGTGCTTCATAGCTAGTTTCTTCCCCTGGGCATAATATTTTCCAGGTACATCTGTGTTGTAGCAAGTGTCAGGACGTCATTCCTTTTTATGGCTGAGTAATATTCCCTTGTATGGATGTGTCTTTCATTTTGCTTATTCATCCATCCATTTGTGGACACTGGGTTGCTTCCTCCCTTTGGCTATCATGTACAATGCTGCTATGAAATTCTGGTGTGTAAGTTTTTCGGTGGATGTAGACTTTTACTTCTCTTGGTCTGTTCACTGTTTGAAGTGCTTTGTTTTATTACTGCTCATGTTTCATTTAGTTGTTTTCAAGTTGCAAATAGCATTCGAACAGGAAATAGCTAAGTGCCTGAAGAGAAGCAGGGAATCATCAGGCCTTAAGAAATACTACCCAACCCGGGTGTGGTGGCGCACGACTGTCATCCCAGCACTTGGGAGGCTGAGGCAGGAGGATCACGAGTTCAAAGCCAGCCTCAGCAATGGCGAGGCCCTGAGCAACTCGGTGAGATCCTGTCTAATGAAGTACAAAAACCAGCTGGGGATGTGGCCCAATGGTCGAGTGCCCTGAGTTCAATCCCCGGTACAGAAAAAAAAAAAAAAAAAAAAAAAAAAAAGAAAGAAAGAAAAGAAAAGAAATACTGCCCAAGGTGAAGAAATGCTCAAGTAGTTTTTGCTGGGTGATGTGAATGACTGAATCGATTCAGATTCTACAAACGGATGCTGAGCTAGGTATTTCCCCAGGCCTGATTCCTTCCTCTGATCAGCACAGAGGGCTTATTGGTATTCATCCCCATTTTACAGATGAGGAAACTGAGGGAGGTGTTGAATGCGGCAGCCCTGTGCCTTTGGACAGTTCCAAAAAAGTGGACCTGAGGACTCATCCAAGCTGGGGGTGGGTGGCAGCTAGCTTTTTATTCCGTGGGTCTCTCCTAGGAGAGCTGCCGGGGTTCGGCCATACACCGGACTACCTGGATGGTCCTAAGGGAGGCACAATCTGGTGTTCCCGCTTCACAAGATCCTTTTGTGCACAAAAGGACTGAAGGCCCTGGTCCCTGCCAGGTCCCTCGGGGACCAGTGCTTTGCAGGGCGGGGTATGTCATTTTACACACCAGCTGGGCTTCCAGCAGAGTTGTAAGTCAAAGTTTGGTAAATTGGATCATATTTTAGAGAACAGATAAAAGAACGAAGCTATGAATCCTCGGGAAGAATCTGTGCACGAGGTGATAATCAGAACCAGATTTATGATTTCTCTAAAGACAAAAATCAGAGATAAATGTCAACGACGCCAGGAATCCTGTGATAATTAATTAAGAGCCTCCTACCATAATAGGAGTTCTCCTGGTTTTAAGGACGGTTTTTTTTTCATTTAAATCTCACAAAAGCAAAAGCAACAACAAGAAGAAGTACATTTTGCGGTGGGTGTTGAATTCATCTCCACATAGGAGGTGGGGGAGACAGAGGCTCAGGGTCGTCAAGTCACTTGCCCAAGGTCACAGAGCCAAGTGGTAGAGCTGTGATTCCAGGCACACCCAGACTTGGGGGGGAGCTTGGCTCTTTCCAGGACACAGTGCCAGGGTTAGGTGTCAGCGCGGAGGTCACACTGGCTGGCAGCAGTCCCAGCCCTGATCTGCTGTCTGGCTGTCAAAAGCCCACCTCGAGAGACTGCTGCACGGCTTAAGTGAGATAATTTATTTAAAGCACCTGGCACGCAGCAAGGGCTCCGTAAGTGTTAGCAATCATATGCTAAACCACTCCTGTAACCATCAATCCCAACCGGAGCATTTATCAAGCACCTACAGTGTACAGCACAGCCGGTTACCTCCAAAGCATCATGGGATCATAACTGAATCTTCTGTGTTCTACAGCCACTTACTCTCTGCGGGGCTGCGGTGGAGTGCTCCGCCTCTCTGAGCACCAGTCTGGGTAAAAAGGGGCCACAGACACTACCCACCCCCAAAAGGGTAATTATAAGGATTAAGTGGACTATGTCAAGTAAAGTGACTTAAACCAGGAACTACGTGAGTGGTAGTAGCCCTTGCCATAATTAGGAGCTTTACACTTGCTCTTGCAAGAGGTCTCACCACAATCCAAGGATGTGGCTTCGTAGAGGAAGATACTGAGGTCAGAGTGGTCTCAGGAGCAGTTCAGAGCAGAGCTGGGTTTTTCACTTAGGGGCATCTGATGCCATATATCCCACAGCTATTCCACTGTGCCCCTCTTTTCGGATCTCATTTGGATGCACACTATCCCCTGGGCAGGGAATGAGACTTATCCCTAGACCCAAAGGGATGTGTGTGATTTGGATCCTTTGGGAAGCAGATGTCAGGAGGATATTAGAAGTGCAAGAGATTGATTGGGGCGATGCGTGGGAGGGGAAAGGGAAGGTGGCTCTCTGTGCTGCACCTCTATGGACCCCACCGGTATGTGTGGTTAGTGCATGCCAATCGAAGCAATGCCACCTGGGCATGTCTGATTTGGACAGGTTTTTTTTTTTTTTTTTTTTTTTTTTTAACGTGGTGGATCAATGAGACCTAAGGGGAAGTGTGCGGGAGGCCTCGTGGGGACGGTGGTGTTTTCCCTCTCCCTCTCAATGCAACTGGATGGTGGCTGTGGCGGTCACCTTGAGATAAGTGTGAGGACAAAAGCCAACATCCTCAAGAAGGCAGAGCAGGGAGGCTGGAAGAACACGGGTTTTTGATGGCATCAGTGTGTCACTGAAATAGTTACCCTGTAACACCCTCCCTGAGGACGCTTATTATAGGAGGTAACAAATCCCTGATCATTTAAGTTAGCTATTACTATGGAACAAATCAGCTTCTTACAGCAAACATTCCTATCTCACATAGATAGTGTCTGAGAATCAAGAATCCAGGAGCAGCTTAGCTGGGAAGTTCAGGCTCAGGTCTTTCACAAGGTTTCTGTTACACACCGGCCAGGGCTACAGTTACCTGAGGCTTGAGTGGAGTTGGGGGACCATTTTCCAAGATGGCGCACGGGATGGTAGTTGGCTGGAGGGCCCAGCTCCTCACCATGCCCCCACAACAGGGTGGCTGGCTTTCCCCAGGATGAGAGGGATCCAAACGTGTGAGAGAGGAGAGGCCTCCGTGTCTCCTCCACCCTAGTCTGGCAGTTACTCTGAGGAGTGACTGCTTACTGGGTCTAGCAGTTCTTTGGGGGAGTGATGGAATATTCTAGAATTAGAAAGCAGTGAGGGTTGCACAACCCGGTGAATATATTAAAAGAATCGTGGCACTGTACACTTTCAAAGGGTGGTTTGTATGATGTTGACATTATACGTCAGTAAGAAGAAGTAATCCACTTTGATACAGGGGTCTGGTTGTCCATTTTCACTACTGTATAGTAATCCCTCAGCAGGGAAGTTCCACACCTGTCTGTCCTGGCATTGACAGGCATCTGTTATTTCTCCCCTGGTTTCTATTACAAGCGGTGCTGCTCAGGACGCCTCCTGCACGTCTGTCTGTGCACACACACACCCGGGTTTCTGGAAGATGCGTTTCAGAGAGAGCTGGGGTGCGGCTGGTCGGGCGCATCTGCAGCTCCATGGCTCCGCTCTTGCTGTCTCAAGGAAGCGAGCTCAGCCTCCACCCCTGGCCCCTGCGTGCCTCCTGAGGTCTCAGAAAATAGGGCAAGCGAGATGGAAAACAAATAGCACCAATCAAGCGGTGGGCTGCGTTCCCGCCGCTGCGCTGGGGGACCCACCGGATGGGCAGCAGGGCCTCCCCCACCAGAAAATATTAACAGCATTTAATGAATATTCACAAGGATTCATTAAACATTTCCCCGTGTGGCTGAACAAAACAGTGTTCAAACCCCCAAGCCATTAACAAAAAAGGAAGGAGAAATATTACTGGGATGATGTGCGGGAGTTAAAACGCCACGGGCAAGAAGCGCTCTCTCTCTCTCTCCTTTCTTTCTTTCTTTTTTTTTTAACTCAACTTCATCTCCTGGTGTTTCGGCTGGGCCCGGTGTGGTAAGCCTTTGTGACGTCTTTGAAGAGGACGGCTCTGATTGCTACTACTACGATCAGATGTTTCTGTTCCATAGACACAGAAAGGTGCCTTTTTCAGAGTGAGAGTATTTATTATTTTATTTTGGGGGGTACCGGGGATTGAACTTGGGGGCACTCGACCACTGAGCCACATCCCCAGCCTTATTTTGTATTTTATTTAGAGACAGGGTCTCAATGAGTTGCTTAGGACCTCGCTTTGACTGAGGCTGGCTTTGAACTCGCAATCCTCCTGCCTCAGCCTCCCAAGTGCTGGGATTACAGGTGGGCGCCACCGCGCCCGGCCCTGACAGTATTTAAAAGAGACATTTGACCTGAAAGTGCTTTTCTCTGAGTGGTGGCATTGGGTGCTGCCAGCTAGGTGGTAGAGTAGCCCAAGTACTATTACTGTCATTTGACAGGCAGGGAAACTGAGGCCCGACGTCATTAGCAAGGTCACGGTAGAGATGAGACTGCTGTAGTCTCGAGGCTTCCATCTGGTGACTTTGCCTCCCGGGGCCAGCCGTGACTCGGGTGGGAGAGCTGTCCATCCAGTGCCCTCCACTGAGGGCCGATGGGCAGCCAGGGAGCCCAAGGCCACCAGACATGACCCTAGGAGGGCCGGGAGCCGGGCGGAGGCTGCAGGACACAGAGGGACGAGGCGGCAGAGCCGAAGCCACCAGACCTCGGGACCTGGAAGCAACAGCACCGCGGCCTGAGGTTGGCTGGGGGCGGGGGAGGGGAGACAAGGGGGTGCGGCTCCAGCGAGCCGGTGACGGGCCTGGTGTTCAGGAGGTCACGTCCTCTCCAGGGGCAGCGGGGACCTGAGGCAGGGCGGGTCCCCACGTCCCCCAGGACCTGGCTGTCCGGCTCGAGTCGCGCCCCTGCCCCAGTCCCCGGCTTGTTTCACCCCGGCGGTGACGCCCAGCTGGTGGTGGCCTTGCAGTCACAGTTTCTGGAGGGCCCCCTCGTGGGGGCAGGGAGCGGGCACCTCGCGGTGGAAGCCAGGGGCCGCTCAGCCTCCTGCGGTGCCCGGGACTGGACCCATCCCAGAGAACGCTCCAGAACGTCTGCGGTACAGACGCGGAGGGGACCCCACGGCCTCCACGGGGGGGGGGGGGGGTCAGGTCGGGCTCTCCAGAGCAGAAGCGGACCCAGGCTTTGGGGACCGAGATCTTTATCAGGAGTCCACACTGGTGGACGGAGAGGGCGGAGGAGGCAGGACCGGGCAGAGGAGAGGCTGGGCAGGACCCCGGCCAGCCCCAGGAGCTATCTATGCCACCTGTCGGTGTGGTCCCCAAGGTCAGAGGGGCCGGACCTTACCCCCCGGTGGAGGTCAGGTGCTGGGCGTGGGCTAGCCTGGGAACGGGCCAGCCTGGGCAGGGGCTGCCGCAGCTGAGCCAGTTCTGAAGGTGGGACAGCTGCAGCCCGTCTGCGGGGCTCCTTGCCAGCAGCTGCCTGGCTGTCCTGCCCCGGAGGAGGAGCCAGGTGGACCGGCACACTGTTCCCCGCGGGGGGCAAGCCTGGAGGTGCCAGGCCCTTCATCTTCTAGTTCAGCAAGTTTGGAGGGAAAGACGGAATCCTGGCAGGGGCCTGCACGGACATGAGAAGGTCTCGAGGAGCCCAGGGGGGATCAGAGAGCCCAAGGGAGTGACACCTGGAGCCGGGCGCGGTGGCGCACGCCTGTCACCCCAGCACTCGGGAGGCTGAGGCAGGAGGATCGCGAGGTCAAAGCCAGCCTCAGCCATGGCGAGGCACTGAGCAACTCAGTGAGACCCTGTCTCTAATAAAATACAAAAAAAAAAAAGGGCTGGGGATGTGGCCCAGGGGTCGAGTGCCCCTGGGTGCAATCCCCAGTACCAAAAAGAAAGAAAGAAAATGACATCTGAATTCCTAGACTCATCTTTTCCTAAGTCAAAGGAGGTGGCTAGAATAAATCTCTTGGCCAAATTTAAGCTGAATGGATAAATGGACTGACATGCGAGAGATGCCCAGGACAGGTGCGAGAACAAGCAGGGACAGATCAACAGAGACTGTGGATTATTTATCACAGGCTGAGCGGTCTCTGTGATCATCTCCTCTTTCAAGGAGATGCCTTTCAAGCAAGCGTTTACTGCGCCCATTGTATGGATGAAGCAACTGAGGCCCAGAGGGATGAGGCCCGTGTTAGTCAGTCATCTACTGGCTGCGTCTCAAATCACCTGAAAATTCAGCGGCTTGAAGCAACAACTAAGCGCTCTCTCCCTCTCCATTTCTGTGCACCAGGAGTTTGGGGGCAGCACAGGTGGCCGGTCTTGGCTCTGTTGCCCCAGGAAGTTGTGGGCAGGGGGTAAGCAGGAGCGGCCAGCGTCCCAAGGCTTGACTGGGCTGCAGGCCTCAGTTCCTGTTCACGGGGACCTTCCCGTAAGGCGGCTGAGTCGGCCTGGGACTCGGTGGCTGGCTTCTCCCAGCGCGAGTGATTCAAGAGGAGCGAGAAGGCCACAGCGTACTGGATGACCCAGCTTGGAGTCACACAGTGTCACTCAGCCACATCCCTTTACTTAGCAGTGAGTCATTAAGCCTGGCCCACACCCAAGGGGTGAGGAATCGGGCCCCACCTCTTGCAGGGAGGAGTAGCATAGAATTTGTGGGTATTGAAAACCACCCCAAGGCCCGGTGCGGTGGCGCTCACCAGTCATCCCAGCACTTGGGAGGCTGAGGCAGGAGGATCGCGAGTTCAAAGCCCGCCTCAGCCATAGCGAGGCACTGAGCAATTCAGTGAGACCCTGTCTCTAATAAAATACAAAAAAGGGCTGGGGATGTGGCCCAGGGGTTGAGTGCCGCTGAGTTCAATCCCCGGTACCAAATAAATAAATAAATAAAAGAAAACCACCCCAAGGTTTAACTCATATCAATGATAATGGGTGAAACTGGGATTTATCACTTCATCCATCCACACATATGAGCACCAGCTCTTGGCTTTCCAACAGGATAGACACTAGCCACCCAGACTCTGGCGCTCTTGAAATACAGTTAGTGTGCCTGAGGAAATGTGTTCTTAATTTTATTCAATGTTACTTAACGTTTTGAAGCCTGTTCATCCAACTATGGGAAAACTTTTAGGTATGTTTGAAACAAATTTGGCAAATGAACCATTTTCTCCTTAACTTTATTTTTGGTGGTGGTGGTGGTGGAGGTGGGGGTGGGTACTGGGGATTGAACCCAGGGGTGCTTAACCACTGAGCCACATCCCCAGCCCTTTTTTATATTTTTATTTAGAGTCTTGCTAAGTTACTTAGGGCCTCGATAGGGTGCTGAGGCTGGCTTTGAACTCACCATCCTCCTGCCTCAGCCTCCTGAGCTGCTGGGATCACAGGCGAGCAACACTGTGCCCGGCACTCCTCTTAACTTTTATAAAAGCTAAATGATATTAAATATTTCCAATGAAAGTTTAGCACACAAATTGAGATAGGTTAGAATATGAAATACGCACAGGATTTTGAAGACTTAGTATGAACCAAAAGAGTGTAACTATCACATTAACATTGATCACATTTGGAATCGATCATATTTTGCACAGACTGGGTTAGATAAAATCTATTAGGAAAATTAGTTTCTTCTGCTATTTTTTTTTTTTCTTCTTCTTCTTTAGTCCTGGGGATCGAACCCAGGGCTTTGCACATACAAGGCCAGTGCTCTCTCTACCACTGAGCTACAGCCCCAGCCCCTGTCTTTACCTTTTCAGTGTGGTTAGTAGAAATTTTAAAACTACACATGTGGCCCTCCTTGTAAGTCTCTGGACAGGGCTGAATTCTGTACCAAGTGTGTGGATTCATAGTGCCACCTTTTTGGAGCTTATAGTCCAATGAAGACAGCTATTAATTAACTCCCCAAAAAACGACTTGAATAATGTTGCAAAGCTTCACGGGGGACTTGACCCAGATTAGTTCATCTCCAGAGAGAGCCCGTGGTTTGGAAGAGCATCACAAAGCCCCGGCCTGGGACCTGGCTGGGAGGTGCTGGGTAGCAGGGCACCGGCTCCTTGGGTTCAGGGCCGGAGGAAGCCGAGGTCCCAGGGGCGCTGTCACTTTGATACTCGGGCTGAGGCGGCAGGAGGAGCTGGGCTGCCATCAGCTGTCAGGTTGGCGCTTGCTGGCTATGTTCACGCAGTAGCCGGGCTCCGGAGGCCTCCGGGGCTCCCTGCATGTGGCCTCATGTGGCTGTGTTGGAAATCACCCAGGCTCTCCCAAAAAACAGAGCAGCAATCTGGAGGGCCGGCTCTGCCAGGGTCAACTTGGGGCTGGGTCTGGACGGCGACTTCCTTCCTAAACACAGGCCAGAAGGTGACTTTGGTCACTCTATTGGTCCCTGTATTCAGATTCCTTTACCACCTACCTGGCCCCTGAGCCACATTTCTCCTCCCTTAGGCATGCCTTTCTTAATTGCGCCAAGTCCATCGCCGCCTCAGGGCCTTTGCACTTGAGGTGCTCTCCGGAACATCTCCCTTAGGATGGTTACATAGTATCTTCTCAGCATGAGCATCTCAGCTAAAAGGTCCCCTGTCCCTGCCCACCATTTCCGAAGCAGCCTCCCCGGCCCCGCCTCCACAGTGATGGTCTCATTTCCCTATGGATTTGTCTTTATACCAAACTCCTCACTATCTGAATTTATCTTGTTCATTTATTGTTTTGTTTCCTGTCTCTGCTACCAGAAAATGAGCTGTGAGAGAATAGGGGCCTCTTCGAGTGCCCAGAACAGTTTCTGGCAGGTACTCAAAAAATATTTGTTGAATGACTTCATCATCTTCCAAAAACACAGATCTGAAAACAATTACGGGGACTCCGTAGGAATGCGGACAAATGTTGCTGATGAAATGCTGTTTGTTTAAAAAAAAAAAAAAAAAAACAGAAAAAACAAAATGCAACGTCTGGTGACTCTACACGTGAAACACACAAAAAAAAACGTTCGTACGTGGGGGACCAAGGCGGCGGGGCGTGGATGGAATCACAGCCATCTGCTGGGAGCATGGGACTATAAGTGATTTTTTTTCCCTGAGCTTTTATTTAATATGGTTATGTTGTTGTTGCTTCTTAATGACAAATTTATTGAGATATAATCCATAGAACCAAAGTGCAACCAAGGGGGGAATACGATGTGGTGGGTTTTGGTATATTCTCCAAGTCGTGCACAGATCTAATGCCAGAATATTTTCATCATCCCCCAAAGAAACCCTGTCCCCGCAAGTGGCCACTCCCATTCTCCCCTCTCCTGGCACAGCCCAGGCAACAGCTAATCTGGCTCTATGGACCGGCCTATTCTGGACAGTCCGGATAAATGAAATCAGGCTGCCTGTGGCCTTCAGAGCCGGACTTCCTTCACTTAGCCTAAGGTTTTCAAGGTTCATTCACGCGGTGGCAGTTCTTAGTGCTTCCTTTTTATGGCTGAATACTATTCCACAGTAGAATATCTAATGTGGCCGGACCACATTTTTTTTTTTGTCTATTTACTTGTTAATGCCATTCTTCTGCTCTATCATCTTTGAGAAGCTATGGCTTAGCCTCCCCTGCTTGCACCATTGATCTTTGGCTATTTTTTCAGCCTTCTCTGGGTGCTGCACAAATACAACCCCCTGCTCTTCTGCCTCCTGGAAAAAGTCAGCGCTCTGCTGCCACCCTTGGCCCAGGGGCTCCTTTCTCTGAGGGCCACTGCCTGCAGCTCTCTCTGCTCCTAGGGGACTCTTTGTTTGCCTTAATTCCCTGCCTGTGTCCTGCCTTTGCCTGGGAAGGACGCACCTCGGTGTTTTGGTTTAGATACGAGGCGGCCTCCAAAAGCTCACGTGTGGGACACTGCAAGAAGGTTCAGGGTGGTCACGGCAGGCAGGTAGGCTGTGGCCGGCGGAGGAGGGTCCCTGGGGGCGTGCACGTCCTGAGCTGCTTTTCCCGCCACGCCTTCCTCACCTCGCGTCCACAGCCGCGGAGCCGGCGCCGAGGGACCAGGTGACCCTGTGACACCGGGAATGCCCAACGACTTCCTCCTCTAAGATTGTTCTCCTCGGGTCTTTTGGTCACAGACCAGAGTAATCTGAAGGAAGCCCTCAGGGTCCCGGTCACCTTGGCCGCCCTTGTGTCTAACAGGGTCCCTGGGCCTGGCACCGACTCAGAGACCTCAAAGGACGCGCACGTCGGAGCTGGCGCTGCGGGGGGCGGGGGGGGGGGGTTGGTGCTGGCAGCACCCGCCACCCTTGGCCAGTCAGATTTGCTTATTTTATATAAAATAAGACATTCTATTAGCCTTAAGGTGTCGGTCAAGGGAAGGCCTGGGCTGGGGAGTCAGATGCATTTACCTGAACTCCTGACTCGGTCATTTGCAGGCTGGGGGCCTCTTAGGAATCACTTCCTCTCCTTTACACTGAGCTTGACTTCTCCTGTCTGAGGGAGAATTCTGAGGGGGGAGCACAGGTAAATATCTTGAATACAGCAATTGCTCAATAAGTGCTTGGATTACTTTAAAAAAAAAAAAAAAAAGAAAGGAAAAACCATGGTGTCATATGCATACCATAAAATTCACATTGTAAAAGAATTTTTGGTACCAGGGATTGAACCCAAGGGTGCTTAACCACTGAGCCACATCCCCAGCCCTTCTTATTTTTTTATTTTGAGACAGGGTCTCACTAAGTTGCTTAGGACCTCACTAAGTTACTGAAGGAGGCTGGCCTCAAACTTGTGATCCTCCTGCCTCAGCCTCCCAAGTGGCTAGGATTACAGGTGTGCGTCACGGTGTCCAGCAAAATCTACATTTTAGCCATGTTTAAGCATATAGTTCAAGTGGCATTAAGTACATTCACAATGTTGTGTCAATGAGTGTTATTTTAGTAATACAGCAGGATGAATGTTCCTTCTCTGACATGCTCAAGGCCAGAAGTATTTCAGATTTGTTTGGATTCTAGACCGACGTCTAAGTATAAAATATATTTGTTTGGTACATATCTCCTACACACAACCTGAAGTCATTTTGCACAATATTTTTATAAAATATTATAATTATTATAAATTCTTATAATACTTTTAGTTTTATAAAATATGATAATTAATATTGCATGTTGACTGAGACCCATTCCAAGAGTTCAGGTGTTAAACTTGTGACATCATGTCAGCACACAAAAATTTTTGGATGTTGGCAGCCGGACGTGGTGGCGCATGCCTGTCATCCCAGCATCTCTGGAGGCTGAGGCAGGAGGATCGCAAGTTCAAAGCCAGCCTCAGCCATGGCGAGGTGCTAAGCAACTCACTGCGATCCTGTCTGTTGCCCGCCTGCAGCAACGATACCGCGGGAAAGAATTTGGAAGCAGACTGGAAAATGAATAGGCTCTTTATTCTTGCTTCTTCTAACTTCTCTCTCCGGCTCCAACAACCTCTCCAACTCCAACCATCTTTCTAGCCAACCTCACCCAGTTAAATACTTTTTGCCTTAACAAGTATACACGTGTCAACAGCTCAAACTTACAGGTGCGTCACATAGTGTTCACGGGCACAGAAAGATTCTTAGATAAATGCATGAATATCAGGTAAAAATACTGAAACACCTCTTATGGCTCTCAGCTAGCCGCCATCTTAGCTATCTCCTTATTAGGGCTCTTACACCTGTCTCTAAATACAGTACAAAAAAGGGCTGGGGTTGTGGCTCAGCGGTAGAGCGCTTGCCTAGCATGTGCATGGCCCGGGTTCAATCCTCAGCACCACGTATAAATAAATAAATGCATTATGTCACAACTAACGCAAATAAATAATAAAATATTTCAAAAAATAAATAAAAATAAAATAAGATTGGATTTTGAAGCAAGTGCAGGTTTTTGGATGAGGGATGCTCACCTGAGTGACTTTGACTGCCTTTATTGTCATGTCTGAAGCGCTCCAGGCGTGGATTTTGCTAGGGACAGGGGTGTGCTATCCCAAGCAAGTCACGGACCTGCCCGCTTTCCCCACACCACTCCACCCTCCCGAGAGACCTGGGAAACTTGATGGTCCTCACTGATATTGTAGATTCAGGGTTGGAACGAGGCCCCGCCCCCGCCCCCACCGCCCAGTGTGCAGATGCTTCCCTCGTCCACTCTGAGTCCCTTTGCTGTCTGCAGGAGCCCTGTTTGGGGAGATGGCTTAAATTGCGGTTGACTATGGGGCATGGAGTTTTGGGCATTGCTGCCTTCCGTAGTCTCGCGGGACTTGGCCCGGGATCTGGAGTGACTTGAGCCGAGATTGCTGATCGGGTCAGCGCCATTTTGTGGTGGTGCGTGTTAGTCGTTGTTAGAGCCAGAGAGAAAAGTCATCAAAATAAAAAGCTGTTTGTTTCCAGTTCACCTCTGAACTTCTTCCCGCGGCTTCATTGCTCCAAGCGGCCATCGCTTCAGGCGACAACAGCTGTCAGTCTCAGATTCCCTGGATCGCCCCTGCACGGCGTCAGGCCTGGGTGGAGGTGTGGGTTTGAGCAACGTGGTTCACGATGCTTCAGGGGAACACACCATTGCAACGTCCTCCTTCAACCCTGCACAGTTTTCTACCCAAGCAGGACTTTAAAAATGTCTCCCCCAAGCCGGTTGCGGGGGCACGCCTGTGATCCCAGCATCTCGGGAGGCTGAGGCAGGAGGATGGCGAGTTCAAAGCCAGCCTCAGCAAAAAGCGAGGCCCTCAGCAGAGCTGGAGGCCCCAGAATGCGCCCTGACCATGGCCACCCTCGGGGTCCTTTTGACCCCCTTGCTACCAAATTGCTTCTCTCTGGGGGTTCCCTTTGGCAGTGGAAGGGATGCAAATGAAGGAGAAAAGAAGTGACCCCTCCCAGGACAGGCGAGTGGGGCAGGGGCATCCGGCACCTGGGGTGGGGACTCCAGGGGCAGGGCAGAGCCCAGGGCTGTGGAGCTGCTGACGTCTTCGAGCGGCGGGGCTCGTTCCTCGGAGCAGGCCAGGCGGCGGGGGCATTTGTGACAGATGCCCGTGAGGCCCACTGAGGAGCGGGTCCGAGGCAATTGGAAATCGCTGCACACCCGCCGCCGGCCGGAAGCCCGGATTCTGCTGATTTAGGACTTTAGCGCGTGGATTTGCTGATCCCGGAGAAAGTCGCTCGCTGGGCTTTTTAATCGCGTCTCTGGGCCCCTCCCCGGCAACCAGAGGGCCCGGGCTCCAGGGGGACCCGAGGGGTGGGTGACCTTCAGCCCTCCAGTTGCACTCTGGAGACTCGTCGTGATCGCCTCCTGCTCTGTCTGTCACAACCTCGGGAACTCAGAGAGGGGCACGGGGACAGATATCTGCCCTTGCGATTAGAATCTCTCCTTCTGCCACCACGGCCGCACGCTGGCGAATCGGAGAGCCCGGCAAATGCTGGTGAACCCGCTCCTCGCAGCCGCCACTGACCCCTCGAGTGTGCCGGTGAATGTGACAAGTGGCTGATGACATGCTCAAGTCACTCATTCTGTGTCCCCGAGGCCAGGCATCTGACTGTGTGCACTTCGAACTCAAAGGGTCTCCGATCAGGTGAGGCCACTCCAAAGCACCTTGGAAAGGATCACAAGATTGGCCGATGGACGTAAGAGTCCCAATGCCCAGGGCAGGTGGACCCTGGGTAAAACCCCTGCCCAGGGCTTGGGCTCCAGCCTCACCAGACCAGCAACATCCTGGCCTCTCATCAAGACCACTTAAGAATGAAAGAGTCTGGGCAGATCATTGGTGGGACATTTCCAGATTTGGGGTGACCTTTTTTTTTTTTTTTTTTGGTACCAGGGCTTGAACTTAGGGGCACTTGACCACTGAGCCACATCCCCAGCCCTATTTTGTATTTTATTTAGAGACAGGGTCTCAGTTGCTTAAGGCCCCGCTTTTGGCTGAGGCTGGCTTTGAACTCATGATCCTCCTGCCTCAGCCTCCCAAGTGTTAGGATTACAGGCGTGCATCACCGTGCCCAGCTTGGGGTGACCTTTGGGCATGGGGAAGGGAAGGTGTGCCTCCCTCAATAGCGTTGCCCACCTGACCACCCATCTCCGCCCACCCCATTCCCTTCATCCAGATGCTTCCCGTGATTCGTGATCCCCTGCACACAGGAGCCTGCTACAGGCCGTTTGCAGCCTTTCTTTCCTCCGGGGCTCACAAAGAGAGTCCGTTATCCCGTGCCCAAGGGGTGCATTTTGGGGTGGGGGGGAACAGGGAAGTCGGATGTATCAGGAGGAAGAAGTCTACCGTGTATAAAGTGAGAAAAGTAGGTTACATGCCATGCGTATCGCATGACCCAATTTTTTGGTAAAAAAAAAAAAAAAAAAAAAACGAATTTCCTATTTACATGTTTGTTTATGCATGGAAAAGTCTGGAAGGACGTACACTGCACACCGGTGCTTGCCTCTGGGGAGGGAGGGTGCGCAGTGGAAAATGCGAACAAAAACTTTTTGCTTTTTATTTTCTAAAGTGGGTTCTTTCTTTCTTTCTTTTTTACAATGTGCATTATATTAATTTTATAATTAAAAATGTCATCAAGATTTTTGAATGTGCTTGGGGATTAGGATAACTCTGCTTCCTACGTATCTGCAGTCGGTCTCTGCGACCATGCCTGGGCTGTTCCTTGTTATGTGTTTGATTCTTTCAATCAGACTTGCAAGGGGGCAGGGGCCAGGTCTGTGGGCAGCACGGGCCCCGCCCCCGCCCCCACCGCCCAGTGTGCAGATGCTTCCCTCGTCCACTCTGAGTCCCTTTGCTGTCAGTCTCAGATTCCCTGGACCGCCCCTGCACGGCGGCGTCAGGCCTGGGTGGAGGTGTGGGTTGAGCAACGTGGTTCGCGATGCTTCAGGACCATTGCAACGTCCTCCTTCAACCCTGCACAGTTTTCTACCCAAGCAGGACTTTAAAATGTCTCCCCCAAGCCGGTTGCGGCGGCGCACGCCTGTGATCCCAGCATCTTGGGAGGTTGAGGCAGGAGGATGGCGAGTTCAAAGCCAGCCTCAGCGAAAAGTGAGGCCCTAAGCAACTCAGTGAGACCCTGTCTCTACATAAAACACAAAATAAGGCTGGAGATGTGGCTCAGTGGTTGGGTGCCCCTGAGTTCAATCCCCATTGCACCTGCCCCCCCCCCCCCCCCCCGAAAAAAAAAAAAGACTCCCTGAACAGCAACAACAAAAAGCAGGCAGCAAGGAGGAGTCGAGGGCTGCTTCCCATCTGGTTATGGTTCTCAGAGTGGGTTCTGAGGAACCCAAGCCTGCACAGTGCCCCATGAACATGAGTTCCGGGATGCAATATGTTTGGAAAGTGCTTCTTCCCGCTGCCCGCCTTGGAGAGTTGTATACCCGCGAGCCAGTTAAAGGCTCCGAGAAGTCCTGCAGTAAAGAACCAGGGGCAACTTTGTTCTGTCCTCAATGTCCCCAGATCCTTTTTTGTAATACACTTTAGAAACTGTCACCTGGGGGATGTCCGATCCCACTGGGAGGCAGATCAGGCTTGAAGTGGTCAATACTGGTGCCCCAAATCTCCCCCACTCTGACGTCACCCCAAAGTCAGCAAAGAGTGCATAGCCTCAGCGGAAGCAAGACTTCCGACCTCCCAACTGCTGCAAGGGCACGCCGTGGTGATTCTTGGTGCTTTCTGGGATGGATGATGTGACCAATGCTTAGCACCACGAAAATAGATCTGGGGTTAGACAGACCTGGGTTTGATTCCAGTTTAACCTCAGGCTCACTGTGTGACCTTGGGCAAGTCTCTGCACCTCTCTGAGCCCTAAAAGTGGCTCCTTTGAAGAACTTGAGGAATCGACAGAGGGAGGAGGGAACGTGGCGATCAGTGTTCTCCCAAAGTCCATCAGGCCATTGCTCTGCTCCCCTGTGGAACTAGGGGTCGCCACCCCTCGAACACTAGGTGTGGTCTTTGGCACAGGGAGAAGGTGGCCTGGGGAGGGTAGGACTTCCAGAGCTGTGTGGGATACAGCAGAAATCTGGGTCAGGAACGGTGCAAGTGCCCGCTCAGGACCTTGTGAAGTCTTACGATAAAACCGAGGCCTTGTCAGGCTCTGAGGGGAGTCCTGTAAGCGCTTTGAAAAATAGATAAGAAACACAAAAACTGTGGCAGGAGCAGGAACAAGCATGATCTCTGGAGTCACCAAGCTGGGGGTTGGAGCATTAGCTCCACGGAGGGCTTGCTGGGTGACCTTGGGTAAATGACTAAACCTCTCTGTGCTTCCAACTCCTCATATGGACGGAGCAAAGCAAGGGGGAGTACCAGGCCTCCAGGAGTCAGGCTGCATATCCGTGGCCTAGGGTCGGGGCCCAAAGCTGTCCCTGTGAGGACTGCCAGGCACGGGGTCTTTGCCCCCTAGGCCGCGTCCCCTGGCGCGCCTCTTTCTTTGCCCCCTGCCACCTCCTCCTCCGCCTCCTTTCCTTGCACAAAACAAAACCAAAAAAAAAAAAGCCATTGCCAGCGCTCAGGCATTTTCCAGGAGCGGGGTCAAGGTCACCCGGGTGAGAAGCGGGTGCCCGGCGGGGGCGGGGCGTCGCCGCGGGAGGGGTCCCCGCTCGGCCCCGCGGCCCCGCCCTCACGGCCTCCCGCAGGCCAATGAGGCCCTCATTTGATTTCTGTTCTGTCTGCGCGAACCCCATTAAAGCCCAGTTCCGCTGATTACCACCAGCTCTCCCGCCTGTGCTGGGGTTGTTCTCAGCCGGGGTCTCCCTCCCTCCCTCCAGGAAGCCCGGCTGGGTTCCAGTCCCCGCCCACTCCGCTGTGTGATCTTAGGCAAAGCTCTACCCTTCTCTGAGCTGCTGCCCTCCTCTTTAATAAAAGGAACCCCTAGGACTGGTGGAGGATAAAAGGAGCAGCGAGGGAAGCCCTTAAAAGAGTGCCCATTACCAGTAGCTGTGTGGAGACTCCCAGTCTGCCCTGAAAAAAAAAAATTATGAAAACATGAGGACAGAGGTTAGGTTGTGGCGAGTCAGTTGCAAGGTGAGAGCTGATCTTTCAATTTTGATGTTTCGTTCCCTGTGGGGTTTTTGCGTTGATTTGGGGCCCTAAAAAATGTTGCGTTAAATACTATTTATGTTGGTCCCTGAGGTTTGAGGTGTTTCTTTAGCTTTTTCAGAAGAGTGGAGGCCTCACCCTAATCCTGGCCCCCGGAGGTCAGTCACAAGGAAAACCACAAGGCCCCAGCCTCAGTTTCTGTTCTGCAAAGGAACTGGCTGCTTTCAGGGATGTTTTGAGAATGACTAGGCAGGCAGTATGATTACAAGCATCTCTTCTAGAAGTTGGCCGCGTTCAAGGCCCTTCTTTGCCACTTACCAGCAGGAGAAGTGAGGCACTACCTGTCTGCGCCTGGTCTCCTCATCTGGGTGTTGCGGGCACTCATGTCCACTGCCTGGAGGTTACTCGGGCCTTAATTAACGACAGTAACACTCACAAAGCACACAGCAAGAGATTAGCGTTGCTCCTATTACTATGTCCTTGACCTTGACCATCCTTGGCATAGCAAAGGCCCTCAATAAGTGGGAGTAGTGAGGGTTATTTGGCATTATGTTAATTAGGGCCCCCAGCACCTAGCAGGTGCTCATTTAACTGTAAGGACAAGAAGGGCAGAGAGCACTCCTGACTTGTCCCCCTCCTGTCACATCTAGATATGAGGTGTCCCCCACAAGCTCAGGGGTGAGGCCATGCAAGAACTTTCAGAGGGGCAATGATTAGATGATGAGATTCTTGACCTGATCAAGTCCTAATCCACTGATACAGATGAACTTGGTGGTAACTGCAGGCAGGTCGGGTGTGGCTGGATGAGGTAGGTCTCCAGGGCCTTGACTCAGGGGTTATATTTTGTCCCTGGTGAGCAGAGCTCTCTCTCTGCTCCTTGATGTCATATCCTGAGCTCTTTCCTCTGCCACGCCCTCTGCTGCGACCTTCTGCCTCACCTTGGGCCCAGAGCTCTGACATCGGCCGACCATGGACTGAACCTCTGAAACCGTGAGCCAAAGTGAACTTTTCCTCCCCTACATTGTTCTCATCGGGTCCTTTGGTCACAGCAACAGAATAGTCGACTAAAACACCTCTGTAGCCCCTGAGTGCTCTGCGCACACTAGGTCTGCAGAAACGTTCACAGGCTGAGTCGGTGGTTAAGTGGCACAGGACCGTCTGTTGTGTCTGTGGCTTCCGGGATGATGGGGGAACTTGGTCCTCCCTGTAATCACACGATGCCCATGAGCAGGTGGCTCACAGACAGAGCGGAGGAAGGAGCATGGAGTCCTCAGCTCTCTGGAGGTCCGGGAACCTGAAGCCCTCCCACCACTAGAGAGAACTGGACGGGGCTTTTGGAGGTACGTGAATGCCGTCCCAGGAATAGGTTCAGGTGACCGTTTCAATTAAAGTATGTGCCCAGCCCCTGGTGGCTGTGGACTCGGTGACCTCTGGTCCAGCAGCACCTCCCCTGCCTGGACCCCCGTGGCCCTGCCTCATACCTGTGGTCTCCGGACCCTTGACTTTCAGCAGGGTGCACACCCAGTAGGATTCTCCCCCTGGTCTTGACTTCTGACCTTTGACCTTTGGCAACTCACAGGGGCAGCCCTGACCATCCGTGTGCTGGTCTGAACCCCAGAGCTCTCTCTAGACCCTTGTCAGTGCCCTTGGAGGAACTGGTGGGGCCCTCATGGTTATTTAATTTATTTATTTTTTTGGTACCGGGGATTGAACTCAGGGGCACTCAACCCCTGGGCCACATCCCCAGACCTTTTTTGTATTTTATTAGAGACAGGGTCTCACTGAGTTGCTAAGTGCCTCGCCATGGCTGAGGCTGGCTTTGAACTCGCGATCCTCCTGCCTCAGCCTCCCAAGTGCTGGGATGACAGGCGTGCGCCACTGCGCGGGACCTCGTGGTTATTTTGAATGCTGGGGGAGTGACGTGGGCAGACGGGGTCTCCCGTACTCCCCTTGCTGAGCCTAAGGCAGGCATCTCTCAGTGACTAGCTGGGGAGAGAGCACAGGAAGCAGGTTCAAGGCCAGCCCCTCCTTCTCCAGCGTTGAGGACCAAGTCATGATGACCTTCAAACAGACAGTGACAGCCAGCACAGACCCTGGCTGCAGCGCGGCAGCCCGGCCTCGAGGCCCCCTCTCTGCTGGACCAGGGTGTCTTCACCCCGTCAGCTGCTGGGCAGTGAGGAGGTCCTGGGGGCCACGGGAGGGGCACGGGGGCTGCCAGGATGTACCCAGGGGCTCAGGGCAAGTGCTGCTACTAACAGAGGGATTCTGCCCCTGGGACGAACAACTAAGTTGCTACCTCAGGACATTTGGGTGACCGCCAAGGGCCGCCTGTAAGCAGGGGCACGTGTTCCTCCACCCGAGCCCAAGCCCCATGGGGTGGAGCTGTGGGGACCCCAGGCCAGCAGAGGCCTCTCCAGAGCCCACCCCGCGGTGTGCGGAGAAGACAGAGGGGTCCCCGGGCTCTAGGACGTGGACCAAGAGTCCGGGGCTGGGACACCCTCCCTTCCACAGCGCACCTGCAAGCCACCTGAGGATTCTGCCCATCTGTGTCACCACCATCAGTGAGGGGCCAACTTGCTTGTGTCCTGACAGGTCACAAGGCGGGACGTCCATTTCCTCGGGCAGCCAGGACGATGGAGACAGGGCGGCCATGTATACCCGACCAGGGGCCACTTATTCCAAGTCAGGTGTCAGCAGAGCCACCACTTCTGCTAGGACGCTAGGGGACACCCGTCCTGGCCTCTTGCAGTCTGTCGGCTCCAGCTGTTCCTTGGCTTGAGGCCGGAGTGCCACAGCCTCTGCCCGGCTTCACCTGGGCCTCCTGCTGCGCCTGGCCTCGCGGGTCTGCTTCATGAGGACGCAAGGACTGCAGGGAAGTCCCACCTGGGCCAAGCAGATGGCCTCATCTCAAGAGCCTTAATGGAGTCACACCTGCTGAGAGTCTTGGTCCAAATAAGACGCATCCCCAGGTCCCAGGGTTTGGAGGGGATCTGGTTTATTGGGGGGATGTGGGGGGGATTTCCTTCTCCCACACTCAGTTCCCTGCCTCTGTGCTCTTCAGGAATATGATAGGCCCACGAGCCCCCAGCTGCCCTGTGGCTCTAGAATTCTCCAGGTGTTGCTTAGAAAGCCCACAGTGCCTACTTGCAAGGCCAAGGTCACAGGTCATCTCGGCATGGGGGGATGGATTGATATCTTTTTTTTTTTTTTTTGGTACCCGGGGATTGAACTCAGGGGCACTCGACCCCTGGGCCACATCCCCAGCCCTTTTGTGTATTTTTATTTAGAGACAGGGTCTCACTGAGTTGCTCAGTGCCTCGCCATGGCTGAGGCTGGCTTTGAACTCGCGATCTTCCTGCCTCAGCCTCCCAAGTGCTAGGATGACAGGCGTGCGCCACCGTGCCCGGCAGGGGGATTGATATCTGTTGAACATCTGTGGCTTTTGCTTTGTGCTCCCGGACACCTCATGAGACAGAGGGTGGCTGATAGGAAGAGGCCACCAGGGGCCTGGAATCTCCCCACTCACTCTCTCCTGGGCTTAGTCAGCTAATTGGAGCCGGTCTGAGTCAGGTGGTTTCCCAGGGGCCCAGGCTTCTCCCCAGGGTGCAGCCTCTCACCACCCTGGGCCCCAGGATGGTGGACATGTCAAGGCCTGTGGGTCAGACCCAAGCCCCCCCGCCCCTCCCCCCCAGGAGTGCTGCAGAGACTCCACTTGGACTCCCAGGTTCCCAGGTGGCCGCAGGTGCCCAGTCTCTGGCTGCAGCCGATTAGAGACCTTCTCCTCCCTGGGGCTCTGTTCCAAGCCAGGGGATCCCCTCCCACCTGGAGAGCTGGGGGGCTGTTAGGACATCAGCAGAATGGAGAAGGCTCTGCTTTGTCGCCAGGCAGAGAAGATTCCAGTCGTCTCAGGACAGATCAAGTTCAGTGACCAGGCCCACCCATTTCCTGTCCGGGCAGGGCCTCAGTTTCCTTGAAATAACATCGAGTCGGGGGAGCGGGGCGGAGGTGGGCAGAGTCCCCCACTCCCTGACCTCTTTTAAATCTAATTCAGCGATAATTATAGCCAAGAGTTCTCCAGAAGAAAGGCGGGCAGGCCCACAAGGTCTCATTAAGTTTATGACTCGTCAGGAAGAGGCGGGGCCTCAGGCCCGGCTGCAGGAGAGGTGAGTGGCCTCGTCTCCACGCCTGGAGGGTGTGGTGGGCGTTTGGGCTGGGAATGACCCTGATTTATGTATTGCTTTTGTTAAGTGCCCGCAGCTGCAGGGTGCCATCCTGGGTGTGTGTGGAACTCAGGCGGAGACACTCCTCAACCCGCCCGGGCATCTCCTCTGCCCACACACCAAACCTCACTGGCCAGCAATGCCCCGGGGGCTGTGGTTCCTTGGGCGGAGCCTGGGAGGAGCAAGGCCCTCGGTGGCTGATGGACGATGGACGGCGAGCGCTCCGAGCTCTAGGGGTCAGGGGAGGAATTGGGGCCTCCCCTTTGGACTGCGGGGGAAGCCTTGGCCCTGGGCTGAGGAATCCACCCGGCCTGAGGCGAGGTGGGGAGACCAAGGTCAATGCCACCTCCTGGCTGGCAGCTGGGGGCGGGGGAGGGGGCAAGACACAGAGGAGCAAATGTTGCCGGAGGTCTCAGAAGCAAGAGAGCAGGTTCGAGAACCAGTAGGAGATCCAGCGTCCGGTGTCTGAGGCCGTCTAAGCGTTGCTGGATCACGGATCCCTTTGCGAAGCTAAGGAGTCTGGGACGCGGCCCCTTTAAGAAATTCAGTTACTTTTTTTTTTTTTTTTTTTTCTGCCATCTCAGGGGGTTGCTGGGATCCCTGAAGCCCCTTCCTTGAGCCCTAGTTAGGTCCCTTCTCTGGAAGTTCTCCACGACTCAGGGAGGCAGCTGGGACACTGTTCCCTACTCCAGGGGAACCTCCAATCAAACTTAGGTTTCTAAGTCATTCATTCAATCACTCCATGCATGAAACACCCATATCGTATCAATTCCATTCCCCTTCCCCATCTTCCTGGAGTGAAATCCAAGCCTCGACAGCCCAGCAGGGACGTCTCTTGGCTTTTCTCTCTCCTACATTGTCTTTCTTGTTCATTACCCTCCAACAACACCGACCTTCTGTCAGTTCCCAGCTCTTGCCAAACTTTCCCCACCCCAGGGCCTTTGCACTTGCTTCTCCGGCTGCCATGGACTATTCTCGCTCTGGCTGGCTCCGCTGCATCCTTCAACTCTCAGCTTGAATGTCACTTTCTCAGAGAGCTCTTCTTTGACTTTATCTAAGAATATCCCTCCACTATTCTCTGGCCATCTGTTTCTTTTTAGCACGTATAACAATCTGTAACTGTTTTGTGTCTTTATTTGCTTATGTATTTGTTATCCAGCTCTCTCTCTTGACCGTAGAAAGCTCCACAGAGGTGGGAGCCATGTTGTCTTGTTAACCGGAATGTCCCCGGCCCCGAGCACATAATAAGGACTCTGAGATTGCAAAATGAAGGAAGGTGTGCTCCTCGGCCTCCTCTTTCCCCACTTAGTGTGAAATCACGAGCGACGTTTGGCTCCTGGGTCTGAGGCTGGACTGATCTTGAGCAGGTGGGAGTGAGACTCTCCGGGATGGTGGCCTTGGGGACCATCCAAGAGACCAATTGGAGAAGATAAAGGCCTTATGACTTTGGCTTTGGGAAGCAAGAGCAACTGCGGTGCTAAGGGGAGGGTCACGGTGTTCCTGAGCAAGATGACACAGTGAGGATTGCTTTAAAAAAAAAAAAAAAAAATTGTGTTGTCACCGGGATCCATCATCAAAGGGACTGCCTTAGGGGCAGTTTGTGACCACAGTCTGAAGCACAGGAAATGGCCGCTTGGGCGTCTTGGGGGGACTTTCAGAAGTTGTGTGGCTTTCTTAAGAAAACGCTGCTGGCTTCTGGAACTGCAGTTTAATTAAATTCAGTTGGCTGGTACCTTCAGAGGCTGTTCCAGGCCCTCGCCAGCCCTCGCAGACGCAGGCGTCTTTCGAGCAAATGTGTGAGCAGGAGAGGGAGTCGGGAGGCGTCCCTGGAAGCTGAGGCAGGCACACGCCAGTCACCAAGCACCCCCCAAGCACCCCCCCACCTGAGGCCCAGGGACCTGAGTGCGCGGTCCCCCCCCTCGGCCTACCCCAACCTGACTCCCGGGCGAAGGTGGAAGGAAGCTGATTCTCCTCCTCCATGAAGGTGGCACTGCCAACGGAGGGGTACGCAAGGGGCGCAGACCCACTAGTGTGGTCACTCAGCCACCACCCCGATGGGGGCTCTGTGGGGGGACTCAACTCCGCCCCAGGAGGAGACTCTGCAGGCAGCTTTCTCAGAACCGGTGTGGCAGGGAAGAAGTTTGGGGGAGGCGCTGGGCATTTTGAAAACTGGAGGCCATCTCTACCAGTCTGTGACAGGGAAGAGCCACACAGTCCTAGAAAGAAGACCAAATGGGGCGGACACCATGGGGCATTCTGGTCATCTCAGCAAAACAGAAATGACAAAAGCCGGGCGTGGTGGCGCACGCATATCATCCCAGCACTTGAGAGGCTGAGGCAGGAGGATCGTGAGTTTAAAGCCAGCCTCAGCCATGGCGAGGCACTTAGCAACTCAGTGAGACCCTGTCTCCAATAAAATGCAAAAAAGAGCTGGGGATGTGGCCCAGTGGTCGAGTGCCCCTGAGTTCAATCCCCAGTACCAAAAAAGAAAGAAAGAAAGAAAGAAAAAAAGAAAAGAAATGACACATGGATTCTGTCACTCGGAAAGTTTCAGAAAAGCAATTTTGTAGTTCCCGTGACAGGACACACACGCAGCATGTGTGAGGCCCGGGGTTCAATGCCCAGCACCAAAACAAAAGAATACAATGGAGAATGAATGGATAAAGCAATTTTCAGTCAAGCTTTAAATAATAATAACAAACAAAAATCTCACCCCTGGCACCCCAACTTCCCAGAGAACTGAAAACAGCCTCTGATCTCCAGAAGGGTAAACCTCATTCACTGTCAAACTAAGCTGACCTTCATCCTGCGTAGATGAAGAGCCCAGAGCTACCCAGGTGCACACATGCTTTTGATCTTGTTCATTTGTATCTACCTTGTCAAGAAAAGGGTTTTGTGAAGCCCATCTTCCAGATGGGAAGGTCAGGGCTCAGAAAGGTAATTTTAACTCACCCGAGATCACTCTGCTCTTTTTTTTTTTTTTTTTTGGTAGTAGGGATTGAACTCAGGGGCACTCGACCACTGGGCCACATCCCCAGCCCTTTTGTGTATTTTATTAGAGACAGAGTCTCACTGAGTTGCTCAGTGCCTCGCCATGGCTGAGGCTGGCTTTGAACTTGTGATCCTCCTGCCTCAGCCTCCCACGTGCTGGGATTACAGGCGTGCGCCACCGCGCCCCGGCTCTCACTCTGCTCTTTTAAGTGGTCCAAAGTATAAGCAGAGGTAGTGAAGCTCATGCACTATCTATTGGCAAGGTACCATTATTGATTATTGGCACTGTTTTGGGTGCTGTGGATATAAGAATTTTTTTTAAAAAAGGCAATTCTTTGTCCTCAAAGCATTTACTCTTTTACTTTTAGGATCACATATTATACATAGATGTGTGTACTTGTCTCATTTTCCTATTATACTACAAACTTTTCAAGAGTAGGAGGCTTAGCCGGCTTTGGTGGCACAAGCCTGTAATCCCAGTGGCTCAGGAGGCTGAGGCAGGAGGATCGAGAGTTCAAAGCCAGCCTCAGCAACGTGGTGAGGCACTTAGCAATTCAGAGAGCCCCTGTCTCTAAATACAAAATAGGACTGGGGATGTGGTTCAGTGGTTGAGTGCCCCTGACTTCCATCCCCATAGGATTAAAGGGGAATCAATCACACTGCAATACAGATATTAAAGTATTCACAACCACGTTTATGAAAGGGGAATGTGAGTTTCTTAATGCTTGTCTATCTGCTACTGTCGTTTCTACATTGTGAGGAGCACACACATTTTGGTATGTCCACAGCAACCGTTAGTGATCTGGAAGTCTCTGATTGGTGTGGGTCCCCAAGTCACAGGTACTGCTTATGCTATCTGTCACCTACTTTCAAACGGAAGAGAATGCTTTCTTTTGGTTAAAGGTCAGTGAAAATAAAAACAGCATCCTCTGCCCCTCCCCAGCTAAAATCACCAGAGTCTGAGGTGAGGGACCCCTGCTGATAAGTGGTACCTGTCCACCTGTGTGCTCACCAGAGTGGCCAAGGAAGCTTCCCAGGTTGCTGTCTGAGCGGGCTCTGTGATTCAATCAATGACTGCTCAGGTTTTCTGATCACTGGGGAGAGCCACGTCAAATTCCGTATGGTGGCACGTGGGGGTCTGCCATAAATAAAGGGCGGAGTGGTCAATGCCAGGCCAGGGAGTCTCAGGAGCCTGGATTTCCATTCCACACCCTGCCATTTAGCCATGTGGCCTTTGGCAGGTCCTTGGTGGGTCAGCCTGAGCCCTCTTGCCCCTGCAGTGCTGGGAGGGTCCTGCTCTAGGGGATTTGTTGTGAGCCCCAAGGAGACCAGGGACTTCTGGTACAGAGCTGGCACCTGCAAAGCACGCCACAGAAAGCCATCATCTGCTTCTGCCTTGAACTCCACTGTTTACCAGTACCTCTCTGCAGAGCCTTGGAGTTGAGAGACAGCATTTGAACGAGAACTTTCCAGATCTCTGCTTCTTGTTCTCACTGGGAACCCCACGAGGAAGTGGCCCTTTGCAGCTGGCAGAGTCTCCCCCACCCCATCCCAGCCCTAGTGGTGCTCTGGGGAGCTTGCGGGGGGGGGGGGGGTTTGAGGGGGTGCACCCTGCACTGGTAACCTAGTGGTTTTCTCTCTTTTAAAAACCGTCTTCCAAAGCCAAGTTGCAGTGTGCATCTTTAAGGGAGCGAATTCCGAGAGCATGAGCCGCTCTGTATTGCTGGGGGCAGGTTCGGGCCAAGAGAAGCCCCCGCGATGCCAACAGCGGTTGCTGCAACAGCAGAGCCCAGAGCCAGCTCGCAGGGGCGCTGGGGGACGCTCCTCTCTCCCTCCATCCGGGGCGGTGGGAGGGACCACGTGGAACTTTCTCTCCTTCCTCTTTCCCCTTCCTCCCCACGCACCCCCCCTGAAAGTCTCTGCCAAGTTCTTCAGGGTTTCTCTGAGACCAGCGCGGCCTCTGGATTGACGTTCACTTGGCAACGTCAAGGGGAAGTGGCCTGAGAGGCTGGAAGAACTGGAAAAGGGAAGCGGAGAGGGCAGGGCGCGGGGCGTTTGGTTGCCCGCGGCTCCTGCCTGGCCCTCCCTCCTAGACCAGTGCTCGGCCCTGGCCAGGCGTCTGGGCGCAAAAAAAAAAAAAAAAAAAAAAAAAAAAAAAAAAAAAAAAAAAAAAAAAAGCCTGTTGGACCTAGAAAAAGAAGCCAATGTTATTCAGAGGAGCTAATGACACCCATCCTTCCTGGGGGGGGGGGTTGCCAACTCATTTTTTCCCCCTCTTTCTGCTGGGGTCTTCTGCCCATGAACGGGTTTAATCTGTAACCTGTGAAAAAACAGCAGAAATTTTAATCCCAAATCTGGCCCATGGGCGGGGCTCAATGCATGAGATGAATTCAATGCTTTTTCAAAAGAAGTTGGAAGTCTTTTTTTTTTTTTTTTTTTGTTTGGTTCTGTTAAGTGTCTTCTTGTCTGGGCCTGCAGAACATGAGTTTGGAGATAGCTCCAAAGGGTGGTTTCCATTCCCCATAAAAGTCTGTGGGTTGTTTGTTTCAGCATTAAATCTGGAGCTATTTGAGGGCAGACACTAGGCCTCCCATCCCTTTCTCTCTCTTCTTGCGTCCACAAACATTTATTGAGCACCTACTGTGTTGCCACCATCATCAACCTCTTCATTCCTACAGACAGACACTGAGGATGTCTGTCTCCTGATAGGTATTCAGTAAGTAGGAGGTGAATGAATGAGTGAGCAAATGAATGAATGAAAGGTGGGACTGCAGGACGTGGACTAGGGTCTACAGATGGGGTTCACACCTTAGGACAGGGATGTCAGGCGGCAGAGAGATGGGCTGAGGCTGAGGCTGGGAATAGGGACCCCTGGTTGCCAGTACCAACTGGGGCCGCCATCTTGCTGTTGGACTGGATCCATGGAATTCTCTGGACTGTAATTATTCTATCTGTAAAATGAAGGCAATCTCAAGACCTCTTGCGAGACTAGAGTTCTATGATTCTCCAGAAACTTCAATCCCCAAGTCCCATGAAATCAGATTCTTCCCTGAGGGAATGTGGAAGCCTCCAGATTCATTCACTTCTTGGACAGGTTTGGCTGGGTCTGAGGTGGGATTGGTTGAATTTTTTTTCTTGTTCAAGTACCTTCAGTGACTCCTGGGTGCCTGTCATATCCTTTGTACCTTCCTCTCCTTGGCTTCCAGAAAAACACAACCCACAAATCCACCTGATGTCTCAGCGCTCAGAGTTGGGAACCTTCCCTTCCAATGGGGGTTGTGGGGGGCTCTTGGAGTGTCTCTTCACTCACGCTGCCCACATCTTGGTGATGTCCTAAAGCTTCCAACGAAAGTCAACCAAATTTAAGAGGGTTTGGAATAGATCATCCCCAAACTTATTTCAGGGGGAAAAAAATCATCTATATTTTTCACCCAAAGACAAACTCTTGGTTCATTTCCTTCATATATATATATATTTTTTTTTCTTTCTTTTTAAATCCAAGCAGGGTTTTCAAAGAAGAACCACATGATTCACTTATCCATTGCCAATGGTTGGTTGGATGTGGAGGTTGTTTCTAATCTTTCACCATAATCTACATGGTGTGAGGAACATCCTGTAACGAAATCTTTTTATACGTCTTTAATGATTTCCTTGGGCTAAATTCCTGACAGAGGAATCACTGGGATTAAAGGCTTTTTGATGGTGGGAGTGTAGGGATGGGCGAAGGGGAGACATGTGGAGAGCCAGAGCCTCCACCCTAACCCTCCAGGAGGCCACGAGAACACTGCGTGAGAACCTGACAACCATTTTTTTCCTCTGGGAATTGGCCAGTTGAAGAGGTGTCTCCAGCACCCTGGCAGCCCTGCCTACTAATATTCCTACCCAAATCAACACTAAGCTTCTCAGATTTCTAGAAAGTTCTCCAAAGACTATATATATGCCATTGCCATGTGTCTTTGGTGCTTGGCAAAGTCACCACACAGGGGAGAGGCTTCTGGAGCTGAGTCTTTCCTGAGTCCCCTCCCCCATGTCGCTCTGCTCCCCCACCTTCCTGGGTGGACGGACTTGGGCAGACATGTGTGATTGACTGTGGTATCAAGAAAATATGTATGACACAATGTTTTTTAGCTTTTTCCAGGGATATTTATATCACACAAATGGCATGTGGGTCTCTTTCTCTCTCTCTCTCTCAGCCACTAAGAATGAATAAATCAATTGTCCTAATCAAGCTAATGGAGAGCTTATGGGCTAGAAGGATAGATGGGAGGGGCTCTTGCAGGAGCAGCTGCAGCCTCACTGAGGGGTGGGGGGGTGGCAAACTCACTGCCTGTCTCTGTTTTATTGGGGGGGGGGTACTGGGGATTGAACTCAGGACACTCGACCACTGAGCCACATCCCCAGCCCCATTTCATATTTTATTTAGAGACAGGGTCTCACTGAGTTGCTTAGAGCCTCGCTTTTGCTGAGGCTGGCTTTGAACTCGCGATCCTCCTGCCTCAGCCTCCTGAGCCTGGGATTACAGGCAAGGGCCACCGCGCCCGCCCGGCTTCTCTGGGCCTCTGTTTCCCAGTCTTGGAGATGGCATGGTACTCTCTGACCGCTCGTGACTCCACAAGATAAAGATGGTCAGAAACATTTGGAGTTCCGAGGAAGAAAGCAGCTGCGTGAATTTTTAATCCTCTATTTTCAGCTCCTTGGATTTGCAGGGTCTGTAGCAGCGGAGCTGTAGACAGAGACCTCGCCACTACATTTCTAGTTTACAAGGTTTTCGTCTCACACAGTCCCACAGTCCTGACCTTACCAGTGACTCAAAAGTGTGTGGGGCAAATGCCGTTTGTTCTGGCCGTTGTTATTACATAAAAGTTAATGGTTTGGCAAACACTGGGATCGTCCTGCTACGCCGAGGTCAGGTCTGCACCAAGCAGACGTATTGCAGACTTCCGAGCCCTCCCGCAGCGATGCGGGGCAGGGTGTGCCCCACAACCACGCCCCCCACTCTGAATCCCGCGCCCAGACGCGCCTTGACCCTGAAGAGGGTGATTAGTGAGTATCACTCCGCCACCAGAACCGGTCACTCTCCAGGTGCCTTACAGACAAAGTGGGTGTCAGTTCCTGACCTGCCCAGGCTTGGCTGGCCCTAGTGGGCAGTGAAAAGGAAGAAAAGGAAACCCACCAGGACGCGGGCCCTAAACCTGGGTCTCATTCATTACTCAAGTACCTATTAGCTCAGTACTTAGCCCTGAGAGTCTCCCTGGGACTGGGCTAAGTGCTTAGAATACCCGGATGCAAAACAAACAAACAAACAAACAAACAACCACGGAATAGTCCCTCCCTGGGGGGAGGGCATAAGACAAGTCAAGAAGATGGACATTCATCAGTAACCACACAAGGAAATGTGAAATTAAGACCAAATTGGAGCCCGGCGCTGTGGTGCACACCTGTAATCCCAGCACTCGGGAGTCTGAGGCAGGAGGATCGCCAGTTCAAAGCCAGCCTCAGCAAAAGCAAAGTGCTAAGCAACTCAGTGAGACCCTGTCTCTAAATAAAAATAAAAAATACTGGGGATGTGGCCCAGTGGTCGAGTGCCCCTGAGTTCAATCCCTGGTACCAAAAAAAACAAACAAACCAAACAAATTGGAAGCTATACAAAGAAGTCTCTGGGTCTGCTGCAGATCAACAGAGAAGATCCGCTCCAACCTGGGGGTAAGAGAAACAAGCAGGAGAACGAGGGGAGGCAGAGGCACTGCGTTTATCAAAGTCTTCGGCAAGACAGAGTGGCCAATTTGAGGACGTGAAAGGCAGGAGCAGTAAGAACCAGGGGAAGCCGGGCGCGGTAGCGCACGCCTGTCATCCCAGCACTTGGGAGGCTGAGGCTGGAGGATCGAGAGTTCAAAGCCAGCCTCAGCAATGGTGAGATACTTAACAACTCAGTGAGACCCTGTCTCTAATAAAATACAAAAAAGGGCTGGGGATGTGGCCCAGGGGTCGAGTGGTCGAGTGCCCCTGAGTTCAATCTCTGGTACCAAAAAAAAAAAAAAAAAAAAAAAAAAAAAAAAAAACCAACCAGGGGGAGCGGACCCCAAGATGGAGCTGGGCACATCCACCAGGGTGACAATTATAAAGCAACAGAAAATATCAGGTGTTGGTTAGCAAGGGTGTGGAAAAATATCAAATTTTGGATGCTGTTGTTGGGAGTATAAATGGAACATTCATGGTGGAAAACAGTCTGGCAGCTCTTTAATAATTTAAACAGAGTTACCATGTGACCCTGCAATTACGCTCCTAAGTGTGTACCCCAAAGAACTGAAACAGATGGGCAAACACATACCTGTCCATAAATATCCAGAGAGGCACTATTCACAGGAGCCAAACAGTGGGAACAACCCAGATACCAATCAACAGATAAATGGATCATTAAGATGCAGTCGACCCATTCACTGAAATATTACTCAGCCATAAAAAGGAATGAAGTATGGGCACATGCTACAACGTGGATGAACCTTGAAAATATCATGCTAAATAAAAGAAGACATGCACAAAAGCTCATATTTTGGGTGATTTCATTTATATAAAATATCCAGAACAGGCAAATTTAGGGAGACAGAAAGCAGATTGGTGGTTGCCAGGGGTTGGGGGGACAGCAGAACGGGAAGTGACCGTTAATGGGTTTCCCTTTGGGGTGATGGAAATGTTCTGGTGGTGATGGTTACACAATAGCATGAAAATACTCAATGCTGCTGAGTGTCACACTTTAAAATGGTAAATTTTATGTTATGCATATTTTGACCATTTTTTTTTTTTAAAGGTGGAGTCAGGGAGGCAGCTGGGTGGTGGTTATGCTGAGGACAATGAACAGATCTTCTTGGCTGATGGCAAAGAACAGATGGAACCAGGAACTGCATTAAGAGGGAGACCGGTGAAGGTACAGCAGTAGTGATGTGGGAGGGAGACAGGTGACTTGGGGGAGGAGACTGGGGAGGGGGCATGGAGGTAGTAGTGAAAAGTGGGCAGATTTGAGCCCCAAGGGGCAATTAAAATCAAGAGGGCTTGGTAAGTGTGGAGATGCAGTCATTTAGAAAGGCTCAACGCTGCACCCTCGTGCACGTGCGTGCACTTTATGGGATCCGGAGGAAGAAAACGTGTATTCCTAGGATGCTGCTTTGGCAGAACACCCTGCCCTCAATTTTTTACTTTTTCGTTGCTCGACCTCCAGAGAATAAGTGCATTTTTTTGTGCCCCGGTTTCTCCCCCTGTAAAATCAGGACCCTAGGATGCACTTCGTAGGTGGTCGTGTGGCGATGGAAAGAGACAGGCACGTGGGGACAGCAGCACCTGCGCTAGCCATCTCCGGGTATTCTCGGGAGACCAACAGGAGCTGCTCATCCCTCAAGGACAGCACCCTCATTTCTGATGACACTACTTTTAGGAGGCGGTTCCTTGAACAGATTCTCTGAAAGCCGTCACTTTACAGTCATCTCGAAGGCGAGAGAGGGAAGGTGCAGGCGATGATAAATTCAAAAAAAAAAAAAAAAAAAAAGAGGCTCCAGGAAGCAGCGTGAGAGGAGTAGCAATGCAGCCCGGAACCCGGGCTGTCTTCGGCTCGAGCCCCGCCCCCTCCAGCGTGGGCCCCGCCCCGGCTAAGCACTCCCTGGCCCCGCCCCCGATGTTAGCGCAAGCCACGCCCCTCAACGCCCTGCTCCTGGGGTTGGAGGCTCCCACCTGCGCTAAGCGTTCGGTACCAGGGCGGGGATGAGGGGGTGCTCTATGGGTGGAAAAGGGGGCGGCTGGAAATTGGCAGGGTGAGAACTGGGGAAACTAGTCTGAGACAAGCCCCTCCCCGCCCTCCCTCCCGTTCGCCCCCTTGTCGAGGGCCTTGGCTGGTGCCTAACGTAAGTACTTGTCTAATGCGTGTGCTGGCTGGAGAGCTCTTCATTTGTCTTTCTGCCCTTCATCCGCCAGTGTGCTTCCGCCTCGTGCCTGTCTAGGTGGGAGCGCCTGGAGAGCAGGGCGCTTCTCGACAGCTCCAGTTCGACCCCCAGCCCGGGGGGCCAAGGGCACGGAGAGGCTGGGGCGGCGGTGGGGGCGGGGAGCTAGGGGCGGGGGCGGGGGAGCGAGCGGGAGGAACGGGAGCACCAGATGACAGGCTTGTGGAACCAGATCTGATGCCAACTTGGATCCTGTCCTTTTCTCCAATAAAAGGAACTTTTCACTTGTTTTTCAAACACCCTTTACATTTTTTTTTTTTAAATTTAAAGAGACGGGTCCCTATCCATTCGAGGAGATGCATCGTAGTGCAGAAGCAAAGCTAAGTCTTACACACACACACACCCTCCCTCCCCCTCCTCCCGCGGTTTTCCCGAGTGCATCTACTCGGATTACAACTAGCCGCGGCCCCTCCCCCACCTCGCCCTCCCCCCTCGGCGCGCAGGATCTTGCAAGGAGCGTTCCCGGTGCCTTCCCGAGGCCCCGTGGGGGACCTCCTGTGTTGGAGAGGGGTGGGGGGGAGGGTCATATAACGAAGGCCAGAAAGAACAAATTAGATAATCAAAAGAATTATAGTAATTGCTTTCACTTTCCCAGCCCGCTGCGCGGCGGGGCTCCCCCGCCCCTTCCCGGCTCGCTGTCTGTCGGGAACCCTCGGCCTGCCGACCCCTCCCCCAGGTTCCTCCTGCGCGCCGCTCTCCGCTCCCCGCGCTCGCGCGGTCCCTCTCTTCCTCCGTTTTCTGGTGTGCTGGAACGTTCAGCGGAATATGATGAATGATCACCTGTCACGGCTTGTTTATTATAATGCAGGCAATCAATTACACATCCCCAACGCTGGCCGGCCCGCAGGAAATTTATATGCTCAGCACAAACCAATGTGAAAATGGAATCTCATTTGCCAAATGTCTTTCTCCCGGTACAGCACGATGATTACAGTCTGTGTTTGTTTCAACAGTCGTGTACAACTGACAGTGCCATCATTTACTGCCTGGCTCAGGTCACGTTACTCTAAGGCTTTATTTATTGTGTTAGGAAGGCCAGCGCAGGAAGAGGACAAGGGTTTCTGTCAGGGATGCCATCGTGTTAAAAAGTGGGCGGGAAGGGCAGCACTTCAGGCAGCCCTTGCAACCTCAGCCCTGGGCCCTGCCTCCTGGCCACCTCCCCCAGCACCCAGCTGCCCTGACTCCCTGAGGCCGTCCTGGGGACGCTGGGGACCCCTCATGGGCCGTGCCATCAGAGGCTCCCCGGGTCCTGGCTTCCATCAGATGGACCAGAGTTTGAATTCTGATTCTGCCACTGTCTAATTGGGCGTGTCAGGGACTCAGTATCTTCATCTGGAAAATGGGAGTTTTAAAACGGGCCCCTTCGGCTTACAGACATCTGGGGTGTCAGAAATGTCGATAAATGTTAGTCCTGTGACTCCAGAAGGGAATCGGGTGGGAAGAGATGTGAATGCCTTGTATTATTAAAATCTCCCCAACCCCTACTTGGAGAGACCCAGAGGTGCATCAAGATGTTAATTTTCCTCCCGGCAGATTTTTTGCACTTCTGTTTCCTCTACACTGACACACAGTGTGACTTTGGGAAAATAAAATGGCCCCTGGCTTTGCTCCTGTTTCTTTGTAAAAGGAGCAATGCTGGCCTTTCTAGCCTTGTGGCCTCAGGCCAGCCAGTCCCTCCCAGCCTTGGAGGCCTCCCCTCAGAAGTGAAGAAAATAGCTGCTAAACTGCTTCCCGGGTCTTGCTGGCTGGACCTAAAGTGTCGCGGGATGTGAGAGAGTGCCCTGTCAACTGTAAAGTGACGTCATCACCGTTCTCTGACATCTTTTTGTGAGGAGTTCTGGTTGGTCCCTGGAGTTTTGCTCCATAAAGGTTGACCCACCCCCATCACCACCACCGAGCCCTTGGCCTCTGATTGGAAACTCCGTCACCGAGGGGCAGGCAGGTTCTCTGTTGTACCCTACACATCTTTATTATTTCCCGTGTTTGACAGCTCGTGTCCCCACTCCCATGACAGCTTCCTCAGCAAGGCAGCGGGTGGATTTCATTCACCAATGAGTCCCCACCACCTAGCCTCTACTTACCACATCCTAAGTGCTCAGTGAATATTTGTGGCTGTAACAGGGGTGAGTGAAGAGCGGCGTGACTCAACTCATTACTAGGGGAACCTCGGCGGTGCAGAGCGAGGCCCTGGCGAAGGGACGTTTTACAAGCATGGTCACTATTCCAGGCTGTGCCCTGTGCACCCAGCCTTGCCTGGCCTTGTGTGTGGTCTGTGCACATGTCACACCCTGCAGAATTAGTGGTGGGTCACATTCTACTAACCCCCAGCCCACCGTCCCCAGAAGAAGCTCTGGCTGCCTCTCGTGGGCCAGGCTGCCTTGTGGTCATGGCCCTCTCTACGCCACAGGCTCCTCGGGTCAGGCAGCTATGCCTGCTTTGTATATGGGTCCCCAAAATGCCCAGCGAACCACTTAGCCTCAAAACAGGTGCTTTTCAATCATCAATCAATCCATCACCAGGAATTATGATCTATTTTGTCGTATTAATAGGAATGACGACATAGAATTCCTTCAAAACATCCCCAGTCAAGAGAACAGGATTCTCCTGTTGTAGTGGCGCACGCCTGTAATCCTAGTAGCTTGGGAGGCTGAGGCAGGAGGATCGCGAGTTCAAAGGCAGCCTCAGCCAGTTAGCCAGGCACTTAGCAACTCAGCGAGATACTGTCTCTAAATAAAATACAAAAAAGGGCTGGGGATGTGGCTCAGTGGTTGAGTGTACCCCTGGGTTCAATCCTCAGTATCAAGAAACAAACAAACTGATTCAAGTTTACATCTTAAAAGTGAGACATTAATGCTTCATTGTTTGGGTCAGTTGCTTCAGATTTGGGGGAGGAATTTCTTTCCACAGATGTCGGTATTGGTGGCTATGATTACAATACCAGCTAGGGTGATGGCACAGGGCTGTCCCCAGCAGCCTGGGCGGGGTACAGCCTATTCCCTCCTCTGCCTTGCTTCACTAGCTGACTAACAGACCGTATTCCCCGGCCGAGCCCATATCCTGCCAATGCCAGCTTCCCAGCCCGGAGGGGCAGCCAGAGCCAGGGCTGTGGAATCCTGGGGGAGGCAGCCTGTGCGCAGCCTGTGTCTGCTGTGGCTTTGACAGTTGAGGATGCGACAGGGGCTGGCAAACAATGGGAAATGAAACATTTGAGTAGTTGTGAAAAATTCCCTGGGAAATCCCCCCCTGGTGGTATTTATGCACCAGGGCCGAGACCAGGAGAGCGCTGGGCTTTCTGCTGGTGAGGGTTCCCGAGCAGACAGACCACAGTGGCCTTCCAAGGTGGCAGTCCTCCAACACAGTACTCTCTAGCCCATCTCTGTCCAGGGAGGACTTGGCCATGCACATGAAGTGGGCTGTGATTGCAATGGCTTGCTGGAGAGATCACCCATTATTTAGAGGCTGGGCCTCCTATCCTCCTGCTCCTGAGACAAACCCTCCACTGCTCCTGTGATTTTCCCTGACCTTGAATTGAAAGCCTAGAGGCTTGTATGACCTTGGAGGTTTCTTCTGACCCAGCCTCTTCTGCAGGACGGCTGGACCCTGGGCCACCTTCAGACCCTCCTATCTAATTGTAAAGTCCGAAATAGGGGCCTCCTTTGCTCCCCCTGAGTTTGTTCTGGAGAACAAACACCCAACCTCCTCCCACGGTCTTCATGCCCACCTGCAATGACCATCTGCTGTGTCTGTTACCCCGCTTCATTCTCATTTAGAGAGTAAAGAGGACTGAGAACCAATCCTTGTTTCATTTTCCTTAAAACTAATAAATATTCAAACTACCACTGTAGCTCGCGTCTCGCTGTTACTGATGTGATATGTGTGTTTATGCATTAATAGATCTGCTGAAAGGTAAGGCTTATAGATTTTTAGACACATGAGGTAGGTGAGAAAATGGAAACTTAAAAAGGTTAAAAAAAATTTTGCCCCTGCGTATTAGTCACAAGGTTTCAGTTGCAACGTGACAAAATCCTAACAGAAGTGGACTTAAGCCAGGTAGAAGATGTATTAGATGATTTAATTGAGAAGCCAGAGCTGGGCAAGCCTCAGGCATGGCTGGATCCAGGACAGCAAATCTTCAGGAATATGACTCTCTCTTTGTCTCTCCTTTCCCCTGTTCTGGTTTCATGTTTAGATTGGCTCTCTCTACCTGCTCTACGTCTTTCCAGAGTCAAATCCAGTATTTATCCTGGTTGCCTCTGCAGACAGCCCAGGGTCGAGGCTGGGGGGGTCTCTGATCGGTTCATCCGCGATCCTGAACCAATGACTGAGGCGAAGGGGCGGAGTGATCTGAGCACCAGGCTCCCAACAGGGCCAGAGCCTGGCCAAAGCACAGGGACAGGGTGGGAGTAGTTCCCCCAGTGAAAATGAGGGTGCTTTTACCAGAAGAAGGAGGAACGCAGGCTGCAGAGGCACAAGGCCCTGATGTCCTAGGCTCGCGTCTTCCCATCACTAAGGGGCAGGCCGCCTGCACCTTCTTCCTGCTCCGTGAGGCATTCTGGGAGCCTTCATGCTCTACCTAGTCTTCTAGCCCTGCTTCCCCTGCATGAATTCAGTGCAGTCTGTATTTTTCAAAATGTGCATTTTGGGGGGGACTGGAGACCTTGGCTATGAGAGTCTCCTCCCCTATTTCAACTACCCAATGATTCTTGTCTTCTGATTGTCTATTTTTATAACAGGCCTCTTGTCTATTTTTATTTAAACAAAGGGGTCCCCAGATTGTTTAAGCTTGCAAAGCAGTGTGTTTTTGTTTTTGGTACCGGGGATTGAACTCAGGGGCACTCGACCACTGGGCCACATCCCCAGCCCTTTTTTGTATTTTATTAGAGACGGGGTCTCACTGAGTTGCTAAGTGCCTCGCCATGGCTGAGGCTGGCTTTGAACTCGTGATCCTCCTGCCTCAGCCTCTCAAGTGCTGGGATGACAGGCGTGCGCCCCCGAGCCCAGCTCAAATCAGTGATTTTTCTGGAATCCACCACGTGGCAAAAGAGTGTCCAGCACGAGTCTGAGGAGCTGCCCCTCCAATCTCATCTGCTGCCCCGTGGAGTGGCCAGAGACTGGTTTCTAGGTTCCTGCACTGGACTGGGGATTCGCTCCGTAGGTAGAATCCTGCCAGAATGGAGAAGAGCTTCTCTCCCCTGTATTCCCTCATTCATCTCCTTTCCAGGAGAAAGCAAGCAGGCCCTGCGCTGTCCTGGAGGAGATGTTGACAAACAAGTGCTCGGTCCTCCTCCCAGGGCAGGAGGCGCACCCCCCTCACCCCCCACACCCCCCCACCCCCCCGCCCCCCACGCCATGCGCTCCCTGGCTGACCATCACCGCTTCCAAAGTCCCAGGAGCTATGCGCTCAGCACTTGAACGAGCTGTCCGTCTCTCCTGGAGTGTCTTCAACAGCCCTGCGCAGCACATACTGTTATTATCTTCCTGTTACAGGTTAAAGAAAAAAAAAAAAAAAGGTGGTGCAGAAAGATGAATGAATTTGGCTGAGGTCCTCGGCCAAGTTCAATCCCAGGCGACCGGAGTCCATGAAGGAGCTCTCAGTATCACTTGCCGAGCAGATGCAGTCCTGAGTGCTTTGGACGGGGGACTGTGTGGGCCACAGAGACAGAAAGTTCGCGCTTCCTTCCACCTCCTGGGGGCTTTACCTCCTGCCTACTGCTCTTGCCTGAGGTCCGGGGCCTGGCTGCTAAGGGGCCTGGCCAACACGGGGCGGTCAGGTAAGGGGAGGCACCGGCCTTGTTACTTAGCCTACCTGGCGGCAGCTTATTGAATTAGTGCGATTCTCAACATTTCCAGCTTGGATCGCCTCCAGGCCAAGCAGCTGGTGCTTTCTGGAAGACTCGGCTGCCTTAACTCAATTAACTAAGCGGGGCTGAGCCGGCTGAGCTGGACTCAACAAGTACTTCTTAAGCACTGAGCCGGCCTCGGGGGAAAGAAACAGGGAGGGTGTTGCCTTGTGTCCTGAGTGGAGGAATCCATACCAGGACCATCTTTGAAATACCACCTTCATGATTTTTTTTCCGGCTGCAACTTACTTATATTTTTCGTTAAATAAATTAACTTCTTTTTCAAACTCCGGTTACTTTTTTGGTTAATTGAGGTGAAGTTGGCATACCGTAAAGTTTTGTTGTTTTTTTTTTTTTGTACCAGGGATTGAACCCAGATCTTAACCACTGAGCCACATTCCCAGCTCTCTTTTCATATTTTATTTAGAGGCAGGGTCTCACTGAGTTGCTCAGGGCCACACTAAGTTGCTGAGGCTGGCTTTGAACTCGCGATCCTCCCGCCTCAGCCTCCCAAGTGCTGGGATGACAGGCGTGCGCCACCGCGCCCGGCTTTCACATAATATTTTTGAGGTTCTTCCCGGTGGTAGCATGAATCAGAACTTCTTTCCTTTTGATGGCCGAATACACCCCATTACCTGGATGTGCCACGATTTGGGTATCCACTCATCCACTGATGGACACTGGCCCTCCTGTATCTTTTGGCTCTTGTGAATCCTGCTGCTGAATAAGTCCATTATAAAAGGAAAATCTCCATTGCTGCCACAAATAGGAAACCGGTTTTTTTTTTCTAATGTGCAATAAAATAGATACCGAAGGGTTGGAGGTAAAGTTTTCACCCATGAGATCTCAGATGCAGTAGTCAAAGGCCTGAGCTCTCAAAGTGGTCAGCCTGGAGCTTAAATCCTGCCTTCGTCTGACTCTAGGAAAATGTCCTGCCCATCCCGAGCCTCAGTTTCCTCATTTGTAAATTGATCACACTTATAATTCCTTCCTGCAAGGGTGATTGGCTGTCAGAATTAAAATCATGTGTTAAGTACCTAGCATCATGCCAGGCACATACATCAAAGCCTGCAGGCAGGAGCACAACTCATAAACACAGTCGCAGCAATAACAGTAACAAATACTAACAAAGCAAATATCTGCCGAGCCTCTTCTGCATATCATCTCACATAATCCCCGCTGTTTTATTAAAGGCAAATGATATTATTACACCCATTTCATAGATTGGAAAACAGAGGTAGAACCAGTAATCAAAGGTCACAGAGCTCAAGATGTGAGCTCTGGGAAAGTTAAATGACAGGATGGGAAGTAATTAAGAACCCACTGGAACAAAAGGGCTGTCCCTGGGCAGAGGTGACTCCTAATGAGAAGGCTGCCTGAGCCCCTGAGGTGACTCGCTGTGAACCTGGTCCCCGTGGCTCCGTCCTCGCTGGATTGCCCCAGCAGCAGCTCCTGGTCAGTTCTGAGACATGGCCTTCACATCTTTTCCAGCTGTCTGCCTCTAGCAGTGAATGGGCCTCACCCACCCTTCCTACACCCCATCACCACCCCACGCTGCCGGGGTCTCTGAACCTCCCCTTCGCTCTGCTGTCCCTCCCTATTCCCACACGCCTGTCACTCAGGCTCTTGCTAAGTACCCACCCCTGGTGCGATCTGAAGCTCACAGCGACAGGGGTGCAGGACGCATCATTTGAGGTTTCAGTCTGTGTGGGGGATCCTGTCCCACGACGCTAGCTCGGAGGCCGTGCTAGTCTCCTAGGGCAGCCAAGAGAACAACAGAGTTGGTTCTCCCGCGGTTCTGGAGGGAAGAAATCCAAAAATCAAGCTGTTGGCAGCTGGGCCATCTTCCTCTGAAGGATAAGGAAGGATACTGCCTCTCAGTTTCTTTGTGGTGGATGCCAAACTTCTATTTGTTTCTTTCCCCCCTCCCTCCCTTCTTTCCTTCCTTCCTCTTCCTCTTTCTCAGTGCTGGGGATCAACCCTAAGTTTTCACGCATATCAGGCAAAAGCTGTCCCGCTGAGCCACGCCACCAGCCCTCCCTCCTTTCCCGCACGGGCTTCTACTCTGCATCCCTGTGAGTCCTTTCGGCCTCTTACAAGGAGGCTTGTCCCTCTGACGCGGGAGTGGTCTCATCTTGGTCCTTCCCTTCATCACATCTGCAAAGATGCCCATGTCTTCCTAAGATGACGTTCTGAGGTTCCGAGTAGACGTGAATTTGGGGCAACACTCTTCGACCTGTTACGGGGGGTCTTCAAACAGGAAAGGCAGCCAGCCTTCTTGGTAACAGGATTATTGTACATTTGAGCCCAGCAGACACAAATGTTGACTTTTCCTTCAGAGACACGCAGGGACCACATTCTCACCCATTCCCCTCCCCCAGCTCTCAGTAGCACCCTGGGCAGGTCCTGTAGATTTCCGGACATTTTGCGATAATAAAAAGGCCAGGCCAGGCCAGTTTAAAGGAGGACCTTAGTCCTCTATCTCCCAACTCAGGTTCATCCTGCGTCCAGAGAAGCCTGGGGTGGGCCTGGCCACCTGCGATGGCCACCTCTTCAGCTGTGCTTCTGATTCCCAAAGGGAACAGTTTCACAAGCCGTTTGGCCAAATGTTGCACTCAGCAAGTCACCTGGGTGTCTACTTTACGTGGTGCTGATGCATGAATGCACTTCTGGGAGACTGGCGGTCTCCAAACTTCTTCTTCTTCTTCTTCTTTTTTTTTTTTTTTTTTTTTTGTACCAGGGATTGAACTCAGGGGCACTCAACCACTGGGCCTCCCCAGCCCTTTTTTTGTATTTTATTAGAGACAGGGTCTCACTGAGTTGCTCAGTGCCTCGCCATGGCTGAGGCTGGCTTTGAACTCGCGATCCTCCTGCCTCAGCCTCCCAAGTGCTGGGATGACAGGCGTGCGCCACCGCGCCGGGCTGGTCTCCAAACTTCTACCAGGAGATTTTTTCATAGAACATTCTGACTGCCCTGGTGTTCCCCAGAGTACACTTTGGGAGACACCACACAAAAGAAAATACTGCAAATTGCAAACTCTGTCCACAACTATTATGTATGCCTAGCAACAGAAGATGAGTTTTGGGGTAAATACACCAACTATGAGACAACGTTGTGATTTATTCGGAAAAACTGGCTTCCGGATCACAGTGGACAAGATCCAACTTGGCTCGTGAGAACCCTCGTGAGAACCACACAGACTGACTGTTCAACTGGACAAACAGGATTCTGAGAGAGAATCAGAGATTGCAACTACTCTTATTTCTCTAACCCTGGTTGTAGCAGCCAGGATGTAACTCTCATGTTGAATGGAAGTACTTTTAGGGAGGGGTGAGCTCAGTGGTCGAGAGCTTGCCTAACCTGCACGAGGCCCTGGGTTCCATCCCCAGCACCACAAAAAAGGAAATAACTGAAATAAAGGCAAGTCTTTCTAGAAAAATTTGCATTTAGGGTAGTCTAATAGCTTTGCAATCATGTTGTCCAAATTCAATATGGAATCAGCAAAATAATAATATGATCAGAGAAAAGACAGACTTAATAGATGCAAGCAGGGCTGGGGTTGTGACTCAGCGGCAGAGCGCTCGCCTCGCACGTGCGCCGCCCGGGTTCAATCCTCAGCACCATGTAAACATAAATGCATTCATTGTGTACAACTAAGTATTTAAAAAAGGACTTTAAAAAAAAAGAATGAATCATAAATGCAAGTGACTTTCTCCTTCCAGCTTGGATCTGGGTTCCCCTGAGACATCTCTGCTCCCACATGCCTCTCAGCCCTGATGTGGGTGTAGTGTTTAAGTACCTGTTGTTTGCACGTACAGTACTCCCTCCTATCACTTTGCATATTTTCAGTTACTGACTGTCAACCGTGGTCTGAAAACATTAAATGGAATATTCTAGAAGCAAAAAGTTCACAACTTTTAAATAACTTTTGTTATAATTGTACTATTTTATTATTAGATATTGTAGGTAATCTCTAGTGCCTAATTTACATATTTAACTTTCTCATAAGGACATATGCATAGGGAGAAAAAAGATGGTATACACAGGGCTTGGTACTATCCGAGGTCTCGGGCAGCCACTGAGGGCCCTGCAACAGATCTTCAGGGTTAAAGGGGGATGACCGTAATATGGCCTCTAAAAGCTGCCTAACTTTCTTGCCTGGTGCCAAGGGGAGCTTGGTGACCTTTGCCAATGCAGAAGAAAACCCAGCTGTGCCTAACTGAGTGGGACAAAGGACGGCAACCTCCAGTGTAATGTTTTCCTAAGGATTTCCAAGAATGATTTCTGAGCATAGCTGGTGATCTTCTCAGGATTTCTACCGGCCGTAGAGTCACACTGGCATGCCACATGTGTCTCCCCAGCAGTCCCCAGACTGCCTAGGATCTGGTTCTGTCCATAGAGTCAAGGCAAATATTTCCTGAAAGCCTGGTTTAACCCTCTGAATGGGTTTGGCAGGGTTCCACCAAGGTCACAAGATTTGAGGAACAGCAACCAAGCCATCTCACTCCGTGTCCCATTTCCACTCCCATCCCCCAACACAGGCTTAGACAAAATAAATAAATGAATGAATCGGATGGTGTTTCATGAGCAGGGTGATTCGGGAGAACTCAGCAGTTTCTCAAGCATCAGTTCGTCTGCTGAGATAAGGGACTGCTAAATGTCAGACGGAACAGGCACTTGGAAAGGGTCAGAAAGCCTGGGGACGCACAGCCTGTTCTGGCTCTTTCTCAACTTTGTCCTCCAGCACAAAAAGGCCCACTGCCCACAGAAGGAGGCTCAAACTCGAGGCCCGCCCTCTGCAGGCCCCGGTGCACGCAAGAGCTGAGCCCGGCAAGGCAGGGCCTGGTGCTCACTCCCGTGCATCTGTCCAGCTTGAGCAGGGGCTTCTGTGGATAAACCAGGGCTCCACCAATCATCACCAAGTGAGTGAGAAAGTAACCCATGTGGAACTCGGGTACAAAGTGTTCCAGTCTCTGCAGTGTCACTACAAGAAAAAACAAAAACAAAACGAAAAACACTTCACCAGGGTTTAAATCTTTGCCAACTTCTTAAGGAACATACAAAAAAAAAAAAAAAAAAAAAAGGATTCTACTTATTTATTTTTAGTTGTAGTTGGACACAATACCCTTATTTTATTTATTTATTTTTATGTGGCACTGAGGATCGAACCCAGGGCCTCGCGCATGCTAGGCAAGTGCGCTACCACTGAGCCACAACCCCAGCCCAAGGATTCTATTTATGAAGTAAAGCAAAACTTTTGGGCGGGGTGCAGTGGCACACAGTTGTGATCCCAGCTTCTTTGGACTGATGAAGTAGGAAGATGACCCGGGGCCAAGGACAGCTTGGGCAATATAGCAAGCTCCCATCTCAAGAAAAATCAAGAACAAAATAACAACAACAACAAAACTTTGGAATTTTGTATCTCATGTCCAGGGTAGTTGGGCCTCCAAATCTCTCTCAAATTCCTCCTGGGTCTCTCTCAGATCTAGCCCCCCTGTTCCCCCTGCAAATATAAATTCTGCTCACCTGGGAGAGCAGGGGCTGGCTGAGCACCTGAGCCCCGACAGCTGGGTTCACGCTGAGTTCTGGCCCACTTTACCTTGGGCAGGTATCTGGCCCACAGTAAGTGCTCAATAAATGGGACTTATGGTTGTTACTGTTATTATCCTCCATGTCCTTTCCTCTAATATATTTTTTTCCCATTTGGCCCATTTTCCCATCAGTGCAGTAAGAAATGTGTATAACTTTCCCAGAGCTGCCATAATAAATTGCCACAAATTTGGGAGTTTAAAACAACAGGAATCCATCCTCCTACAGTTGTAAAGTTCAAAATCGAGGCAACTTCCATGCTGGGGCTCACTCCAGAGGCTCCACAGGAGATTGGGGTCCACACCTCCTTCAGCGACGGATGGTCGGACATTCCTGGGCTTGTGGCCACATCACGCCCATCCCCGGCTCTGTCTTCACATGACCTCCTGCAGCGGACTCCCCTCACCCCTGGTCATGCTGGAATCAGATGCAGGGCTTCACTCAGGCCAGCGAGCCCTCTACCACGGCATGACACCCCCGCCCCTCTGACAGGGATTCTCATCACTGGATTTAGCCCCCAGCCGGATCATTCGGGATGATCTCATTGGAAGACCCTTAACTATATCCGCAATGACCCTCTTCCCAAATAAGATCACATTCAGAGTTTCCTGAGGGTCGGGAGGTGGGCATATCTTTGTGGGGTGGGGGACACCATTTCAACCTGCTTCTAAATGACTCTGGGGTTTCCTTCTTGTGGGTGGTGGGCGGGAAGAGGGCTGCACATTCGTAATATTTTTTAAAATATTTATTTATTTTAGTTGTACACAATGCCTTTATTTATTTTTACGTGGTGCTGAGGATTGAATCCGGGCCGCGCATGTGCTAGGTGAGCGCTCTACTGCTGAGCCACAACCCCAGCCCCAATATATATATATATTTTTAATCCTTGTCTACATGAATAAATCGAATCAGCAGCTGGCACTGGGCAGTTGGGGATGCAGAATGAGAGAGGCCAAGGGCGGAGAGGCCCATCAGCTTCTCCTTTCCCGCAGATGCTCATCCACTGGTTAAATGGTGCAATCCGCAGACGCAGAACCAAACTGCAGGGACTCCTGCCTCCTGGGTGGGGAGGGTCGCTCGCACGAAGCCCCGAGCTGCAGCCACAGGAGCCAACTCGCAGGCAGATGCACCCTGTCCAGGCTCTGCCTCCCACTCAGTGCGGGCAGCCGCACGTGGCCGGCTGCGGGCGGTCAGGTGAGCGAGCTGTGCCTGTCCTGTGTGAGCATCCTGCCTCGGCAGCGCCCAAGGGACCCAGGAGCCAGTGACTCCACTCCACTCAAATTGCAATCAGGCAGGCTCTGGGCTCGTGCGTTTGTCTACCCAGAACTATTTTTGGTGTGTGTTCATAGACAGCATACACCCAAGTGCTTGGTATTTGAGATGCAAGCGTTGAGGATGATTAAAGTTAGCTGCTAATGAGCATGCCTAGAATAGACAGTGTGTGTGTGTGTGTGTGTGTGTGTGTGTGTGTGTGTGTGCGCGCGCGCGCGTGCGCACATGTGCTCCCTGTGCGCTCTATGGCTGTGCGCCGTTGTGCGTCCACAAAGCAGATGACCACCCACCTGCCCTTGGGTGACCTCACCAACGTCCACAGGTTGGTGCTGCTGCATCAGCTCAGTGTCCCTGGCTGGGAGACGGAAATGAATCACAACCGATTGGTCCATCTCAAAATATTGCCTGGCCAGGCGCCCCTCCTGTCTACTCCACCTGCCTGCAAAGCCGGGGGTCCCAGCTTGCCCAGGGGTCTTCCCTCGGCCGTCCTCCAGACTCCCGGACCTGGATAGCAAATAGGTTTCATCCCAGGTGCCAACTCGGATCAGATTGGCAGGGACTACCCGGAGCGCTGTGGTAAGGAGGCTGCATTGAACAGATCGGGCTGCCAAGGATGGTAAAGCGATAACAAAACACCTCCAACCGTGTGGCTGGAAGCCACAGAAATGTTCTCTTGCGGGTGTGGAAGCTAGGGGCCTGGAATCGAGGCGTGGGCAGGGCCGTGCCCCCTGCAAAGGCTCTAGGGGGGGTTTCCTCCTCGCCTGGCACAGCTCCTGGTAGCCTCAGGAGATCCTTGGCTCGTGGCTCCACCTTCACCTGGCCTTCTTCCCTCAGTGTCTGTCCTCACACGTCCTCCCCCTGCGGGTGTGCCTGTCCCAAGTCGCCCTCTCCTCCCCCCATCCTAATGACCTCATTTGATTTACTTCTGCAATGATCATGTTTGCAGGTGGTGGGGGTTGGGGGTGGGGGTTAGGCTTTAACATATCTTTTTTGGGGGGTTCATGATTCGACCCCTAATAGATGCCACAAGCAATTAGAGATATCCACCAATGGTGAGGGAAGGAGAAGGCCGCCTATTTGCCAAAGTGGCCCAAGTGCATTTAATTTTGGCATTACTTAGTCGGACATGGGCACAGGCTGTGGTGCCCACTGATTATCTATCTATTGATCTATGTAGGTATCCCCTATCTGTGATCTATCATCTGTATCTACCTATTTATCTTTTAAGTAGATTAAAAGTTCTGCGAGGGCAGGGATTATAGCTTAAAGCCGTGTGTTTCCCCACCATCTCACCCTGTAATTAATTTTCAATGTTTGGATTCTGAAATTAGGTCAGATAACAGGAAACCCAATCTCCCAGGGCTTCTGAGGAGGTAAGTGGGGGCTCCCCAGAGAGCTGGAAGCCGGGGCTGGCTCGTCTGTGCTTTCGTCTCCCTGGTTCCTGCTCACACTTGGCTGAGCTCGTCTACCAAGTCTTCTGTGTGTGCTGGTGTCTCCCTCTAATAGGACAGCCCTGTAATTGTTGAGCGAGATTATAACGTCAGCCTCATCCATCAACCTCTCCTCTAAGTAGTTTGGTTTTCCTAATGGAACGCGGTGTCCTAAACCAGAAGAGAAGCTTATGCCGCCTGGCTCCTAGCTGTGAGCTGTGGACCTGAAATAATAGTTAAATCGATGGAGAGGCGCTAAGATATAGCCTGTGAATCTGGGTGTCCGGAAAACCCAATTATTGACAGGCCTCCGTGGATCTGTTACAGGCTGGCTCTCTTGGCCTTGATTGGGGCTCTCCACCCGACCCCAGGAGCGGCCCCAGAGACTTGGAAATAGTATGGCCAGCTGATTGTTTTCTCAGTCTACATGACAGGACCCCGGCTCCCCCCGCAACGAGGCTTGAGTTCAAGTGCTCTTCTCCACTCTGTGGCTGTACTTGGGAGAAATTAGCTCTCCGCGGTGTTCTCAGTTATGGAGAAGAGCCGTCTCCCCCTGGTCTGGCTAGCTTGTGTTTGGCCGTGGACCAAGAGGTAGGGAGCCCACGGTCCACCCCAGCTTCTCTCCCTCTGTCACTGTGTGACCTTGAGAGGTGACTTAACTACTCAGTTTCTTTGCTGCCTCCTTTGTAGCAATCCACCGTTATAATTGCAGCCTCCTGCTCTGGGACAATTGAAACAAGCCCCTTGCAGCTTTTTGTCCCCCCCAAAAGACTGGAACTGGGTAAATGCATCCTCTCTTCCTCTCTTTTTGCGGCAGGCATTACTGACTTGTGGGATTTGGGAATAATGGCGATTTTCCTCCCTAGAGACCCTTGAGGCAAACTGGGGGGTGGGAGGGGGTTGTACTGTTGCCCACCTCTTCTAGGGAGTGGGTATTGTCCCATTTCTTAGTCAGCAGACTGAGGGGCTGGCTCAAAGTGGACCAGCATGGTGGAACTAAGTCCTACTCCCAATCTGGTGTGGGTCTCCCCATTATCCACAGACCCCCGAGGGACACCAAGGGTCTGACACAATTATGCAGCTGTATCTGGGTTCATTCTTGCATCCTCCTGCCAGTCTAGCCAGGTGGACCTCCTCCTGCATCCTCACGTGCCCTTGTGCTTTCCACCTCAGACTGTGTGCACCTGTCCTGCCCTGGGCAGGGGGTGTCTTCCTGCACATGCTCCTCCCACTGATTCCTACCAGCCATCAGCCTTGTCATCAGTGTCACCTTTGCTGTGAAAGTGTTCCATGATGCCCAGAACCCAGCAGTGGGTCCTCCTCTCCTTTCTGTGCTATTCTAGGTGCTGTGTTTTCCACTCACAGAGCTTATCACACCGGGCACTAAATGATTATTAGTTCAATGTCTGCTTTCCCCACCAATGATGGATTCCAAAGGAGAAGACCTGTTTGTCTTTTTTGTTACTGTGATCCCAGCACCAAGGCAAAGATACGTGAAGTAAGAGGATGGGTAGATGAATGCTGAATGGATGGATGGATGGATGGATGGATGGAAGGAAGGGATAGGTGAATGAATGATGGCTAGATGGATGAATGGCAGATGAATAAAAAGAATGGATGGATGGATGGATGGATGGATGGATGGATGAAATGAATGGATGATGGATAGAAGGATGGTTAATGGATAGATGAATAGATAGAATGGATGGATGGATAAATAGATGGGTAGATGGATAGATGATGTATGTATGTATGTATGGGTGTATATATGGTGGATAGATGGATGGATGTATATATGGGTGTATATATGGTGGATGAATTGGCAATGGATGGATATATAGATGAATTGAATAATTAATTGGATGGATGGATGGTGGATGGATAGATGGAATGGATAGGTGAATGGATGATGGATAGAGATGGATAAATGGTAGATGAATAA